>CM068588.1:1200000-1945138 GCA_035048485.1 Pteria penguin | reverse complement strand
GCTGAGAATCTGGGGCCAGGTGTTCAAAACTTTAACCAGTGGTTAAAGTTTGAGAGACAATTGATTAATTAAAATTTGGTATGAATATCTAAATTACATAACAATGCTAGTTACATATGCCACAAACCAGTACACAGACTTTGACCTAAAGTCTTCTCAATTCAAAGGTATAGGCATGAAATTTAACCATTGGTTAGCTTAACCAGTGGTTAAAGTTTCGAACAACTGGCCCATGCACTCCAATCCCGACAAACGAAACAACATAGCCGAATACCTTAGGGTCAGCTTTACCAAAAACTCTTAATGGAACCACCACGTCGACACTATTTGTAGGCGAACAACACCACAAAAGTTTTACGAAGGAGTCTGTCTTTATGTCCAACAACCATCAAGGATGAATTTTGCAAGACCTTCATCAGTTCCCAGATAGAAATTGCATCCACAGATTGGGATCCTAGCACAAAGAAGAACATCGATAAGACATGAGCAGCCACTATAGGACATAAACAAAGATACATTATCACATGCAGCCACTATAGGACATAAACAACGACACAGGATCTCATACAGCCACTATAGGACAGACAACGACACAGGATCCCATACAGCCAGTATAGGACATAAACAACAACACAGGATCCCATACAGCCACTATAGGACATAAACAACGACACAGGATCCCATACAGCCACTATAGGACACAAACAACGACACAGGATCCCATACAGCCAATATAGGACAGAACGACACAGAATCCCATACAGCCACTATAGGACATAAACAACGACACAGGATCTCATACAGCCACTATAGGACAGACAACGACACATGATCCCATACAGCCACTATAGGACATAAACAACGACACAGGATCCCATACAGCCACTATAGGACATAAACAACGACACAGGATCCCATACAGCCACTATATGACATAAACAACGACACAGGATCTCATACAGCCAGTATAGGACAGACAACGACACAGGATCCCATACAGCCAGTATAGGACATAAACAACAGCACAGGATCCCATACAGCCACTATAGGACATAAACAACGACACAGGATCCCATACAGCCAATATAGGACATAAACAACGACACAGGATCCCATACAGTCACTATAGGACACAAACAACGACACAGGATCCTATACAGCCCCTTTAGGACATAAACAACGACACAGGATCCCATACAGGTACAACAGGACATAAACAACGACACATGATCCCATACAGCCACTATAGGACATAAACAACGACACAGGATCCCATACAGCCACTATAGGACATAAACAACGACACAGGATCCCATACAGCCACTATAGGACATAAACAAAAATACAGGATCCCATACAGCCACTATAGGACATAAACAACGACACAGGATCCCATACAGTCACTATAGGACATAAACAACGACACAGGATCCCATACAGCCACTATAGGACAGACAACGACACAGGATCCCATACAGCCACTATAGGACGCAAACAACGACACAGGATCCCATACAGCCACTATAGGACATAAACAACGACACAGGATCCCATACAGCCAGTATAGGACATAAACAACGACACATGATCCCATACAGCCACTATAGGACGCAAACAACGACACAGGATCCCATACAGCCACTGTAGGACATAAACAACGACACAGGATCCCATACAGCCACTATAGGACATAAACAACAACACAGGATCCCATACATCCACTATAGGACATAAACAACGATACAGGATCCCATACAGCCACTATAGGACATAAACAACGACACAGGATCCCATACAGCCACTATAGGACATAAACAACGACACAGGATCCCATACAGCCGCTATAGGACATAAACAACGACACAGGATCCCATACAGCCACTATAGGACATAAACAACGACACATGATCCCATACAGCCACTATAGGACATAAACAACAACACAGGGTCCCATACAGCCACTATATGACAAAGATACAGGATCCCATACAGCCACTATAGGACATAAACAGAGATACAGGATTCCATACAGCCGAACCATCATCTAAAGCGAGTCTTTCTTTCCCTCCACCATCAGGCTGTTTAACCATCTGCCAGCAATGCTGAAAGAGACGGATTCAATCAAGGTCTTAACGACCCAATGATTTATAGTACCATATGATCTGCAGCACATGCTTTAATGAATCTTCGATTGTAAATACGTGGGCTCCCCCACACGCACACGTTTTTAATCACAGTGAGATAGTGCAGCATACGTGTATGTGGTCCCTCACTTAGATGGAGGAAGAAAGAAGAACAACAGCAACTTCTAGTGGTTGTACTTGCTTAAAGCATATGCATCCACCTTTATCATTAAGAACAGGTTGTTCTGGCGGTAATAACTGGTTTAAGAATATGACATGCCCCACTCTCAAAGATCAGAGGCATGTCTGGTGGTCACACCTGGTTTAAGCGTATTAATTCATCCTTAATAACGATTAAAATGACCAGTTCGTTATGCCTCGTTTAAGCATGGGTTCATGCCATATAAAACCAGAGCAATCAGTTTTGGCGAGCGATACCGTGAATAATCATATATGTCCACAACAGTAAGGCGAATTGAATCTAAATTAGATAGACCTTTTGGCGTTATCTACAGGACTGTACACGTCGTTTTGGGGTGGCAATGATAACATTTCCTAATCTCGTAAGATTTTTGATGTAAAAAAGATCGTCATTTTGTTGAACAGTGATGATTTTGCCAACCGAAACGTCAGTCTGACAATATGTTGGCATATAACCGCACCCTTGACAATCAATGTAGAAAGGTAGAATTTTAATTATGTAGTAACAACCACTTGTGATGCTGACACCTGCATGTATAACCCAACTCTAAACGATCAGAATGAATGTAGATTACGAAACTATTGGCCAATTCTGGTGGGGATACCTCGTTTAAGTATATGACTCAAGTTCTAATGCCAGTTTTGCCAGCGCATATCTATGTCTCAAGCTGAACCGTTTGGTTTGTAGATGTGTTTGGCTATAGGCTTAAATCAGTAACGACAAGAAAATCTATTGACGCAAGCGTCAAAGTTTCGGGCCGTAACCAAATTGTTCACTGACTTATATTTCCATTACTATAGGTTTCGACCTACCTATAGTGTACAGTTGTTTAAACACCGTTTTCTTTTTTTGACTTTATGTAATAAGCTCAGTACAAGTTTGATTATGATATGTTCCTAGAAGTAATACTGTAATTTGAAAAAAAAGTTAAATTGTGATATTTGTTGGTTATGATTGAATAATATTTGAAAGGATAATGCCTCTTCATACTGAAAAATGGCATCCTAAAATATCGTCAAGAAACTACTTTAAAACCATTAGCAAGTCAATACTTAGCACGTGGCCCTTAGTACTTAGTGTGTAATTTGGCGACATGTATAATTGTTTTGAAAATTAAAAAAAAGTCATTGCTCCAAAAACGATGTCGCTTGCCATATGTTTACCCATAAATTTGACCTTGAATATGACCTTGACAGTCTCAGTTTGACCTTCGGCCCTCATCGTAATAATTCAATCCTGCAAGTTTGATTTGAAGTATGGATGTTTAATACTAAATTATGACCAATAATGTGAAAGCGTGACTGACAGACAGACGGATGGACATCGGACAAATTGATTCAAATGTTTTGTTTCGCAGGTGACATAAAAAGGGTCTGAAAAGTGCAATGTAGATGCAATTTCGATGAAATCTAGATATGAAAGCAGTTTTAAGGGAGGAGTAAGCATCTTCTGTCTAGTTGTGCAGGCAGGAAAGTCATGGCACATTATACATGTCTAGTTATCACAGACAGACAAGATGACAGTAAAGGTTAATGCTATGTGTTCAGCCATTTCATGCCAAGTATTTATAACACTTTGATGGAAATAAACATAATGTATTGATGAAAATCACTATGTGTTAGCTAGGGCAAGTATAACACACCAAGTATGTTGAAAGTTCATTTTTGTATTCTAAATTTCTTACTGATACTTGAATATGATTAGAAATAATACAGATCAGATTAAAAACTTTTTTCTAGGAAAACACTTATATAAACAATAGAAAAAACTAAACATTTGACTAGCATGCAAGATTTTTGGTCATTCATTGAAATAGATACTGTTAGAAAAGTAACGAAGAACTATGTAACATCCATCTTTACATGTCTAATATCAACAAGCTTGTTGATATTAGACATGTAAAGATGGATGTTACATAGTTCTTCGTTACTTTTCTAACAATTGCTTGATAAAGGCCAGGAGGCCGAAAATTTGCGGCAAAGAGTGTTTGTGTTGTTTCTCTTAAAATCTTAAATCTCTTTAAATTCAAAATACCTTTCAATATTATTGACTGAATCCAAATTAAGAATATTACAATGAAATCAAACCAAAGAATAAAAATTTGAATTTAAATGTTACAGTTTAAGTTTAAAAATTCATTGGGATTTTTTTTTTACCTATTATACTTTTGGAATTTTGAACAAAAAGGTTTAAAGTAGTAGTATCAAAACAGTTTGTATTATTTTGAATTACTTTTAATTGTCTTGCTATTTCATACTAATTTCTATGAAAACTTTAATTCAAACTTCATATCTACATAATTAGTGATAATGATTTCAAACATGACCTGTTGTCTTTAATTATCTTTAAGTAATCATTTTGTTGTACAATTAACCTATAAAAATATCGTAGAAAATTTGTTTTTATGAAGTTTTAAAACATATTTTTGTATGCTTCATTTTATGTATCATTGTTTAGTATAAGTTTACATATACGTCTTAGAATACAATTTCTTCAGTGATCACTTATAATTATAATCAGAGGAAATACTGGTAAATTTTTATTCTGTAATTTTCTTTTCGGTAGATTTTACGATCTTTTCGGTAAACTCAACCTCTCCGGTAATCCCTTCTATACTATCGCGTATAGCAAGGTTTCTAAAAATAAAATAAACATTGAGCACAGCATCGCCGTATATACATATCTATAAATAGCGCCGCAACGATGATGTCATAATTTTCTGCTCTTATAATAACAGGAAAAAATTTTTCACGATAATATGTACAAAGGATGTGAACGTAACGTATTTGTCAAGCGTGTTAATGACCTTTAGTGACCAAGATGATATCTAGTAAACAAAGTAATACCGCAGTGAATCATAGTACTTTACAGAGTCTGCCTGGCAGCAGTAAATCACAGTGTTTTCTCCAAAGTTAAATCAGTAAATTGGCCGGCTCGTGCCGGCCCAAAAAAGTCCAGTATAATTTACACAATCAGGTGTCAATATATTTAAGTTGAAATACCCGGATAAAAACTCACAGAGAATGAATCGAGAGATAGAACGCTCGCTGATTTTTAGCCGCGCGACAAAATTCAAAACCACATCAATTCCATAACATTTTTAGGGAATGGTTTGTGAGGTATGACCCGATCGGTCTAACATTACATGGTTTATTTAACGTTTGTTTGATTTCGGTGATATTCTATAATATGCCATATTTAGATAATCATGGAGTTTGGCGGATGTGGCAGGCCTACATAAGCTTACTCTTCCTGGACGTCTGATAATCATGGGATGACCCCAGATTTTACTTATCACATTTGTCCGCATTACAGTTATCAAACTGCTTGTTTTATAGCACTGATGTCGTGTAGGTCCAGTCTAGCTGTAGTTCAGATACGGATCCACAAAGTTTGTCGAAAAAGGGGCCGCCCCCAATGAATATTCAGAAAGGGGATCCACCCATGCTTTGTGTCTACAATTACATATTTTACATCGAAACAAAAGTAATTTTCGGCAAATCTCCATGTGGGTCCATTCTACCATCGCTGCGTGAAGATATTTTACGATCTAGACAGAAGATAGAGACATATATACACATGTGTATATATGTCTCTGATATACACATTGGATTTCAAGTTAATTACTGTGGCAGATTATTTTTATTTTAATATAATATTTTAAATGAAAAAAAAATCTTCTTAAACATTAAGCCTCCTTTTCGTCCGTTCAGGTGTTTACGCCGTACCTCAGTCGGGTCCACTATTAATTTAGACTGGCAATGCCTGTCTAGATCTTAAAATTGCGATAGCAAGCAAGAGCAGGTAACTCCAGTCTACTGTTAATTTGAAAATGAAAGTAGGACCTACTGGACCAGTCATATCAAAGATCTATGTCTATGCATTTATCAAGGAATCAGAAAGCATGCGAGGAAAATATTGCTAGGTGTTTATTTAAATGTATGTTTATTAAAATTCCCACGACTGTAATTTATCAAGTATATGTAGATATATAGTACTGGTGCTGTAGCAGTTTCCGGACGTTTTGGGGTGTTTTTGGTCGATATCTATCTTTTTACACTACGGAAATATTTGATAATTGGCAAAAATAATGATTGACTATAAAGATAATTAAAAATGTAAAAAAAAATCAACATTTAGGTGTCTTTTTGTTCAATCGAGTCCTTTTTCCACACGAGGTTTCGATATCACTTTTCTTTATTTACTGTAGCAGTTTCCGGTCTTGACGTTTAATGCAGTATTGGGGCTCAGTATGGGATGTTAACATCATCGTTAAATAGACATACATTAATAAAGGATAAATAGTAAATCAACAGTCACAGGAATTTTAATAAATGTTACACAGTCTTGCCAAATAATTAGACTTGCTTTCCGGTAGGCTGACATCACATCCCCAACGCGAGAAATACAACAACACAATACAGACACAGAAAGTAAGGTGGAAATTATATTTATTTCTTCAAAACTGAGCTAAACTTTTGCATACGATAATGAATATGAACAATTTTGGTGATTTGATGAACAATAGGCAAATATAGTTGTTGGAAGTATCACAAATAACGAGACGACCGGAAACTGCTATAGTCCGGAAACTGCTACAGCACCAGTACTGTACAAGCGTGGACACTGCATGTAGCAGTAATACTACAAGCTTAGCTTTAAAAAAAGCTTAGAGTGCAAACCCTGTAGCATTTTTAATTGCGAGGAAAATGGTACTTGTGGGTCAGTTTAAAATGAAGACCCTTTTGTATGATGTTAGCTAGGCTGTTGTCTAAATAATAGTTAATACCTCCTTTCTAATGTTTATTTATGTTTAAACTCGGGTTGGGAAAGCTGACCATATTCGTCGGGATGTCACCGTTTAGACATTTCGTACAGTTAGACATGGAAGAAATCATACAAACCACGCAGTACTTGCTCCACCAACTTCAACACCTAAAGAACACGAACTCCCCGTCGAGGCCTCTTGTGCCCAAATAATCGCGGGGGAAGTTTGCATAAGTATAAAGAATGCTACAAACTGCGCAGTAATTGCTCCACCAATTAAACTGCTAGAAATCTTTGATACTCCGCCTTCATTTACTCGGAACTTTTCGAGATTTTCTATAGCTAGATAATGTACATACGCTAAAAGGTACGAACATCTAATTAGTATTACGCGGGAAAATTCTGTTGGATTATTCCACTGCTGCTGTGGGAAAGGTTACGCGAATGTTGATTTCCAAAAATATGAATATCCTTCATATTTATACATGTTTATGTGGCATCCACTAATTTATCTAGAAATAAGTATTTTAAAGTATTTTTTTTATTTTTAGAATACATTGCATGTAAGACTTATTTATCATTTATATGCATTCACTAAAGAAAATCACCCCCAAGTCATAATGTCTATCCTATAAAAGCTCTATCCTCATATACTCCTCTCTGCGTTTGAAAGTACGGTAAATACTATTCGTTTGGAACGCTTAACTGTAACATTGATTTAGTAATGAGCATTGCCTTTGAAAGCAAGGGCATTCTTCTTCATTCCTTTTCCTTTTAAGCGCATTAGAAATATCGATGTCATGGACAATACAAAACTTATACTGTCTGACCTCGTAAAGTAAAGCAACTACTTTTGGAGGCTATGTTTCCCAGCATGCAGCATAATCATGTCGCACATGCGCATTTCCAGATTAGACATCAAAGTAATATGCAAATCCCAGACGGGGTTTGCAAAAACAGCTAAATCGGTAACTAACCGGACCGTTCCTAAAATGTTAACTTGTTATCCTATAAAAAAATATGGCAGTTGATGAAATGTACTTGGAATATTCATAATGACTATTTTATTATATACATATATACATTGGTTGGGTACAACAGAAATGGAAAGATGATGGATACCCCCCCCCCCCCCCCCCCCCCATATCCCCTCTTTTTTCATTCTTGCATTTCCCTTCTCCTTTGTCCCTCCAATATTGACTCCTACCCCCTTGTGGCTTCTCTCCCTCTCCTCTATACCCCCATTTTCTTAATCTTCCACCTCCATTTCTCCCCTGCCCCTCCTGTTTTGGGTCCCTCCCTATTCTTTCCTTCTTCCATCCCATAATTCCCACTTGTCTTATTCTCCCACTCCCTTTCACCACTGTTCCACATTTCTAATCCACCCATCCCCTTTTTTCCACCCTCCTATTTTTGCTCCCTCCCTCCTTCCACCCTATATCCCCCACTTTCCTCATTCTCCCTTCCCCCTTTTTCCACTCCTATTTTCCCTACCTTCCCTCCTCCCACCCTCTGCTCACACTTTTCTAATTCTCCCACTCCCATTTCTCTCCTATCCCTTCTATTTTGGCTTCCCCCCTCCTCCCACTCCATACTTCCACTTCTCTAATTCTCCCACTCCCATTTCTCTCATATCCTTTCTTTTTTGGCTCCCTCCCTCCTACCACCTCATACTTCTTCTTTTCTCATTCTCTCATCCCTTTTTCTCTTCCCTCCTGATTTGGAACCCTTTCTTCTTCCACCATATATCCCCCACTTTTCTCATTCTCCCATCCCCTTTTCTCTTCCCTCCTGATTTGGCACCCTCTCTTCTTCCACCATATATCCCCCACTTTTCTCATTCTCCCATCCCCTTTTCTCTTCCCTCCTGATTTGGCACCCTCTCTTCTTCCACCATATATCCCCCACTTTTCTCATTCTTCTATTCCCTTTTCTCCACACTCCTATTTTGGCTTCTTCTCTTCTCCCACTAAAACAAAATAAATTCCATTTGGGCTACTGTTGAATGTGCACAAATCTCTCCTTTTCTTGTGCAAGTTTTACACCAAACTGTGAAATATCCCTTTTCCGTGATGAAATATACTACCAAACAGCAGACTCCATTTTCCAAAAAAATACATGGACCAAAAAAAAAAATGAAGAAAAAGAAAACAGAAAAAATAAAAAAATAAAGGAAAGAAAAGAGAAATAGTAGAGAAAGGAAAAAGTGGGCTTTAATTTTAGAATTGCAGCTTGAACACTTTGTATCACACTACAGAATTTTATTCCTGTCAATTTATGAACACCCCATAAATGAAAATAATATTTGTCATTCTGTATGTACCTTTTTGCAGCAAGTTGACTTTGTTAATACATAATGTATATACTTTATAAAATTCTATTGTTCTGTATCTTTATAAACAGATCCAGAGTTACGTATCCTGACCAGAGCATTAGAAGAATATGGCTGGTATGCATTCATTAATAAGATCACAACAAAGTACTTGTACATGTATTGTCTTGTGTTATGTCTCCCAACAATGCAGCTGAACATGCCCTATATCTAATCCCCCAGTACTAAAACGTTTTATGGCATTGTAAAACAATATTGATGAAGATAAATGTATTTCTTCAATATATACATATCCAAATATACATAGAAAGCACATATCATTCACAACTGTGCAACAAAGTTATTTATTCCTTATTTTATTTTGTATATTTTTCAGTAAATTGAATTTGAGGCGCCATCTATCATGCGAAGACTGTGTTGGAGGGATTATGGGAGGGTTTGATGTCGAAACAAATCAAGTGAGTTGATACATGTAGCAAGGGATATAATTTCTATGTGACTTGGCTATGTCAGAAGGGTTACATGTAAGCTGTCAGGGGTTACATGTTAGCTGTCAGAGGGGTTACATGTATTAGCTGACAGAGGGATTACATGTATTAGCTGTCAGAGGGGTAACATGTATTAGCTGTCAGATGGGTTACATGTATGCTGTCAGATGGGTTACATGTATGCTGTCAGAGGGGTAACATGTATTACCTGTCAGAGGGGTACATGTATTAACTGTCAAAGGGGTTACATGTATTAGCTGTCAGATGGGTAACATGTATTAGCTGTCAGAGGGGTTACATGTATTAGCTGTCAGAGGGGTTACATGTATTAGCTGTCAGAGGGGTTACATGTATTAGCTGTCAGAGGGGTTACATGTATTAGCTGTCAGAGGGGTTACATGTATTAGCTGTCAGAGGGGTTACATGTAAGCTGTCAGAGGGGTTACATGTATTAGCTGTCAGAGGGGTTACATGTAAGCTGTGAGAGGGGTTACATGTTAACTGTCAGAGGGGTTACATGTAAGCTGTTGGGGGTTACATGTAAGCTTTAAGAGGGGTCACATGTATTAACTGTCAGAGGGATTACATGTATTAGCTGTGAGAGGGGTTACATGTTAGCTCTCAGAGGGGTCACATGTAAGCTGTCAGAGAAGGGTTACATGTATTAGCTGTCAGAGGGGTTACATGTATTAGCTGTCAGAGGGTTACATGTATTAGCTGTCAGAGGGGTCACATGTATTAGCTGTCAGAGTATTTACATGTATTAGCTGTCAGAGGGGTTACATTATTAGCTGTTGGAGGGATTACATGTATTAGCTGTGAGAGGGTTACATGTTAGCTGTCAGAAGGATTACATGTATTAGCTGTGAGAGGGGTTACATGTAAGCTGTCAGAGGGGTTACATGTATTAGCTGTCAGAGGGTTACATGTATTAGCTGTCAGAGGGGTTACATGTATTAGCTGTCAGAGGGGTTACATGTATTAGCTGTCAGAGGGATTACATGTATTAGCTGTGAGAGGGCCACATGTTAGCTGTCAGAGGGTTAAATGTAAGCTGTCAGAGGGGTTACATATTAGCTGACAGAGGGATTACATGTATTAGCTGTCAGAGGGGTCACATGTATTAGCTGACAGAGGGATTACATGTATTAGCTGTCAGAGGGGTCACATGTATTAGCTGTCAGAGGGGTTACATGTATTAGCTGTCAGATGGGTTACATGTAACCTTTATCAGAATCAAGAGCTCTGTAGCAGAGTAGGCCATTGTATCATGTCACTGGTAGTGATTCCATTCCAGAGATCGGTGTAGATAAGCGGTATTGGTAGAATGCTTGACATGGTGCTAAAAGGTTTTGGGTTTTGAGTTTGTCTTGACAATTCATCGGTGTACCTCTGACGAACCAGTAAAAACTGAGACCCTGTTGCATACAAAAGATTTGTCATAGGTTGAAATTTGTATGCAATACATCAGGCAGATGCTGTCACCATAGAAGTGAAATAAACAACAAAGTTCAAGCATCACCTTAACTCGGATGATAAGAATCAATGGCAGTGTTAGTATTGATAACTAGTGTGCTTATCAGTTCTCTCCTCTGACAGTTTGTGGTTCCATTTTCTCTCTGGAAATGTTGAGAGGTCAGCCATTTTATTTCTTTAAAGCCAAAGATTTAGTTGTAGATTTTAGATTTCTTTCACCGTTATTGAGAAGATACGAATTGGAAGAGATATCAGAGTATGGCACAGTAATTATTGTCTCAAAAGTTTGTATTTTATATATGTGTAAATCAGCTTGTATGTGGCATACTTGTTGAAAGTCACTTTTCTGACAGGTTGTGATATGTATGAATAATGCCAGCACAGCCACAGACCAGTGTAGGACTCTTGTACACGAACTCATCCATGCCTTCGACAAATGCCGCTCAAAAGTCGACTTTTCGAACTTGAACCATTTAGCATGTACAGAGGTAAGGTTTAATCAGTAATGTTAAAGGTCTAAGATCAAATGATGGTACCATCCATCTAGTGCATTGATATTTGAAGTCATCGATTTTCCTCAAATTTTGTTGAAATACAGAAGATGTGGAAGCCTAAATTCTAAGGTTACTGTAACTTAAAGTAAAATCAAATTGTCATTTCCAGGAGTTATCTAAAGGTGTTTTTGTCAGGTCCTCTCATATGTGAATACATAAGAATTAGCTGTGGAAGTAAAGAAAATTTGATGATATTACTGGTAGAATATGTCAAGGTCACTCTCACTCAGAATTAGGTCAAAATGTTATATCAATTAAGTCTTACTTATATTCATTTACAGGAAGTAGTTAATATTGATTTATTTCTCTTTTGCTATTAAGCTGTGATGTCTTTCAGAGGTCCACATTAAATGTAATATAAATCTCATCTCTTTCTTGAAACAAAAGCATTGTCTCTGCTGATTGTCTCTGCTGATTGTTTAATATATTTCTTAGATATATTTACATTTCGTCAAATGATTTTAGATAAGGGCAGCGGCCTTCACAAAGTGTTCATTGTCCGAAGCTCTTCTCCATGGGTATTACAACCATAGGGTAAGTATCTCATTCTTCATGAATATAATAACCATGGGTATCTCATTCTCCATGGGTATTATAACCATAGGGTAAGTATCTCATTCTCCATGAATATAATAACCATGGGTATCTCATTCTCCATGGATATTACAACCATAGGGTAAGTATCTCATTCTCCATGAATATAATAACCATGGGTATCTCATTCTCCATGGATATTACAACCATAGGGTAAGTATCTCATTCTCCATGAATATAATAACCATGGGTATCTCATTCTCCATGGATATAACAACCATAGGGTAAGTATCTCATTCTCCATGAATATAATAACCATGGGTATCTCATTCTCCATGGATATTATAACCATAGTGTAAGTATCTCATTCTCCATGAATATAATAACCATGGGTATCTCATTCTCCATGGATATTACAACCATAGGGTAAGTATCTCATTCTCCATGAATATAATAACCATGGGTATCTCATTCTCCATGGATATTACAACCATAGTGTAAGTATCTCATTCTCCATGAATATAATAACCATGGGTATCTCATTCTCCATGGATGTAACAACCATAGGGTAAGTATCTCATTCTCCATGACTATAATAACCATGGGTATCTCATTCTCCATGGATATTACAACCATAGGGTAAGTATCTCATTCTCCATGAATATAATAACCATGGGTATCTCATTCTCCATGGATATAACAACCATAGGGTAAGTATCTCATTCTCCATGAATATAATAACCATGGCTATCTCATTCTTCATGGATATTACAACCATAGGGTAAGTATCTCATTCTCCATGACTATAATAACCATGAGTAATCTTATTCTCCATGGATATTATAAGGATAGCAGTGTTTTTATTTTCTTCAAATCAGGTCGGTTAAAAGGACCCTTCCTAATGGAAATTTCATTGAGTTTTCCTAAAATTTGTCTAAATTTTCCCCAAACACTGATCTTTTAGCATTATGCAAATGGGACAATAAAGCAATCTTGATGTGACATATAAAAAATAAACAGAAAACTTACAAACGGAAAACAGAAAACTTACAAACGAAAAACCGAAAACAGAAAACTTACAAACGGAAAACATACAAACAGAAAACTTACAAACAGAAAGCTTACAAACAGAAAACTTACAAACGGAAAACTTACAAACAGAAAACATACAAACGAAAAAACTTAGAAATAGAAAGCTTAAGTTTACATCATTTAGTTGTTCGGATGTTTTACAGTATTTACAATATTTTTCATTTTTATTTCAGGATTGTGCAAGAAACATGGCATTGAAAGCTGTATTAACAGTGAGTAACGTTACCAAAGCCACTGCCAGTCAAGCCGTGGATAACGTGTTCCAACAGTGTTATAGTGACAAAGAACCTTTTGGGAGATTTTTTCAATCAAACAAGGACCGTATGAACTGCTTAAAAGAAAATGAACATTATGGATATGCTAGAGACTACAAGGATAAAACTAATGATACGTAAAAGTGGAGTTAAAGTTAACGATTTAGAATGAGACGTAAAAGTGGAGTTAAAGTTAACGATTTAGAATGAGACGTAAAAGTGGAGTTAAAGTTAACGATTTAGAATGAGACGTAAAAGTGTATTGAAGAATTTACAGGTACACCATATGCTGCAAGTAAAGTGTATACAGAATGATGATAATGATAATATGGTAAATATAGTGTACTGGGTCTAGAAGATCTTTGTATCTTCAAGAACAAAGAAAGCACTGACTCAATAAATCAAACATTGTGCTTATGCTATGATTTAATAAAATTTTTTTTCATGTTTACATGTCCCAAAATACTTTGTTCATATTGGCAAATCAAAGATTTATGTACTTGCAGTGATTCATTCATTTCCTCAAAGTGAAGATGAATGTCTGCTAAAGTCTGTCCATGCACAGGGTAAGAAGAGTATAAATAAAGCTCAAAATATGAATGTGTTTATTTTATTATATTTGTGTGTAAGTTTCTTCATTTTTTCCATACAAGTAATGCTACTTTTTCTTTATATGACAGAGATACTCCAGACAGGATCACATTTATATATCTTTAATTTATTCTTGCAAGAAAAGTTGATACTTATTCTGATATTATATCTGTGCTCTTGCCCATAGTAGCCTGTTCTTTTATTATTTGACGTTTTTTCACCCTTCACATTTATATATCTTTAATTTATTCTTGCAAGAAAAGTTGATACTTATTCTGATATTATATCTGTGCTCTTGCCCATAGTAGCCTGTTCTTTTATTATTTGACGTTTTTTCATCCTTCAGTTCATTGTCTGTCTGCCTGCCTGTCTATCTGTCCGTCTGTTTGTTGTGCATTGTCATCTGAAACATACACGAATATATCTTAAGGTTGCCACCCTTATACCGGTTAATTATGCCAACTGAATGACGGTAATGACGTATATTGACCGTCCTAAGTCGGTATGGCAATTGCATTGCAATCGAATATTTTTGTGATGCCTTTTTATACCCTTATTCGTCTTTGCTCTGTATGTCCGTAGCTAGTTCTGTCACACAGCTAAGTCGGGTGTCTTTTGTTCTTTCTGTTAAAGCTGTTTCAATCCCCCCAATAAAAAATCTATTGTAAAGTATGACGGCGGTGTTGATCTATCACCCTTAACTGAATAGTCATTCAGAATTGCACATACACATTTACACAGAGAGTTCTTTTTCTGCCATTACAAAGATGAAGCCGGTATAGCTCATCGGATGAGTTGCTCGGCTTGTGACCGAGAGATCCCAGGTTCGATTCTCGCCATGGACACTCTAGTTTCCTGTCTTTCAGATGAGATAATAAAGCAGAGGTCTCACATGAAGGTAGGCATGGCACGTCAAAATACCTCAATATCTACTGTGAGTCCATTGCAAAGACATAAAATTCATTGCAATGCGTTAGGCAGATACCGTCACCATATGAGTAAAATAATCGTGGAGTCACGTAAAACAAATAATAAAAATCAATCGGTCATAACAGGTGCCAGGTTGCATTATATCCTTATTTTATGTATCACTTTATCAATAGTTTACGTTCGATTTACCCCTTTTTATTTGGCGGTCACAATACCAGGATGTGCCATTAATATGGGAAACACTTTCTTGTTTTGAACAAAGTTTACAGTTATGAAAATCTCTCTTACACTTCCAGAGGGAAGCGCACTTGTTATAATAATAAAAAGACTCTGTCACCACAATATACTATATCACTGTGTTTGTGACAGAGTGTTCTTATTCGTATTTACAGTTATAGTTTTTCGCTACTTCCAGATTATTGCACATGTGGTGGCGATTTTATCCAATGCTACGGCCCCATCAGAAGCAGTGAGGGAGGTTTTACGTGCCACCGTTTACCGTTACATGGGGGTCTCGGTTTACACTCGGTCTCAACGGAGGGAGGCAGAAGATGATCAATCCGTGCTAACAGCCGGAATCAAACCTGGGTCCTCGGTTCTGATGACACCAGTGTCATACCCATGGACCAGCCTGTCTCTCACTTAAAAATGATGAATTCATCTTTCAGTAGTGGTATAGTACAGATAGATGCTCTGAATTGTTTGTTTTATTGTTATGTGAAAATTCCAAATTGTGAGTAAAAGAAATTTAAGAAGGAAGTCGAAAAAATAGAAGAAAATCTAACACATCGCAGCAATCAAACGACAGTATGTGGTGTATAGGTTTTTTTGTTTACTGAAAACCTAGGTGCAGGAAGAAAGAAAACGCGATATACAAACCACATCAGATCTACACGACAAAATTTTCCCACTGATATAATTACAAATCAAGTTAAGAATAGTTTATTGAATCTACTTTGCTGATCAATTGATCAATGGTAAACGCCTGAAAACTAATACGTAAAGCGTTTTGTGTTTAATTCATTTGAGAACATATATAGGTGTATTAATGGTGCGCAGCATATGCGCATTTCGACAAATTCTTCACCTTCTATGCAAGGCCGATACCCATCTTCAGATGTCGAGACTGTGATTCCTTCTGTTATGTATAAAATATATGCATTTTTATTTTATACATCTACATTGTATATATATTGTAAATGAGGTTTTAAGTTTTATACGTAAACTTTATTTTCATTATTTATTTCCGAAACTTTATATTTAGTCTTTTAATTAAAGGTATTTATAATTTAAAATTAGAAATTAGAGACTAAATTAGCCAAACAAAAGACGAAGAATTAAAAATCTAACAAAAGGAATTGTACCAAAAATGTAAAAACGCACTTCCTTCACACAAGTCCCTGAAAAAAAGTTTGGTTGGCGATTTAAATTTGATTGGTTCCGAATGAAACATATGGTATAAATTCGGAAACAGTTCTCAGTAAACAACGCGTTAAATTTATATATTGATACACGCAATTGTGTATGAACTATATTTGCAAATGAACGGTAATAATATCTTTCTCCCTTTACTTATACATGTATATGTACATATTTTCAAATGGCAGTCTCCAGCACGAAGAAAAAAAATAGAACATTAGAAATCAACGCATGTAGTTGCATATGAAATCCGAAAAGAGCAACTTCGTCGGATGATTTATTTCTAGAAATTTTAAAACTCCCTTCCAAATATATTTCTGTGATTGTTTTTTGCTTATTCTTGATTTTGCTGCCTGTACATGTTGACTTTTGTCATACAGATGCACTTGATGATTGTCCTCTTCTTTTCTATAACTTTAGTAACTTTAAAAAGTTTGATTTACGTTTATTATATTGATGACACTATCTCTGCATTCATGTGATACATACATTTATTGTATGGCTTGTATGTTCTGGGCATTGATGATGGATGTCGGGCTTTACCAAGCAGGAGGTGCTTACTTCTCACGGGCACCTGCTTTCACTTCTTGCTTGCTGCTGGGGGTCGATAAATTTTCATGGATGTGATTGAGACAGGTATGATTTTGAAAGACTCAATTTTTTGTTTTGTATTAATAATTTGGTACAAACATCAATGTCCGTTGTCATGCGAATACAGCTATATCCCCTATAATTGTATGCCCTTACGTGTCATGATGGTATTGTAAAACAACAGATGAACACTTTAGACATAGCGAGACAAAGTTAAGAGTCATGCATTGAACCTTCAGAAAGGAAACGGATCTGACAGACTTTCTACAGGCATGCATGGTAACGAAATAGAATAAAATATGTCGCCTTTTGCCTATTCGTTTGATATAGAATGAAAAATATAGTAAACCCTCCTCATTATAATTGTTCCTCGTCTGCCTGGTCATTTCATCTTGTAAACTTGAACGAATTTCAAGGAGTATCACAGGGTATAAAAGGCCGATAATGACAAACGGTAAGACATATCCGACGATTGCAAAAGTTGGGGCATGGAATGTATTATTTAATATATGGCACCGTATGCGCTGAGTGCTGTATTGGCATACGTCGTGCATGTGTATATAAAGTAACGGAGAACACATCGGTAATGTGATGCCAAACAATACTGTATCACTGATTGGCTCCTCCCGGGCACCTGGTCTCACCTCTGAAAATCAGGAGTCCGTGAATGTCCTCTTTGGTACATTGTTGTTAGTACCACTGTTATGTGACATCAGTTACTTTCGTATTTTACATTAACGTGTACCTCCATGGTTGTTAGAAGGACGGAATGAATTATAGCGCGATAGCGAGCAGATAAAATTATATCCATATGCTACAAAGAGATGTTGCATACAGAAAGACCACGCCTATTTTATGTAAAACGTTGCTATTTGATAATACTCTATTGCAATAGGAATATCTATCGATAATAAAAGCTTAACAATTACTGCCAGCGTAGCTAGCCAGGAGGATTTAAGCTTACAAGTGTTCTAGTGTGCTCTACTCTATAACAGCTGCATGAATGATCCGATAATTCCCTGGAAATCCGCATAGTATAACTATTAAAATCCACAAAACACAATCACGACAGTATGGTCGGTAACATGAGTTGATTACCTTCTGACGGTGTATCTCCATTAACATCACTCTATATTCATGTACACTATCAATGATGTGGGTACACAATTTAAAACACGCCTGATTTGTATTTGAAGGACATGGTATTTTCGTCATAAGAATAATGGACAAACATTATGTAATAGGGTTTTGACGAAATCTCAGTTTTCTAAATTTGATAATGTATAATGTTGTAATGTTAATGTTAAAAATGGAAATTTTGTGAATGTGATACGTCACGTGCGTATGTTCTGCGAGATAAGATAAATACATATGAAAATTATTTAAAATCCATGCCCAACATTCTCTGATTTCAAGTGTTGCCTTCAGCCTTCACAATTGTATAGGAAGTAAAATGCACTAAGAACACAAAAGAGCTAAAACTGCATCGGTATAAGACATTTCGTAAAACCGCATTGCGTCATTAAAATGCGCGTGCTAAAAATCACGTGTAGTTGGTAATATTTAATATTTAAACTTTATTTATTTATTTTACAACGATTAAGAAACAAGTTAACAATTTAGATAAATCTTGCTCGTTGGCACGGATCTTGGCGTAAGGGTGTCGTTTGTATGTGGAAGGAAACCGGAGTACCCGGAGAAAACCAAAGAAGTCAGGTTGTGACAACCTCACCATCTTACGTACCACACCAGGAATCGAACCCGGGTAGTTGGTAATATGTAAAGAGGAGTAACAGATCTTTTCCAGTTTATAAAGTTTAGCTAGCATATATTTATATGATGACCCTGAGGGCATTGCAAAGTCCATAGGTCTTGTATAAGGCCCATCTACAGCTTTATAAGACTTTTCTTTGAGGGGTTGTATGCTGACTAACAGGGCGATGGGGACCAAATGACGGGTCTTATCCAAACCTTTTCAGGGAAAACAAGGTCCTGTACTTCGTCCCCTCTGACTGTTAGTCGGGACTCCTAAATATGAAGGATCTGAGCTCTCTTACAGACGGGTAGAACACGTTTGACTTAATTGTTGATTTCGTTAAACATATTTTTCATGCTATTATATCATCCCATAAAACGTTTCATGTGAACTTTTTATGTCCTCTCGTTTTGAGAAACCTATCGATCTTTGTTCTCTATATGGAGGATTATTTATAAAAATTTAAATGTGTATATTTCGATTGTGCTGCTTTGCGGTGAGTTGGAAGGTGATCATCCGTAACTGGTTCATCACCCCAATGGAGTAAAGTTTGTTACTTTAATTTGTTAATATTCATGTATTATATAGCTCCATGGTGACTTCTGCCACATACAGTTAGGTGCAGTCCTAACCTTACATAAAGTGCACTTCAAGTTAACTTTATGACTGCTTTTCAAGTTTACTTGGCGACAACAGTGTAAACTTGGAATCAAGTTTAGTAGTAAACTTGATTCCAAGTTTAGTACTAAACTTGATTCCAAGTTTACTCCAAGTGCACTTCAAGTTTAGTTTACTTTCTATATATATATATATAAATACCGCTTCATTTCACTTGATGTAACCGAACGGAACACACGCCTTTAAACAATCGAGTTGTTTCTCTTAATTAAACATTGGACATGGAAACACATATCGTAAAGTCGTCTCGGATATCAATGTATATAAGGGAAAGGGCCATTTCATTACGTGGAAGTGGCCATGCGATTCGACGTATCTTGATGGAAACTGAAAGTGTACAAGTTTCACAACAAGCGAAAAGTGCTTTGATAAATTAAACGTTATGTTACCGGTTCGATTATAGGCACACATAAAATTCAAGGTAAGAAGAGATTATTATCCCGAGAAGCCACTTAAGTTTTACCCTCTTTCACACGAAACCGAAAATAGAGCCAGTGTAGTTTTCGATACGGAATGCCCCAACAATGGCAACATCGATACGCTCTGTCGAAGTGAAACCACAAAATGCCAAAATAACGAGGAAATATCGTATAACAACATATTTATAACAATAATAATTCATCACAAGAAGAAAAATGTAGATGCACTTAGAAGTATCGAAACTTCCGATAAAATACCATCCGAATGTTCAACATGAAATCAATAATGTAAAATTGTTAATTGTTTATAAATATTTACTATATTTTTCTAATAAAACATTTTTTATAAAATATGCAATTGTACATAATAAGACAATTATTTCCATCGTGTTATACGAAAATGGATAATTGTAATAAATAAACGTGAAAAGTAAACTTGTGTTACGTGATAGTAAACTTGAAGACGGAATTCCTTTGAAGTAAACTTGATATTAAGTGCACTTGACTAAACTTTATGAGTGGTTTTCAGGACGAAAAACTAAACTTGAAGTGCACTTGTGAAGTGCACTCGAATGTAAGGTTAGGACTGCACCCAACTGTAACTGAGCCAGTAACTCCTCTTTTTTCTTACTTTAATTTAATTGACCGTCCTAAGTAGGTATCGTAATTATACAATTGAATATTTTTGTAATGTCGATTTCTGTGTTTATTTGACTATAATCATGTTTTATGCGCATGGTGATTTGTGTGATACAGATTGGTCAGATTGGTCTTTTGTGTTTTACATTCTATTCAGAAATTTACAATATATACTAGCCTTCACTTCAGATACTCCTGTGAAAGTTTTGTACTTGGTAATACTTTACAACGGCATTTATTATAACATGTATTAGATTTTTTTTCGGGCCATAAACAAACCAGCTCCAATAATCACCCCCCCCCCTCTCTCTCTCTGTCAACAATTAGAAAGACATCTTCCCGCTATTCCACTGTTTGTTTCAGAGACGTATTTAAAGTCATTTTTTACATTATTGTAGGGAATGAAATCTTTATGAAATAAATAAGAACAAAACAGCAATGGAAGGTAAAATATTTGTAAAGTATACTAATCATCATTGAACTAAATTCATTGCAAAATATTCAGGAGGGATATACTTCTTAACATTTATAATTTACAAGTTTCAATGACTATGCAGTAATGTTAAGATTGGGAAAAATAGAATAGACCACCAAAAAGAGAAGCGAAACAGGTTCGAGGAATAAGCGCCTCCACCCATACAAATTAAGCATGAGCATTTAACACTAAAGACATAGAATAAACGCATGAATACGATACTGAGAAAAGAAAGAATATTCGGACATGAAGAGAATGAAATGTTGAGTAAGAATATATTTATTCAGACAACATTTTATTTTATGTTAGTTTGGCACCGACTTATGAGTAAAGTAACATCAGTCAATTTCGTATCATTAACTGAATTATGGCCCCCTTTCACTCACTGCAAAACAAAAGTACTATTACCGGGACAAACACTAAAAATCTATAAGTGACAATTCTTACTTAGAACAGTGATCACCAGGTAACTAAATCTGAGAGGTCATGAAAATATAAGCACAGATGGTACTCCGTATCAAAAATATAAAGTGACAGCAATAAGAACGGATCTAGCTCTATCCGTCTGACAGAGAGCGTAGGTCACTGATATATAGAAGTTCCGACTAACAGTCAGAGGGGGTTCAATGTACAATCTCCTATAAAACGGTAAGAAAAATCTGTCTTATTAAAATTGAAATGAAATATATTAATACTTTTATCTTTTTTGTAACAAATACAGCAGTGTTATGCAAACGTGTAACTATTTCATCTTTTATTTCATTGTATAGCAGTGGTAAAGGCTGAAGTATCCCTTGATAAGACAAGCTGAATAGAAACATACCAAAGCATAAAATAAAATGAAACAAAATGATTTTATATAAACAAATTATATAAATTAAACGTAGCATGGATACCAATTAAAGAAAAAGAAGAAAACTGTATATTTAAACATTCAAAAAATAAATGGTGTTAAATTTATACATGAAACACGTGTAAAGGTAATCGTACTCAAATTCAATTCGTTTAATGCAGAGGAATATTTCATAATTCACTTCACAGAAGGAACATACCATTTTCATAAAATATACATATAACCAACAAATAAATTGCCCTGGATTCTTGCAGTTTAGCGAAATGTTAGACTCGAATTATATATAAGATGTAAAATCTAGATAAGAATACCCTGTCGTCTTGCTTGTGTCTGTGTTGAATAAATGGAATGGCTTTAGATCGTAGTTAAAAAGTTCGCAGTCAGGTTTGACTATAGCTTGCAATTTGATCATATCAGCTGGTGGTACCGTGCTGTAAGCCTCTATAAGAGCTTCCATTTTATTACGATGTCTCCCCTGATCGTATTTATACCGTTCGTAAGCCTGGAGAACTAATCGCTTAAACATTCCCTCTGTTACTTTAAAAGCATCATACTTTGAAAAAGGTAAAGACACCTTTTTGCTCAATATGCCTCGGATTTGTAATGTTTTCCACATTTTGACTAAAATTTCGTGTTTAGGCGTACACTTTACCTGCTTGCTCATAGCCGAAAACCAAAAACTGACTTTTTCTTTTATACTTTCTATTTCACTTTCCACTTTAAAGTTTTTAGAAATTGCAATTGTATTATTTGTTTTCTGATTAACGACCTTTAAGATTTGCAAAGCGTCATCTTTGAAAGTCTCCATCTTGCCAATGAAATCGTATTTTATATAACAAGGCTGGCAGTGTTCATATTCAGGTGTAAAATGCCTGTCTCTGTGCAAACCATCTGATTCACTTTGAATTATGTAAGACACAAATTCTTTAAATGTAACGTCATGAGCACAGACAGTGCGATGGGCAAGACTACGAGTGTTGTTTTGAATATATTTACCAATTGATGTCCAATAATAAAGATTCGGCGAGAAGAATTTATCTACATATCCTGAAAAAAGGCGTCCATATGGTTCTCGGACAAAAAGAAACTTAAATGAATTATCCAACATTTTCTGTTTATGTTTCCTAAATCTAGGGAATCCGAGATGAGGAAGCTGCATATCACCGAACGAAACGCGAAAGGGAGACGAGTAATGCTTCTCATCCTTCCGCCTCGTGTATTCCAGCACCTGCTTCCAAAAGGTTGATCCAACCTTCTGTATCTGACAGAAAATGATATCGTGTTCGTCGTCCACAATGACGTTGAAGGATAAATTTCCTTTCCCCCGATACGTTGCGTTGTCTCTTCCGCATATTTTACGCATGCGCTGAACTCTTACATTACGATAAAGATCGTTTGAGATCGTGCCGTATGCAACATTTTTCATCTGTAATATGAATGAATTTTGAGTATATATACTTATTTGAAGCTAACAACAACAAGCAAGGTAAAGTCACTTGTATCGGAGAATTTATAGCTTATCTAATGATAACTTATAATCAGGTGAATATCCATGTGTAACGTGTTACTGAGATGCTACTTACAAATATATAGATTTTATTAAAATAGCATGAAGTGAAAGATATTTGTCGATAATTACAAGGACATGGATACCAACATTAAGTTGGTGCTGTGTAACAAAGACGAATTTGATGCTCAAAGTCACCATTGTGGTAAAGGAAAAGTATAACTCAATTTTTATAAGTATAAAGTTAAACATAGCGTAAAAGGCCTCGGTCACAACTGGTCGTGCGTGTTTGGAGAATGTACATCCTCTGCGGCTTTTGACTGCCTTTGTAGCCGCAGCGGGTTGTAGGGCTCGACGAAATTTTAGAACGGGTTGCAAATACTTCGTCAGATAGCATATCTCGCGATGTCCTTGAAAACTATCATATCACGCAAAATGCGCAATGCATGCTTGTAGAAATTGGACTCTCTTCGTTTCTTCTAGTCAGATCACAGAAGCAGACACTTCCAGTTGTGACCAAAGCTTGAAGT
The DNA here is from genome assembly GCA_035048485.1 of Pteria penguin. NCBI lineage: Eukaryota > Metazoa > Mollusca > Bivalvia > Pterioida > Pteriidae > Pteria > Pteria penguin. Next base: position 1,920,928 of record CM068588.1, on the reverse strand, counting down.
GGATAGATCAAAATCACCTGATATCTTTGTCTCATAAGAAACTTAACTCTTGAATGGAAGTTCCATTTTGACACAGAAGGGGTTTAAACATGTATACTATATCATTATATCGGCGACGATGCAAAATAGGAAAGAACTTTATGTCCTTGTGAAAGTGACTACAAAATTCCTTGCTGGATAATCTGGGAGAGGTTTAACATAGTACTATGTTCACAACACAACCAATACATGTTATATTACCTCAGATCTGAGATTGGCATTTGTAGCTATGAATGACTGTTTGCGGATATTGACCTGTGCTGCTTTGGGAAGGTAATGAAGCATGTTTCCTGCAATTAAAATAAAATAATAAATTGAATTTATCCATCATCTTTACATAATAAATGCTAGGTTTCCCACTTTTCCAATTTTATCTTAATTTTATAAGCTATATGGTTATTTCATACATATTTTTTTTTTCGTCCCCTTGTGTTTTGTTTTTTTGGTTCACGTATCTGTTGCTTTGCACTTAAAATTACTTGTTGCTAGTGCCATAGTCATGTGACACCAGTTACGTAAGTGTTATTATACCCTTTTTCCTGATGTTATGTGGCAGTGGCACTTTCTACACAGTGTTCACATTCATGTATATATACAGTGCTGAATCGTATTTGTTTCGTCTGTAAGTAAGGGCCTTCACTGTGGGTGTGGCTGGCCAAAAAGAAGGGACTCATTCCTCCCGGGCATGCCCGTGAATGTCCATTGCGGTACATTTTTGTTAGTGCCATAGTCATGTTACACCATTTACTTTCGTATATTAGTAACTAACCATATTGAACTTTGTGACTAAACTTAATTTGACATTATTTGTATACATACAGACATTTGTTCACGTGCATTTCTGACACCGGAATTTCAGTTCTACAGCATTTCATAAGGTGAATGGGATGAATTGATTTAGAGTCCTTGTCTCCCTGCATGTGCTTGTGTGTGTATATATATATATTTACTTTCTGAACTTGAGTTGTTGCAGGACTTTAGCGACGGATGTTGCGTGCAAGCAGGGGATGCTTACTCCTTCCACGTACTTGGTCTCACTTCAGTTCAATTGGGGTTCGCATTTGTCTCAATATGACATTGTACACTATACTGTTCTTTTGTTCCATGGATTTCGAAATGTGGTTAATCCTTTAGTACTTCTTCGTTGTTTACTTCTTAACTTTTTTGTTTTGCATTAGTATTCTGTTCAAACCTTCGTTGTTTTGTAATCCATAATTTGTAAAAACATTGTTGGTTGTTACATATAATATGATAAATCACTGTTGTCTCGTCCTTTGGTTGTTTCGTATCCTAGACATCTCTAATTTAGGTCAAAGCTAATTCGATTTATTAATCATTCTGTAATTAGGGTACAAAGCACCAGCAGCAGAAGTCTTCTATATATTCAGTTTTTGTGACGTTATTGCATTAAATTACATGTTTTAGCTATGCATGTCCAAGGAAGTATGTGTCATAAAATATCATGCAGGAAATGTCTTTCACTTCAATAGAACGTTGGAGAGCATCACAAACAACATATGCTTATTCCTTCCCAGCACATGGTCTTAACTTTGATTTTCATGGGTTTGAATCCCGTTGAAGTCTTATCAATGTCTCATCCCTTTTGAAAACCAAATCCCAGTCAAAGTATACCTATCAGTATGATTGTTTTAAGACTATTTAAGTACACCTATTATATTTTTAATAGTGTAATTGTAACTCTGTCTTGCATAGATTCATTTCCAAGTGTAGTTTGTTGAGTCTGTTTATAAATAAATCTGGTAATATGATGGGCTTTAGATGTAAAGATGATGGATAGATCCAAACCATTAGTCCGAAAATCAGAACTTCCTTTAGATGCAATTCGTTTTAAATTTGCTCTTCAAATGATTGTATTTCCTCATTTCGACATAGGTCGTCAAGTTGAGCATATGGTGTATTAAATGAACACAGGTAAGAACATATGTATACATAAGTATTAATATAGTGCATCATATGCGCATTTCGACTACTAACATTCCTTTAGAAATGTTTTAGGCCAAAACTGTGGAGATCCAAATTATAGATATTTGAAGAGCAAACCGGTAATCAATTGACTTTCGTCTGTGTGTAAGGGCATTCGTGGCGGGTGTGGCTAGCCAAACAGGAGAGGCTCACTCCTTCCGGGCACCTCGTCTCATCTCTGAATTTCAGGGATCCATGAATGTTCACTGTGTTACATTGTTATAAGTGCCATAATCATGTGGCATCAGTTACTTTCGTAGTTTAGATTAAACTCAAAGATCCAAATAACCAATCTAATTTCCAGAATTTACCATTTTTTAAGAGTCATTGTGAGTTAATATTAATAACTTTCGTACTTTATATTATGAATTCCTAAATGTCATTTTAGTTTAATTTTATTTATAAGATGACTCAACATTTTGCCTATGACTTATCGGTCACAGTAAGGGATCGATATGCAAATGTATAACTCTTAATAGTATTTTCCCTTTTCTCAGCAAAAGAAAATGAAAAATTACTTTAGCAATATTTTTTTCCCACATTCGGGATCAAATACAATTTTTGAATATCTGTATTTATATCTTATACGTTCAAATGTCTTTCTATTAATTCTCAGATATTGTGAGCAAACCATTGTGTGAAGCCAACGGGCTAGACCGTACCTTACAAATCTCGTAGGACAATACAACTAAAGCAGAAGATGTGTCTAAAATCCTGCGATTTCATCGGTCCACCACGATACTGTGATGGTTCAATGAAACACCTTATATCGGCAATACGGGGTTATTTTATCTGTGTCGTAATGTGGCGGCGTTCGAAGATGTAAGATGCTGCAAGATTTCAAATTAAAAGAATTACAAGATTTTCAGAAACAGGCGTTGCAAGCTTTGGATACTGAGAGACGTAATGTCTTCATAACTGTCCAAGCAGGAATTCAAACACTTCCTTTCGAAAGTAGGATTGATTGTGGGGGCGGTGTCTGATGACATGAAAATTAATGAGTTCCGATGGATTTTGTTTGTATTGTCCCACGGGGTTTGTGAGGTACGATCTACCCCTTGGGTTTCACACGATGTGAGCAAGCACTGTCAGACATATTTTGAAATAAAAAACAGCATATTTCAGTCGGTAGCAGGTTCGAATTTTACTGATGTTTTGTCGGTGTCTTGTCTTTCAAAGGTACTGAGCTTGCGCTTCAAATATCTATACTTTCGACTTTGGCAGTTTAGGCCTTAGGCATCATTGATTATATATAAGTTGTCGAAATGCACATATAGCGCACCAAATTAATACACGAATATAATTTCTGATTTTTATTTAATGAGACTGTGAATACCAAGACCTGGTGTCACAAGCGACATCGGTACGTAAGAAACCTCTCACTGCTTTGATGTGTTCCTAACGTAGATATAAATATCTCTGCTACGCATCATGGGGTTGCTTTCGTCATACAAGTACAATGGTGTGAAGAAAACCTAAAACTAAGTAAATATACAGAATACTGAACAATTCCTATTACCGTTGACCAAATATGCCATTACGCTTTAATGGATATGGTCAGGACGTTAAATGTACGAGATACATAGTTGCGAAGTGGATGGATAATCAATAAGTTCCGTACAAGTGTTATTTTAAAAAATATATAGCACTGCATGTTCATTCTTTCCAAATCCAAGTCAAGATTCGGTAGTATGCTTAATTAGCTCGGAACGGAACCGAGAACCTGATTTCAGGACACACTGACAGATCGTTTGCGTCGTGTCCTGAACAGTACATCAGACAGACTGTACACGTATAAATGAAAAAAAAAGAAAACTTGGTGTGACGTAAACCTTACAGAAAGAATCATTAAAATCTCACCTTTGAAATAAAGCATCACAACGGCGACAAAAATAAGTAATAATACGGTCTGAATAATTTTCATCTTGGGTAGCATCATTTCCTTCCAACAATCACAACTCGGAATACCTATTTAAAATCATATTTTTTATTGTCGGATATTAAGTCGTTATTAACGGCGAAAGTGTACCGTATTGCTTTAAGTCCTAGCGACAGTTTGCTCTGACTTAATATGGTAACACATGGTTGATCTTCATATCGGAAACATACTGAAATTTTGTTATTTGTTCAGGTTTGACTGCTTTGGTACTGAAATGAAATATTTACACTTATATTTTATGCAATGTGCTGAAATGTAAAGATGATGGATAAATCCAAACCATAGGTTCAAAAATCATGAACCAAAGGACATACAAAGTCAGTGAAAATAAAAACCAAATAGAAAACAACCAAAAAATGTCTCAGAGCATATGTGAAACCCCTCGATGGAGTGAGATCAGGTGCCCGGGGAAAGTGAGCATCTCCTGCTTGCTAGCAACACCCGCCACATACATCCAGTAGAGAGAGTCAAATCGTGTAAATTCCATATATAAATGTAAAATCCATATATATTTATATATGGAGAAATCAAATAGGTAACCTATTCATGATAGTTCTCAAAGTTAAGGACTATCTTCAGCATTTACGGTTTTGTCCTAAAATGGTACTTGCGCGGTGTTTTTTGCATTAAAGTCACACTTATTCCATTTGCTGTGTGGTTCACATTTATTTATATATATAGTGCTTAGTTATATTTGTTTCTTCTGTATGTGAGGGTCTTCATGGCGCCTGGTCTCACGTCTGAACTTCGGGGATCCGTGAAAGTCCGCTGTGGTACATTTTTGTTAGTGCTATAGTCACTTGACATCAGTTACTTGCATATTTTGCATTAGCTCCTCTTTCATGCGTCAGATTTGTAATATTACTGGTCTATCAAGCCCTTGACATCTAGTGCACACCTTCATATCGTTACATATAGGTATATAGATACTAACAGATGGGTGCAGTCCTAACATAACATACACGTTAACGCAAAAAGCGGTCGCGAGGACTGCTCTAGCACACGTGCTAGGACTGCTCGACCGGACGCGCGTGCGCTCCTCGCGTTAACGCGGTAGGAAATTCGCGTTAACGCGATTTATTCCCGCGTGCACTCGGTCCAGTCGCACGTTCATATGTCTATATTTGTAATGCTCTATGCAGTATGGATGGAGAAAATAAAATGGAATCAGATTAAATTACCGCGAGTGTCGCCATAAAAACGTGTATTTCATGAAATGTTGAATTGACACCCTGCATTAAGGATTTCATACCTAATATAACAAAGGAAATTATCGCGTAGACATGCAATAAAGTATTTATGAAAAAAACTACGTCAGTTTATACTAGCATGATTACTTTCTAATTTCATTTGTTTATTTGTTTCTAATTAGTTTATATATGTATTTATTTCTTATTTGTTTATTCATTTATAACTAATTTATTTTTGTATTTACATGTATTTCTTATTTATGTATTTATTATCATTATTTTTAATTAAGCTATTTTCTATATTATATGAATACAATATCATCGTTAGTATTATCTTTATTAATTTTTATTTCATTATTATTATTATTATTATTATTATTATTATTATTAATAATAATATTATTATTATAAAATTAGAATAAATTTAATTAAAGTCATTGTTCGGAAATTGCGTTCAATATTTCTAAAATTTATCCCTTAACTCGGAAGGGTTTTATTTAATTCTAAATATTTTTACTTACACATTAATAAGTTTTTATATTTAAATATACAATGTATATATCGATTCTCCGTCAAATCCTTCTACATGAACATGTTAATACAAGTTTTAAGTTGTAAGCAAGCGAACGTTGCTGTCAAGCACGTTCACGCGGCAGTCAAGCGCGTTCACGCGGTCTCGAAATTAAGTTCACGTGGAAATCTGCGTTAACGCAAACGCGTGTCCTCAGCAGTCCTGAGCCCACGAGGAAAGCAAACTTCACGTTAACGCGACGTTAACATAATGTTATGTTAGGACTGCACTTCACTGTATAATGATTACCGCAACATCTTTATATTTCTGGTGACTTCGTTCGTATGTTCGTATGGCGCTATAAACAATATCGAATGCGATGTAGATTTATTTCTGCGAGGAATTATTCTTGTTATTCGATTGTGCTGCTTTTGTGGTGAGTGGGAAGATGAATGATCTGTAAACTGGGTAACCGCATCAATTGAGTGACACTTGATTGTTACTTTAATTGACCGTCATAAGTCGGCATAATAACTGCGGTACAATCGAATATTTCTATAATGTCGTTTTCTGTGTTTATTTGATTATTACCATGTTTTATACGCATGTCCTTGGTGATTTGGGTCACACAGATTGGTCAGATGTTTATTGTTTTCTCCTTTGTGATAAAAAGTACATAGGATATGCATGGTTTACAGTATCACTTCGCCTTTATATCAGTAAACCTTCTTTTCATTTCATTCCTCCAACTTTTCCCTCTTTCATATCGTTCATACTTCTCATTGCTCTCATTGGGATAAACTAAACTGGAGATGTTTTACTGTGATGTTACCTCGGATTACCAGGGGTCAATGATTGTTTTATTTTATACCCATCACACGTACAAAATGTTAATTCCATGAGTTATTTTGGACTTTGTTGTAGTATTATAAATATATCACGAAAATACTTATCACAGGAAAAGACAAACAATAACGTAATAATAACCGACTTTCCTGTCGCATATAAATCTGGGACCTTCAGATCCTGAATCCTAAGACAGAGACATTAACCAATGAGTTCGACAAGCTCCTACATGTGGAAAAAACTTCAAACGAGGATCAATGTAGAGAGATCATTAATAAGTACCACACTTGTCTGTGGCGTCATCCCTGTACTGATAAAACATGGATTCGTTTTGTTTATCAACATGGACCACCTTATCTGAGTATAGCGTTATTTATGCATTACAGACACGAGGTCATCGTTTCTAGACGCGGCTCATTTCAAATCGATACTCTGCCATTAAGGCACACACCTAGCACATAAAAACAAACCGGACTAATCGGCTTAAACTAACAGCTGATGATGGTGGAGAACGTCATAATCTCTCTCTGAATCGTGAAATACAGATAAAGAATTGCCATATGTAGCAAACACATAATAAAAGTTAGAAGGAAGGACAAATTAGAATGTGGCTTATCTTCAAAGACGATGTTTTCCTTCCGGGTCCGGATTCTAAGTATTCTATGTTTAGTAGGATTGCTTATGGTGTGGTTACTTCAATTGAAAGGTAATTAAAAAGAATTGTTGCAATAAAAGAGAAGATAATAATTTTAATGCACTCGAGATAGAATCTTAAGTGAAAGTTTCAAATGTGGATATGACAGTTGGCTCTTCTTTAAAAAGTTTAGCTTGCACAATTAATGTTTTTTAAGGAAAGGAAAGGAGACATATGAGTCAGCTGTATGACAAAGGTGGTCACGGCAATACAAGAATAAATACATTAAAACATCTAAAACATATTCGATTGTTTAACTTTAAAAAAGAGACAAATGCAGAATGGTAAATATATGAAGTTTTCAAAGTGCAGTGTCTACAATGACCGGATAGAGGAAAGTTTATTTATATGTATAGGTATTATATGCATTGATAATTTTGCACAAAACTGTGTTATATAGACATGGTATAAAATGCTTTAATACCAATATGTGAACCACCTTCTACTCGAGGGAACTGTAATCGACGAATTTCATATTCAAATGGCATATTGTATTTAATGCACGACAAAGTGTTTTTACCGGGACTCACAGTACAGAATATCGAGTCGGTTTTTACACTATGCTCCAGTAAAACACTGTTACGTGAATGTAATAATACATAATGAATAATATGTATGGTCATACACTCATCATGTGGGATTTAAATATTGTTTTCGTCTTTGGATTATCAGTATGATCATCTTGTGGAGATTCAGTATGGTCTTAAGCTAATTTCAAAATGGACTTAAACTTACCGTGTTGCGCCTCAGTATGTCCAGCAACATCCTCTGGGGTCTATATATAACGTTTAAGTAACGTGAGAACGGCCTTCATCTTCTTCTGACACTATATACATAATTTTGTATTTTGTGAATGTGAGATAAAAATTATTTTATCATTTGTGGCCTTTAATACATTTTCCTTGCTCTGAGTGTGACCTAGATTTACACCCGCCATAAGTCAGATAAATATTGAGGAATGAAATAATAAAATAATTATGCAACATTTATCAAAATTTATTTTTTTGGTCACTTCACTTCATCGCTCCTTTTTGGTGACATAAGAAAGAAAAGTTACTAACTAAGCCATATCACAGAATTCATCACAGATACATACAGTATACAATGCGGTGATATGAAAACAATCATAAGGATATCACAAAAATATTCGATTAAAGTGCAGTTATGATACCGGCTTAGGACGGTCATTTGATATGATAATGGTCAAACAATTGGTGTGGTTAACCAGTTTATGGGACCACCTTCGCACTCACCGCAACAATCAAAAGACACACATTTTGAAATATAAACATTTCTCAATATAGAGTTAATAACAATCATATAATTCTGTATTGTTTTGTGTGCTGTTATTGTTTTGCTATGCATAACCGGAGCCAGTTTTGTAAGATAAATAATAGAACATATACTTGTAAAAAATTTTGGTGCACCATACACAGATTTCGACAACTTATGTCTCTTTAGTGATGCTCTAGACCTAAATTGTTATAATCAAAAATATAGATAAAGAACAAACTCATTACCAAACTGACCTTAAAGTAAAAGACAAATAACCCATGTAAGGACAGAGCTATGCATGAGGAAGATACTCCTTAGTTTTATAATGAATTAAAAACTTTTTTTATATTTTGAATCAGTTCAGGTCTGTTTTATATTTTCTTTTAGATCATAGGGTGACCAGATCTCAGGACAGTGGATATCCAGTCAGACATACGCAGTATAAGGAGCTATCCTGGGATGGTCAGTATCAATTAAAATTTGACCAATACCAAGACTCGGACTACCAAAGCCAGAAGACAACGTCACACAATGCAGTACATCGTACACAGATAGGTTATAGGTCAATGACTGGGACATTATATGGTGTTCATCAGAATGTAAGAGATTTTACCGGACAGGAAATGTCACGTGTGTCTGAAGATGATGTCACGGATACGCCAGAATTTGAAATGCCACGTATGTCTGAAGATGATGTCACGGATACGCCAAAATCTGAAATGACAAGTATGTCTGCAGATTATCCCATGGATACGAAGACATCAACGTACAATGTCCCGGATTCAACTCTTCCAGAAGTAACAACGCCCGAGGATGTGTCATACTCCACAGTACCCATGTTAACCGAAGAGTATAGTTCTAGAGAGTCAGGGATATCAGAGACAAATGATGAGACGAAAAATGGTGTAATAAAAACGTCTATACGAAAACTATCGGAAGAATCTGAAAACGACTCCACTACTGTGATAGACAGGCCATCTCCCGATGACAACAATGCATCGAAATCAGATATAGATCAAGTAAGTGTTTACTCCTTGAAGGAAATTATATCTAGACTTTGACAGAAAATAATAATAATAATAATAATAATAATAATAATAATAATAATAATAATAATAATAAACAAAATAATAAAAAAAGAAAGAAAGAAAGAAAAAATAACATAAAAGCGAAACAGAAGACATCTGACCTAGCGGTATGACACAAATCACCAAGGACACAGGCGCGGATCCAGAACTTCATGTGCCGTGGGGTCACCTCACAATTGAGGCCCGAAGGGCCAAATGGTGAGGGTATGGGAGGGGTCCGCCCCCCCCCCCATAGGTGGGGGTTCAGGGGCCTCCCCCGAGAAAATTTTGCAAAAATGAGGTAAAATGGTGCACTCTGGTGCTCTTTTTTTGCATTTTTCATCAACATTTTCTTGAATTCAAATATTCCGTAAAAACTCTGTAATCGGAGAAAACTGTCGTAATATTTTCGGTCAAAAATTATCTTGTTCACCCCTCCCTCCCTCCCATAGGTGGGGATGGGGTTTCCCTGAGAGAATATGACAAAAATCTCGTTGCAAAATCGTGTGTGCCATATTAGGCCCCTTTTGTTCTAATTCACGGAAATTTTATCAGATTTTCAGTTGGAGGAAGCGTAAAACTCGGCGCAGGGTCTAAGGACTGCCTGTAGGTCCCGGTGGATGCAGGGTAGATCCTTGGTAGGGAGAACAAGGTGCAAAGTCCCCCTCCACGGAAGCTCCTGTATTTGATGCTTTTGGAGATACAAAATACGTTGTGAAAATAAACTATTCTAGAAATGGCTATAAGTGAAATCCATCTTGTACATCGCGTAGCTTCAGTACAAGCGTATCAACAATTTGTACTGAAGCTACACGATGTACAAGACGTATTTGAGTAAAATTGTATGGATAAGTAAAATCCATCTTGTACAGCGCGTAGCTTCAAACATTTGTAACATTTGCTACACAATGTACAAGTAGCCATACGATTTTACTCGCCTGAGTTCAAGTGGCCGAACATTTGTGCGCTGGATATTAATTTAGATTGCACATATATTTCGCTTCCCTCTGGAAGATATTATGGATCATAAACGGGCATCAGAGGAGATTTATCATGAAATTGATCGTGAGTGAAGCGAGTCGACGTTTTGTTTGTTGTTTTTTTTTTCAACTGTAAATTTAAAGAAATATGAGAGAATAACTGGCGAGCGAAGCGAGCCAGCGAAATTTTGGAAATTTAAGACAGAAATGCAGTAAAATAAGCCCTAAAATAGACTATGGTCCCCCCGGCTGGATCCTCGCCTGGGACATGCACATAAAACATGATAATAGTTTATTAAACAGAGAAAATATCAACAAATAAAGCGAATACAGATTTCATTGTTAGTGGGATGGAGTTTCAAAAACATTACAAGTTTTGATATTTTTATGTATTTCCGAGTATTGCATAGAGCTCATACCGAATTTTTCTAAGTGATAAAAGCCCTGAACTTAATTAACAACGCCATCATGTCACATGTGTACACAAACAATGTAGTCGTGGATACATATTTCACTCAATGAAATCTAATAAGATATATAAAAGGTATTAGTTTGTTATATTTTGTTTAAAATTAGCGTTTAACTATGTATTAAATATTGTATTGACTGAACGCTTTCTGTCGTCCGACTGAAAATGACGAATACCGGTGTCAGTTGGGTATATTGTTCGATATTTATCAAAAGATTTTTACCCTCGCAACAAAGTTGTGTAGGGAATATAGCATCGCTGCCATGAGTCCGTGTGTGTCCGAAACCTTGTAACTGGAGAAAAACCACTCCGGCACAGGGTCATCAAACCTTCCTTTGAAATAGGATTGATTTTCAAAATCACGGAACAAGATCACAGCAGACATTAACTTATTAACTGAGCTCAGTAGTAAGAATGTTGTTAGTCATAGGATCATACATGATATCTATTCAAAGAAAACTTATCCACGTTAAAGGTCAAGGTCACATTAACTATGTAGAAAAAAGAGGAGTTACCGGCTCAGTTATGTGGCAGAAGTCACCATGGAGCTATACAATACATGAATATAAATAATATAATAGAACATTTAACACATTACAAAAATATTTGATTGTAGTGCAATTACGATACCGACTTAGGACGGTCATTTAATTTGACAAAAGCCAAACAAATGGTGTGGTTAACCGGTTTACGGGCCCACCTTCCCACTCACCGTAACAGCAGAACAATCAAAAAACGTACATTTAAAAATTTATAAATAATCCTCCATGTAAAGAACAAGGGTCAACAGGTATCGCATATTGAGAGGCCATAAAAATATAAACACGTAAGGTATTGTAAAACACATAATGGTATAAAAATATATGCGACATCAACATGATAAACCGTGCTCTGCCAGTCTGAAAGCGAGCTAAGAACAAATGTACCAAGTATGATCATCATATGATAAAGAATAAAAAAGTTATGCCCCGGACAAAGGTTGATGGACAGACGGACAGACAGACAGACGGACAGACAGGGTGATTCCTATATACCCCCCCCCCCCCACTTTGTTTGCGGGGGTATAATTAGAACACGGAATTTTCAATTTAAACAAATTAAACCTTTGCATAATATACATATTTTTCACACTGAAAATCACCAGTTGTCAAATGATAGATCACGCTTAAAACTTACCCAGCCTGTAATACTTGATATCACAAAAACCAATAAAATGGCTTAATATATAAAGATCTTTTAATTATATACTACAACTTCTCCACGTAAAATACTTGTTATATACTCCATCCCCTCTGTTGTATATACAACCTCTCTTCTATATACAACAACCCTTTTGCTATATAAAACTTCCCCTCCCACTCCTTGCTATATACAACAACCCTTTGACATATTCAACGACCTCTGTGCAACATACAACGACTTCTCTGCTATATACAACGACCTCTCTACCATAAAGTACAACCCCTCTGCTATATACATCTCCTTTCTGCTATTTACAACGATCTATCTGCTATATGCAATGACTTCTCTTCCCCTCTTTACTATTTATAACATTCTCTACCATATACATGTATACCGACCTTTCTGCTATATACAATGACATTTCTACTATATATGACAACCTCTCTGCAACATACAACAACCACTCTGTTGTATAGAAATGCTTTCGCTATATCCGCCGACCTTTCATCTATGTAAAGCATTTCTATTATATACGACAACCTAGCTGCTTCCTACAATAGCCTCTCTGTTTCAACATCGTATCTTTTATATGAAAACGGTCAATCTGCTACACAAAGCGACCTCTCTACTATAGAGTGCGACCTGTATGCAACATACTACAATTGCTCATCTTTATGCTTTATCTGTTTACAGATACATACCTTCAACGACGTCATAGCTGAACAACAGAAGCGTTTGCACCATATATCCGATGTATGCAAAGGAAGAGGTGACATGTTCAGAACAAATCACACTGGAAAGTTTGTTGAATTCAACACCCTCATTAACTCCAAGCAGAACGTCGTGTTTTGTCAGATACAAAAAGTCGGTTCTACATCGTGGAAGAGAATTATAGAGTTCGCTGATAATATACGAATTCGGGGTTACAAGACCCCGTACGACGTACACTTTAGCGACTTCTCTATGACGAGGTTAGGGGATTTTAATGGGAGTAGAACGTCTCTTAACAAACGGTCTTTTAAATTCATGTTTGTAAGAGACCCGTATGAGAGACTGTTTTCGGGATATCTCGATAAACTCTATGCACCGAATGTGGTGTTTTGGAAAAATCTGGGCTCATTTATTCAAACCTTGTTCCGGTCTGAGGAGAAACGTTCAAAATGCGGTTCGGATGTTACGTTTGAAGAATTTGTGAAATACGTCATTTATAGCGAGACGTATGGAACGAGATGGTCTGATAAACATTTCAGTCCGCAATATAAACACTGTCAACCTTGTATAAAAAAGTACGATTTCATTGGCAAAATGGAAAGTTTCGATACAGACGCTAGTTATGTCATAGACAAAATAGAATCCTTGTCCAACGTTCACATTCCCTTTTTCAAATTAAAGACTATAAGCGTACGAGATACGGTTCATGATATGGCACTCAGAATGTATCATCCTAAATCTCGTGTCGGTATCAAACGCTGTGAATCTATGTATGTTGGTATGCAACGCATATGGAGAAATTTGCAAATCAGAGGTATTTTAAGCACCAATGCAAAAATGCCATTTACAAAGAAAGAGGCTGATCAAATACCTATGAAAGCATTCGAGTATGCAGTGTATCGAATTCATAAAACTGTTGATACAGAAAAGTTCAAGAAACGTAACAAACTTGAAGCTATGCGAGAGGCGTTTGGTTCTCTTTCAGAGGAGACGATTTCAAGGCTTAAACATGTGTTTAGACTGGACTTTAAGTTATTTAGATATGACCCTAATTCGGAGAAACTCTTTAACTACAGTCGTGTCAATACAAACTTTAAGTATTTCAAACCGTTTTCCTAGTGTTATATAAAACACCAAGTGATCATTAATAAATTGATATTTTTTTTCTATTGTAAATCTTTCTTTTTCAAGTTTCAAAAATTTTATTATTAAATGTACTTTTATACCACGAATAAAGCCGTGTTACATTGTTTATAACGATATCTGTGAAGTAACTCATCTATAAAACAACATATAAGGTAAACCTCTGTAGAAAGTTATTCATTCTATAAGTAAATATTGATGTTGATATACTGGTAAGTGCATTCCAGTAAAATATTTTCAGAATGCATTATGAAGGTTGTTTCACGACGATATTTTCAACATCTTAACACAAAACCGACAGAATGTAAATGCAAAAGTCTCACTATGTCACCCACGACAAGTACCTAGACAAGAATTCACGAACCTCTGGGAACCACTGCTAATTTGGGCTAGTTTAACTAGTTTTAGTATTATTGATATCACCACTGTCACCATTGGTAAATAATCATGATCATATGAATATCGCAACACCCCAACACAAACGGTCTACAAAAACTGCATTCCAATACCAATTCTACAAGTCAGAGTTTCAATTGTAGTGTATGTTCTTTGTCCAAAGGGTTTTTATTATTACATATATCGGTTATGTATAAAAGAAATTCAGGTGTGAAATTGAAAGAAAGATATCAATTGATTGATTTTACGTCACTACAGTATTATTTCACGTATACGATGACGGTATCTGCCCGATGCATTGCACAAAAATTTATACCTTTGCAACGGACCCATCCGCGCTTCGGTTTCTACTGTCTGATGCTAAAGACGGGACACCGTTAATGTGTCCACGAACCGAGTATTTCATTTACTGAGTCACAACGGTTTTAGAAGAAGGAGACCTTAATTATTCATACCTATAAATACATTGCACTGTAAGCACATTAAATGCCACAACTAGTGTCTCTTCAGTAACGCTCAAACTGAAACTGTGCAAATCAAAATTATCTGTATCTTATATTACAAGATAATCTTTTAAGATTTCATTGTTCCGATTACAATCCAAATAAAATTTATAATATGAAAGAAAAAAGAGGAGTTACTGGCTCAGTTATGTGGCAGAAGTCACCATGGAGCTATACAATACATGAATATAAATAATATACTAGCACATATAACACATTACAAAAATATTTGATTGTAGTGCAATTACGATACCGACTTAGGACGTTCATTTAATTTGACAATAGCCAAAAAAATGGTGTGGTTAACCGGTTTACGGGCCCACCTTCCCACTCACCGTAACAGCAGAACAATCAAAAGACGTACATTTAAAAATCTATAAATAATCCTCCATGTAAAGAACAAGAGTCAACAGGTATCGCATATTGAGAGGTAATAAAAATATAAACACGTAAGGTATTGTAAAACACATAATGATATAAACAAATACATGCGACACGAACATGAAAAACTGTGCTCTGCCAGTCTGAAAGCGAGCTAAGACCCTAGATCTGTAGGAGTCCCGACTAACAGTTATTACACAGTTGGAACACAGTTGTTGTTTGGGGTGAAAAACCCTCATCAGCCATGTTAGGTATGTAAATTATTTTCATACAGCTTTGTCAGATATCTTCTGTTTTTTCTTTTATTACATGAAGATGAAGGTCGTTTTGTATTACCTTTTCTAACTTTTCTAACTGCAAAAGCCAAGCGAAAAAAATTGTTGTTTAGATATGTTGGCAATTGATATGATAAAATGGTATGTATCATCTGATGTATTACTTGTAGATACGATTGTTAAATTTACAATGTATGACATATATAGAATACATATGATATACTATAACTATTTTACTGTAGGATTCAAACATTGTCAATATTGTATCTACAAAATGTACAATACCTGGCGTAAACCTTTGTGGTTTTTTTAGTTAGAAAATCAACGATACAATATTTTCATATAGGTAAGTAACAGACACTACATACATGTAAATATATAAAAATAAATAAATTCAAAATAAAGAAATTGTAAAACAGATATAATCTTCCAGTGGTAAATGTGCGTCTTTATAATTTATTTAACAAAAGAATTTGTGATAATACAAAAAAGCAACAATATACAGACAAACACATAATAGCATCAAGTATCAAAGTTTCCATACAATACAGTACTAAACCGTAATTAACATATTTGATTTATCGTAAAACTTGGAAAATACACTGAAAAAGATTAACGTATATACATAATACAAAGTCAAAACACCTTATTTTGCAATTAGCTAGAAGGCGTTTTGGATTACCTGCTAATATTTCTTTATTCATGGTCTAAATACGGTCAAATGAGATAGCATTGATGTTAGTGGATTTCTGTTTATTCGATCTGTTCTGAGACGAAGACAAGCTAGTTATCATAGTTGCTTTTCGTTTTTCTTTTAATTTCGACTTTTTGCAGAGTGAAATATATAAATTTAACACATTTTTATTGCAAACATAGCTCAAGAAAATAAAAAGTCCCTGAAGTCCGTTCAGGACGCTGGTAAAGTAGGTCAGCAGAGTGATGTTAGGGATCAGGGATTCCAGAAGCTGTAGACTCCATAAAAGTCCGGTGATCGTGAACAGTTTCACAAAGACAGTGAAATAATTGATCTGCTTCTTGGAACTCGTAACATCGGGAAGAGACCGAATACAGATAGTTGTTTTGACGAAGAGAACAAAATTAATCAGACATATACATGCGCCTGGAACTATTACGGTGACGACGCGTGAGACAGGATCGGAGAGGAAACAAATTCCGTTACCATAGCCACTACCATTACCGATTAGATAATGGACCAGACTATTACAGACAATGACAACGATCGGTGACATGTAGGAAAACAGTAAATATTTGACTAGTTGCCTGCACTTTGAGATAGTATTGAGTTTCCCATCGTGAATGTTTTTGAATACCATGTGCATATGAAAGGAGCAAATGCTAGAGCATACAAACATACAGAGCCAAAAGTAATGAGAGGCCAAACCAATTATGACACAGTAAATACCGAGGTAAATTTTGGAGACGCCGTAAGTGAAAATTATTTGACTTGAGAAAATAGAAAAAACAAGGCTCATAGTCAGTATCCCTGGTGTAGTCCGCAAGTCTTTGAAAATAGTGTAAGTGAACAATGTCATTGCCATACACACCAGACTTATCAAAATACAAATGTGAGTGAGATATCCTAATTCAATGGATATTCTTATTTCCTCTGGAATCTTTTTGCTGAAATACTGGAGAACATCATCGATACAAACCCGATACGACCCGTCTTCTTCGCGAATAAAATCCCCAACACTGAGTTGAAAACCATGTTCTTTGCACAACAGTTTTCCGGATAATAGTGTGAAGTCACATTCAGTTTTACTGAAGGCTATTTGTTTACATAACAAAAACTTATTAACATATAGAATCCGCATTTTTTTTATAAATGAAGGAGTAATGTGTCCAAATATTCTTTGTGTGCAAACTCCTCCCAACTGCTCGTATAAAATAACGGAGGGTTGTCCAGAATGCTTGAGCGGACGCACGTGAAGTGTATCGTTGTCTACTTTTACAGACAAATTATGTTTGCCCTCAATAATATCCGTTAGTGAAGTTTCGACCTTATTACGATCTTCTCTCCATGGGTGAAAAAAATCAAAATAGACAAATATATCGATAGTTGATTCAAAAGTATTTTCTAAATGCCGACATGTTAACGGTGTAAAAATATCGGCTGATATCAGCTGATAATCTACATTGGAAAATTCCTTTAGTTTTTCAAATGTTTTGCTTACAACGGAGGACAAATATTGGTCTGGTGATTGCAGTATACTGTTGGATTTCCCTTTCTGCAGTAGTATAGTCATCCCATATCGCATATTTACAGTAAAAGGTAGCAAAGCCGCACAGACTCCATCTTTTAATTGTTTTCCCGGAAAACATATCACTTCTCTCTGTTTGTTCTGAAAGAGAAAACGAAAGACATCTGACCACGCTATATGACAGAAATCACCAAGGACATGCACATAAAACGTTATAATAATAAAATAAATACAGAAAACTACAAAGCCGGTGTAGCCCAATGGAAGAGCTGCGCGGCTCTTGACCGGGAGGGCCCAATTCGATTACCGCCACCGGTGCCCCAGTATCCTGTATTTCGGATTAGACAGTAAAAACCACGGCCCTTGTTGCAATAGGTGTGGCACGTAAAGGATCCTTCACTACGCCGGGAGGGGCCATTGCAAATGTATAAATTTCTATGTGATGCATCAGGCAGATACCGTCACCATGTACGTAAGATAATTGTGAAGTGACGTAAAACAATCAATCAATCAGAAAATTACATTATAAAAGTATTCGGTAGTATTGCAATAACGATATTAACTTAGGACGGTCAATTAAAAGAGAAAACTGAAGACATCTGAAAAAGCTATATGAAAAAGTCAAAAAGGACATGCACACAAAACATGATAATAGTAGAATATACACGGAAAGAAAGACGTTACAAAAATATTCGATTGTGCTGCGGTTACGATACCGACTTAAGACGGTCAATTGAAGTAACAAACGTCACTAATTTGGTGTGGATAGAAAACTCAAAATTGTTATATTAATAATCACCATTTTTACATTTATTTTCCTCTTTTACTAAAAGTATTCATTAATTAATTAATTTTTTTTTACTTATTTACAAGTTTGATAACAATGAATAATTGGGGTTTTTTTTCTGTAAAACTGGTGAAAATCGTAATTCTAAATGTGTTTCGGTGTGATCAATACTGAAGACGTCAATGTAGAACGCGATAGAAATCTATGTAATGTCTCTATGGTAAACACAAAAACCGCATTCACTGAAATGAAAGGAACATGAATAAATACGTCGTATACCTCACAAATACTTAAAATCATCAGATATTTAAGTACATAAACAGAGAAGAAAAATGCCTACTACACAAATAAGAATGACTTTTGAGTACTAAGAGTAAATGCGCAATGAGAAATTCAGTATTTAATGTATATTACAAGTCATTAGGGCATACAACATTTCAGGTTTAAGACCGAAATAACTGATCTTCTTAGATCTTCTCGTTATCGAACACTCCCCCCCCCCCCAATGAAAACACGAAGCCTCATATAGCAATGTAATTGCTGTAGATGTTGTATAATCTGTAAATGAAAATAAGTTATCACTGTGTTGATTATTAAAACAAACAATAGTGTCTTAAAATACTTTGAAAGAAGAATATAATAGAATCATTGCAGATACAGAATAATAATTTGAAGTAAAGTTCAATGAGTAACAGTGAGTCTCAGATTATTTGGTAAATAGATAATAAAGTTCCACTAAATTTAAAAGTTGTTTTTGGAAAGAATGAAAATGTACTTACACTGACGTAGTCAATCACGTGACCAGCTTTCGCATTATCCTGCTCTGTCAGTTCGTGAGTGATCACATTATAAGTGAAGATGTCTCTAAACATCGGCGGTATATCCCCTACTACGTCTGTTTGACAACTAAACCTGTCACATTCACACTGAATTGGCAAAGATAAAAAAGTCATAGATGGAAAGAAGTTGTTGTTACATTGTTCGCAAAATCTATTTTTGTACACCGACTTTGACGGTACATTTGGAAGTATCTCACACGCCGCGACCACAGCGGGATCAAAGAGACTACTGGTAACATTGGTTTCACAGTGGTTAATTGTGTCAGTCACCATTCGGTCCGTTGGATTACATAATTTGCAGAATATGTTCTTATATGGAGGAGTATATTGCAGATTATCCGACAATAATCCCTCACATGCCCATTGTATATCTGCGTCTCCTTGGTTCCAGAGACCAGTTGTGTTACATCTATCTATGAGATCTGGCTTGGTAAACTTACTGAAGCTATAGAAGCTGTCCTCACAAACTCGCACAGAACTCCTTCCTTGTAACTCTACATCACACCCGATGTCTTTTGCTATGTCCATTTTATCTAGTAAGGTATTTGTGAAAGTAAAATCAATGGTTTTCGGACATGACATGGTTATCATCCATGGCATGTAATTACCAAGATTTTTGAGTTTGTCTAGATCTAGTTCGTAATTATGATTGCATAAATAGCAAAAAATATTTTTGTATGGTATGTGTGTTGTGCTATCTGTTACATATATATTTGAAAGTGTGTCGTTTCCCTGTATACACAACCGTTCAAGGTCAGAATCGATGGAAGTAGTTTTGTCTTTGACATAACAACCGTCTGTAAGTAAAACAGAGGTTCCATTTTCCTCTTCTGAAGAGAGAATTTTGTCACTATAACATGAAGTCGGATAACTTAAACCTACATCAAGGCAACATTTGCATTTTCTGTCAAAGAGACATTGAGGATTGCATTCACAAAAACGAGTAGGTAAAAGTTTCCGAACACTCTGGGGGAAGTGCTCTTCGTTACAAACTTCATACTGATTCACTGCGAATGCAGACTGCAGAAGTTTGGAAGTATTGTATAACTTTTTGTCACGTGTTATTACCATAGGTGTTTGAAACAGAGATGATTTCCCCACATTTTCACTAGTCCAGTAAGTAAAAAGTTCGGATGGTTTATTTTTGAAAACAGCTTTATTGATTATATCAATCATAAACTTGTGGATGTTGATGTTATATTTAAATTTCTTATTTTCAAATTCTTCTTCCATAGTGAAGTCTACATCAGTCCATCTCGAACTATTATTTGCAGAATTACAAATAAAACAAAAAATATTTTTGTATCGTCCTACGCCTTGAATATACGGCAACGTACGACAAGCTTCTTTAACGACCGCATTTTGTTGCTGCCATTTCCCTGTAATATTACATGAGCTTATCAGAGGTGCAGACTCGGTGACCGGAGGATTGCACATGAAGCAAAATATGTTCTTAAATGACCCGAATCGATGTTGAAATTTTGATCTACACGCCCGAACTATGTTCTCATCAAATTGAGTCCATGTGCCGGTTACATTACATTCGCTAGCGACAGGGGCCGGATCCTCCCTGTAAGTTTCACCGTCTGATGGTGGATGACGTTCCAATATGCAACCTCTATCCTTCACTCCCTCGACAACCGTTGTTAGTTTTGACATAAAATAGAAATCCTGGACATCGACATTTCTCTTGCATCGTATACTGGAACTCCACGTTGAAACATTGCGGTCTTCGTGGCAGTATGCACAGTGTACGTTTCTGTATGTGATCTTGGTTTCCTGTGACGTCACTGGTAAATTTGACAAGAAATCTACCGGTGAGTACTTTTTTGTACATAAATCCCTTTTACCCTCATCGGATGTTGAAGGACAGTATGATACGGACATGAAATATTTCGTGACTGTTTCTTCTGGTTTTATCACCATGAAGGGAAGAAAATCAAATTTTGGTAATTTGAAGAAAGCATCGGGGCAGCAGTCTCTGCGCTTAAAACATTCCGTATCGCAGTAACAGGGTGGGCATAAATCCCCTGCCGTGGGTACGGGAACACTGATGTCTGGCAAATCATAGGCATTGTAGTCACAAATATAATCTCTCCCACATATAAGGAAAGATTTATGGATAAGAAGTGTTACATTAAAATCTTGCTGATCTCCACTTCCGGAAACCACGTATAAAATGAAATTGAAAGTAATAATGAACGAACCCACAGACATTATGCACTACTACAAATCCCTCGTCACTTGCCCACAATGTTGATTTGGATGTGGATGTTGTATGAAACTGAATTAAACAAAATCCACTATGAACTTTAGAAATTCTTTTCATAGATTTCCATAAATTACTCCTGAGAACATAGAAGACGTTCATATAAGTCTTTATTTACATTTACTACTCCAAGTGCTTTGTAAATTATTCAATTTGTTCACACTATCTATCTACATATAAATGTAATTCAGTTTCATCCAATCCAAGTTTCTTTTAATTTTTTCAGTCACTTTGATCAGCGACTAGAAAAAATGGCCGAACTCACTGCGTCAGAATCACGTTCGTGGATGTGGATGTTGTATGAAAATGAATTTAACAAAATCCAATATGAACTTTAGAAATTCTTTTCTTAGATTTCTTTAAATTACTCCTGAGAACATAGAAGACGTTCATATGTCTTTATTTACATTTACTACTCCAGATGCTTTGTAAATTATTCAATTTGTGTTCACACTATCTATCTTGAATTACACCTAATCCATATAAATGTAATTCAATTTCGTACAATCCAAGTTTCTTTTAATTTTTTTTCAGTCACTTTGATCAGCGGCTAGAAAAACATGGCCGAATTCAGAAACGCGTTCGTAACTATCATCGAAATATTGTCATGTGATTAAATCGTAATCGTAATTAAAATCTTCAATCGTTAAATTATTGGAAACGTTAATGAGGACCACCCTATCTCTAGGAGTATGAGCTTTTCATCTGTTGGCAATGATTTCGCAGGCTGATCTTATAATAATTATGATCTAAAACAATGCACTTAAGTATATTATTCATAATTTAACATTTATCATAATTGATCCATTACCTAATGGAGTTTACAATTTATGTCTTCGGGGCTTGGTAAATGTTTATGTTTGTTCCCATTTTAATGACACAGTATGGTGAAAACGACCGTACAATCATGTGACACGGAACTCTGGGATTCAGAACAATGGCAATGAATCCCATGGGACAAAGAGAGGCTGGACCTTCATCAATGACTATTTAAATGAGGGTAGCGCTTGAACTATGTATATTGGTACAGCGACACGTCATCTAATATTAATACGGTTTTGTTGTCCGACAACTTATACTGGCACAGTGACACATGAAATATTAATTCAGTCTTATCGGTAGATCTGATTGAATTGAAATATCAAAGGAAAATGGCTTTTCCGTGTCAATACTAATCAGTTAGTACAATATGTTTCTAATGGATAGACTTTCTCTGGTACTGTTATTCCTGAAACATGGGCGGATCTAGGAATTTTTGAAAATGGGGGTTTCAGCCTTCAATGACTAATGTTTACCACTATTCGGTCCGGAAGGGTGGTGGTGGTTGCAACCATAAATGGTTCTTTTCTGGGGAAAATTTTTCGAGTAAGAGGAGGGGGTTGCAGCCCCTTTGATCCGCCAGAGTGGAAGTGCTTCACTGTAGCCGCAGAGTTCGTAAAGGGAATGAAATACTGTGAATATGACAAGGGTTAATGTATATATGAAGTAAGTGTTCTCCTTAATCATATGAACAAATGTTAATATTAGTGTAGCAAGTTTCTTTGTCATTTTGTTAGATTTAAGATTCCTGTTGGTATCCTACATTTGGAGAGGATTTTTTAAAAAAAAAATTTCCAAGTGTAAATCTTCCCTCGTCTTAAGTGAAACGGAAAGAGATCTCACAAAACAAATGACCTGTAAAAAGAAGTGAATCAAAGCCATATTCTGATTAATTAATAAAAAAAAATAATTACAAGGATTATCGTACCTGGTAGTCTGTTTTACTTATGTAGGAAATCACGGACAATGTCGATTATTGGAAAGGACAAAAACGATAGATTTCAGGAAGACCCCAATCGAGGATGTTTGGATGTCCTGTATGGCTGGAGAGATGATTCCAGCCAGATCGCAATCAAAAGGTTTCCATGCTCTTCTTGACTGGAGACCAAGAAAAATAATCGTGGTATAGCGTAAAGCTGATCACAAATACGAGGTGATCGACATCAACATCCGGGTCAGAAAAGTCCAAAAATGTAAACTACATTTTATAAGAAAACATGCGAAAGGAAGTTGTAATACTGTTTATGATCTACAAATACATGGTAATATTCTCTTTTGATAAACTACTGCATTACATAAAAAGCTCCGATACATGGATCAACCATTCTACACGATCAATCAAGTTATTCAATCGTGAGAATGTTTCATACCTTGTCAAATGAGATTAGAAAAATATAGTTCTTTTTTAATTACATAATTTATACATCTATCTAATTCCTATTTTAATTGCCCTTCCTACACATAAATCACATGCTCTCTGAAAGCGTCATACATCAAACACCCAATCTCTTTCTCAGTTGATTGAACACTTATACATATCAATACACGGCTTTGATTGCAAAAGACCGAGGGAGAGGGGAGGTAATGTATTATTCCCGGTGATTTATGACACATTTGTACCTTCATCGTATTTACATTACATACATTGTTAATAATATAAGTTTACGCTAAATGGAGAAGATGACAAATCATTTCTATTAATTATAAATATGTTGGCAGATAGATAGAGATATGTAAGAATGTAATTGGAACGTACTTATCTAAACTTGCTTGGCATTTTGTAACAACTATCTGTGTATTCCATAATCAGAACGATACATGTATTTATTATTTATTTAAATATCGTCTACAAATCTAAATTGTTTTCATTTCAAACTTAATTTATTACTGGTAGTTACTTTATGTACATTTGTTTCTTTCTACTCTTATATTCTTCTTTTTTAATCATTTACTAAAATAAATGATTAAAATATCCTAATCTTTATTAAGAATTACCCTTCCACAACTTATTCTAAAATGATTATTTCTTAATTAAAGCATAAAAAATCTTTACAATTTTGATTGTTTTCCTCATGCTTTGATGGATCTTTCAGTTTTGTTGTGAACCATGGCGTATTAATCACTTGGATCTATGTCACATACTTCCATAAATCCCATCAATGTTGTATTTGGCATCGGTTTGTCCTTTCATGTAGGTTTTACTTCCTGAACAGAACTTACTTCCGAAATATTAATTTCCATTATTTGTAGATTTACTTATTCTTTCATGTTATTCATTTATTGTTATGTTATTCATGGAGAAATTCTTAATAGGAGGATATGTATTGAATAATGTATGTTTTTGTGGCATATGTTATTTGGAAGTAGGGAATTAGGAATTTTTCTTCTCTATCCCCGTTCTTATTTTCTTTTGTAATATCCAGGACAAAGGAAAACTTCCACAATTGTAAATTATTTCTTACTCCTCCATGGCACCTGATCCCACCTCTGTTTTGACAGAGGTTCGTGATTGCTAATATCTTGTTTACATATGTATTGTTGTGTTTCTTCGCTTTCGAGTTGTGGATATCGGATCAATATCTTTGATTTGTAATAATTAAAACATATTGCATATTAAAACTAACGGAGAAAGAAGAAAGTAATTGCGATAGATAGATAGATAGATAGATAGATAGATAGATAGATAGATAGATAGATAGATAGATAGATAGATAGATTAATGTACTTTTCAATGAGATTTTCATTATATATTTATGATGTTTAATATCTCGGGGGGAAATGACATGAAAATAGAAAAAAAAATAAAATAAATATTCAGCTTATCACGTTTTACAGTTGTTGTTTGACCATAGCTAATGCAAAACATGTCTTTGTATCCTTTGATTTTCTTTATGTGTGTACTTAAATGATTACAATGCATAACTCATAATAACTAATTAACATGTACAACAGCTGTCCTTGAATATTATTTATTTTACTTTACGCCTTGTTGGTAACATATAAAATAAAATGAAATAAATAATAAATTATAAATAATGAGTGCTGTGCATACATATATCACAAACTTTTACCTTAAAAAATTCCTACCTTCAATAAATTAACCAATCATTTTATTGTGGATGGTCAGATCCAAATCATATTTACATAAAATTATGAAATATGACATGTAAAATCTATATATCTTGACCCGGTTCTATTTCTGATTAACTTCCTTATATATGTCATTGATATGTAATAATAAACCAGGGCGCACGAGGCAGTAATCCGCCCATGTGCAGCCATGTCTGACATCGATGACAATGTCTGCGTTCAAACAGATTGAACTGTCATGCCCCTAGCAATCACTGATAAAGTGATATTCAGCAATGCTTCATTATCCTGGTGATTTCCATTTATAATTAGCCTGATTTCACAAGCTGTAACTATATAACGAGGCATTTCCCAGTGAGAATGTATGTGGTGGCAACATTGCCTAGACAATCCTCTTCATCATTTGTCAGTTATTTTATTTCATTTTATCCATATTCCTCATAATGGTTACATTAATCAAATCATTTCAGGTGCAAAAATATGAGATGTTAATCAGAAACAAAGTCGTGGGGATAGTAGAAATTGAGTGTAAAAGACAATCATGGATCGCTGGAAGATACAAAACAGTCAACAGTAGCAAGATTGTAGGGGTAATACAAATATGGTATAAAGGGCAATCGAATATCCCTACAAAATACCAAACATTTAACGGTAGCAAGGTCGTAGGGGATGATACAAATAGGGTATAAAGGCAATCACAAATCCCTACAAAATACCAAACACTTAACGGTAGCAAGGTCGTAGGGAGTAACACAAATAGGGTATAAAGGCAATCACAAATCCCTACAAAATACCAAACATTTAACGGTAGCAAGGTCATAGGAGTGATAAAAGTAGGGTATAAGAAAAAAAGAGGAGTTACTGGTTCAGTTATGAGGCAGAAGTCACCATGGAGGTATACAATACATGAATATAAATAATATACTAGCACATATAACACATTACAAAAATATTTGATTGTAGTGCAATTACGATACCGACTTAGGACTTTCATTTGATTTGACAAAATCCAAACAAATGGTGTGGTTAACTGGTTTACGGGCCCACCTTCCCACTCACCGTAACAGCAGAACAATCAAAGGACGTACATTTAAAAATTTATAAATAATCTTCCATGTAAAGAACAAGGGTCAATAGGTATCGCATATTGAGAGGTCATTAAAATATAAACACGTAAGGTATTGTAAAATACATAATGGTATAAAAATATATGCGACATCAACATGATAAACCGTGCTCTGCTAGTCTGAAAGCGAGCTAAGACCCTAGATCTGTAGGAGTCCCGACTAACAGTTAGAGGGGACGAGGTTCAGGACCATGTCTCCTCTAAGAGGAGACATGCTCCTGAAGGGGCATTCACATATCCCTGCAAAATACCAAACATTTAAAGGTAGCAAGGTCGTGGGGGGTAATACAAATATGGTATAAAGTGTAGTCGTATATCCCTACACAATACCAAACTTTTAACGGTAGAAAGGTCGTAGGGGGTAATACAAATAGGGTATAAAGGGCAATCACAAATCCCTGCAACATACCAAACATTTAACGGTAGCAAGGTCGTAGGGGGTAATACAAATAGGGTATAAAGGCAATCACAAATGCCTATAAAATACCAAACATTTAACGGTAGCAAGGTCGTAGAGGTGATAAAAGTAGGGTATAAGGGGCAATCACAAATCCCTACAAAATACCAAACATTTAACGGTATTAAGGTCGTAGGAATAGTAAAAAGTAGGGTGTAAGGGGCAATCATATATCCCTGCAAATTACCAAACACTGAACGGTAGCAAGGGGTGGGGGGGGGGGGGGTGGTAATACAAATAGGGTACAAGGGACAATCACATATCCTTGCAAAATACCAAACATTTCACGGTAGCAAATTCGTGGGGTAATACAAATAGGGTGTAAGGGGCAATTACATATCCCGGGAATGAACATAACGGTAGCAAGGTCGTAAGGGTAGGACATAATGTGAATTATGAAATAAGTACGGAGTCTCTACAATATAAGAGAGATAAGACCAGATGACATAGAGGAGAATCAACCCTCGCTGCGACCACACTCAGCACGCCAGAGGAATATCGTTATAATAGATCCACTTGGTGAATACTATGTTATAGCAGCGGTACGGTCCTCCAGTATGCCTTTAGAAGGTTTAATGTCTACGACGGCTTCGTTAAAGCATGACTTATATTTCGCCCCGATGTCAAATGAAATAAAATGATCCATTACATGCTGATAAAAACAAACAGTAACATTGTAAACAACCGTTCTGTACACAATGATTAGAATACATTGTCGTCATAATATTGACCAATACCTATTGACGCCTTACGTCATGACGTTGTACCGTTACGTTACGTTATTCCATTAACCCACTCTATAAATCAATACAAGCTTTTCTCGACGTCGTGACGGTAAATCTAAAACAACCATACTGACTTCAACCTCCAAATTAACATGCATATAAATTGTCAATTAGTGTGATAATTTATTCTTAATTATTATATGACTCCTCGACTCTTCCCATTCGAATTCATGCTTACCGTAATACATACCAGTTACATACTACCTGTCCATTAATATTCTAAAACGATTTGAAAGATGTATATAATTTCCATATATCAATGAAAGGAGTGTCCTTATGTCAAAGTCACTCCAAATAAAACCGTTTCATTAGTATTTAAATAAGCAGTCACGTGACACCATATATAAAGCAATAATTAGAATTCGACATTTCCGAGTTTCCTTGCGAGAAATCCCTACCCATTAGTTTGGGTGAGAGTCCCGAAGGAAACACAATGTTTCGTATTTTTCGTGGATGTTTCGTTCTGTTGTTTTTTGTGTTGGGGGTTAGTGGACAGAAGCCATGTGATGGTGTGATCGGACAGCAGTTTCGTCCGGACCCAGTGGATTGTAGAGTGTATCATTTATGTGGAAAGGGCAAAGATTGGACCATACAGTGTCCCCCAAGTCGAGTGTGGAATCAGAAATTAGGCACTTGCATAGCAATCGGATCCTCCAATGATACATGTACTCAGAGTAAGTCGAACACTCCTATTGTGAGTTTTTTTTTATTGTATTCTATTCTGTGGGAAGCCATTCTACATTCTACATATCGCTTTTCTATTTCAAGCTCTTTACGAAGTGAGGATGGAGTTTATGGGTCATCGCTGTATTTATTCATTTATTCTTTCTTTCTTATAAGATTTAAGAGTAAAGATGTTCTAATTAATTTTTCTTTTTTTTTATAAAACGTTGCAATGTAATAAACAATTTACGTCTTTAATGGATGATTACTTTCTCCATCAAGATATAATAAAAGTTTATAAGAACGACAAGTAGTGTCAACAAAGAAGTTTAAAGATCTTTGTGAAAAAAGTATCAGTCATCGTCGAGATTACGTAAGGCATCTGTAGGGTCGGTCAAAAATGTAGATATTCAATGCCCGATAGTACCTAACCATTTATACCTGTTAGCTTAATAATAGTTTGTATTCATTGTCAAGAAGTGTATAAAATTGCGGACTTGGAAGAGTAAAGAATACATTTACTTAATACGACCTTGCTGTTCTGTAATATTGTCAGACCATTTAACTATAATACTATAACATGTCAGTTCTCATTTTATAGTGACGATAATGACGGCTTATCGTCAAGTTAATACTTATTGATTATTTACTGATTATGACTGCACATTACATGTCATGAATACTTCTTGTAACTTTTAACTGACTGACTGCGGGTTTTATTGTGAAGTTATCATGACTTTTAACTAATTATAACCGCGGGTTTTATTGTGAATATTTATTGTGACTATTTACTAATCGTGACTGCAGTATATCCCATGAATATTTATAGTAACTTACAGCTTACCATAATTGCAAGTTTTAAAATGAATACTTATTGTGACTTATAACTAACAATGACTTTAAGTTTTACATTGAATAACTATTGCGACTATTTACTGATAATGACTGCAGATTATACTCTTGACACTTATTGTGACTTAACGCTTCACTAGTTTAGTTTGAATAAGACTGGATATCAGGGAACACATTCCTCCATGGCAACTTATCCAATTATCCAATTTCTAGGTCTTCATGATTCTGTAATTATCAATTTTGCATCAGTTGGTGCCGTCTTCTCTGACTTTGTAACATTAAGTACCAGAATAAATATTCCTGTATTGATTATAAGCATTTCAACAACGTATAACATTATAGTGTTGAACTAAAATAAACTCCGAACGTCGGTGGTACACATTTGGACCTTTCTGTTTTATACAAACCGGACGTCGCAATTCATTCATTAGATATCAAGTGTAATATCACACTATTCCTACATATTCTGACAAATTACGAGTATAATTCATTCATATAATTGTAGTTTTTTTTTTTGGTTTTGTTTTGTTTTGTTTTTTTTTTTTTTTTTTGTTTGGTTTTTGGGGGGTTTTTTTTGTTTTTTGTTGGTTTTTTTGTTTTTGTTTTGGGGGATTGTTTTGTTTTGTTTTTTTAAGGGAGGTTGTTCTGGTTTGTTTTATTTTTGTTTTCCTTTTTTGTTGTTGTTGTTTTTTCCTTTTCTTTTTGTGTTTTATTTACACGTATTTTTATTTGGTTACTCTTGCCATAGACATCGACATCACCGCAGATGTAATGTATTAGCAGGGGATGTTTACTTGACTTTTCCACTGGGTCCTCTGTACCTTGCTCCCTAATTTGGTTTGTCTATTATGAGTCGGATTCCATTTACTGTTTGTTATCTTCACACTTCACTTACTTAACTAACTTCAACATGGTCCCTAACTTGCAGTTTTTATAAAAATATAATTTTTATCTAGTGCAAGATAAAACATGTTTAAAGTCATAATTAATAGCTACAATAATAGTGGGGAACAAATAATTTATTTATTTAATGTTTTTGGTCTTAATTAAATCGCATTTCCATCAAACTATCACACTGAATGCCAGCGCAAATAAAAAAAACTGCTATCAAGGGGAATTAACATTATGGAAGTAATGGTATTATGTTGTCAAATTCAAATATCAGAGAAAAAAAGCTGTTTGCTCAGTGGCAGTTTTGCGTAGGAGCGCGTTCCGCTGGATCTCACTGAAGCCTCTCAGAGAGACCACCTGTGTACCAACCGAGGGTCGAATGTTATCTCCATAATAAACACTGGTTACCGCCACATAGGCTACACCTTCCTGGTGTTAGTGTTACCCTCCACAATCAGAGAACAAAATCCGGGTGTGGTGTTCCACCTTCCAACACTGGCCGCCACCACACCATACTCGGTATATAAGCCAAATGTTAATGATGCCAACCAATAAGCCTGTGTCAGTACAATGACAAGCAAGCAATTGTAAAGTAAAGCCAATATTCGGCATTAATCAATATGGCAATATACTCGACGGAGGTGGATGAGGCGCGCTCTCTCTCTCTCTCTGTCTCTCTCTCTCTCAATTATAAGAAAACACGCATTCATCTTCCACTTTGAGTTCACTTTATGTTTTGTCTTGATTTGTATTAATTTTTTGTTGTTTTGTTTGTTTTGTTCTTGTTCTTTTTTTTGTTTTTGTTTTGTTTTGGAGTTTTGTTTTGTTTTGTTTTTTTTTTTTTTTTTTTTTTTTTTTTTTTTTTTTTTTTTTTTTTTTGGGTTTTTTTTTGTTTTTGTTTTTTGTTTTTTGTTTTTTGGGTTTTTTTTATTTTGATGTTGTTTTAATCGTGTTTAATCATTATAGTTAATCATGACGACACCACTAAAGTCCCTGTTTTCTCTCATTCGGAGTGATGTACTTTAGAAGACATTCGGAGTGATGTACTTTAGAAAAGTCAATGATTAACACCAGGTACATGTGTTCTGGTTTCTTCCGTCACGAAATTCGGACCGCCATCTTATTTTATCAATAAATTCTGGCCGCCATCTTATTTTATTAATAAATTCTGATGAAGCATACAACAATGCTTCAATCAATCAACAAAGCATATATCTATCACTGCAATATAAAAAAAGGTTTTTCATTTGGCAAAGAAATGTTGCCAAAAACTAATAGTATTGCTATAGATTTGGAAATGAATGATGGCTGTTTTCCATGATGTGACATTTCTTGTCACGACACGTTACGTCGGTAATTGAACATATGATGACTGCTGAAAAGTTCATCCAAATTCCTCCATCATTAACATATCAGGCATGATGATTTACGTCTCTGACTGTCAAAATTATGCACATGATACGGTATGTCTCAATCCATGTAATACAGTTATAGATTTGAAGGTCACATTCGTGTAAAATAGAGACGTAATTTTCTCCGCAACTATGTGCACTTTGATAATCTATTGAATGTCGCGGTGTAATAATGTTAACTTGTATCATCAGTAAACATATACCACACCTCTCCTCCAAAGATTCCAAAAATTCCTCAAAACAAAAGCACCCCTGAAGCCCCCCTAAATCCCCATAGTAGTAGTTATGCAGCAGCAGCAGTAGTAGTATTAGTAGTAGTAGTAGTAGTAGTAGTAGTAGTAGCAGCAGCAGCAGTAGTAGTAGTAGTAGTAGTAGTAGTAGTAGTAATAAAATGTCTTTAATGTTATAACTTTCTGATTATTTGTATGTGTGTGTTTTGTGGTAGTAGTAGTAGTAGTAGTAGTAGTTAGTAGTAGTAGTAGTTAGTAGTAGTAGTAGTAGTAGTAGTAGTAGTAGTAGTAGTCTTGGTAGTAGTAGTAGTAGTAGTCTTGGTAGTAGTAGTAGTAGTAGTAGTAGTAGTAGTAGTAATAATAAAATGTCTTTAATGTTATAACTTTCTGATTATTTGTATGTGTGTGTTTTGTGGTAGTAGTAGTAGTAGTAGTAGTAGTAGTAGTAGTTAGTAGTAGTAGTAGTAGTAGTAGTAGTAGTAGTAGTAGTCTTGGTAGTAGTAGTAGTAGTAGTAGTAGTAGTAGTAGTAGTAGTAGTAGTAGTAAAATGTCTTTACTGTTATAACTTTCTGCTTATTTGTATGTGTGTGTTTTGTACTGGGTTTTGTTTGTAGTAGTAGTGGTTGTAGTAGTAGTAGTAGTAGTAATGGCAATAATAAATAAATAAATAAACAAATAAATAAATAAATAAATATTGAATGAAAAACAAATCAGTAGAAATTAATAATATCTCAACAAATAGATAAATAATCAAATGACAAATAAATACATAATAGATAAATAAATGGATTAAAAAAAAAAAATAAACAAAATACAATAATTCATCGGATATACTCTAACCAATATGGCGCCCGTCATAAAACTAGAATGCCGAATGCTATATGTCAAAAAGAACCCTTTAAATGAGATAAATTAAATTTCGAGACAATTAATTAAAATACAAATTAATATATAACTAAATTAAAAATCACCAGGTAGTATTCTATAATCGTTTTCAGCACGTGGTTCCAAATTAATTTCACTCCCGTACATACCGTAATTAATATAATTATTAGACCATTATACGCTTTTTACAGACTGGTATGCATTTATTTATATGTTAGGTAAAATTCGCTTTAGAGCCAGGTTTCCATGAAGGACATTTCCTGCAGATAAATGAGCACAAAATACGGTTTCCGCATTGCAGAGAGTCCCACTGTAATTAGAGTTTGCTTGGTTGTAGATTTTTCGTACTCATTTATCTTGTATTCCACCATTCTACCAAAAATGTACTCTTTGTTGTTTTACAAGTTGATATTTTATTTATTTATTTATTTATTTATTTATTTATTTATTTATTTTATTTAATTTATTCATTTTGAAATGCAAACTTCAAGATTATGTCATGTTGTCATCACTCACTGGTACGTCCCAAGAATCGGCCACATAAAGTATGTCGGTCCAGCAAAACTGGATTGTATGCAAATTTCCTGAATCAAAAACATAGTATAGCCAAACCTGCTTTATTGACCTGTATCAAGAAATCACCGGTCTTAAACGGCCACCTTTCTCTTGTCCTTATTACTAACTGCCTATACAAAGTCTACCTTATTGAGAGGTCATCTTGAGTTACAACTTCCTTACCTTCCCTTTGGTGGTCGCTTAAAACAGGTCTGACTGTATGTGCTATCATATGACCTGTGTTAAGTGACCACCTGTCTAAAGTGAGCACTTTCTAACCTTCCCTTTGGTGGTCGCTTGATACAATTCTGATTGTATTAACCATATTGTAACTTGTGTTAAGTAACTAGCTGCCTTAAGTGAACACTTTCCTTTAGTGGTCCCTGAAAGCAGGTTTAACTGTATACAAACAACGAAAACGTTATCTGAAGTCAATCATTGTTTAGACGTAATTACGAGAGAAAACCACGCAATGTTAAATACGGAGGTAACTGATCTTATATGGTTGTGGAACTCTAGACACCATATCACGGCAGACATTTACTGACCCGTGAAAGTAAGAGGTTAAGGTGACTGTCTCCTGTGTGGATAACCACATCAGTCATAAATGCCCAAAATACATAGAATATTTCAACACTGTACGTAAGAATTGGATTTGGCATATCTTTGTATAGAAAGAGTGACAATCACACAACACCAGAACAAAGGCTTTATGATATTTATGTCAAATGGTACTTATGTCATATGGTAATTATGTCAAATGATGCTTAGGTCATATGATGGGTGTGTCATATGATACCTATGAAATATAATACTTATGACATGATACTTAGGTCATATGATATTATATATCATATTATGCTCATATCATATGATATTTATTTCATATGATACATGTGTTTTGTGACATTAATGTTATTAGGTACTTCAGTAACACCATCTATGGAGAATTTGTATTGCTCTCCACAATGCAGTTAATAAAACGAAACCTTTATCTCACACATTCTTCTAAACTTTGACTTTTTGTCTCTATTTATCACAAGAAGATAGGAAATGACAAGAAAGCGGTCTCTCCGCGGAAAATGACGACTGGAACAAATTAAGAGTGAAATAACCATTTAGGCAACATTCTGGAGAATACATAACTAGATAGGAAAAACTTTATTAAGTTGTCATTGCTATAATGTACTCTGTCAATACTGCAATCTGGCTATTAAAACAAATTACGGCATATATAACTGTAGAACATTATATTTGATTGGCAGTCATGAACGTACCCTAATCGGGCGTAAGTTACAGTGATGTATATCAAGAGAAATCAAAAGATTTATACATATATATAAGGCGATGATCATTCAAAGAAGACGTTTTACAAGTTGGTTGTTTGGAGTTTTACGTCGCTTTCACTAATTTTGCATTTATATCGCTACTTGGAAACAGGTGGTTTTAAACATAGTGGAGCAAACCGGGTATCGACTCCGTAACGTTTGCACAACAAACCAAATGCTTAACCACTGCATCAGAACTGCCCCTCATTTTTCAAGAATACAGGGCATAGTTTTTACATTTTAAAAACATAGTAGCCCATAGGACAGAAATAACTGGTTTCAATGCCGAAATCTCTTCTACCCATTGGGATTCGCGATTGAAACTTAGCATATAAATATTCTCATACCCTGTTCCAAAATAATGAGGTCATGTATGAAAAATTCGCTTTCAATACCTTGTCGATCATGTCGAGACTGCCAATCAGGGAATAGACATGTTCAGGGAGTCATGCAGAAATATCATAGTCCGAATGAACTCCGCAGCTGTTGCCAAAGGCATACCACGTGTTGCAACAAAAACCGGAAGTCGCTTAGATAATGTCTGCTTCTTCTTGTTTTACATATCATTAGCTATAGATATTTATGTAGATGTAGATTTCACGTGTAAAACATTCCAATTACTATCATTACATCTGCATATATTTTGTGAGAAAAGAAAAAGCCGTTTAATTATTATTCATATGTAAAAACTTCCCCGTAAACTACCATGACATACATTGACGTATTTAAGAGGATTGTTTTATTCTAATAAATGAGATTTTGACCATTTCCGTTTCCTTTACAGGTGTCAAGGCGTTGCCGCCACTGAAACCGAAGCCCCCCTCTATCACTCCTAATCTGAAATCCCCCTCCGCATGGCAATATTCACCATTTGGAGAATCAACATGGAGGCCAAACTGTCCCACTGGATCCAAACAAAGATTCGCCCATCCCACGAAATGTGCCCAGTACTATGACTGTGGAGCCGATCCGAGAGAGGACTGGTGGGGCAAGCATCTCAGGGAGTGTCCGTACCCCACAGTGTTTGATGAAATAACAGGGAATTGTGGGTACTACACCGAGGTCAAATGTGGCAAACGGCAGCTACCACTTGATCCATGTTAGTATAGGTCATCCAGTGCTCTTCTAAGTCATTTTATAATCATTATGAAAGTTGTATACATATGGGAACATATCCTCAAATATTTGTACAAAAATGCTCTAAACTTTAGTGTAATACATAGTACAGAATTTTACTACAAATTTTATACAATACGCATTAAGCATAAACACGGCCAAGTTATACAGGACAACGATCCGTTTTTACAGTTTAATGTAAAAGTTCAATCAAAATAGAAATATTTTCAACAATGTTTTCCCGACAAAAGTTAAATTTAAAGCGTCTGTTCTCTGGATATTGTGTTTTTCCATAAACAACTTACACACTGGCTTGAGCATTAATAAAAATATTTTTGTTTATTTTCAGGTGATTATCTAGGTCACATCTGCCGGACATCTCATTGTACGCCTTGCTTTATCAAATTTGCTAGCTGTGCCGGACTCCGTAATGGCATCAACGTATGGCGGGGTAGAGAAAAAACTCCGTTCTTCGTCGTTTGTAAAGATCAGAGAGTGGTGTTCCACGGTAAGTGTGTTCCTTCCGAGCCTGGCAAGAGACAAGTATTCGACCAGCAGTATAACACATGCGTAAGGCCTAAGCACATGGAGCAGGGCAGAGTACCAACTCTTCATTTCGGAGGACGGGAGGTTATCCACAGCGTTCCCACCAGTGCTCCTGGTCCACAGCTTAACCCTAATCCCGGACCACACCGGCTAAAACCCTTTGGTCACAGTGATATACCAGCAGGCATGCAGTTCGGCGCACCTGCACCACCACAAAATATGTCTACCGGTCCCGTCACCATAATTACTACCGCCCTCCCGGTCCAACATCAGCAACCACGCATGTCACAGGCCCCTCCTCAGAACGTGGTCATGCAGCAACAGCAAAGTCAAACTATGATCCAGGGAAACAATGGTCCACAGAACTACGGACCAAATCAGAATAACGCTCCACAAAATTATCAACAAAATCAAGGCAATCAGTATCAACAACAACAACAACAACAACAACAACAACAACCTTTTGGAAACCAACAGTTTCAAAATAATAACCAAGCACCTCCACCAAATATGGCCCAAGCACAAAACTATCAAAGTGTTCCTTCCATAAACAACCAGCAACCTAGCAATAACTGGCAACCTAACCCAATCAAACATCCGCAACCTTTCACCAACTGGCCTGGATCTTATAACCGACATGTTCAAGGAGGCTTCAGTGGCACAGGGGCGGAAGCCGCGTGGATGCAATATAACGCGGGAAAAAGTAACAAGAATGTTAATTCTCAAACAATTAACATACAACAGCAGTCAGAGAGAACAATTAAAATCCCCGATAACGCACAAGGAATGATATCCCATAAGTCCCAGCAACATACATCAGTCATGATACCCAGTGGTCAGCAGCAACAGAATCCAACCAAAAGTCCAGTGTCTCAGCAGCAACAAACTCAATACCAGAATAACGGAATGCAGCAGTCTCAAAAACAACAGGCGAATTTTAATCAGAATAGTAATAATCAACAATATGTGAACCAACAGCAAAATTACGCCCCTCAGCAGCAGCAACCAGGAAACCAAAAGCAACATTCGCAGCGACAGCAACCCCAGGCAATACAATCTCAACAACAGCAACCAGGATTTCAACAGCAACATCAGCAAGTCACAACAAAACAAACACAAAATAAGCAAAATACGTATCAAGCTCAGCAGCCGCAACAATTTCAACAGAAGCAGCGACAAGCGACTCAGCAACAATCACAATATAATAAAATACAGATCAGTGGACAAAAGGCAAACCCTGTGGTGAACACGGGAAGCCAAGTGCGACGAGAATTTATTGGAAATGGGGTCAAACGAGAGAGAATACCGTCTGGAAACATTCGTCAAAATTACATCGGCACCAAGGGAAATAATTTCCATAATCAGCAAACTATGAAAACCGTATCCCCCGTCAACCCTCGCTTACATCCGCCCAACACTAACAGCTTCTCGTATCAAAACGTTCAACCCAAGAATGTTCAACAACAGAGATTCACACAGCAGCCCCAAACCTCCCAGTCTCACACCTCTCTACAACCAAACAACCAAGTCACTAACCAACAAAGACAATATACTGTAAACGCCAACCCAAATATGCAGTGGCGCCAACAGACAAAAACGAATCGAAATTCAAATGTTTTGTCCCAATTTCCACAAAAAGTTAATAATCGGTGGCAAAATAACAAGCAGCGCACTTCTCAGTCAGGAAATTCTGCACAAAATTCTCTCTATTCTCGGCAGAGCCAGCAACAAAGCTTAAATATAAACAATGTACAAAAACCTTTAATGTCGGAATTTACTCAGAACGAAGTAGTCGTGCGACGATTACAACCTGCGCGTCCCACAGTAGGTACTTCCTACACGTTCAATCCAATACAGCCTACACAATATGCTATGAAGACATTTACCAGCAATCCAAATTACCAGTCATCTGCGTTCAGCAGACGAGCATAGACGCCATGTCGAAATCGTTTTGCGTTGACATTCATTTTATTTCCAAATATGAACAGAATTATAAAGTTTTGATTGGAACACGTGTTGAAGGAAAACCAGCAATTTTCGTCACTAGAAACAAGAAATTATTATCTTTTTATTTTCGGCGACACAGTTAGCCTATTTAAAATGAAAGCATTAGGATTTCCAGATCAAAATATGGAAATTCAGATGATTTTATCTTGATTCCGAAATATTGAAACTTTTCATATATTTGAATCTTCAGCTTTCACCTACCAAACTAAATGTAAGATTTTACAGTTTATCCCAAATCCATTGTTTTGAGTGCGTTCTAATTATGTAGATATTACTTAAATACAAATATTGATTAAATGTATTGATTTTGTCCTTGATTTTGATTGTTTTTCGGTGATAATTGAATGTAAAAATGATTGTACAATATGTATGAGTGAAGTGGAAATGCCAGAGACATTTTGTATTTTGTATTCATTCCATTAATTTATAAATATTGCTCATTTGTTACTGTCAAATTTCTGTTCTGTATGTGTCCAATAAATCATAAATAAATCATGAATTTGACACTTTCATCTCATAATGCATGCTTATTCCACGAGAGGTTACGAGTTGCCTTCTATTTCCTGAAACGATTTATCATGGATGACAATTTTTTCCATACTCCATAATAATTAATGTTTAAAGAAGATATAAAACTGGATGTCGACCTGATTAAAATGTTAGAGTTTAAGAGAAGGACAGATGGGACAAAGTGACGGAATATATTTACAGAGGCGCCGTAAATATCATTGTCATATCTGTATATATTTTTTCTTCTTTGGTCGAGCGGATTAAAATACTGCGCTGGAACTCATGAGAGCTTCCGCCTCTGTCAAATCTTATGATTCTTTTTGTTATTATTTTCACTTTTATTTATTTATTCAAATTTTTTTAACTTTTTTTTTTATTTTCAAATGAAAGAACTTACAACAAAACACCAAAACTCGAAATGTGATTGTATACAATGATAAATGATTTTCTGTTTGGAATTGTTAATTTTTCATTGTTATTCACCAAAATTGTATATATTTTCGGTGATTCGCGTGTAGTATTTATTAATACGGGACTTTAGAGATACGCGTCCGCTTCGAATTTTATATACTTTTTCATGAAATGACCATAAACTACAGGGGGCTTTTCCCCTGTTGTTTCCTTTGTAAATTAAAAAATCTTTGCAAAAAATCGCACCGCTTATTTTTTTTCTGAATTTTATGTATTTTGTTCTACTACATAAGAACTGTCATTTCTTCTTCTGCAGAAAAAATTGCATACGCCAAACTCAAAATATCTATCAATACACATCTTGACCCCTATGACCTCACTCTCAGGTCTTGCAGTAGCGTATTCATGCGAAAACATTTCAGCCTCATGACACACTCAGACATGCACCAAAAAGCTTTTAAATCATTTTCATATTTTTTTCAAACTCTTTTCTACCAGAGCACATTGCCTAGATCACTATAAATAGCATGGCAACACTAGTAAATAAATTGAAAAAAAATGTAAACATTTATTTTTTATGGGACTATGTGCGAGGTACATGAAACAAGGGAAGAAACTGTAGTCTATGGTCAAATGTTAGACCATTCTCTACCCAGAGTTATCGCTCCTTGCTCTCGCTTTATCAAAATTGGGTTGGTGTGATATGGCATATTTATAAGCTTATTTTCAAAGTAAAAGGGATCATAAAACTTTCAATTGTCTGTCTGTTATTTTCAACGAACTATCACATTCATTATAAGTCTCATCTACATTGAATTCCATGGTTATCTTTATTTTCAACCTAGTTTCATACGTATATAGCACACGAAATAGTTCCAAATTTTTAAACCATACTTTATCATCACTTGCTTGGATATTTAGTTTTATATTCTAACCATGGATTTTAAACACTTTTACAAGAATCTTGTAAAATATCGTTGACAAAGGTGTAGTGGTTTTAGCGCACGGAACTCTGGGTAGAGAATGATATAAGGCATCCAATTTCCGGCATGGTATAAATAGGGTACAACCGTTACCACTATAATTTGTATGAGAACGTGGAAGAGGGCATATGTTTGTATAATATAATTTATAAACAGTTTCATCATCATATACAATGAAATATCACAGCAGTACAACTCAGATTTACATCTTTCGGGTGAGATTACACATTTGTATACTATTATGTATTGAAAATTATGTATTCCTAGATTAGCAACAAAATATGGTCGAATACTTGCAGTTTTAGTTGTTGAAATGGGTATTTCTAGACATGAGTAGATTTACCCCTTTTCTTTTATAGTGGCAAGTAAAAACTTAAGTAAAAAAATAAATAATTCAAATGCATACAAAATGATCTTCAAAATACATTGATTTCTAAGATATTTATCTATGACGCGACTTCAGAATGTATTATTATAGAACTGGGTATTGTAAACACTTAAGGAGAATGTTCTTTATACATTGAGGACGGGATGTGACGATAACTGGACGGGGTGTGACGATAACTAGACGGGGTGTGACGATAACTGGACGGGTGGGACGATAAGAGGACGAGATGTGATGATAACTGGACGGGGTGGGATGATAACTAGACGGGGTGTGACGATAACTAGACGGGTGTGACGATAACTGGACGGGGTGGGACGATAAGAGGACGAGATGTGGTGATAACTGGACGAGATGTGATAACTGGACGAGATGTGATAACTGGACGGGGTGGGACGATAACAGGACGGGGTGTGATGATAACTGGACGGGGTGTGACGATAACAGGACGGGGCGTGACGATAACTGGATGGGGTGTGACGATAACTGGACGAGATGTGATAACTGGAACAGGACGGTATATTGATTCTGATATATATCAAAGAAATTATTGCACGATACAAAATGTACAGATAAAAATTGTATGACTGGG
This sequence comes from Pteria penguin, assembly GCA_035048485.1. NCBI lineage: Eukaryota > Metazoa > Mollusca > Bivalvia > Pterioida > Pteriidae > Pteria > Pteria penguin. Next base: position 1,879,584 of record CM068588.1, on the reverse strand, counting down.
TAGGAGAAGTTTAGTACTAAAGGTTTATTCTGAAATAAAACGTTATTCTCGTACATATATGTCGCAAATGAAACGACATGTGATTATATGAAACAGTGGCATGCAAATGAAAATAATAAGTAAAGAAAGAGAAAGAATTATAAAATAAAAACAAAACAAAAAACCCCAAAAATAAAAAAAACGACAACAACATCCCCCCCAAACCCCCAAATTACCCCCCCCCAGAGATAAACCCGCCAAAACAACGACAACAATACCACCCCCTCCCCCCAAAAAACCTCCATAAAACATAAAAACTCCAAAAGACAAAACAAAAACAACAAGTAAATTCAAAGAATTGTGGTTCCCCGCTTTGGGGGTTCTATCAACAAGGGTGTAGCGATCTCTGACATACAATCATGGTTGTGCGTGTCTACAGACATTTTATTCATCGGCTAGTTATTTATGAAGAAGAAAACTAAATTAAAATGACCAGAAATGCGGTAACTAGCCGATAAATAAAATGTAAACAGAGAAATGACATAAAAATAACAATGACCACGCACCCATGACCACGTGTTTTTTCGTCAGCTCCGCCTCTTTTTGTGAGGTTTCTGTTAACGAGATCTCGCGAGACCGAATGGCTGACACAGAAACCGGCAAATTTGAAAAAGGTTGGGAAAAATGTGTGTAGAGCCTTCAGACGACAGAATCGTGCCGACCATTCCGTTTATCAAAAATGCAAGTTTACGCAACGTAAGGAATTGTGGCCTTATCATTAACTTAGGGCCACTACTTGCGGCTAGAGTCAAATATGATGGCCCTATATCTTACGGTTAAAATGTTATGACCAATGTTAAAGTTTTGTGACAGACGGACAGAGGGGCGGAAGGACAGACAGACAGACGAATGAGATTTAATATCCCAACGCTTTCGCGAAAGCGGGGGATAAAAAACAAACAAAACGAAACAGACATACGAACAAAAACAAACAAACAAATACAACAATTAATACAAAAATTCAATGAAATAAAGAAATGGACACACAAAATAGAAACATCAGTTTGGTGTAGCAGATGCTTGTCAGCTGCTGAATTGCACCATTGATCAGACCCATTGAAATGTCCAATAATGAAAATATAGAGCAGTTATAAGACTATTTTATGAAATAAAGAGATATTGATGTTGCCTACGTCAGACGATATATTGACCATGGTTGCCATGGATACGGTGGCAGCTGACGGGGTTACACGGACAAATGCAGAAAGATTTTTGGGCTAGACTGTCTCTCTAGGGGAAAGTCGTATTAAATAGCGAATACCTTCCTATTTTATATTGAGCATAAAAAAGCTACAAATCCTCTAGATCATAAATATCGCACAAAATCTGCTTGTGGAAAAAGAAATAAAACTGTGTATACTATTATGTATTTAAAAAAAGATGTTGAAAATAGAATTAGGAACGAACTGCAGGATGAATTGTAATCCACAGTTAATGACACGTTCGTGCGTATAAAATAAAAAAAAAACACTCATAAATATCTCAAAAAGTTAAATATAAAGATCTACATATCTCGCTATCTATTAATACAAAAATATGTAGAGAAGCAAATGCAGCAGATGACAGGAATGTAGTTAGCCCGGGCGGGTCTTTCCTCTGTCTGCATTCTCTCCTGTAGCATGTATAGAAGCTAATACAGCAGATGACAGGAATGTAGTAAGCCCGGGTCTTTCCTTGTCTGCATTCTCTCCTGTAACATTCTCTCCTGTAACGTGTATAGTAGCTAATGCAGCAGAGGACAGGAATGTAGTAAGCCCGGGTCTTTCCTTCTGTCTGCATTCTCTCCTGTAACGTAATTTATAACGGTTATCAGGGAATGTGCTGAAATGTATCAATGTTTACCTTGGATAAGGTCAATCTTAGCGAGAGGAAGAGTGTGGTAAATAAACAGTTCTAACGATCCCGGATACCTCGCGTGGCTTTGGCACTCCAAACAGCCAAACAAGACGAAAGGTCCTGCTAAATTTAACGTCCCCCAAATCAACAAAGCTCTGAGGGGTTTTTTTCAAATTGTTTGAATGTATCTAGCAAAAATCTTTAAACATTTTTTGATTTTTTAGAATTTTATCTGAAAATGTAACTTCACAAATGTTTTGTTCTTAATTGAAAAAATAAATGCTTTACTTTTCTAATCTTCGCAATTTTAGATGTCTTTGTTGATTTTTAAAGTATTGAATAAGTATTGAATAGTGAATGAGAATAATATGTATTAGGAAAACATAAACATAAGAAATTCTAATATTTTTTGGTATTTTTTATATTTCTGTACTATTTAGTTAACACGTACTGATTTCACTTCTGGTTGCCATGGCAACGTGATTGCTCCCATTGGTATAGTGTCGTGAGTGTCATTAGGATATCGAGTACTTACTATAGACTTTGAACGATTGCTCGTGTCAGTATTATCCTCTAATCGTCTTAAATTCATTCATGCATGACCGTCTATTCCCAATGTTATACAGTAACCTACATACAATGTGAGTGCTATCAATAATAATAATGGGAATATAAGTAAATTGACAATATAATGCTTACAACAACCTTTACACTGTAAATGCGCATTTGCTTTTACCCTTACGTCAGCGAAATTTTACGGTTTGAAAAGCAAATCCAAGCCACCAAAAGCACATTAACTGACAACCACAACTAAATAATCTACTGTATATTTAGTCTAGTTCTTCAATAACCCTGATGAACGAACGTTAATGACTTCACTACATACGTTAATTATTTCACATATTCAAAAGGAAAAACCTTAATTATGAATATTTTAAATGTTTATCAAAGATAATTTCAAAGTACTGAAGCGATTAAGATCTTTTTTTTTATTCACTATCATCAGATTTATTTTATTTCATTTTACTTACTTATCTATTTATTTATTGTTTGTGTTTTATTGTTACTTTTTTGTTGTGTATTGATCCAGAGGCCAAAGCGCTGCACTTGGACCTCAATGCATCCTCTAGCATTCCCCAAACTTTAGGTTATGACACTCTCTTTACACAAGTACCTACTGCAAGTCTGTGGTTTTCTATGCAGGTTCTTCGGGTACTTACTTTATCGCTTCCATGTCTATAGGTGATAAAATCCCAGCGTGGCATTTCAGAGAATGACAAATACAATACAATGCAACATAATACAAATAGACATATTTTAGTAAAAGACAAACACAATGTAATAGACATATTTCATTCAAAATATAAAAACTTTATGAAATAGAATTATTTGAGATTAAAGGCTCACCCTTATAGCTTTACATATCAGTGGAATTAAGTTACAATTAGCGATAGAGACACAGGGATAGCGATGTTGTCATGGGCCAGACATTTTAGGTATGCAGGACTGATGACAGACGGCACTGGGTAAATGACTTCCCTTTGATTAACCGGTATAATCAGGGCCGTCATCGGCGCGGTGTCGCACGGGAACAAATATGGGTGTAACGTCCAAATTTAAGCGTTTTCCTACCTCAGTCTACCTGCATTCAGTTTGTGACGGCCCAAACAACGATATGTACCTAGCGGAAATTTTGGTGTTTATTGGTGTGTTGTGTACAGCGGATGCGTCTGTTTGTTCTGGAGGAAGGAGATGGGTGGCTGATCCGACGGACTGTTCTTCCTTCTGGATGTGTTTGCCGTTCATGTCCGCGAAGTACAAATGCCCCGGGGACACGGTGACAAATCAGTATATGGAGGCCTGTGTTCCCAAAGGATCTCATATGGACGTCTGTATGTGTAATACCTCTCTCTCTCTCTCTCTTTCTCTCTTTCTGCTTTTGTTGGCCGTCTTCTAGAAAAATAATTTGTATTTCAGTAAAACGAAACTTTGATCACAATCGTCACTCGGAATATTTTTTCTAATCATATCGTTCGATGGTGACAAAATCCATTACCCTTACCCTAAAATTCACTCAAGTCTTCTAAACCTCCCCGCCGATATATATATATAGGCGTTTCATGCCTAGTAACTGAATACGAATTGATGAACTACCGTAAGCATTATTTTTGATTATTTTGGATTTCAACTTAAGACATAAGATATCCGAAGTTTTCTGTCATAAACTGAACGCCATTAACGTTTACAACAAGAAGGACATTATGATCTATTACCGTCAGGTATATATACTTACAGAAAATAGTAGCAATATTAAAATCTACCTGTAGTGTCGTTTTTGAGGATTTTATTTTGGCGTCATACCATACTCATGAAACTACGCGTAATTAAAGTCCTGGCGAGAAAGGAATGTGATTTATATAATTATATATTATATATTATTTATTTTGATTACGTAATGGTTTGGAAAATTTTATGGCGAAGAGTGCCATACTGGATAAAAAGTCACAAAGTTTTGTGCGTCTCTATTGAAATTTCATCCTATTTAACTAAATCATTCATGAAAATATAAATGTATTTGTAAATGAAATTTGAATTAACAGGTTCAAAGAAAGCGAATGCCACAAAGAAAACAACATTAAAAATGTTACTAAGTACCGCATCATCCCCGGTGAAAGTTTCCACTGCTGGTACCACGCGACCTTCTACCACCACGTCACCACCAACCACCACCACTACAATACTGCCCACGACATCAACAACACCGACAACAACAACAACATCGACAACCACAACAAGAAAAACTACAACTACCCTATCTAGCATCGAGAGTCTGTGCAAGGACAATCCGTCTGAAGTGATTGCCCATCCGGACGACTGTTCAAGCTACATCGACTGTTCTCAAGTGAATAAAAAGGACGAGGGAGTCGCCCAATGTCCTTACCCCTTACTCTGGAATCAAATATCCAAACGATGCGAGCACCATGACCTGACAGCCTGTGGACAGCGATACGAACCCGTTGACCCATGTGAGTATGATTCACTTTCAAAACCATTTTGTTACTTAATATTTCACAAAAAAAGTGTTGGGTCCTTTTTCTGGACTCTGCTTTTAGCACAAAAGATATTTTAGGAAACCAGTTCTCTTTGACGATATTCTATGTTGCATAGTAATATATTCCAGGGACACGCCTTATATTAAAGAGGCACTATCCCTCACAGTCGGAATTTACAGCTATTGAAAAGAAAATCATTGATTTGCTATTTTTTTTTTTTTGTAGACTTTCCATAAAAAGATATAAACTTTTCTTTAATGCAAAAATTAAAAACGTTACTTTTGCAAAATCATGCATTATTTATAAAAATAAAAAGAATTTCTGAGAGGTACACATAAATTGTCCATATTTGCCGAAAGCGCCGCCTTCGCGCATGCGCGTAATATATATCGAAGCGAGACATGAACAAAAGCATGAACAAAACGGAGAAAGTGAAAAAGAAAAGGGAAAGAAAGAATTTGTTTAGCTATTCAGATATTAAAAGTAGAAAAAAAAACCAAATGTGAATAAATACATATTTTGGTCATATGACTGATGGCTCATGAATATTTATTATCTAGGCGTGAAATTGCAGATAAAAACACGACATTTCCAACGCTGGTATCTCGTCAATGGTACAATATTTTCAAAAGATGTTTTGTAGTTAATCTTCGAAGAAGTGTCTAATATATAGATATCTTCGCAAGCCAAGGCTCCGTTTTGTTCTACTGCACTACGTGCAGAGCAACGAAACGGAGCCTTGGCTTGAGAAGATGTATACAAGCTTATTGTCAGTGTCAGAACCTATAAATCCGCTGAGGGATATTGTTCCTTTAAATCATGTTCTTAATTTAAATAAACTAATATTTCTTATTTCACCAAAAGAATATCAATTTTATTGACATTGCACTCTAAGGCAGCGATTCAGGTCGATCCACTCTTGTTACTGATATGTTGAAAGTTTCTGGAAGTTATGTCTTATGATCACGCATCACTTACCGCCTGGTCATACCAACCATACATGATTAGTATGCATCACCTACCGCCTGGTCATACCCGCCATAGATGATTAGTAAGCATCACCTACCGTCTGGTCACACCCTCCATACATGATCAGTAAGTATCACCTACCGCCTGGTCACACCCACCATACATGATTAGTAAGCATCACCTACCGCCTGGTCACACCCTCCATACATGATCAGTAAGCATAACCTACCTCCTGGTCACACCTGCCATACATGAATAGTAAGCATCACCTACCGGCTGGTCACATCCGCCACATATTGTAAACAGTTATTTTAGGGTGCAATGTGGGAATAGGTGATAAAAAAATATGTAAACCGGACATATGATTTTGCAACAAAATTTTAAAGGAAACGGACAAATAATAGAACAGAAATATACAGATATATGTGAGATACTAGGAAAAAAGAGGGATGAGAGATGCATTGCCCTGTCCACACCTCACCTTACTTTGATTCCAAATCTTCCCCTCCCAAGTTTTGTCGGTCACTGTTTCATCTCCGTCGTACATTTTAATCTTTTTTGTCAGGTGAATATAAGAAGAATCAATGTAACGTCCAGTCACACTGCGTTCCGTGCGAAGTTCGATTCCCGAGCTGCCGCGGATTACAAGACGGGCTACAAGCATGGAAAGGGCGGGAGAACACGCCGTACTTTGTGGTGTGTAGGGGTCAAAGGTTGGTTCACCAAGGAAAATGCACTTACGAAGAAAAAGCCGGAGTAGTATTTGACCCGAGAAGAAAAACGTGCGTCACGCGATAGAATTTTTCTTGTCTTATTTTGTGTTGTGCATAGCGTTGAATTTTGAAATAATGAATACGTACATATCAAATAATTCCTAAGAACAATAAAAAATTTGATCTTTGAAGATCCATTGTTCTCATGCCATCTTATGGTCAGTAAGATACAAGAGCAGTACATACAATCATTTGAAACATGTGAATATAATTTTGTATTTTTCTATTTTCATAAATTTGTGATTTTTACAAGTCAACATCTTTTCATTTTGTTTATTTTGATAAAAGGTAACCCCCAAAACGTTGTTATCTTCATAAAAAGTAACCCCACAAAACGTGGGCAATTACTCTTGCAAAAATGGTCCTATCAAACCCACCTTCGAACTTGACCTGCAAAAAAAAATCTTGAAATTTTTTAGTCCAAGCTAAATCCGTCAAAAGTAGGTCAATCGTAACAAAACTCGAACTGGTACTGACGCCGCTTGAAATAAAGCTATATACCAAATTTCAATTCAATATCTTGAAAGACGGCAAAAAAAGTCCGGAAAACATGACCCCTGACGGACGGACGTACGGACAGCGCTATAACATAATACGTCCCGTCTAATGACGGGCGTATAAAAAGTAACCCCACAAAACGTTGTTATCTTAATAAATAGTAACCCCAAAAAACGTTATCTTAAAAAATAATCCAACAAAACGTTGTTATTTTAATAAAAGTAACCCTACAAAACGTGGTTATAAAACGTTAGTAATCAGTTGGTCGCCGATTCTAACTTTTTCTTAACCTGCGTTCAGGTCAGATTATGTATGTATCCAATGATCATAGCCAGTATCAACGATATTGCTTGACCTGTGGTCAGGTCAGTTTGGGTATGTATCCAATGGCAAGAGCCAGTATCAACAACATTGTCTGACCTGTAGTCAGGTCTATTTGGGTATGTATGCAATGATCATAGCCAGTATCAACGATATTGATTGACCTGTTTAAGGTCCATTTAAATGGCGGATCCAGGGTCCCCTCCCCAAAAAAGGGGGGGGGGGAGCACATGTGAAAGTTAGGTATTAGCCAAAATATTCGGCCATTTTGGATACCAGAATTGGAATTTTAATCATATTATTTGAGTGTTTTCAACCTTACCATCTATATATGACTTGCAAATTTGTGGTGACCCCCCCCCTAATGTAAATCCGCTACTGCCTTTCAGGTCATAAAGGAGGAGCTCGGCAGCAGGTCCTACTGTTTAATACACATCATGTACGGGAAGCGTCTACATCATGTAGGTAAAGCATTCCTGTAGGTGACCAAAACATCGACAGCAGGTCCTACTGATCAATAGAAGTCATGTACTGGAAGCGTCTACATCATGTAGCTAGGTAAAGCATTCCTGTAGGTGACCAAAACATCGACAGCAGGTCCTACTGATCAATAGAAGTCATGTACTGGAAGCGTCTATATCATGTAGGTAAAGCATTCCTGTAGGTGACCAAAACATCGACAGCAGGTCCTACTGATCAATAGAAGTCATGTACTGGAGGCGTCTACATCATGTAGGTAAAGCATTCCTGTAGGTGACCAAAACATCGACAGCAGGTCCTACTGATCAATAGAAGTCATGTACTGAAAGCGTGTACATCATGTAGGTAAAGCATTCCTGTAGGTGACCAAAACATCGACAGCAGGTCCTACTGATCAATAGAAGTCGTGTACTGAAAGCGTCTACATCATGTAGGTAAAGCATTCCTGTAGGTGACCAAAATATCGACAGCAGGTCCTTCTGATCAATAGAAGTCATGTACTGGTAGCGTCTACATCATGTAGGTAAAGCATTCCTGTAGGTGACCAAAACATCGACAGCAGGTCCTACTGATCAATAGAAGTCATGTACTGGTAGCGTCTACATCATGTAGGTAAAGCATTCCTGTAGGTGACCAAAACATCGACAGCAGGTTCTACTGATAAATAAAAGTCATGTACTGGAAGCGTCTACATCATGTAGGTAAAGCATTCCTGTAGGTGACCAAAACATCGACAGCAGGTCCTACTGATCAATAGAAGTCATGTACTGGAAGCGTCTATATCATGTAGGTAAAGCATTCCTGTAGGTGACCAAAACATCGACAGCAGGTCCTTCTGATCAATAGAAGTCGTGTACTGGAAGCGTCTACATCATGTAGGTTAAGCATTCCTGTAGGTGACCAAAACATCGACAGCAAGTACTACTGATCAATAGAAGTCATGTACTGGAGGCGTCTACATCATGTAGGTAAAGCATTCCTGTAGGTGACCAAAACACCGACAGCAGGTCCTACTGATCAATAGAAGTCATGTACTGGTAGCGTCTACATCATGTAGGTAAAGCATTCCTGTAGGTGACCAAAACATCGACAGCAGGTCCTACTGATCAATAGAAGTCATGTACTGGTAGCGTCTACATCATGTAGATAAAGCATTCCTGTAGGTGACCAAAACATCGACAGCAGGTTCTACTGATAAATAAAAGTCATGTACTGGAAGCGTCTACATCATGTAGGTAAAGCATTCCTGTAGGTGACCAAAACATCGACAGCAGGTCCTACTGATCAATAGAAGTCATGTACTGGAAGCGTCTATATCATGTAGGTAAAGCATTCCTGTAGGTGACCAAAACATCGACAGCAGGTCCTTCTGATCAATAGAAGTCGTGTACTGGAAGCGTCTACATCATGTAGGTAAAGCATTCCTGTAGGTGACCAAAACATCGACAGCAAGTACTACTGATCAATAGAAGTCATGTACTGGAGGCGTCTACATCATGTAGGTAAAGCATTCCTGTAGGTGACCAAAACACCGACAGCAGGTCCTACTGACCAATAGAAGTCATGTACTGGAAGCGTCTACATCATGTAGGTAAAGCATTCCTGTAGGGGACCAAAAACATCGACGATTTATTTGCAATCGGAACACCGTCGCCATTTTTTACAAAAATAGACTCGGAAGCCCCACGGCGCAGCGATATATACCAAATCGCTTCAATTCTTCGGCTTTCCTCGTAGGAGCACAATGCGAAATGAGGCGAAAAAAAGTTCAGAGGATTGTTTTTGTAATTTAGGATATGAGAAGTTCAGTATGAAATGTAACAACCGTTTTGATTAATATTATACAATCGTGACGGCAATTCAGTAATCCTAGCGAATTTCAATTTTTTTTAAATGTTAGAACACTGGAAACGAATCAGAGGAAACTCGAAGTGACATTTAACCAGTGCATGTGCGTAGACTCCGCCATGAAAAATCATACTAGTTCACCCATTCAGAGAGAAACAAATATAGACAAAAGCAGGCAATGGACATAGTTGTTTATTTTCGTGCAAACATGACAGGCATGCTGATCATGGCCATGTGTGTTTACATAACAACTGGAAGTAGTCCCAATGGCTGACTACGTAGTACGTACGAGTCGTATTTGCCTACGGAAATGGACGAGTTGTTACGATTGGATTTATTTGTTGTTTTACTCCACGTCAAGACGTTGTCTGTCTGATGCACTGGGGAGAAATTTGGACCATTGGAAAGGACGCATGCAAAGCAGATACCGTAATGATTCTATACATGCTACTCCATCTTTGCAAGCCAAGGCTCCGATATGACTTTCTTCTGCCCCCCCCCCCTTAGGCGGATTTAGACGGGGTTTTAAACTCCCAGTTATCGCTGCGGTTGAAATCGCCCGCATCCAATATGTAGGTACCGTGTGGTGTATTAATAGTCCATACGATAGTTGCCCATTTGTCTCTTCTGTTCTCTAAACCTATACATATTTGAACTAATACTGCAATCGTATCCATATTACCTACATACTGGGCGATTTCAGTCGCATCAATAGCTGGGAGTTTCAACACCGTTTAAATCTGCCAAAATGGGAAATGAGAGAAAATCAGATCGGAGCCTTGGCTAAGGTAATGCTACGCCTATTGTGATAAAATACTTCGAGGTTTTCCTGTCCAATTCGGATATCAGATAATGACCCGGAACCTTTCTGACATGAGCGAAGCACGCTCCCCTCTGAGCTAAACCGAATCACTAATTGAGAAGACATAAAATCAAACATATTGGTTAAAACTGGACAGTAAACGATTCTCTTTTGGCTGTTTGATCGTACAGACGCTGAAAAAAAATGTGCATCTCTCTTCTACTTGAAGATTTACTTCTTAAATTAACCTTTAACACAAGAAAAATATTAGAGGAAGCATACATTATAGAGCCTAATGATACGGAGGGATGAAAATAGCTTGGGTGTTTATTATCATATTTCTTTTATTTTAAACGTATCAATAAGTCTTAAATCAAATGCTGCGTAACTGGAAGGTTTTTGTGACGGTCACGAACTAATTTGAGAGGGCGAACAGGTCGAAGAAAGAAGTTGGAAGGGGACAATGCTAAACTCTATATGTCTACTCATATATGAACTAAACTAGAAGATCACGTGCCCGGGAGGAGTAAGAGTCTCCTGTTTGGCTAGCCATATCCATCACGACAGTCCCAAAATACTGACGACACGAAAGAATTTCAACCTTACATATATCAATAAATTATGGAGTAACACTGTGTGGGCAGAAGTTAAAGCTGAAAGGCATTTATACCAAATGTATTCACTTTTTTGTACATTCGGTCGTGTTATGTACGGGTCGATAGTATTTAATACAATCTAAGGATGTTCTTCGAGTTTTCGTTAAGATGATGGATGATCAGTCAAATCCAAGATCGATAACCGATTGAATGATTGATACGTTTGAACAAGGTAGCAGACATTAATGCCGTTTTTTTGTGCGAGATATGTCGCACAGATCACGCCGTCTCCAGACAGGCAGGACTGTAGTATGCATACAAAAACTTCACATTTATCATGGCCGCAGGTACCGGGGAGGGGGCAGCCCCCCTTGTTTTGGCCGATCCTAATTACTTCATACTTGGTTATCTAATATACTAAATTGTTTTCAGTAACTTAAACTTAGCATCATCTTATAAGTTGTATTGCAGCAGTATGTATAAATTTGTTCTTTTGTTTCTGAACGTTAATACTACAAGTTATTTTCATCATGAAAAAATAAAGTGTTCGGGCTCTGGAAAACATTTACTCGTGCACACATATGCGCAATTTCCCGTTCCTCTTAGTGCCTTTAAGTGGAAGTGACAGGCCCTGAACACCGATTCTTCTTGTTTGGGAGGTGGAAATGAGCATTTTATTAACTTCAGCACTAGCGGATTTTGAGGGGGGGGGGGGGTTGCAAACCCCCTTTGGTGGGATTTTTTTTACCAAGACCAGGTTATTTTCGGCCATTTTCAAGGCTGCAATACCCCCCATTTTCGGACTGAATAATGGAAAAGAGAGAGTGGTCGTAGGAGGTTGCAACTCCTCCCCCTTTTCAAAATTTTTAGGTCCGCCTTTGGTCAGTATCTAGCTCTATGCGATTCAAGCAAGACTCCTTGGCACAAAAAGTGGCTTAAACAGTGGTATCGTATTGCAAATTTTGCTTTGAGTTTACAGGTTTAGTCCCTCCACTTTTGAATTGCTTCCTACAGGCCATACTATTTCTGTAGCGCGTTTATATGTAGAATGTTTTACTTACTGTTCAAGACCAATCACTTTGCTCAGACAAAACTTTCGAGTCAGAAATCAACAACGTTTCAAGATAAATTTTGAAAGCAGGCTTTAACGATGTTCGAACACGCCATAAATCACCCCCCCCCCCCCCACAAAAAAAAACCCAACCAAAAAACACATACCTACAAACAAACCAATAAAAACCAACAACCAATCTAAAACAAAAACCAAACAAAACTTGGACGACATTGCAAAACATGTTTCAACAAATCACAATTTCTTTTATCCATGAATACGCTTTCCACCCTAGATATTTAAACGGGTGTTCGGTGTTCATAAAGTTACACATCGCTTCCAATAATTTTCCGTCATTTCGCAACAAGAAAGCAAGAGGTAACCAACCTCTTGAGAACAAGCATACCGAGTATTGCTAAAGCAATACATGTCCCCAATCGGAATCCCTGGAATTTACCAAGTCCAAGGGTCGTAACTCTTCTCAAAATACCTAAATCATGACCAAATTCGAACTTGAACTCTTAACTCAATGATACAAAGCTACACGCCATATTTCATGTCACTGACTCGGCTGAAAGTACTGAAAACCAAAGCATCCATGACAAACGTAGCGGGAACTTGTAGTCCTCTCCAGTTTTACCGGTGGGGGGAATAAAAGCAGCTTAAAATAGGCATGAAGTCCGGATCATCTGCATCGTTAATCAAGCGTCTTACCACTACACGAGTACTTCTCTGATAAAAGCAAGCAAAAACGATGGAATAACTCCTATCAGTCAAAGCATACTAATTACATTTCCAATAGGGTCACATGTTAAATTACCAAACCTCCGGCAAGATTTACACAACGCTCTACATCTTAGCTTTGTATAACTCATATATCAAAATGTTTGTTAGATCCTTCCTGCTGGAAGGGGGCTCACCCCCCCCCCCCAATTGAAATACAAACAACAACTCCTTTTTAGGTCATAAAATCTTAAGCGAAATGCGATTAAAATTCGTGATTTTACAGCAGAATCAGTCTACCTATGGATTGATCAGATAATTTCATCCAATCAGAGCCCCCGATACATTGAAATAGTAGTCCCTTTCTCCCTACATCAGATCAGCCATTCACGACTCTCGTTAATTACTATGCTTTGATCTATGCAGTAAAGCACAGACATGTTCTCCACCAGTAATGTACAAACAAATGCTCCTTGCACAGAAAAATAATGCTTCTAAAAAGGTTTTGATGCTTGCCCAAGAATTAAACAGGGTTAGGATGCTCCCTAGAGAGTTCCATAAGGCATAGAAGCTGTTCAGAACTCAAAAGGTCAGAAATTCCTAAAGAGTTCAAAGGTTCAGCTGCTCCCAGATAAGCTTCATAAAGCCAAAATAATTCCAAAAAAGCTCAATAAAGTTCAAATGCGCATGGAAAGCTCAAGCTCCCCAAGGAGCTCTGTAAGACTCAATGTGCTCCAAAAAGAGCTTGTTCATGCTCACTTGCTCTCTGAAGAGTATAACATCAGTTTCTCTTCCATAAACAACAATATCTAACAATTTCATACACTCTTTACTGCAAAAAGCATCCCTTTGCATTGATAACTTTTTCATCAAAAATATAACATGGCAACCAAACATACTTATAGCAAATACAGCAATGCTGAAAGTTAATCAATAGCGAAAATTACAAATTTCTCATGGCAGACATAAAGAAAATAAAGGTTATTTCTAGGATTTTTTTGTAATGGCATTTCAATAGAATACTGTAGAGGGCATACGGAATCAGAAACATAACGAACAAGAGTGCAATACACCTTAATAATCATGTGAGCTTTACAAACGACATCATACACCGCTGACAGACTGCATTACACGTGTACTTATAGGTAATCAAATATAGAAAAATAATGTGCATTTCTCTCCAGCATCAACGTCCTACAGTGGCACCGTTATAACAGTGGTGGAATTACAGTAGTCTTTGTTTGCATTGATAAAAACTGACAATGCGAATCACAGACAGCAAGACGTAACGTTTATATTGAAGAAATTACTGAAATATATTTTCCTTATATCGAAGAATGTAACCGAATCGATGCACGAACAAAATAATCTGCGAAGTTCTTTCTAACAATTGATTTCACGGACAGGCAATGGATAATAGCTTGTGTTAAAGGAATAACCGTGACTTTAAAATTATGTCAAATAACGTAATGCATGACATCGTAATCATTTCTATATTAAGAAATACAAATTACTGGGGTAAAGAACAGGATCTATACTCCTATTACAATAAAAACTATTATATATGTATATATGTATTATGTGGGTGTTAAATTAATCATGTTTCTTGTAAATATCTAAGAGATTGAAATTATAATACAAATGTAATTTATCCCATTGTTTATGATCAGTCAAGATCTAAATTCGAATTATAAAACTTCAGTGTCTTTAAAAAGCTTGTATAATTATATTAGATTGGTTGCTGTCAAAAACGTCCTATTGAAATGCAAAACTTAACAGCAGTTCAGTGGAGAGATTACATTGTAGGTGATATCTGCACTAGTTGACTACAATAGTCTTTATTCCATAGCGAATAAAAGCCAACAGAAAACACATTAGGAACAAATGCATAATCTATACAAGGGGCAGGGAGAGAATACTTAATTGACTTTTGTACAAGTCAAATCGTCGTTAAGCTAGCTCATTGAACATTAATAACCCAAGATTTCTCATTTCTTTCTTTATCCGTCGGAATTTGGAATACTTTATTCTCAAAGAAAAATTTGGAATGATGTTTAGGTGATGAACGATATCACACAAATTGTACTTGTGATGTGAAAGATGTGAATAATTTGAGAGATGTG
Source organism: Pteria penguin (assembly GCA_035048485.1). Lineage (NCBI taxonomy): Eukaryota > Metazoa > Mollusca > Bivalvia > Pterioida > Pteriidae > Pteria > Pteria penguin. Next base: position 1,864,472 of record CM068588.1, on the reverse strand, counting down.
TTTGATACTATACCGAATGTTTCACGAAAATATAGATGACATTTTTACAACAATATGAGGGACAGTGCATGTACATTGTGGCTTTGTAAAATTGTCCGGAGCTATTTTCAGGAGTGTTCTACCCCACCCCCCTTTCCCCCCGCCTCCCCGGTGTATTATTCAGAGTACGACATCGCCTGCTCCAAAATGGCAAAAAAGAAGATGTGACAGAGACAGACAACACACAGTGTTCCCAGCGTGTTGCTATGCTTCGCAGGCAACACAAGGGATAAGAAAATTATTCATAGCTGGCAACATTTCACAAAAAGTTGCCGGAGAGACTGAGGCAGATTCATCACAAAGTAATACATACAGTATCACAAGAAATACGAATAGTAACGAAGATTTGGACCTTCAATGAAATCAAAATTCTAACATCACAGCAAAATAATCTTTAGCACAAACATGTAATATAAATAAATTCAATAAAAATGAACTTTCATACATATTTACAGGATGTAAATTTTCGAGAACTTTTTTATTAAATTGCTAGTGATGTATAATGGCAGATAAGTTTAGTTCCAAACTTGTGTCAGATGTCGGATGAGGATGCCTATCGTACATGCGTAATGATTCATTGCACTGCGCTTATAAAGGAACATTTTGATTCTACAAATGACTCAAATATTGGTTGTCATGTGCAAATAACAAAGGAGATGTAAACAATACATAAAACTCCATTACAGTACCTCACCTTTTCAAAACAGTTGGTTTTGGCGAAACATGAAAAGGTTATTTTTAGGTCTGGTACCTATTTTCTGTCAATAATACTATAGTTATCTCATGTCATCCATACAGTGCTTTGTGACACCATAAACTAAGACAGTGAATTATCTTCTTTGAATAATGATATCAATAATAAATATTTGTAATTAATATAGAACTCTTGTTCTTTTCTCGGCAAAGAGAGAGATTCGAAAATTTGGATCATTCTTGAAATCTTTGGCACATTGGTCACTCATAAAATCGAACATTCATAAGTAAAGCCGTTCACTATTAATGACAATATCACAAAATGCATCCACTTATTTTTTTTTCTTCTTTCATAAAGTTTATCAATCAAAGCAATATTTCACAAAATCTTCATAAAGCACACGTCAACACAAATGACTATGTACAATATGAACCTTTTACCATCATAAGAACAGATGTTATGGATTGCTGATTCTTTTATTTTTTTTTAACTATTTTCTTTGGCACAGGACCTATTTCTTGCATTGAAATTTTAAGTGACCAGCTGAATGCATTTGCTTATATTATGGTTACGATATATACATCAGAACAGTCTTGATAGTACACACAATACAGATGTTAAGCGGATGAACAAATCTCAATTCCATACTGATTAAAAATTCTATGTATACGTTAAACACCTTCGCCTTTACTTGTAAACAAGAATGAACTATATTACAATGAAACCTTTTTCTTAATTTTGTGAACCTCTTCCCCAAAATTTAATCCTTTCAAATTCTGTCATGTATGATTTCACTCTTTCTCAAATTCAATTTCTTTTCATATTTTATTTAAATGACTGCGAATGATTTTCAAAGAAATGTTAAGTTTTGAAAAAATTGTGAAATATATTGATAAACACTATGCATAGCTCTCTATTCCAAACTCGTAACTGTAAAAGGATCCATACTAAAAATACTTTCATGACATTAAATGTTAAGATATATGAAGAGAGTCCTTCCATTTAAAAAATACCATATTCTACCCTAGCCAGGAGGAAGAGAACTTTACAAACATGCTTCATACATGTACATGTCAAAAACTTAGTAACTAGATTGCAGAGGATGTTGGTATGTTCTGGTGCTTCTTTTTACATATATCTCCTTTGTGAAAAAAAATTCAATCGTCAAACATAAATATAAAATGTAATGAATGAATATAATTTCAAACCCTAAAAGGAATAATACTAGACAAGGTGTTATTGTTTCCAATATATCTGTAGTAATGAACAATAATAAATATGCATACACATAGCTGTACCCCAGCTAATGAAGTAACACAAAATGTAGCATTCAATTTTCCATTCAACTTGTACTCAAGTACTCTACCATCTTTCAAAAGCATTTATCATCATTACAGCTTAGAAAAATAATTTGTGTTAAAATGGACTGGAATTTTGTATGCAGATGATGAACACTGCCCATGGTAATAAACCTGAAAAGTAGTGCTACCTTATTTCACATTTTATTTATATTTTCACTGAAATTCTTACTAAGATAAAACCAAAACTAAACAACATTCCTAATCATATGAACTTTGAAAAGAAGTCCCCACCTATATCTTTAAACACTATAATTATCACCTCAGTCTGTTTCCTCATTTTGCTTTTGATTCTAGATCTTAATTTTGGAGATAAGTAGCTAAGAGTAATAGGATCATTTTACTATGGGCAGTGTAATATATTTTCAGATAATAAAATTCTCCATTGCATGAAAGACATAAGGCAAGCAATCATGATTGTGAGAAGGAAGATGACACGTTGGAAAGCTGACTGGAAGATGTCACGGATGAACTGACGTGTGCCTCACCAGGTGCTGATGATACGGGAGAAACTGGTACGACACCTGATGCACCCCCATAACTGGTGATAGGTGCGTCCACTGGCGAGAAACTTGACATAGAAGCAGATTGTGTCACACTTTGCGAAGCAGACACTGGCATTGGTAAAAGACCTTGAGGTGGTTCATACTGGTAGCCACCAAAAGGAAACATGACTTGTTGCTGAAACATAGGAGAGGTTGGGTTCCTCATTGCTTGTAGGTTGATATACTGGGGTAGAGTGTTCATTTGTTGCTTTGGCTGAGCTAGCGGAGAATCATGCAGACCGGGAACACTTGACAGGTCTGTACTAGATACCCCACAGGAAGTGTTGACAATGTCACTCTCATCATCATTTTTATCACAGTTTACATCTGGGACAGTTGAACTGTCGCACGTGGTATCACAATCCACTGGATTTTCTTGCTTTGGAGTACTGCTGCGAGACTCGGATAAAGCCTTGCTCATTTCTTTAGTCGTACACTTTGGCTGAAGATCTGCTAATTGTTTTTCATGTTTAATTTCCATTAATGATTTCTTGCTCTCCTTCGGAGGAAAAGAATGCCCTTTGGAAGTCAAATCTGCATATTTCATGAGCTCTGGCGTAAAAGTACGTTTGTGTTTAACCATGGCTTGGATTCGACCAGGTAATTGCACATTGCCACTTGAATTGACCAGTTGTTGAATTGAGGCTTGAATAGAAGGGAAAGAAGGGCTCATCATAGGGGGAGGGGGTGGCGGAGGAGGAGGAATAGGAGCTACAGGCATTCCCTTCCGTCTCATGAACTCCTGAATCTCTTTCTGTTGTTGGATATGAAGTTTCTTTCTTCCTTCTTCATGTCTGTAATGAAAAAAATATCAGATAAAAGATAGTTTTCATTTGTTGTTGCTTACTTTCAAACATCTTACTCATAAAAGTAAAAAGTTTTCTATAAACTTACACTGTTTACCTACAAAATACCCTCTCTACATTCTTGTTTTTTGTATGAATGTTGACAGAATCCTTGACAGACACCTAATCAACAGCTGTCTATAATGGTATACCGGTACTCAAGAATTACTAATAATATGGGTTTGCGACAAAGGAAGCGAACTTTCAAAACCTCATTAAGCAAAGACTATTGAGTTTGAATCTCTAGTAAGCTTCACTGTTTTAGCATTTAATAACTAAAGCTTGACGCTATTTAGTATGAGGGGAGAAAACAAATTACAGACTTTTAAGATGGCTATTATGGCAGTCAAACTAGATTAAGCAACATATTTTTCACACGTTTTCACATGCAGAAATAAGTTGATCATTTTTGTAAATTTACACCACAATCACTTTAAAAATGTGACCACTGTCCAGTTATTCCCAACTTAACTATGGCTATCTGGTCTCTTTTTTTCAAAATATAAGTGACTTGAGGTTCAGCCATTTACAGATAGTGATCAATGCACAAACTTGACTTTCTCCATATTGTCATACCGGTATTTAAATTTACAACGATCAACTGAAAATTCATAGTCTTATAAATTTAGGAGCTTTCAACAGCATATTGACAGAGTATTGCATATTTTATGAATAGTTCTTAAATACATTTAAACTACTATTTGTTATCCTAATTTATACATTCAAATATTTTTTCAAACATATACTATCTAATGTATAAATATATATTGGAAGATGTCTTGGCAAGCCTATACCTCACTAAGAGGGCCTTATACTCTGGATCATCCTGTAGCTGGTAGATTTTTTGTTTTGGATCTGGAGGCTTTATATCACTTTTTTCCTCGACTATGTCTGTGGTTTCAGATGGTTCCGTGGTTTTTATGTTTTCCTTCTCTACAGGTTTATCAGTCAATGTATCAATCTCCTCTTCTTTTTCAACCTGTATTTCTTCAATTTTCTTCTCAGAAACCTATGATTAAATCATTAAAAAATTTCTTCAGATTTTAGAAAAAGTCAAACTGTAAAAAAGTGCTCCAAGTTTATATATATATATATATATATATATATATATATATATATACACATACACACACAGATCCTTTTCATGAAATCTTACACAAAATAAATTTCAAAGTCATCTCAATACTCGACAAGACAATATTAGTGAAAAAGTCAAACTAGTAAGTAGCAAAAAATATCCCAATATCTAACATTAAATCAAAATATTAAATCTACTATCTATTTCCTGTTTACAGCTCTTCTCAGATTATCAAGGTTTTGGTTAAAATCATGATATTCACATCTTATTTTATGCATGTACACAGTTTATCATGTAGGCTTGGATCAATAGAGTATATCTATGGGAAAAGTAAATGGGTAAATATTTTGCAAATATAGAAGGACATTTTTCTAACATTGGTAAAGAGCTGGTAGCAAACTTGTCAAGAGCAAATTTGAACCTGATATTATGAAACCAAGATGATCTCACATTGTGGTTCATATTTTTTTTTTTACTGTTCCAAGTTTGACTGAAATCTAATTAAATCTAATTAAAAGTAAAAACTCCTAATGATATCCTATGCAGGCAATAAAACTAAGCACTGGGGACCTGTCTCAACTTTTGCTGCAAAGCTCTGTGTTCCTCAGAGTCAATAAAGCATTTAAAGGTAGGTCTACTTTTTAACAAGTTTCATGAAAGCTATGCCAGGATTGCTGCTCTATATGGTATGAGAACCTCCAACATTAGGGGCAGGCTTGGTGTAGTGGTTAAGTGCTTGGCTTGTGGCACTGACAATCTGGGTTCGATTCCCGGGTTGCGCCACTATGTTTAAGAGGTTGGTTACCTCCTGCTTCCATGTCGCGACACAACTGAAAAATTATTGAAAGAAACGTAAACACCAACCAACAAACCTCCAACATTCCACCTTTAGTAGATACATGCTAGTGATGTTAATACATCAGCAATTCCCACTTCCAGTGACATTGGATACATGTGAACAGTGAACTATGTATAATAATGAATGAAATAAGATGAGAAATGTAGGTGATGATAGTTAACTTTGTGAGAATTCATGAGAACACAAGAATTGTAGACTTGGTGGATTTTTAAGAACATTTTGGAGTTCTCAGAGGACCTGCGTACAAGAGATTTAAACTCTTAATGTTAAATTCTTGACTAATTACAATGCTTAGATGTTATGCAAGTGACTTTGACCTTTAAAAATAATTGGCACCAAAAACTCCATCAGCTATACGAGAGCTAAATTGATGACCCTAGCGAATAGTTTGTTCTGTATCATGGATATCAGTTTTATCAACAATAGCTAGCTATTGACCTTTGACCCCCAAAAAATGGTAGACATCATCTTGTCATGAGGAGTATATATACCAAGTTTAATACTCCTACCCAAATTGTTTCAATCTGTATCTTGCTCTGTGGACTGACAGATACACTGTGCTATTCCGTAATATATCCATCTATGATAGGCATATAAAAATTAATGCTGATTTAAAGGTCGAAGTGTATTTAGGGACACCCAATATGGAAATTCGTTATGGTACCAAATGTATAGAATTATCAAAGGACAAAACTAACAGATTTTTTACACAGGTCAAAATGTATTTACTCGAAAGACAGAATTTGGAGGTCTATAGGAAGAGTAGAATGTATACAGAATAGGAAAATAGAAAGTGGGAGGTTTTATAAATGAATGATAACTTTGCCACACTATTTTTCTACCATTATGAAGAGCATCTGTTAGTATCTGACAGGATTGGTCTTGAAGTAATGCATCATTCTGATAAATTCTCACTGACCTAGCAGAATATATAAGGCTTAAAACCTATGTTAGAGGATGGCTATGCAGTATATAGGTATAGCTGCTATATTGAAGTACAAGTATACCTTGGTCTGTAATTTGTGAAGGGCATGATTCCACGGATCATGTAGCACCAATGGTGAAGTTTGACATGCCATGTCAATAGGCGCAGCATCTCTGTCAAGATCAGGAGAATCGTTGTCATAGTAATGATCAAGGGCATGCAGGTCATGGGCTTTATAATGCTCGGTGTCACCTCGGAAATCATTACTTTTACCACAATCAGGGCAGTTAAGGTGGGGATAGACATCAGAACTTCCCGTTGACTTGGTACGCCGCCTAGCAGCTAGGATATAATGGGAGTATTTTTCAGTTTGGGAAGGAAAGGTGGAAGCAGAGGAGAAGCTACCAAAGCGACCTAGGTTGATGATAGATGAGGGCTTGGTGCATAGACTACTTACAGTATTACTAGCAAGCTGTGAGGAAGGATCTGGGATGTTTGCACTAGCCCCTTCACCACTTATATTATCAATTACAGCAGATTTGCCCTCTCCAGACTCCCGAGCCAAATTGTCTTCTTCCACTTTGGAAACCTGAAATCGACTTTTCTTTACTACTTTAGGTTTTTCTGTAATTACTTCTGTCTCCACTTTATGAGAGACTTGATCTACTATTGCATCTAGAGTCTTTTTCACCTCCTTGTCACCAGTCTCTTGTTTCTCTATATCATCTTTCTTCCCTTCTTTCAAGGGATCATTTTGCACCGCACTCACTTGAAAACGAGACTTTTTTGTTACAGTCTGATCCACAGTAGGAAATCCATCACCAGTATTAGACACATTTTCATTCGAAACACTCGCTGCTACCTCTCCCTCGGTAGACACCAAGATTTCAGGACCTGGTGTATGTTGATGGCTAGAATGACTGGAATGACCTTCACTTCCAAGTCCTACAGACTTTTCTCTTCCTTTATTCCGCAGCTTGATGAGCTCCTGCTCTAAGTTAGCTATATCCTTGATGCTTTCCCCTCCTTTCTGATTAGCCTTCATATCTGAACCTTGTGAGGCATTCAGATGAGAAGCGCTCCCTTGTGCATCCTGCTCTGACTTTTTACGCAGCAAAGTTGGGGATGGAGGATGTGACCCCATACTCTGCTCAGCTTGGACGCCACCTGACAAAGGAAGACTCTGTGGTGGTTGCTGCTGCTGCTGTTGTTGAGAAGGAGCCGCAGAACTCATGGGGGGATAAAACGGCATTTGACCTTGCATCCACATATTTGGATGCATAAATATGTTGGGCTGATATTGTTGCATTGGTTGTTGTTGTTGTTGAGATTGAAAATGTTGCAACCAGGTGTAGTACATCTGTTGAAAGATGAACTGGTTCTGTAACTGCATCATGGGGTCATTTGTGACCCCCATCATTGGAGGAATCATCATGGGGTACTGAGGGTTCTGCTGGTACAAAACTTGTTGCTGACCATGTGGCTGTGCTTGCATCTGTGGATGTCCTGATACACCACCCTGTGTTGTCATCTGATGTTGCTGAGCAGGCACATTCTGCTGCTGACCTTGCATTTGTTGCTGTTGTGGTGGCATTTGTTGTTGTTGAGATGGCATTGGTTGCTGTGTTTGTATCTGCTGTTGTTGAGATGGAACATTTTGTTGTTGAGATGGCATTTGTTGTTGTTGAGTTGGTATTTGTTGCTGTTGTGTAGAAATATGTTGCTGAGATGTTACTTGTTGTTGAGCTGGTATTTGTTGTTGACTTGGAATCTGGTGCTGTTGACTTGGCAATTGTTGCTGTTGTTGTGTTGACATTTGTTGTTGACTTGGCATTTGTTGCTGTTGACTTGACATCTGTTGTTGAGAAGATATCTGATGCTGTTGACTTGTCATTTGTTGCTGTTGTGTTTTAATCTGTTGTTGCTGAATTTGTTGTGGGTTTTGAACCTGTGGCTGGGTTAAATGTTGCTGTGGTACATGCATATGTTGACCCTGTCCTGGTTGTTTTTGCATTCCTGGTTGCTGTATATGACCTGCCTGCACTGCTTGTCCCTGTACTGTCATTCCTTGCTCCTGATTTGATAGCTGAGAATAAGTTGGCAAAGGTTGACTGGTACTTGAATGAAGGGAGATCTGTTGTGGTTGCTGGATCTGACCTGGCACATTGAGAGGAGTCGGTAAATTACCCTGCGGTAATATCTGTTGAGGAAGAGGAGGAGTAGAGGACTGTTGAGATGATCCTTGAGTTTGTGGTAAATTGTTCATATTTGCTGGTACCGATTTGCTTGATACCAAAGTTGATTCATGTTGAGGTGGTTTCATGTCTGAAGGAAGTCCTGACACTGTGCTTTGATACTGAGGTAAGGACAGTTGAAAAGGTTCCACAGAACTCTCTCCACCTTGTTGTTCACCTGTAGATTGGCTCTCAGCAGTTGGCTGTTCCCCTCCTTTTTCTTGTCCCTCAGGAACAGCAGATGGTACCCCTAAAGCACCTCTTTGTGTAAGCTGTGTCAATTTCTCTTGTAAGTCTGAGATGTCCATTTTCTCCTTCTTTCTTCCTTTGAAGGATTTTTCAGAGTCTGAGACAGCCCCACCATCGCTGTCGCCTCCCACATAACTCTGGGAGATTGTAGCAGTACTGGAGGTTGGCATAGATACATGTGTATTCTCAGGGGAGATGTAATGGTCTTGTGTCCCTGATGCTTCCTCGTTATCATCCTCCGATATCTTGGACTCCAGGACACTCTTGGGCATTATCACACTACTGACAATAAAATTTCTGTTTTTGCTGGCAACAACTCTGGACTCTGGTTTGATGTCTTGACCATCTGGTTCATCATGTGGTAATTCACGAACTCCCAAGTCCATTTTCCCATCATCACTGGTATGTAAATCACTGGCTTCTTCTCCATCAAACTGCAACTTCTGAAATGATATATATAAATGAAAATAGTACATTTACTGCCTAAAACAAAGGTTTCCTTTGGTTTCTAGCAAATGTATTAATCACATGTACATGTAGCTGTCAAATACAAAAGCACTTGGCAAATACATTTATCAAAACAACAATATATAACAAATTTTCAGAAGTCACTATGGTTAAGACAATACAAAGAAGAAGTTTATTTACTTCAGTTGAAACTCGTTATGTCGAAGTCAACGGGACCAGAGCAAATATTTCGCAAATATTTTGACTTATACGGAATTCAATATAAACGTCAGCTGTTTAAGTAACCATTTTCGAACATTCTTATTAACATATGAATTGTTTTACCTGTTATTCCACATTTTAGTCTGTGTAATGCATCTTTCTACTGACTTAATTTTAACTACTATCAGTCAACTGAATGACAAGTCGATAAATGAAGAAAAATTTTTAAATCGTTTTTTCAGCTCTTTATATCTATAATTCGATTAATAATTTACAAACTGCGAAAACAATACTGGCCTATAATCTGCCCTAAATGAAGATGTTTTACTAATGAGATTATCATATCTTAAAATAACAAATGCTGCTGCAATCCAATTATCTAATTGTCGTCGATCAGGTGAAATGGCTTAAAGGTCGAACAATCAGCCATTACCGTACACCCCGCTGAGATAAATGGTTGTTTGCATCTCTTCTACCTTTACTGCGGCGTTAATCAATTTATTTTGTACAGACATTAACAATTCCAGATAACCAGTGTAAAATATATAGAAAATGGTGTTTTGGGACTGTGAAATGCCTGTGACATAAGCAGAATTTCGACTTAACCGACTTCGACTTAACCGAAGTAAAATCGTAAAGAAATTAAAGAAAAAATTCGGGACTTAAACTTGACTTTGAGATAACCAAAATTTCAACTTAAGCGACTTCGAGATAAGGAGTGTCAACTGTATATTTCACAAAATTAGAATATAAATAGAATGGAAATTAAAGAGTGAGAGGAAAGTTAACACTCAGTATAATGGACAAAATGCATTTGTGATTTTTTCAAACTCTGGGAAACTTCTATGCATTTTAAAAACAGCATTATTAATTCTACATCACTAAAACATCAGACAAGTTAGAAACATATGGTCTGCCTACCACTTAAAGTATATATTCCATTATTGTCAACCTTATGATTAAAGTGACCATACATTGTTACACAGTGCTGTATAAGAAGAAAAAGATTTGTGGGCATCAGAACCATAATGTAAAAAATTTATGATGTCTGGTTTGGAAAGCTGTAAAGTGCCTGCAGTGCAAAAGGCAAAATATAAAGTTCAATGCCAGCAAATACAGGAACATATGAATATCAAGAGATGTATCTCTACATACTGAAATAAAATGAACAAGGTAGGCAAGATATTTTATTGTCTTTGATGATGGAGAGCATGAATACCATTTACAATCTTTAAACATGCAAAATCCAACCTTTTTAAGTTTAGAATATTTCTCCTGGAATCCTCGTTTTAGAATCTACATGTATGAAAAGAAAATAACACAAATATGGGACAAATCACTTAAGACCATAGCTTAGGGTATAGGGCATCAACTTAATTGCTGATAATACATTACACAGCAGTCAGGAGAGGCATCATACAGGACCACGGAACAGCACAGATTAGGTGAATTTATTTGCTTTTGAATATTTTACTAGAAAAAGAAATGATTTAAACATTAGAGAATGAAAGTTAGTTTTTATTTCTTCTTTGTATTGTCAATGACCATGGTGAGAAATCACATGAATACACCTCACCATAATGTGCAGAAAGCAAGAGAGCTCTTTTCAAAGGCAGACAAATCACCTTATTTAATCCACCTACACTATTGTCTCTATAATCCTTATCTCCAAAGAAAGTAATTTTTTCTAGTCGGTACATATGTGTATGCTATCATACACATATATGTAAACATGATTTTGGCAAATTAAGGTAAATTAAGTATCAGACATTTCCTACAATTTCCAGGTCAAATTCAGCATGTAAATTGACAGATATCAATTCTTATCATTTCAATAAATGCTGTAATCACTCAGGATGTGATTTTGTGATCATTCTTGACTCTACCTCTCTTGATTGATAAAATACAATAAATAATTCACTTGTTTAAACACAAAAAAGCTTGATACTGTCATTTGAAATCTAAATTTAGTTCATGAAAATACATAAGATATAAATACCTCGTATAGATACAAAAATACATTTTCTACAGTTTAAAATAAATATGCATAAACAGAAATGGTTTCACAGAGACATCAGTAACATCCTGTGATATCTAATAACAAATGGTCATGGACATACAGAATGACAAATAATATAAAGAATAGTCATGGACTTACAGAAGGGCAAAGGACATAAAGAAAGGTCAACGACATACAGAATGGTATTGGTCGAGGACATAAAGAATGGTCAAGGACATACAGCATGACAAAGGACATAAAGAATGGTACAGGATGTACAGAAAGGTAAAATTCCAAAAACACTCATGGAAATATATTCAAGTTATGTACAAAAACAAGATTCGGTACCTTAGAGGCTTCCGAGTCTGGAGCAGCACGGATCTTTCTCACAGTACTTGGACTAGAGCATGGCGTTCCAACGTGCGTGAGTAGTGTAAACACTGCATTTGTTGGATCATCTCTGACCATTCTCTCCACCTCCGTTAATAACTCAATGAAACTGGCAGACTGACCTTCTGGTAGGAGCTTCTCCATTACCTATAAATGTAATACATGTAACATTTTCTTATTTGAAAAACAATGGTTCTTAAATACTGTTATGTAACTTTGTCTTTTGGGTTCTGAAAGTGTACTTGAAATTATCCAATATCCATACAAATGTAAAGCAAATGCCAAGCAAAAGCTCTCCTTCTAGATGTCTTCTATAGTATCAACATTTATATACTCTAAATGCATTATGGTTCCTAGACAGAAATTCAGAAATTATACTCTAAATGTAATATGCTTCCTAGACAGCAATGTTCTGTTATTTGAATTTGTGAGGTATCACAGATGATTTCTGTAAATTTTCTCACATTCTCAGAAAGGCACTAACAAGTAAAATAGTTGTAGCTGCTTTGCCAGAGATTTTCATTCAACAATTGTTCAGTTTAAGCCAACAAGAAAACTGGAGGTAAATAATTCCTTAAATATACTGTAATGTATGTTATTAAAAACTGTACATTCTATATAATTTATAAAATACTGCACCGTTGTTTTTTTTTTTTCCTTCAAAGGTCTGTTATAAGGACCCTTCCCAATGGATATTTCATTGATTTTTCCTAAAAATTGTCTAAATTTTTCCCAAACATTGATCTTTTAGCATTATGTAAATGGGACAAAAAATTCCCAAATAAAGGTACAGGCATCTGTGTGGGAAAAAAAATTAAAATAAAAAAAAAAACCCCCACTGTACAGTCACAGTTCAATTACTCGAATGTCAAAACTCAAACATAAGCTCCATTAATTAGTTCCATCGTTACCATAAATTCATTTTCAAAAAGAAAGACAACTCCTTCAACATTCAGGATACATTTTTGTACATGAGCTGTACTCAGTCATCAACAAAAACTTTTTGTTTTGAAAATATGAAAAAGAGTAACCACCAGTATATTAATTATTAATGCTAAGTATAGTGTATACTTCATACTCTGTGATTCTCAATTTCTTTCATGTCTAAAATATGTGTAACGTTTGTTCGTAAGACTTTGATCATTGAATGATGGTAAGAAATTTTTTATATCAATTTACGTTACGTTACGTAATTAAAATAAATTAGTATTTGTATAAAATTATGTAAAACCACTTACTACATTCAAAACAATCAAATGAAAGTGTGATCTCGCCTTTCTCTTCCCTTGTTTTTTTTTTTTTATTAACAACACAGAAACTTAAAAAATTTGAACCTATCGAAGGTCAAAAGGGTTTTGCTGACCAATTGCACACCTTTACTTGACATCTTAACAAGTAATAATTAGCTTGTATTGCCAAAGGGGAATCAATATACAATTACTTACCAAGCTTTCAGCAATTTCATTTGGTGTATCATTCTCTAGTTCAAACATGAAGGTGATGGTATTTTTGTTTGATAATTCGAGACGGCATTCCACTTCCTTGCTTTCAGGTGAATAACTGAGGACAGTTAACCTTGGAGATCTCTCCAATGTTTTCTTCCTTTTAGGTCTACTTCGCCGCTTCTTTTCCTCAGCTTTTCCCCCGGGAGCTTCGTTTTCACTGTAAATTGACAATATATATTATTAAAATCATTTGTCTATTTATAAAATGAAACTGTACTGTTATAGTAATACAGACATGGCTTGTATAACTATAACAAAAGTATGACAGATGGACAGGCAGACAATGAGTGTACTGAGTCATGGGTTCAAATTCAGAATGATTCCTTGGTGTCTCTGTGCTGAACTAGAGACACAAAAACTTTCTTTCCATATGCACTAAAACATCAATAAAATTATGTTGCCAATAACTAGCGTTCGCATTAACTCACCTTGAGGCTAGATAAGTCCCGACTCACCAAAATGCTTTTGGGAACCACAAAATTTGCATATTCTTTAACATTTATAATGGAAATGAGTTGCAAGTCTCTAGTGGGACTCATGATTTCCTAATCTAGTGAGAACCCTGAATGACGTAATTAAACATACGAACACAAACACTTTTAATAAATACAACAAAGCATACCTACTCCATGTTACACTCCAGATCCCAAGGGGCTGATTACATGTATGAATATCATTATCAAAATCTATATAGCTTTAATATCGTTTTTAAATTTGTTTTCATGCTGTTTTCTAACAAAATGCAGGTTTAAATCACAACAAATATAACACAACACTGGTCAAATATGTAGAAGGGGCTATTTATTGATTGATTGATTGATTATTGTTTTACATCACTCCACACTTATTTCACATATATGGTGACTGCATCTACCCGATGCATTGCATAGAAATTTCTACATTTGCAACGGATCAACCCGAGGCACTGAGGGATCTTTTACGTGCAACGCTTATAGTGACACGGTACCTCGGTTTTTACGGTCTCATCCGAAAGACAGAACACCGGTGTGCCCAGGGCAGGAATTGAACTCGGGACCTCTAGGTCATGAGCCGAGCACCTCATCCACTAGGCCACACCGGCTTAAAGGCTATTTATGAGAAACCCTTTACAGTGCAAGCCGCTTAATTGAATAAGCTATTTGTCAGGACTTTATTATAAATTCAAATAAACGAATATTCAATCACACGGCGTGACGAACGAATGCAGTTTCAAAGACCAGAAGATCGACAGATTGTGCAAGAATTGCATACGTGTATAACTTTCGCGGTATCTGTAATGGAATCATTGTACGTGTATCTATATATAGATACACTAGAGTTACCTCTCTTAGATCCTCTTCTGGTTTGCTTGAGCTACATGAAAGTCAATAGACCACATTTTCTATAATTTTGCAACTGTGTTTTTAAGTATAGTGACCAAATGTTATTAAATAGTTACATTACACCTGCTCGTCTGACCGTAAAGATAAATCCGCTGTCTATTGAAACACATGTAATTGTATCTCAGTCGTGTGGCCATTGTGATCAAAGACACAAGACGGGTTCAACAATTTATTTTAACAAAGGCAAATTAAAAGGCATATTCAAGCGAGTAAAATTTCAATTTTCAATCTGATAGAACAGGCTGAAGTCATCGCTTTACTTTTCCTCAAGTCTTTACGTTCGCGGTGCATTACTGGTGCCGTTTCTTCAGTCTCCTCGTCGTCACTAGTGTCACATGGTCGGGTCTCGTCTTCAGGGAAACTGGCGCATATTTTCTCCTCAGTCCGGGCAGCTTAGCTCTCCAGGTTGCCATCGTTTGTGATGAAGGCATCAAGCGTCTAGCTATTAACATCATCTGGCGGCCGAACATTGTCAGTTTCGGTTGCGTCGTTGTCTGACGAGACAAAGCCAGCCTTTCGGAAGCAGTTGGCGATAGTTGTGGGCTTGACGGTGCGCCAGGCCTTACTGAGTAAGTGGACAGCATCTAGTAGAGTCAGTCTTCGCGCAATGCCGTTGGCTAAGAGCGCCATCTTGTCGATGTTTTCGGTGATCTTACGCACGATATGGCTTCGGCAGTTGGTAATTAATTAATCCTTTCATCCCTGCCGCTATGGCCTATTCGACATTTAACGTGTGATTTGGTCAACAGCTTTTACCTGGACAGGTGTGAAACCATTTATCTCTAATTGATAGGTCGCTCGCACCGTAGTAAACAACATGACCTTGGGCGTGATACATTGAAGTTTTTACAAAGGTATGCTTGGTAGGATAATCGCGCTATTCAAATAAACGAAGTTGCTTCTTTATTCTAGTGTAATATGTGGCGGATTTTCAATAGATTTAATAGAAAATGGTTTTGGATTTCAGCATCTTATTCAATAAAATGAAATATTCAATAATGCGACATTCAATTAAGTGGCGGGCACTGTATTTCAAAAGAAAGCAAACAACACAGCAATTAAAATAAAATAAAAGATAATGTGACAAGAAATGACCTCCAAGAAAAAAAAATCTGAAAAAATACTGGTAAATTTCCTAGAAAGAAACAAAAATTATGTGGATAATTGAGTATTACTTTAGTTCTTTTTTTTCAGACTGACATTCTTTATTTCGGCACTTAACCACACTGGTCCGAATGACCTGTGGAGGCCAAGTTTTTGGGGTCCACTGGATATCCATAAAGATGTTTCAAAAAGAATTTTCTATACTCAATCATATTAAGAGAAACCAACGATGTTACTGATGATCAATCATTTTACCCTTTCAAATACAATCTGATAATGGACTTTGATTTTAGACTGATGGTCTATCACTACTTATATGGTATACATGCAGCTAGAGTCCTACACACCTTTCCCTATTACTGCTGCATTCTTCTACAGCCAAATTGAGTAGGGAATGACTTGGTGTAACATAGGGAGTGACCTGGATACTGGAACTACTGCCCCCTGCTGGCAATCCCTGGTTGATCTGTTGAGCTTGCTGTGCTGCAGGAATGTTCAACTGTTCCAATGTAGCACCCTACAATCACAACATTCTGCACATTATTCTGGTACATGTATTGTTCTTCAAATCAAGTAAATGTATGTACAATATATCATATGATAATAAATATCACTATATCCTATATATTTTTCTATTCCACTTTGGTCTGACATGTAATTGCAATTTCTATCATGATACTATCTGTGTCCCTTTTTGAATTTTTGCCCTTTTCCAAGAACCTTTACTATAAAGAGGTTTCATTAGCAGAAACTTAGCTGGAGTTAGTTCCCATTGTTAGTCATGTTTGTTGTCAAGTGTGATTTTCTGCCTAATTCTTACTAAGATTAATGAATTTTTTAAAGAAAGTCTTTTATTTACACTTCTTTAGAATTATTTTTAGAGTGTCTAATATCTCAAAATTGGCATAATCATTACTAAAACACAGTAAGCATTCTTAGTTTTGAGAAACTGCCTACATAATTTGGTTGATTTATGAACAACGTTCAGTTATATACCTCAAAGATAGCGGACAACTTCTCACAAGTCAAGTTGCTCCAACAAAATTTCATGCTAGAGAAACCTATCTACAGCAAACTTCAGACATTACGTCCCAGACATCAGACATACAACCAAGACTGGACTAGGATCAAGCTTAGACATTATGTCCCAGACATCAGACACACAACCAAGACTGGACTAGGATCAAGCTTAGACATTACGTCCCAGACATCGGACATATAACCAAGATTGGACTAGAATCGAGCTTAGACATTACATCCAAGTCATCAGACATACAACCAAGATTGACTAGGATCAAGCTTAGACATTACATCCCAGACATCGGACATACAACCAAGATTGGACTAGGATCAAGCTTAGACATTACATCCAAGTCATCAGACATACAACCAAGATTGGACTAGGATCAAGCTTAGACATTGCGTCCCAGTCATCGGACATATAACCAAGATTGGACTAGAATCAGGTGGTCAAACCTGTAACTTCCTATTTATGGACTGAAGAGTGTTATCCAACTTCAGTAGGGATCAGATACATCTGTTCTAAGTACTACTACTTCAGTGTAATATATCATCGACTTAAAATATAAGTTTGAAATTCTAGGTGTGATCTTAACAAAAGAACGGACAGACAAACAGACGGACTGACATTGCCAATCAACAGACCAGAATTGCTTTACAATCTGGCCAAAAATCTCTATACTTACAACATTTTGCATTAAATTTAGTTGCACTAAAGCAAGTAGACATACAGCAAATAAATATTTTACAAATGATTCTCTGAGAGAAAAAAAAAAAAATTTCATTTGCAGTCCAATGACAAACAAACCTATATAAAAGCAATAACATAATTCTAAAATAATGTTTCTTTTTACCAGAATCATAATGATGGCTAATTGTGCTTCATATTACCAAAGCACTTCATCAAAATAGAACATGCAGGTAAAATATACAATATTGATTTATACTTCAAAAGTTATGGTCTAAAGAAAAACAAACACAACAAAAACAATGAGTACCATGATCTGTCAATCCATAGGCATAACAAGGAAGCAAAATAATCCATACAAAACAAACTGTTACATTAACTGTATAATGGTGGCTGATTCGAAACACTTCATTTCTGCTACCAATTAGATTGGTGTTAACTCATTCTTTACACATGCTGCATTTGTTACAATGACTTGGGTAAATATTACACCATATGTAGAAAACAAGCTTAATGATGAACATGTTTTACCTAACAAAATCAACGGTAATGTTTACTACAAATTCCCATTATACAGTGAGTTAAACAATGCAAATGAAATGCAGAATCAGGTAATGATAAATAACAGAAATAATACAAGAGGTGCTAAATTTAGAACAGGGTGCAGTATATTAATAATATAACATCCAAATTCCAGACACTGGAAAAAAAAATCCGATGATGGCAGTTATTTCATTATTTAGATCTAAAGCTGTTTACTTTGCCCTTTTTTTTCTTAGTCCATTTTAATCTGAGGCTGAAAATCTCTGATTCCCATCAATACACAAATATATCTAAAAATATTGTTGTTTTTGTAAAACTCTTCTTATACAGAAGTGAAAAAAACTGCCACCATTACACAATGTGCTGAATTAGTAACACTACAAGAAAGGTAAGTATGGTTTCTAGGTGATCACACCTTCATCTGAATACGACTGGAGCTTGCTGGTGGTCCTCCTCCTGGTTTGTTAGGTGACATCAACTCACTCATTGTGGCCTTGACCTAGACAGTGTTTTACATAACGTGCATGTTAATCATATTAGTGAGCACATGGTGCTGTGATGATGAAGGGGGCTGATAATGAATGACATTTTAATTCATTCGGACCCCTAACATCCTGAAAGTATCCAATCTAATAACAGTCAAACTTTGATACCTGGACCACTGATACCTCGAATACTTTGGCTGTCTTGAGGTCAAACACTGGTCCCAAACTTCCTCCTTAATAATATAATTAATTTAACCTCGGCTGTGTTGAACAGTAGTAAGTTTGCTTATCTCAAATACACTTTCATGTGCTGAACTTCCTGAAGCTCTACTTTACATGGTTAATGTTGAAGTTGGCTTCTTACTGACATACTCAGTAATTTAATGGTGTTTTCCTCAGACTGCACACATGGAGATATTAATAGACATGTCAGCACATACAACCAGACTTCAATGATGGTACATAAAGCCATTGCCAGTATGGATGCTTTGTCAATTGTAATGATCATTATCAAATTATAATAGTAATTGTAAATTTATATTAAAGACAAATGTAATCAATTATCACTGAACATTTCAAGATGCAAATGCTCTTAGAAAGCCTGATATTGAAATTTAAAAATAAACAATGATAAATAGTGTTGAGCAAAAACATATCCAGGCTAACGACACACTTCAATACGATATTCAAGAAATTTCCTTCAAATGGTAGAACTTCTCGAACAATCAGTCAAGTAATGAGATATTAAAAACTTTATCAATCCATATATAAAACTTTCAATCCACTTTGAAAAACAAAATCTATTTCTCAATCATTAGAAGACATTTTATCAAATTTGATCAATAAAGAGTTTGATTAAACATAGATTAATTATTTCATTAATTATCATGAACTTCCATAGTCTTGAAGTATTTTCTATGGTCCCTTCAACTTAGAGATATCAAAGTTTGACTGTATCAGATGTGACACATTTCAAAGACCCAAATAAAACCTAAAGAATGATGCTGATCAAGTATCGAACCTGATGCATACAAGTATTATATCAAACTATCAGGTATTATATTAAATTTAATGAATATCACAATTAATACATTTAACTACCTGATACTATTCCTCAAGCATAAGTAAATGATATTGCCAGTAACAGACATTTCAACAAAAATCAAATATTTAGAAAATAACTATGTCACTTAATTACAATATTGTTTGTCTTGTTTATTCCATCAATTTCAAATTCTTTGCATATTTCAATGTCACTTGTATATTGAAAATAAATTATAATTAAAATTAATAGTGAACAAAATAGCACAGCACACCCAAGACACTAGGAAGAAAAATGGAATGATGTATATATCATTTAAAAAGAAAAAGAGTACTTCCTGACGATGTATGTGTGTATGGAGTGAAAGATGAGGATAACGCATGAAAATGAAAACTAAAATGATATCTATAAATTCAAGTTAAAGAAAACACAAGTCAATATCAGATAGTGGACCAAAAACTTAGTACATGAAAACATGAGATCCATTTTTCCTATCCCCATTTCTCCCAAAGACCAAACTCTTGGAGGTTAATAGTGTAGATACATTGTACTGAGGGTATTACCTGTTGTGTCTGTGACATCATTGATGACATGCTGTGCAGTGCACCCTGACTAGATGTAGAGGATATACTGTCGGACCTTTCCTTCTATACATAATACAAAACAACAATACAATGTACAAAGTCAGAAATTAATCAACATTTATGTAATGTATACTTCTACACACTCAATTGTGGTTTATCAATAAACGTGTGTTGTCTGTGAAAACATTTTTTAAATGTGTGACACACAGTCAAATATATAGGTGTAGCCACATTTTCCTCAAGCAACACAATGAAACAGCACTATACATAGACAAAATGTGAAAACAATATATAGAATGAATGCTGATGTTTGTTATTCCTGTTGCTTTTCATTCTGTTATGTATAAATCAAATAAATTTATTGAATACTGAAAATATGATTAATAGTTAAATGAAATAAATCCATCCCTCCAATCTATAAATTTTGTGACAATGAACAATGCATTTTTAATTATTCAATTTAAGTTACCACTCAATAGAAAGATTTCAGATTGTTTTACCTTACACTAAACACACCATTCTAAGATAAACCCTTTCCAAGACTTTGATAATTATTTCATTGTCAATTTACATAAAAAGGCAACGAACTGAACAAAAATCGGTATCGACGCTAACCTGTGGGATCTGGGAAATGATTTTTTCTGCCTCTGTTAACTGTCCACCTATAATTCAAAGAAATGATAAGTAACAAAATTAAAGACACTGATTATATTCTATGACTGTAGGAAATATTATAAATACAATGAACTGGTAATATCTTAAATTGCAGGATGCTTTTGACACATTTCATCCATCATTTAATTTTGTGATTGCTAGATTGTTGGAATTTGCAGCCAATTTAAAGATGTAACAAACAAAAGAGAAAAAAGATTCTAAAGAAATGGAAATTTGGAAATTTTACTTATATTCATATAATTCTGTTTTTAAACCTCAAATATTTAAAAGCTAATGTGTTCATTCACCTAAACATTGCACAGAAGAATAGTGCCACCCTTTTCGTCTATCAATGATTGCTTGGTGTACCTGATGTGATTTTACTCTAAAGAAGAGAACCACCTGTTCTCCCATATCAACTCATGTTATACTAAGTATGATTTAATATAAATGAAGAGAACCATCCATTCTCTTTTATCAACACTTTTAAGGTACCACCCACTTCCCCCTATCAACTAGTCTGGCATTCTAAGTACAACATTACATCAACCACCAATTCTTCCCTTTACATCAATGAAGAATACATTTGTACCACATATTCTCCCCTTTCAAGCACTTGTTTGGTATACAGAGTACCACTTTACATCAATGAAGAATACCACTCATTCTCCCCTTTTTGGCTTTCAAGCACTTGTTTGGTTTACTAAGTACCTTGGAAGTCTTCCACTCCAACAGATGGTGAAGACTGCACTGTGGATATACCAGCAGTATGTTGTTGCTGCTGTGCAGATTGTTGCTGCTGCTGTTGCTGTTGTTGTTGTGGAGGTACTGCCTCTGCTTGGTTTGTGGAACTACTCTGCTGACTGACAGATGTCCCTAAGCCAGTACTTACTGAAGTCTGACCAGTCTAAAAAATAAGCATACAGACATTATTACACACTACATGTACCAATTGAATATTCTGATCATCAATGAGAAAATAATTCTCAAATCTGGAAATTTCCACCACAAAATAAATCTAACTTCAATTTATCACTGGAATTTTACAGTTTTCATTTTATAGAATTATAGTATTATATCAAATTTTATTCTTTTAAATGAACCTTTGTCTACTATAGAACAATAAGATAGTCAAAACTTCACTCTCAACAAAATTGAGTTTTACTCATGAAGGCAATCTTAAATTTTGGTCCGATTAATTAGACCAAAAATAGACCAAAGGATGATGAGCACTCAGTTATGCAACATGCTTTTCTCAGATCTTTTCGTCGCAGACATGCAAAGGAAAGACTGGGAGGATGTATGATTGGTACTTTTCTGAGAACTTCATTAAAAATAGTTTTAGTTTTCTCTATAATTACTCGATGAGAAAAGATACAATGTGTATCTGAATAATGTAAGGCGACAATAGGAAGATAGACATTACTTAATTTGTGCTAGGTCAAATACACATTACTATTTGTAACAGTAAACAATATTTTGATTATTTCAACATATATATCTAGAAATTTTTACGAGTCTGTTGAACCTGTTAATACATGTAGCAAATTAAATCAGTTTGCCACACAAATGCGTTAGTTTTGAGTCCTGATGTGGGACAAAACTTGTTCTTAGCACATAGGTAATTAACCCTCAATGTTGTTGCAATGTTGCATGAATATTAGTTGCAACTGGATGAGTCAATGAGTAAGAGACCCTTAAACAACCTGTGTTCCAGTTTGAGTTTGTTGAGAGGTGTTGCTAGGTTGCTGAGCAGGTGAAGATTCCCCAGCCGCTTTTTCCTCTGCTTCCTTGCGACTCCGTTCAACCTGTCTGATGCGATCCACTATCTGTTTAGTGACGATCTTGACATCCTCCTCCAGTAGAAAGCCAGACTTGACCTACATAGATGATAAATCACTGCATTAGAAATCTCTTTCTACAATTCTATATATTTTTTACATTTCTTTAGATATTGTACTTCAAATGTCATATAGTAATGAATAATGAATGCTTTACTATCATAACAAGCACACAGGGAAAATGTATGTATGACAGAATTTCAAATGAGATTTAAAACTTAGATCTGCTATATGTCGGAATTAATTCTTGTAATATCTTGTCTGCTTTTTTCTCTACAAATAATTGCCCTTAGACAAAGAAGACCCTGTTGCCTTCAGATAATTTCACTGTAGCTTAATATAATTTCAAGTAATGATTTTACCATTTCCTGTGCAACATCTTCAGCCTGATCTGTGGCCAAATCAAACTCGAACTGTATGGCTTCATTTTCTTTATGTTTATCTTTCCTTTTCTTTGGATCCACCACCCTTAATTGCAGTTGAATCTTGGTTTCATGTTTCACATCTTCATCTTCTCTATTGGCAAATTCTACTTTGAGACCAGTGTCCTCGAGGAAGAAGTCCAGCTGTAGCAGATCCTTCACCGTGTACCTAAAACCCACAAAATCAATTTCTAAGATGTTTTACTGGCCAAAGTTGTATCAAATTGAGAAAATAACTCAAAACATATCACAAGAATAAAATCTATTAAAACTGAGAAAACAATTTTTCTTAAGTAATCTTTTATTTAAATAAACATCAACTGACTCCTCGAAGTGACATAATTAGTCATTGTGATGGCATCAGTGGCAGTTGGGCAAACATCGGACAAGTGATGCATATGCTAAAGACGCCATAAAAATAACAATTAAGTTTATTAAATGTCAGATTACTCTATAAACAGTGGAAGGATTAAATGGCTGTTCTGCCGAAAGATTTCAATGAATACCTCAGTCAGTCAATCGACTCAATGATTATCTGAAGTGTATGTAACAATACTATAAACAGGCACAGACTGACTTCTCTTTCTTGTTGGAACTGAATGTTTGTTACCTGTCTTCTCGTTTTGTTCTTATACAGCCATTAATTATGTCCTTGATCTCTGTACTGTTCAGTTGATCAAAAGCTACTGGTCGAACCCCCTGCAACACAATCCATAACTCAATTCAAATTCTAATTAATCATTTTTAATTTGATACATATAGGTAAATTACAAATTTAGGTAAAATTCTAGGAAGCAGGTTATACCTGAAAAACATCTGACAAAGTGCATATCAAAGTTCAATGTTCACTTTTTTAAATTAAACTTTTTAATTAACATAGATTTGCGAGAAAACTCTTTGAAATTTGAATATAATAATTCTAATAGGGAACATTACAATTTTTTAATACTATAACCTCGTAAAAGTTGCTTATGGAAAATTAAGAGAACAAGAGTCAACATTCCAAAAAGTAAATCTTACAGTAGTGACCCTCCTATAGATCTGAGCAGCATTTGTGCACTCCTTATATGGATACTCCGACGTGGCCATCTCCAACATACACATCCCAAAGGCATAGACATCCACGGATTCATCATAATGCTCTTCGTACATTTCTGGAGCCATAAACTCGGGCGTACCTTAAATTATACAGAAGACCTGCTAGACTCCTGTGTTGCTGGAAGGATAAATTAGGAAGGAAAAAGAGATTAGTATAGGTTCACAGGGTATATGGTCTGCACTGCACCTGAAACAAATGGCTTATCAGTACTAAAAGAACACTAATCATAGTTACCCTCCTCTTACCCTTCTCTAGAGTCCAGTCCTTTTAAAACTAGATGCAGTAGCTATAAGAGAATGAAAGGAAAGCATATAACTTAAAAACCTTGGTATCATCTGAAGGGACACGTAAACCACAATACATACCTCTTGCCATTATTTATGTATTAAGTCAAACATGAGTACCCATACTTGCTTTCTGATATGAAGTAGGTATCGTTAAATGCAGATGATTCTCATTTAGTCAAACATTGATAAATCAAATTTTCTGTTAACTCGTATTACTTCTTAAGTCCATATCCCAATTTCTTAACATAAATACACGTCCCTAACTTGAACCACCCTCAACTTTGATTTGCTTTACACAGTACCTTCTAGTTCGAATTACGGAGACTCGATTATATATTTTTCTTTTATAAGTTTATGTGCAGTACTCAATGACCTTAAATTCAATCCCCTCTCATATGAGAATGTCCATAAGGAAACTTTTTTTGTCAATACATTAAAACATGTTGTAAACTATAGTCAAAATATGAATCCAAAACTTTTCCTTTATAACCAGTTACAATATATATATATGTATATATATTTATATATAATTATATATATATATTTATAAATTATATACACATAAATACAAAAAGGAAATAAATCAACAAATACAAATGAAAACAAAACAGCAGTGTTCAACTTTTATATTTATTTCAGTCAACTTCAGAAATTACAACCACTTTTAATACCGCTTTATAAAGCGAACATGACAGATCCATATTTTTTAGCTTTCGTCTTGTACGTTATAGACTTGGTTCAACTCTTTTTTTTGTTTCTTGTGAAGATTACTGCCACAAGACAAATTCTATGCATCAAAAACCGTCAAGAATAATCTTGTAAATAATACAAAATATTGATAGTGTATAAATTAAGTATGAACTCCCAACTGTAAAATATCCAAACTACTATTAACAAGGATAAGAATAGTCATTCATTGTATATAAAGTTGGGGTTTTTTTACCATGTATATATGACCTTTATGAAAATGTATTTTAATGTTTCTATAGTATGCTTTACAACGGTATCTATTTAAGTAATACATTCATATAATTTACTTTAATGAAAAGTGAAAAAATAACTGAATCTTACTCTTTGGAAATCATTTGTTACTCAATATAAGAGAGAGTAGGAATGTCAAGTAACTCCACACTTACCGATGCTTGAATCTACAAACAAACAGCATTTCTAACATTTCAGCAATTATACATCAACAAAACTTCAAGAATTCATACAAACACTTACCTATGACACTTTTGGCAAAAGATTTATTTTTCAGGGTCGCCAATCCCAGGTCGCCAATCTTAACAGAGCCAGTTGTACCGGTGATGAAGATATTGTCACATTTCAGGTCTCGGTGTATCACAGGCGGCGTCCTAGTGTGGAGGTAGTACAGGCCCTTCAGAATCTGCTTGCACCAATTCCTCAGAACCTTGGCATTGATTTTCTTAAATCTTTTAATGTACCTACAAATTGCATAAAACTCTTCTAAGTATGGTAATTTCAAGACTTTAAAGTGCTATAAGAATGTTCACAGTTTTTCTATACAATGTGCATATCTACATACACATGTTGCTGACAAAATTGCACTGCTGCATGACTCCAATCACAAGATATATACAATAATCCATAAACAGCTCAGTCGATTTTTGGTAGTTGTTAATCTCCATGATATGTGACATCAGAAGTTGTACCAATACTATTTTTCCTTTGGTTTAAATTATGACGTTTATGTTTGCATTGTGATATCACAGTAAAATGACATTAAAAGTTGTACAACAAGCCTTTATTTTACTCGAATTTTCCCATAAAATCAGGCAAATGGATATTTTTAGATATCTCTCATAAGTAGAAGGAGCAGCAATTTTTATGAATTTGATAATAACTCAATTAATTAGGATTTTAAGAAAATGGTAAATACCCCCATCATTCTAATAGCACTATAATATTCTTAACGTGATTTATAAAGAGTATCACCAACTTATACATACTGCTAATATTACCAATATGACGACAGAGTAAGACCGTGGCCAGACATAAATTGTTGTATATATTATTCTTATTGAAAACCCTGCCAATGTTATGGCATCTATGTATAGTGTCATATTAAATAATTATTAGCCATATAATAAAGATTTTTCTCCCATATCTGCGTATTTGATACAGAGCAGGCCCATGTAATACAGCTATGTGATATTCATGTGTATTACATACCACGTGACGTCATGACGACTTCTCAATAAAATGTCAATTAAAACTCCTTTTTCTACATTGTTTTACATCTTTAATGCAAAGAGACTAACATTCACGCTTTATTCATTTAGAATAAACCATTTTTGGGGACATTGAACACAAATATGACAAAAATGTCCTGATTCGATAAAGTTAAATATTTTCCGATTTTTTTGGAAATTCAATATTCCTTCAAAAATATGAAAGAAAAATACTCTTGTGTAGGCTGCTATGAATGATGCATCAGTTACACCCTCAGGGTCTCAAAATCATGCAAAACCCTTGGCAAGCCTCAGGTTTTACTTGATTTTGAGACCCCTCGGATGTAACTGATGTATCTTTCATAGCAGCCTATAAAGGAGTCTTATAATCATCTATACTGTCTCAATCCTGACTTCATATCCCACATGAAGGACTCCAAACTGAATGTAGAAAAACTGGAAAACTCCAGGTGAACTTATCAATCTCATCAAATACCGTTATGCTCTGGCATTCCTTCCAAACTCCCCAAGAACCAAGGCTCTTCAACCAAAACGGCTTATCTAGTATATTTTCTACTGTCAACACAAGGTGAATCTTGAGACCAATAATCAATCAAGTAATTACCCATCCAGAAGGACTCACACTGTCCACAAACTCTGTTGGATGGAAATATAATTTTCTATGTTTCAGTAATTATTTTGAATTCATTTCTAGTATAAGTTGCTATGTAGACCACCTTTTTGTCTAAAAATCATCTTGGAATACTTCATCAAACCAAAACAGTAAATTATAAACCTGATTTTCTATTAACTAGAAATTGTAATTTGTATCACATTATGTATTGTATCACTGTTCAAATATCGTGATACTGATTGCATTACGAAAAGATGTACTGATGCATTTCTGTGCTAGACCTGGCTCGGCATTCTTAATGTCATTTATCATTTTATGGTAAAAGATTTCCATTATACCTGACAGTTATTACACTATGATTGGGTAAATTAGACCATTTCAATATGAAATTAATGTTTTCATTTACCTTAGTAATCTAAGCCTAAAGGTTTACTGGTACATAATTTCAAAATATGTATTTCATTATACTAGCATGCAAGGAGTTTAAAGGATTGATTACAGTACTTAAAGGATGAAAAATCATAACTTTAACAATCACTGCGATATATACCATAAATATACACTCATACAATGGATGTGTCAGTATAATTTATAGGTTAAATGTGCAGTATTCACACCTATGAATTTCTGAAAACTATGTCAATGTAATCAGTATAATTCCTGTAATCATAGCAGAGAGAGAGAGAGAGAGGGGTGTCAAATAACACTGGGGCAACTTACACCAGACTGGAGGCTTGCCAAATGGCTCTTCATCATGTTTATCAAATGCTGTACATAATTCACATCTTTATTGAATGTTCTAACCAGGCAGGGTTACACATGTTTATAATGTTACTGCTGATGTACATTACAATGTTTGAACCCTGAATATCACTGTCTATATTTTTATAGTCCTGTTACTAATACATCAGTAAGTATCTCTATGTATGTATATTTTTGACCACAATGACTCCAGCTCCTCTCTTCAGGAATTCATCCTCTAAACACTTGACACCAATTAATGAATAGGCCAATGACATGAAGTTTGTGTTCCTTGTTCACTATACACTATAATTTACACTGAAGTCCTATATTTCTTTTTCTTTTTTCGTCTTGCATTACTATAGGTGTATTTTTTATTAATTTATATATCAATGCTAATACCAGCCAAACTGACTTGATTTTTAACCACTACAGGCCATCCTTAAGAACATATTGGTTTGCTGTGACGTGACACTCATTCAAAACCCTATGATTCAATTGTTTTCATTAACATTCCTTTGTTTTGGATCTAGATTTACAAGATTGTCTAATCCAAAAATAGGGCACCGCTAACGGGTGCATGATACACCCGCATCATGTTTTAATGTGGTTTACAAGCCACATCCTGTCATTTGACACCATCAAAAGTTTTGTTCCCCCTTTAAATAAGGAGTAGAAGCCCGAAAAACCATTTCCTACCCCACCCATTTTCCCCCACCCCAGAGGCCTGACCCCAACTTTGAAACCCACATGCACAGCTACAAGCCACACTCTTTCATATGACACAATCAAAAGTTTTGTTCCCGCTTTAGTTAAGGAGGAGAAGCCCAGACAAGCTTTTCGGACCCGCCCATTTTCCCCCACCCCAGAGGCCTAACCCAAACTTTGAAACCCACATGCACAACTACAAGCCACATCCTTTCATATGACACCATTAAAAGTTTTGTTCCCACTTTAGTTAAGGAGGAGAAGCCCAGACAAGCTTTTCCGACCTCAACCATTTTCCCCCACCCCATGGGCCTGACCCCAACTTTGAAATCCACATGCACAACTACAAGCTACATCCTTTCATATGACACCATCAAAAGTTTTGTTCCCCCTTTAGTTACGAAGGAGAAGCCAGGACAAGAATGGATGGACAGACGGACGGACAGATGGCAGCGGTATACATAATATGCCCACATTTTTAAAAAGGATGGCTGGTCACATTCTTGATTTCAGGATTAAATAGAAAAGTTGCGTCTTATTAGAGCAAACCAACCATTTTTCAATGAATGTCGTAACATCATGATGTATATGAATTGATAATGCTCATGATTGATACTATAAAACATTTCTAAAACAGACAAAACACCAACACCATTCTATACCGGACCACCGGTTTCGCTTCACTCACATATCATTTAGGATTACAGTATATAAATATATAGAAATTCATGAACAATAATCATGGTACTTGAATGAGACTACCAGTATACATGTTTTTTTCATTAGTACCATACTTTTTGGAGAGATGGGGGGACATCATGCTTCTCATGAAATTATTTTCTTGACAAAGGAAAAACTGTTTCATTTACAAATGGTTACTGGGTCCCAATGCTATGCAGTGACACATAGCTCCTTACAGTCCTATCACATCCCCCAGTGCAGCAATACCCACAAATAACTTAATACATATCCTGTTTAGTGCTATGATTTAGTGTACATTTACCACTAAAACTTACGTTTTAAGGGTTCCTGATGTCATGAGCTCTGTAACAAGTACAATGACTTTCCTGTTTCGAGTATTTGGTTCCTCCCAAGAGTCGTAAAATCTCACGATATTTGGATGTTGTAATTCTTTCAGCATCTCTGCTTCTTCACGGAATCGCTGTCTTTCACTCTTGTTCCACTTCTTATCCTACACGCAAACAATGAAGACATATAATGACATACAGTGTAAAATTATCTTAACATTGGCGATACAATCTTAGATTAAGATACATGTAATAATATAATTCAAAGACATGAGCAACATCTGTAAGAAGTACATGTAGAAGCCTACAACATATCTTTCCTTCAAAGACTTTCCACCAGTACAAATAACTAAGTAAGATCTTAACAACTTAAGGTAAGGAACCATTACAGAATACAGTGACCTTGACCTTATTTAAATGCTGAATCTTTTTTAACATGAATCAATAAAACGACTGCAGGAGTACATTCCTACTGTTACATGTTGAACTACATTGTACAAGTCAGAACACCAAATATATTGGTAAAAAGGAATAAAAAATACCTCCCCCTTCCCCAATAGCAAAAGCATACAAAGATACATTTGAGGAAAAGTATGAATTAAACATCTTTATGGAATCAAGGTCAGTTTTTGACTTCAAGAGTATATAAGGTTGGAGTTGGACACAGGGTGCTATTAAAGATAAAATTTCCTGATACTAAAATAACAATGTCGGAATTTGTGTCACAGTGAGAAACGGAAATGATTCAAACATTCCTACTATTCTCGAAGTCGGCATGACATCACTGTCTCCATCGGTCTACGTAGATATCTGAGGAGTCTGGTCATGACGCTTGGGGTAAAACCTGGGGTTTGTTGTTAGCATTAATACAACTTTAAGTTCTTCTGTATCAATTCTAAATGTTTTTTTATGTAAAATACGATCAGAAATGTGTAATACACATGTACAAGTATCTAAAATCTATTTGTTTGAATGATAAAATATTTTTTATTCCTTTTTACCAAAACTACTCTAGGAATATGCATTGCTCTCTATGATGAGGTCCGAACTCCAATGCTTTACCCCAAATGTTCGGTATGCTCGATATCAAGTACCGGTATCCAGATGTTCAACTTCAAGAATTAAAAAGTTCTAGATCATAAAGAAAGTCCAGCCAAACAAAGAAGTAAAATAATGAAAACATAATGGGCGACAGAGTTTAATGTTTCTCTGTTTGGAAATACATGTACATGAACAAGCTTGTATATTTCCTATTTTACACCTCAGTTTTTCAAAAATTAAAACTTCAGTATTCAGTACAGATATCTTACAGTATAAAGGATAATGCTTTGATATCATACTACTTCAATACTGATGGTATCCAAGACAACCATATAGGTAAGACTTTGGGTCAAGTTGAATTTTACATTAGTTCCAATTTTGTGAGGTATGAAACAGATCCATACATTTGTGATTTCAAAGACTGGACAATAAGGCTTAAAAAAAAATATCTTTGTTTCCTGTAACCCGACCGACCCCTCAAAAATGGCACTGACTCTGATTTTTTTTCGCCATTTACAATTGCCATCATTTCCGGAATCAAAATTCCGGAATCAGTTTTCTGAGACTTCACATGGTTATTTCCCGTGTTTTTAAAACAAATATGGCGACCCCCATGGCATCAAGCCTCGTTGTACATAATGAATCATGTTGAACAATACCTTTTATTATACATTATGTATGTCCATCTGAATGTCAAGACATTTTCCATAGAAAAAAAAAAAAAAATGATAAAGAATAGCCTACCTACCGACCCTATCTTTTTAGGTCATGTTACAGGAAACAGACTTTTTTTTTTGGCCTAAGTTTATTGCAGCCTATTGTGACCTTAACCTTTGAGGTATGACAGCTAGTTAAGACAAGTTCATGTTCACTCTTAACAAATCTTGTGTTATATTCTATGTAACAATCTTGCGAAGTTTGATACCAGTGGGTTTTTTTTTTAAATTTTTTTCAGAAGTGCCTGTACCTTTACATTTGGGAAATTTTTTTTTGTCCCATTTGCATTATATAAATTTTGGGAAAAATTTAGACAAATTTTGGGAAAAATCAATGAAATTTCTATGGGAAAGGTCCTTATAATGGACCCGATTCGAAGGACAAAAAAAAAAAAAAAACCACTGGACACTGTCACATTCATGTATCCATGCAATAGCTACATATACAACTGTACAGTACATCTAATTTTTTTGTTTGGGATAAGACACTATTTTTCTTAAGGTTTGCTTACAACATATTCATGACAGTGTAGTTTTTTAATATACATGTACTAGTAACTTTCTAACTGGATGGCTAAACAGGTGCACTGATGACAAGGTGATTCCTATATACATGTATTCTCCAAATTTTGTTCATCATGTTGGGTACAATATGCAGTACTTTTCACTGAATGCAAGCCTCTATAGTGTACACATACAGTACAGTCTGAGTGGAACTTAATTTGCCTACTGGTCAATGGTAAGAGCCGGTTAGAATTAACATACCGGTAAGTGGACAGCTTGATAGCTCAGGTAAATGTCCACTCCTAATGCCCACTGAAATTTCAGGTGGACTTCCCACTGTGGACAGTGGGCATTCAAAGTTCCACCCGAACTGTACTGTACATCATTACATCACTACATACATAAATATGTATCACTTGATTGAAAAATAATAAATCATTTACCAAGTGTTTACAATCAAAATCATAAAAATGGTACAAAAATAGTACCTGATAGTGTGCATTGGAGGAAACCAGTATACATGTTCCTCTGTAAAACCACCAGCCTTAGGCCAGTACTCTGAACATATCGGTAGTTACTGAACAAGGATCAAATGTAGTCTTTACAGAAGTGAGAGGCTATAGCAACTTCCAGCACAACATTAACACACTACATGTACATATAATTGATCACCCCCCCCCTCCATACATGTATATTTACATGTACATGCACATTACTATTGATAATAATATACCTGTAGTTCGCACCAGGCTACTGCCACCCCTGTTTCAGTGTCTAAACCTTTATAAACTGTCTTAAAGGATCCACGGCCAATTTCTTCATCAAACTTCAGAAATCTTCCGTCTGGTGAAGTAGATATTGCCTTTTCTTCATTTTCATCTTCTCTCTTCACAGTTCCTTCTGACTCTTCCTGTTCATCTGTTAATTTTGTACTATCTTCCAAAGCAACACTATCTTTACCTTCAGAAACTGCTGATGTATTTTCCAAACTTTTAACAATAGTTCCCACTCCAGAATCTTGGGTTGTACTTTTGTCATTATTAATTACAGAGGCTACATTTTTCTCAGCTTCTTCTACAGAGACATCTACTTTATCTTCTTTTACATTATCCAATGTATCTTGACTAGTTTCTTCTGAAGATTTAGCCAAAGTGTCATCTATTGTCACAGATTTCCTTACTCTATTTTCAAATGATTTTCTTTTATTTTCTGATCTGGTTATTGAGTTCTGGGGTGACACTCCTTGGCTTTCATTACCAACAACTAAACTTTCTAGTTTTGGCTCATCTGAATTATTACTACAATTACTAGAACTAAAGTCTACTACTTTTTCACTATCCCTACTATCAGATTTCTTTGTAGTCCTTGCTTTACTATCCTCACTCACAGAGTGAACTTTCTCAATAACAAACTTTTTTGGAATTCTCTCACTAGAGGAGGTTGAAGGTAAACTACCTGACCTATCTTTCTGAAGCACCGGTTTTCCTGTTTCTCTCATTCTAAATCGTCCAAGACAGTTAGTACTTGATGTAGGATCTCTAATACTCAAATTTTGACTACTGTCTAATTTACTAGTTACATCATCTGAAATACATTTACGTCGATGCTCACGCATTACCAAATGTCGAGTATTCTTTACGTTTGTTCTGGAAACAACTCCCCCTGGATCGTTCAGGGGTGGTTCACTTGTTCTCCTTTCATATTTCCTATGTGTGGGTTTTTGTCCCATTTCTGTTATACTTTTACGTTGTCCCCTAAAGACATGAGATCTTCCTGGAGATGATCTTGAAGAGTGATCAGATTTTTCATCTTGCTTCTGCGGATCTTCATTGATTTCCACGCCAGTCACCAAATACGTAACAGGAGACTGAGACTTGCTCATTGTATAAAATTGAGTCTAAAATTACAAAACCTGTAACAGATATCACACTGTCTCAGATTTCCTTTTCAAAGTAATCTGCCATACTTGTGGTTTCCTCTGAATTCCTTAGATAAGGATTGGAAATGAAAATTCAATCACTTTTCTTGCCAAAGAAAATGGCCGAAAATTTTGGACCAAATTTTAACACATTAACTTTCTCAGTATTTTCTCCTATTGTTACAAAATTTCAAAACACATCATCTGTGATCTAAGTGTCAAGTTCAATCAGTAAATCCCAAGCAAATTGTAAGTCTGACCTATTTTTCACAGACGACGAATGTAAATAAGGTCGTTTTCTTGATGAATTGATTAATACGGAATCATGTGACTCTCCACAGACAAATGCGACGTCTGGTTTCAGAACTGTAATGTGAAAGTCTTTATCACACATAGTCATTTTGAGGCTGTGTATGGAATATTTTCAATGAAACATGAACAGAACGATACGACATCCCAACCTGTCAATCTGTTTTATCGACTTCCGGGAGAATACACACCGTGGCTCTGACACTATGAAAATGATGAAATTGAACTTACAACTCTGTGTTAACACAAATTAGCTCCAAGAATATGTTTTAAACTTAACCCTGAAAAGTATCCTCTAACACTACGAGTCCCACATTATGAAGATGTTAGTGTAATGGCGACTCTCTCATCTCGACAGTTAGAAATAAGTTCATGGTCAAATCACATTTATTGGCGGAGGGATATTAATTTTGTCGTCTTA
Organism: Pteria penguin; assembly: GCA_035048485.1. NCBI lineage: Eukaryota > Metazoa > Mollusca > Bivalvia > Pterioida > Pteriidae > Pteria > Pteria penguin. Next base: position 1,829,720 of record CM068588.1, on the reverse strand, counting down.
AATTTACTTATGAAAAAGGATAAATTATTATTTTGTGACCACCATATAAATTTTAGAAGAATTTGAAATACACGTATTTCATTTGTATGTTGTTACAACCTTTCGACTGATGTTCTATTTGCTTAAGTATCAATGATTTCGTGTGAGTGATTCGCCGGAATAGAGCAGATTGAATTAACATTTCGTCTGCAAAAATCGGTCAACTTTCGAAAGTTCATGCATGCGTCTCATGAATGGATCGTTTCCGATGAGATAGAAATTTTGTATAAAGCAAAATATGTATTTTCCAACACTGCAATTTTCAATTGTATGTAATTGAACATGGGATTTTCTTCCCTTTACTGCTCTAATAAAACAAAAGAATTTCAGTTGTGGATGTAGAGGCTGGCAAAGAGGACGCCTGCGTCAATGGCCCATACTATATCTAAGTAAATCAAGATTGGTGGTGGGGAGGGGGGTCATTCCCGGAAAAGAAGCTCTGGTTTAACGAACTAAATCAAGTTAGATCTAACGGGATTTGATCATCTGCTTATCTAATATTACTGGGGTTTCTTAAACTTTCACTATAAAGAGAATTCGATCTATTAACAGGGACACTAGTACACTGTCACCTGTGAACTATGCCCTTCCTACACAGAGATTTCGAACATTAGTGTGCAAGGGCTAAGAACAAAACGGGAGTTCATGTGCGGATCCAGAAGGTGGACTTTGGATCTCGACCCACCCAGAGATTCAGAGAAACTGAAGTACTTACCGGCTTATCTTGCCGGTTATTAGACCCCCTCTAGGAAATATTATTGGGGTGGTCCCCTCGACAAAACTTCTGGATCCTCTCCCAGATGGTACTCGTGACTCACGCCGGCATACTTGTGCAGCCCCACTATGACATTTTTTAAGATGTAAGTTAGTTTTATATCTTCATGAATTTATCCAACAGTCGTAAGAAGATGCTGAAACTCAAATCGAGGTCATTTCTAGATTGCCAATCTCTGAAAAACATCATACTTTGTGGATTTGGAATCACCAAAAACAGCCGGTTGTAAACTCGTTGTGTAATATACAGATTTGGCAGACGTCTAAATATAAAGATGACTGGTGTCACCGATATACCTATGTGGTAAAAAAAAAAAGTGTTATAATTATATGGTATCTAGAGTAAAACTGAAAATTTGGACCGTGATTCTTATAGAGTTGAAATTTACATATATTACATTGTGTGCGTAGATGTTGGCTATATAGATCAACTTGACTTCATTAACCGTGGAGCAAGTGTTAAAGATTATTCAATGGCGTATCCCGGATTTAGGAGAGGAGGTGAGGACACAATTTAGAAGACCTTAACTCTGTCTCTGATCAATATATTTAAATACAGTGATGTACAGTAGCTAAGTGTCAAATGATGTACATTGTATATCATTCATTTGACACTTAGCTACATCACTGAAGCACGATATGACTCGGGAGCATTAAAGGTCGTGCACGCTGTGTTCGAATCTCACGTCTCATGATTTTCTCATTCGTTCGTTTTGAAACGAAAGATTGAAACGTTTCGGAAACGACACAAGCGTAGAGCTTCGCGATAGGTCTGACGCTTTGATTAGTCAAATTAAGACTTTTGTAGCAAATATATGCCGGTACCTGTACCATACATACATCCAAGGGCCGTAGGAAGCATTTCAGAAGGCGAGAGGATCAGACACTAAATTTCATTTCGTTTCGTAACGTGATAAAAAAAGAGAAAAGATCCTAGTTCGGCCAAAAAAGTGTCGAGAAAGGGGGGGGGGAGGCTGTCCCCTTGGTCTCCCTGGTTCCTCGGTGATAACATGTACAGTACATACGGGCTTAATGTTAGTTTGGAAACTGATAATGCGGCAAACAGCTATCACGACAGGGAAACAATCATGAATGTCGCGGAGATTAACACACACGCGGCTGCATGTGACATGCAATAGGCTGTGGTGGATCTAAAAATTGATAAAATTGTCGATTACGGAGGAGAGTTGCTAGCATTGTAATTCTTTTTTCGATGAAAAAAAATTATCACAATAAGTTCTGATTTTCCTCTTAAAAATTTTTACCACGAAAGGGTGACACCTTACCCTTTCCCGAAAATCTCTAGATCCGCTCCTGCATGCCTATGGGCACCAGTTGCCACAGTCGTTGCATTGGAGCTCATGATAGCCTCTCACATTTTTCAGGTTCGAGATCGAATCACATAGTCTGGAAAAACTAAAAAACCTGTCAGTGAACTTGGCGACAGTCGCCATATTCCCCGAGCACTTTGATTACTTCCGCCATTAGATATTGGTCACCACCATAGAGGTGAAAAAATCTTCGATGTACCTTTTCTAAAAGTTCCTGAAGTCCCGATTAATCAAAATGTATTTCTTCGCGGCTACATCCAAAGTACCAACCATTTAGAGCTCGCGTACCTTCATCAGCAGAGTGCTTGACTCGTGGTGAAGGTGTCCCAGATCGAATACCACTCGCGGCTGGTCGGTGCCAAATCTTTCGGATGAGACTGTGTAATTCAAGGTGTGTGCAATGTATCAGACAGAGGTCACCACCTTATAAAGGCAGATGCCACCACCATGTAAGTTGAAATATTCTCGGCATGACGTCAAAAGATTTATGATTATTGTTTTACGTCACATATATGGTGACGGCGTCTGCATAGAAATTTACTCCTTTGTAACAGACACATTCGAAGCGACGAAAGATTTTTACGTGCCACTACTACCGTGACACGGGATCTCAATTTTAATTTTTTCATCCGAAGGACAGGACAATGGTGTGGCGGGAATGAAACTCGGGACCTCTAGATCACGAGCCGAACACCTCATCTACTATGCTACGCCGGTTTTAGAGAGAGAGAGAGAGAGAGGGAGACAGACAGACAGACAGAGAGAGAATAAACAAAACAGACCAATGTAGTTTCAAGTGAAGAGATCCAAACTTTGTGTAAACTCCTATTCTAATATATGTACCTAGAGATGTAGAAAGCAAATCAAAAATAAGGGGGAGGGGGAGGAGAAAAAAAGGGGGAGGGGAAGAAAAAATAAGTTAGGATATCACACTTATATGTGCATGTGCAACTATAAAATTCACTTTCTCAATCTTCTCTAGAACATTAAAATGCCGTTTGTTGAGATTATCTTTTATATGTACATGTGATTACTATAATCTCGAAATTTTGGGGTTGAACATTATCATCAAAGAATCCCTTTCATTCCCTCCCCCGTGCTCCTAATACATGTTGACCAAGTTCGAAGTTAGCTACATGTATGGCTTTTTCTAGACAATAATTAATTTATTTACACTGAAAAGATCACAATATGTACCATATGTACCATGAGTAATTGTCTCTCTCTGGAGCTCCTTCTGTTAGTGTACACGTCGTTAGTCACTATGTTTTTTGTAGCTCAATTCGCCCCGTGTCCCGTCTTTGACTTTGAATTGTTCCATCTCTATGTCTATGACCCACTAAAGTCTCACTTTGTGTCATTCATAACTTCTTAGGTGACAATATATCGGTGAATTTAAAGGTAAGTTTAACAAGTGTAGATATAGATAGGGTGCGATCCTACTTCATGAATGAATAGAATGTAAGTAAAAGGCTGCTATACTATAAACACCGCACCCTGTCTTAAAACAAACATGAGCTCACACTACGAGACGATGACACAATACTGACGATCCTTGGGATGAAAATGACGATGATAGGTATGTCAATATAAAGGCAGGTAAATGTACTTATTGAATGGGTGAGCCCTCATCAGTAACCCGGATGACAAGAGGTTTATTCTGTATATACCCGTCGACATGCGTAGGCTCTACAGCGGTTATCTGACACCCAGATTACCGTGTGAGTTCGAGATAGCCATGCGATTGATGCGGAGGCTTCCTATCTATAATGAGGAGTGCATGGTACTAGGATTTATTTACAATATTTATCATTATTCAAACATATCTCGAGCTGATTGACCACTGACGTTCGCCCCGATACTCCAGGATTAACAAAATAGACTCCTGTTCGTAGGTCCGAGTAGTCAAAAGTCGTGGTCAGACCGTGCTCCGCCTAAGCGGTCTGGCAGTCAATGTACTGAGGACCTTACTGTATATCTTCCGCCCGGGCAGTCCAAAAATTCTGAGGATCGTGCTCCAGACCTTCCACATTCCAAAGCAGCGAAAATCATCACCAGACCATCAATTTGAACAGTCCAGAGTAGTGGATATAGTTGATGACCTTTTGCCCAGGCAGTCTAGAGTAACGGACATAGCGTGTTTCAGACCTTTCGTCACGACAGTCCACAGTATTAGATAGATCTGCTCTGGACCTTCCGTCCCGGCAGTCTAGAGTTACGAATAGATTATTATCTGGATCTTCTGCCGTGGCAGTCCAGACTTTTGGGACAGATGACGCTCCGGACCTTTCGTATGGGCATTCTAGAGTAATGGACATAAAATGTTCCTGATCTTCCGTCTCAGCAATCCACAGTAGTGGATAGATTGTGCTCTGGACCCTCCGCCTTGGCAGTTCGGAGTTGTGGATAGATTATGCTTTGGACTTTCCACTAGGGCAGTCTAGAGTTTTGATTTGATTATGCTGTTGACCTTCCACTAGGGCAGTCTAGAGTTCTGGATAGATTATGCTGTTGACCTTCCACTAGGTCAGTCTAGAGTTTGGATAGATTAGGGCAGTCTAGAGTTTTGGATAGATTATGCTGTGGACCTTCCACTAGGGCAGTCTAGAGTTTGGATAGATTATGCTCTGGAGCTTCCACTAGGGCAGTCTAGAGTTTGGATAGATTATGCTGTGGACGTTCCACTAGGGCAGTCTAGAGTTTTGGGTAGATTATGCTGTGGACGTTCCACTAGGGCAGTCTAGGGTTTTGGATAGATTATGCTCTGGACCTTCTGTCTGCACAGATAAGAGCACACTGCAATTCTTCCGTGTAGAAGTTCCGTATCTGTAGAAGGTTGATATATTCGTTTCATACACATTTTGTAATAAGTTATATTTATTTCCTTATAGAGCAATAACAGTGACGTTGACGATGAGCGAAAAGATTTCTTTTTGTGAAGGTGATAGTAACATTATTATGTATATCCTATCCCGAGTAAAAATCATGTATTTATTATTTATTCGTCTATAATTACGATACGTTCGCTAGGTCTAAGCTTGGTTGTAAGTGTCTTTTCATAAAGAAATGGCTATGTAGATATGAACTCCCTCCTCATGCGCTGATCCAGAGGCCGGGTTTGACCGAGGATCTGGACCCACCCTGAGTTTCGGCGAAAAGTACTTTCCTTGTCGGTTAGTTTTTTCGACGTGAAGTTAAAAATAAGTAATTTACACACAAAACATGGGTGGACCCCCTATCGGAAAATTGGGGGTGGATCGGCTCTTGCTCATTTGATATTTTGGCAATTGATTCAGTATGTTGTTGCAGACATTACGGTACAGGCTTCATACCTTAGACAGATACTTACGTACACGATGAACTAGATTCCGGTTACTCGGTGACGTATGGAGTTATCGTGACACGAATCAACGCACATCTGTAAATAGGTCGAATTTCATATTAATAAATAAGTCACATGACATCTGTTCCTTTTGATCCATTATTGATGTGTGATTTTTAGTAGATACCACGTCCATTAATATATGGGTACATATTAGATAGTATGATGAGAGGATATGTACGAGTTCGGTACATGCAATATGCAATGTCTCCCGCGGCGCAACATGCGCGCCATTAATTCATTTCGTATACGAGACTGTTAGGTAGATCTACGCATTCTGGGACATACTGGAATTATATCAGATACATTCATCATACGAAAACAAGACAATTTTTACTTTTTGTGATTTCTTTTTTAAATTTATTCATTTTTTTCTTGGTATTTTGGGGGGTTTTTTTTCGTTGTTTTTTTTTATTTGTTTTTTTTTGGGGGGGGGGGGGGGGGTTATTATTAATATTGTTGCGAGGGCGTTGTGTAGTAACAGTTCATAACGTGCATATACAACATTTGTCGGTACTATATAAGATTTGTTGTTTATTTATTGTGTAATCTCTCATCAGAAATCCCCTACCCCCCCCCCCCTCCATCTGGCGGCAGCTTTTGAATAATGGGAAAGCAAAACGGGGTAGACGGCCAAGTATTCCGCCGGCCTTCCACTGATACACTGGCAGGCCTTCTCTGGAACCCAATTAAAGCAAAGGTGCCAAACTACGACTAGTTATAAGTCCTTAGAGCTTAAGTGTCATCGGTCATCGAGGCTCTTAAAATTTGAGAGTGCACACATTGGTGGGGAGGAGGGGTTTGGCCAGGACATGGATCCGCCACCGATCATTGCAATAGAGATTCTTTCAGTGCTTGTCCATGAGAGAGAGGAGCGAATCCATTACATTTCTTAATGTTTTATAAGTTTGTTTTTTTTTTGTCGGCATCGAACATTTTATTTTGGTTGTTTGTGGGGGTTTTTTCTGTGTAGTATAGTTGCTATTGATTAGTTGCTCTTTGATATGTCTGTTCTCTTTTTCATTGTGTGTTTGTATTTGGGAAAATAGGAGCCCCGCCCCCCTTCCGGAGATTGACAACGAGTTCGAAATCGATCTTCCTGGAGTCTGAATACGGCATATGACAAATTGTACATTGGTCCGATATTCGGAATTGGGGGAGGGGGGGGGGGGGGGGGTTACTGAATTATATTAAGAGGGTTACTGTCCAAAGACATATTTGAAATTCTTGTCATACTTTAATACGTATTCTTATTATCAAGTCAAAGCTAATAGTCGCATTAGATATTTAAACCTTTAATTTTTTTTAATGTGTCACAGGACAGTGCATCCAAATCTTTATTTCATTTTTCCCAAAGAAAGGAGAAAAAAGGAGTAATTTACGAATGTGTATATACACGTATAGGAAGACATGGATGAATGCGTACCCAACAATGTATGGCACTGAAATTTTAAAAGCCGTCGCCAATTTTAGTATAAGTTTGTGTTTCGCATTCAAATGCTAGTTAATAATGCCAATGCTAATAATATTAATACTCCCGTCTGCCCTTCGGTTTTTATGCACGCTCCCTTTCTTTCATACATAATATGATTCCTTCTCTTCCGTTTATCTCACCCTTTTCCTGTTATTTCCTTTCTTCTAACACCACACTCCATTTTTGCCTTATTCGTTCACTTGCGCCCATCACCTTCCTTTCTCGTGTAATCCTCATTTCGTTTACAAGCACGCTTTTTTCATTTTTTTAAAATAACAGATGGGGTAGAAAATGTTGAGGAAAGGAAGGTTTCACTAAAAATAGCCAAAAGCCCAACACGATTACATTTATTTCCATGGAATCCATCCTAAAAGCACCACGTGTCCGACCCCCTCTGTCGGGTGCTTTGTGTAGGGATTAAACGCTTGACCTAGGGTATAAACGATCAGGACTGGAGATCCAGACTCCTCCGCTGTGTTTAACAGGTTGGTGACCCCCGCTCTCAAGTCACGATATGACTGAACCATTGTGAAGTCGATTTAAGACCACAAACCAACCAGATGAACTCATTGACTGATTTAATGTTACCACCACTCTCCTTCCTTTGTACATAAGTAATTCACAATAATACCAACACTACAGGACTTCCCGGCATCGTCTACCACGAATTCAGGACATAAAATACAGTGGCGGACTAAGGAGACCCATTTGCGAACATCGCCATCGGTTTTAAGACATACTACATAGAATTTGTCATAAATGCGGCTTTTCCCACATAAGTTCTCGGTGCCACCTCTTTTTATTTTGTAACATTTGGATCCCCGACTGAATACCGCTTTCATCATTAACGTGTAACGTTCTGAATGCTGAATGTATACGAACATGTATAAACGATCAATTGACAGTTGTTATACACATTCTTAAATTGGTTTTGTAAACTTGAAAGGCAAACACAGTAGGGTGGAAGCCGTCCTTGCATGGCTTCAGCCAAAGTTTCGTGCTACGATTGTCCTCTGAGTAATGGGGTATTACAGTTGACCGCTTCTCGGCGACTTTCAGTGGCCGTTGACCTCCCATATTGCGTGAGAAAATTTCTGAAAAAATCGCCATGCAGTGAAAAGACTATAAAAGGAAGTAAATAACAAGACCAAAGGTTATTGTGATTGCACTTCCAAATGAATATCAATTTGTGTTTTTTTCTTTTCGGTGCTTCTTCCTTGGTTACAGCTGGGATAACAAAGTTGGATATAACTCCAGCTTACTCTTGTTGACCTTTTGTCTATAAGATAAGGTCATAGGGCTTTCGCTTTCTTCTTTCACTTTCTTCTATGATACCACTAAAGTAACGATATATAATTGTTATTTTAGAAGTAGGAGAATTGTGGCGGGGGGAGGGTTAAATTAAAATTTCGTGTCATAGTATACAATGACATGAAAAAGAACCATTACAGCTTTTAATTGTTTCGTTTCAGTTTAATGTAAAAAAAATATAAAGTACCGCACCAGACAGGTGTCGCCATTATATATGTGAAATAATCTTGGTATGACGCAATCATCAATCAATCCTACATACTAAAGGCACTAGTTGTGGTGCACCCTCGCTGTGAGTTGCCTTGTCACGAGCGCCTAGGCACAGGAACCGAATCCTGACAGGGCCGGATTGAAATTAAGCAAATGCATACGCGCATGTAAAAGGGCCTTAACACTTCGAGTATATGAACAATCGTAGATTTAAAGTTTAAGGGCTCACTGTCAATATATTTGGGATGGGTTTGATTGAATTTAGAGTGTGTTGTGCCGTAGTGAACGTAGGTCTGTACAGCTCTGTAGAAATTGTGTTACTAGTTCAGTAGACCCTGTTATCGTCTGGAACATGACGTCTTTAACTCGAGTAGCAATGGATATACGAGGGTCGACGGTTTGTATGAGTCACCAATAGGTCTACCCGATAAAGGATATCAACTGCTGCTTCGTGGATCAGAACTTCCTGCTTCCGTTGCCCAGATGAATGATGTCATAATGTTGCGTTTTGAACCCGGATTTAAGGAATTAATCTTCTATAGTTTTTGTTTTTTTGTTTTTTGTTTTTGTTTTTTTTTTTCTCGGATGATGCAAGTATCAAATTTTGACGTTCCGGGAGTTGATGCAAAAGTTTTCAATCCAAACCTGCATCACTTGAAGGATTCATTTCATGTCATTTTATTTCACTTGTAGTAAAGAAAGTGTACCAACAACGAAATAATTTTCAATCAGACTTTAACCGTTTGGATTGACTTTTTACACATGACTTCAGATAACGCATTCCACAGAAAAAGTAGTTCCGTTTTATGTATATTTAGATGACACATAGTCTAGATCTCCTCTTAACCTGACCTCTTGACCCTCTGTTCGCAACGCTCGGGTATATTGTGGATTTCTATTTCCCGACACCCGAGCGAATGTCTTCATTGATCTGATGCTCGGGATAATAATGATTTCCTGTGTCCCGATGCACGGGTACACAAGGGTTCCTGTGTCCTGACATCCGATTGTCTTATCATCACACAAGATGTAAGCAAGTTTTCTGTAAATCCTCCGGAACGAATGAAGCATGTTTTCAAATAACCAAAACTCTAGCTGCAAGTAGTGGCCCTATATGAATGATAGGGCCACAATTCCGTACGTTACGTAAACTTGCAATTTTGATCAACGGAATGGCCGGCACGATTCAACGCATTTCGGCATCAAATGGAGCAAATATCTAACATATATAAACATTAAGATACCGATCGGAAATAATAACTTACCCCCGATCTGTCGCCTGAACGCTACACATACATTTTTTTTTGGTCAAATCTGTGTCAAATTTGCCGGTTTGTTTATATGTAGTCTGAATCATCCACATGCTTGATTTTGCTACCGAGATGCGCTAACGCAAACGTGTGGATGATTCAGACTGCATATTAACAAACCGGCAAATTTAACACAGGTGGGGAAAAAATGTGTGTACAACCTTCAGACGACAGATCGGGGGTAGTTAATATTGCCGATCGATAGCTTAATGTTTATATATGTTAGATGTTTGCTCCATTTGATGCCGAAATGCGTAGAATCGTGCCGGCCACTCCGTTTATCAAAATTGTGTTTTTAAGCAACGTAAAGAACTGCGGCCCTATAATTCATATAGCCCCACTACTTGCGACTACCAAAACCCGTTTCGGAATCTTGTACACCTGATGCTTTATTTCAGTCAGGGAACCGATCCGTTCGACATCTGATCTCCAACTGTCGTTTTACAAATACATTATTACAATATATTATTTAAACAGTGAATATACAAACATAATAGATATAACAATTACAAGATTTTTAAAAGGTTACGTAAAGAAAGGCGTGTCATGCTGCCATAAGGAATAAGTAAAGGAAAAGTCTATAAAAATAAATTTAGAAACTGTGTCTACTTGTTTTCCGATACCCTGGTGGATCACGACTTTTTGCTTACCATAGTCCACTGGATTTATTTCTCTGCCTCCTGACGCTCATCATTCTGTATTTGGTGCCAGCACGATCGGGTCTACATTCAATCTGAAACTGTGCCAGTAATAGGCCTACTACAAACAGTTACACAGCTAACAAGGTGCACTGCTAACGAATAACACTATAAGGAGTTACAGAGCTAACAAGGTACACTGCTAACGAATAATACTATAAAGAGTTACACAGCTAACAATGTACACTGCTAACGAATGACAATATAAAGAGTTACACAGCCAACAATGTACACTGGTAACGAATAACACTATAAAGAGGTACACAGCTAACAAGGTACACTGCTAACGAATAACACTATAAAGAGTTACATGGCTAACAAGGTACACTGCTAACGAATAACACTATAAAGAGGTACACAGCTATCAAGGTACATTGCTAACGAATAACACTATAAAAAGGTACACAGCTATCAAGGTACACTGCTAACGAATAACACTATAAAGAGGTACACAGCTATCAAGGTACACTGCTAACGAATAACACTATAAAGTGGTACACAGCTAACAAGGTACACTGCTAACGATTAACACTACAAACAGTTACACAGCTAACAGGGTACACTGCCAACGTATAACACTACAAAGAGTTACACAGCTAACAAGGTACACTGCTAATGAATACCACTATAAAGAGTTACACAGCTAACAATGTACACTGCTAACGAATAACACTATAAAGAGTTACACAGCTAACAAGGTACACTGCTAACGAATAACACTACAAAGAGGTGCACAGCTAACAAGGTACACTGCTAACGAATAACACTACAGAGTTATACAGCTAACAAAGTACACTGCTAACGAATAACACTACAAAGAGTTATACAGCTAACAAGGTACACTGCTAACGAATAACACTACAAAGTTTTACACAGCTAGCAAGGTACGCTGCTAACAAATAACACTATAAAGTGTTACACAGCTAACAAGTTATACTGCTAACAAATAACACTACAAAGAGTTACAAAGCTAACAAAGTTATTCTACTAACGAATAATACTACAACGTTTTACGCAGCTAACAAGGTACACTGCTGACGAATAACACTACCAAGAGTTACACAGCTAACAAGGCTACACTACTTACAAATAATACTACAAAGAGTTACACAGCTAACAAGGTACACTGCTAACGAATAACACTACAAAGAGTTACACAGCTAACAAGGTTACACTACTAACGAATATTACTACAAAGAGTTACACAGCTAACAAATTTCATTGCTAACCAATAACACTACAAACAGTTACACTGCTTACAGGATACACTGCTAATGAATAACACTACAAAGAGTTACACAGCTAATAAGTTACTCTGCTAACGAAAACAGTACAAAGAATTACACAGCTAACACGTTACATTGCTAACGAATAACACTACAAAGAGTTACACTGCTTAGAAGTTACATTGCTAACGAAAATTACTATAAAGAGTTACACTGCTAACAAGGTACACTGCTAACGAATAATACTACAAAAAGTTACACAGCTAACAAGGTACACTGGTAATGATTAACACTATAAAGAGTTACACAGCTAACAAGGTATACTACTAACGAGTTACACTACAAAGAGGTACACAGCAATATATTATTTAAACAGTGAATATACAAACATAATAGATATAACAATTAAAAGACTTAAAAAAGGTTATGTAAAAAAGGTGTGTCTTGCTGCCATAGGGAATAAATAAAGGAAAAGTCTATAAAAATAAATTTAGAAAGTGTGTCTACTTGTTTTCCGATACCCTGGTGGATCACGACTTTTTGCTTACCATAGTCCACTGGATTATTTCCTCTGCCTCCTGAAGCTCATCATTCTGTATTTGGTGCCAGCACGATCGGGTCTACATTGTATCTGAAACTGTGCCAGTAATATGCCTATTACAAACAGTTACACAGCTAACAAGGTACTCTGCTAACGAATAACACTATAAAGAGGTACACAGCTAACAAGGTACACTGCTAACGAATGACAATATAAAGAGTTACACAGCTAACAAGGTACACTGCTAACGAATAACACTATAAAGAGTTACACAGCTAACAATGTACATGCTAACGAATAACACTATAAAGAGTTACACAGCTAACAAGATACACTGCTAACGAATAACACTACAAAGAGTTACACGGTTAACAAGGTACACTGCTAACGAATAACACTATAAAGAGTTACACAGCTAACAAGGTACACTGCTAACGAATAACACTATAAAGTGTTACACAGCTAACATGGCACACTGCTAACAAATAACACTACCAAGAGTTACACAGCTAGTAAGTTACATTGCTAACGAATAACACTACAAAGAGGTACACATCTAACAAGGTACGCTGCTAACGAATAACACTACCAAGAGTTACACATTGCTAACGAATAACACTACCAAGAGTTACACAGCTAATAAGTTACATTGCTAACGAATAACACTACAGAGAGTTGCATAGCTAATAAGTTACGATACGAACAAATTACATTACTAATGACTGACATTTCTAACAAGTTACACTACTAAAGAGTAATGATGCTAACGAGTTTTATTGTAAATTATTTACACTGCTAATGAGCTTTACTACTAACGAGTCACACTACTAATAAAATAAACTTTTAATCGGTTATACTACTAATGAGTTAGACTTCTAAAGAGTCACACTACTAATGAGCAACACTACTAACAAGTCACACTGCTAACAAGTATTACCACTGATGAGTTATACTGCGAACGAGTTAAACGTCTAACGAGTCACACTACGAATGAGTAACGCTAACAACATGTTACATTGCTGAACGAGTTGTACTACTAACGAGTTTTATTGCTAATGAATTGTACTGCTAAAGAGTTAGACTGCAAACAAATTACATTGCAAACGAGTAACATAACTAATGAGTTACACTGCTAACGAGTTACTCTACAACGAGTCACACTACTAACGATTAACAAATCAATAGGGGTTATAGATTAACAATACGACATAGAATATAGGTCTTAGCGGGCTTCATCTATGCAATACAAACACTGTAAATACTAACGTGTTCGAATCATCATCGACCAGAAATCTATGGACTCTCACACGCACCTTATCACGTGTCAAAATAGTGTATTGCATATGTTTTCAGTATACATGGTTTTCAATGTAGAACTTGCACATTCAGGCTTCATCTTTGAATTACCTCAGGAATAAAAAATTCAGGGGCATCTGGTTTTTGGCCTGTCTGTCTGTCTGTCTGTCTGTTTCTGTCAGTCTGTTTTTCGTTTGTCTGTGGCAAAAATGTTTTTGAGAAATGTCAGAATACTTTATAAACAGCAAGTTAAACTTTGATTTGAAATTTGTGGTTAACTGACTCTATACGGTACTTGATATTGGACACTGAGTACCTCGCTATTTACCAAAGAGTACTGTAGTAGGTTTTAAGTACTTCCGTGGTGAAGTAGGATATAGGGGTCGCCACTTGTTCACCGACTTTTTAAAGCCTTCTATTTCCTTATTGGAAAATTGTCATATCGAAAATATTTTGCGTCTGTCCATGTTTGTCGGGTCATTAATTAACGGAACAGTTTACACGAGAGAGGGATTGCTTTCAGAGCGTTTTAACTTACGGAAACCAAACATTTTTTTTTTCATGTTCAGTGCCGGATCCACGATTATTAAATTCGAGGGTCACTTAATAGCTTGTCGAGCTTTAGATGTAAAAGAACCAAATGAAAATTTTACCCAAAGAGAACCCACTTCTCTCAGCCTCTCCATAATCCTTCTTCTTCTTCCGTTGAAGCACAGTCCACCATCTGGTGTATCATCGTACTATCGATATATAATGGTGTAACGTGCCCTTTCGTTTGTACTCTGTTTTACAAAGAAAGAGAGAGAGATACGACCATAGAGCGTTTAGCCTTGCGAACATACTTTTTGGTATAACACAAGTGAATGCTGTGATATTTACCCCAAATTTCATCATATTGAGTACTATATTTGCAATTAATTAGCTCTCCCCCCCCCCCCCCGGGCCATCTTTTCAGCTACCTCTAGTTTTATTTATCCTGAATCCGCCACTGGATCTATTGTTTTCTATATCCTATGATACGGAAGATGGTTTCCTTATTGATTGATTCAGTTACACTTCAGGGTGAAACTCAAGCAAAAAGAAAAAAATTAAACACGTGTACACCCGATACTAAATGATAAAATGATAAATATTTAAGCAGTGCTCCAATGCGTTATCCAATTTCTCCTCAGAAGGTGGCTCCGGTTTGGAATTGTTCTTCGGTTGGCAATTTCTCCACATATTTGTCATTGTGGTTCATGGAACGTCATTCCTCTAAAAGAAAGTTTTCACCAGATAATCACGAAACCTACCGTCCTTTTTCAAATTGCAGGATCCGCCTGAACAATGTGTGATCTGTATTTAAAACCGACGAAAATTAAAGAGAAATTAGCGAAAAAAAAACCCCCTGAAAGGGTCTGAATTCCTCCTGGACACCGTTTGTCATGTGGCTATAACTACACCTCGTGGGTTAGGGATATCCTACTCTGCAGATATACCGATCCACAAGGCCAGTTAGCACTTACTTTGACAATCTAGTATTTTACATCTATTACTGTCATCAGACTGTATCATGTTAAATGCACGGATCCATGGATTGGTGGAAGTGTGCTGGGGGGGGGGGGGGGGGGGTATGGACCCACCCCGAGATTCAAAAAAATTACTTCACATTGTACATTTAACGTACCTTCTAGTGGCGAATCCAGGTTTTCCGAAAAAGAGAGGCACATGTGGAAGTCAAGTATTAGCCAAAATACTCAGCCATTTTGGATGCCAAATCTGAAGTTTTGCTCGGATTAGTTGAGTATTTTCATGCTTTATAAATTTGTTGAGAAAAGGGGATCTGGTCCTCCTCTAAACTCGCCACTGCCTCTTCTTGACATGATCTTTTTTACACATAACGATCTGCACAGAACAAGGAAGTTGTGTGCAATAGAAAGATAATTTGTCATATTGAATTTAACGTTTTGGAAGCCTAGTCTCAATCGGAACACCTCGATCTTTTGCAAGTAAATAATTTGCTTGTAAAAGGTCGAGGCGTTCCGATTGGTCTAGTCTCTGTAAAATACTGCATCCTGATCCTAACCTAAAAATTCCAGTAGCATAGTAATGAATTGAACGAGACAGTACTCCCGAGAGGCGATGAATGATGTATCACATAATAAACACAATATAAAGATTAATCTGCATTTATGAAGTTGTAGTCCTGATGCTTTTTAAGTATTTAACGACATATTAAATAATAATAAAGTATAAGCTAAACGAGCGTTGGGTAGAAAGTTATACTCTTTGTGTAAATTTTCTTTGTCCACATTTTCATGAAATTAAAGATTGGTTTAAACAATATTTATTGAAATAAATCATAAACATACAAAGAATGTGGCAGATATATAGTACAGGATTAAGCAACAAGAAGTGCATCTTGTGTCAGGCTCTGTCCTAAAGATAAGAATCATCTTTGAATATATCCAACACATTCAGTACTCAAATAAAATATCTTAACACGTTTCTTTTGTTTGATCCTTCTTTTGTGTCACACCCACATTATTGCACTCATATGGTAACGACATCTCCTTCTTGCAGTTAATCCAAAGAAATTTAGATCTACGCAACGGACCTGTCCGAAGCGGTGATGAATGTTTTAAGAGCCATGTCTACCGTAAAACAGTACCTCGGGTTATTGTCTGATCAGAAAAATAGGACTCCGACGATTTATCTGCAAAATTCGAACCCACAACCTGTAAATCACGAGTCAAGTGTCATGTTCTAATATTTGAATTAGATCTAATTTTTGTATTTACCACCCCCAAGTAAATTTAAAAATTAGAACATGACACAAGCACCTGGCAGATCGAGCTAAGCCGGCTTCACCTTATGGATCAATAGACGCATTAGCTCTTATCGAACACGACAATGAGTTATAGCATGGATTGAGTATTGTTTGACATCACAACTATAGGGTGGCGGCACCAGTCTGGTATACTGCTCAATAAACTTATCCTCAGCAATGGACCGACATGAACCGGGTGGGGAAGGGGGGGGGAGGTATTGTACGCCTCGGCGTTTACCGTTATACAGGGCGATGGTGAATTATTAATGTGATTCTGTAGACACTAATCAGCCTGTGTATTAACCTCATATTCGTTATGTCACACGATAAGTAGGAACTATATTCAATCGTGACGGAAGAGCGATATTGAGAACAACGGAAATGCTCATTTCCTAATTTGAGAGTAAACTGTTATGGATGGAATGTGCTTCACTCCTTCTAATATATACATGTATAACGTATTAAAACACACGCTATGTGACACATGTACAACACACACATGCACGCACGGACGCACACGAACACGTACACACAGCCCTACACACAAATGGGGAAAGGGGGCTCAGTAGAATTATCGGGGAGACGACAATATGTAACAAATAAAAGGGAATCACTTCTCAGATTTTGAAAGCCTTCTGTAGTTTGTAAGAGTCAAGGTGTATGTATGCTATAGGACTGTAAGAACTGTTCGTTGATAGACACCATGCATGGATCCATGTCCAGATCCCCCTAACCCCCCCCCCCCTCTGTATCCGCGCATGGACACCCAGACAGAGTCACAAGGCAGTCTCATTATTGTGAGTTCGTTTAATCTTTTGTACAGATTTAAAGAACGTTATTCATAAAAAGTAATCTACGTAACCGAAAAGGTTAAACAGAAGACCAAGGCAAACAACAGCTCCGAATAAAAAAGGTAAAAAAAACTTTGAAAAGCCATGAAAGATTCAAATAAAAAGTTACAAACATGGAAAGAACGTCACACGAAGGCAAGCACATGGAACAAAATGATGAACAAACATAATGTAGGATTAGCTCACGGGAAAGCCATATCGCTCATCAACAATGACCGTCAATAAAACCTGCCTTTCCTGTCATAATATTGAAGTAAGAAAGAGAATGTGTTGAATAGAAGGAGGCGAACACTCCTGTTAGACAGCTATGTCATAACAATGTCTGGAATGTAGAGCATTACAATAAATATGTCGTGGGGAACAACAACAATCAATTCGGTTGAAAACCAATATGGACACATGTAATTTGGATAATACTAGTATGTCATTTAAATAAAAGAATGTCAAGTAGGTCGGTGTGAATGGGCGGCTTTATGTATGGAGTAGTGGCGGATCCAAGATTTGAATTAAGACAAGGGGTGGATGATTGGATGATAACTGAATGTAAAAAAAAGTGCAGATATTGCGAACAGCGGTGAATCGAAGACCTTATGAAAGAGAGGGAGGGGGAGACAATACAATCGGAAGTTATGAATATAAAAAGAAAGTTTGTGAAAATGCTATGATGCATTGGAATTATAATTGGACAGATACAGGGCTTTGTTCTAAATCCGTCAGTAAATTGGATATGATCTGATCAAGTGCAGTTAGATCGATTAATTTACACCATATTTTCAGTACATTATCGGTAAGCTGTATATACGAGTGATTGACACCTTCCCATACTTTGGTTATTAAGTGTCAATTGGCGGTGATTCAAGGTACATAACTCCGATACATTTTTAATATTACATTTCCCAGCCAAGCTGGAGCGACCGTAAGCTAAATCATTCATCTTGTCGTCAAATGTCGCTCTAGGATATCAATATACAGAGTCTTACACACAGTCCAAGTTTAAGCCTCTTGGACCAAGGTTAGGCTTTGGCCTCTTGAACCACGTTTCTAAAAAGGGCTAATGCCCGGTCATAAGCTACGTCGGTGCTTACATTCTAAATAGCATCGCTATTATGTCGATTGGTTGGTTGTTTGGTGTTTTACGTCGCTTTCAACAATATTTCAGTTATATCGCGACATGGAAGCAGGAGGTTACCAACCTCTTAAACATAGTGGCGCAACCCGGGAATCGAACCCGGATCGTCGGCGCCGCAAGCCAAGCGCTTAACCACTACACCACGCCTGTCCCCGGTATTATGTCGAAGATGAGTTTTATAAGGTATCAGTGATTGTAAATCTGAAATAGAAGCTGCACACAGTTGTTCCTCTAATTACATGCATTTTTCATATCTTTGTTATACGAAAATATGAAAACATTTATTATTTTTAGTGTAACATTTTTACCAAAGGCAACCGTGTAATAGCCTATTGGCAAAAGAGTTAGTACACTGTATATGGTCTCACTCAGTAGGAGCAGAGAGGTGGGGAAGGGGTAGGACTGCCATGCCCCTCCCTTCACCCATAACCTCCCCCTCTTTATTTTCTTCTGTCCTATCATGTAGACGCCTTGAATATGATTAAAGGAGACTGTTGGTGGATGGGGTGAAGATAAAACCGCTGCGAAAGAAAAGCTGAAGTCTGCATATCTTCCATGGAGAAGACCAAAGCATAGTAATTCCTTTTCCCATGGGCCCCATGTTAAATTACCAAACTTCCACCGAGCTTTTCACAACTCCCTTTGTCATAGCTTTATATAAACATATATCAAAATGTTTTTCACCCCTCCTTTATCAGAATTTCACAGTTTGCCGTAGGTAATCCACCTTAATTTCGAGAAAATCTTGTTGGAAAGGGGTCACCTCCAAATACTTATAAAATTTCAAATGTAAACAACTACAACCCCTTTTATAAAATCTTCATATTAGCGAAATGAGATTGAAATGCATGATTTTACAGCAGAATCAATTTTTATTTATAGATCAAATAATTTCATCCTATTAGTTTCTCTGTCCCCACAGAAGATCAGTCAATCAGACGTCTCGTTAATTACCATTCTTTGACCAGAATCAGGTCGCCATTAGTACTTGTGTTCGTTCTAGATTAGAAGTCCGTTACCATTGACCCTTGTTTACAATAAGTGACCGCGATACTTGATACAATTTACTGGACGAGATATTGACGTGTGACTTTGTTTACTGTACAAAGGCGGTCAGTTTATATTATATAAATGGTCAGTATGTATTTATTTGTAGGCGGATTGATCAGGACTGACCAAGTCCGGTACGCGCTAGAGGGGTCAGGAGAAGTGTTTATTGTGTAGGCGATCAGTGTTGCTGAAGATTCCTACATTTTATTTATTTTTTTTTACTTTTTTGATGAACAGAAATATACCCGAAAACTTAAGAAATGCAGTTTTTTAGAACCCCAGAACCCCCAAAATAGCCCCCTCCAACCCCCCCCCTCAAATACCCCCAAAGCCCTAAAATAAACACACTAAAGAAAGACACACAACAAAAGCAAAACAAATAAACTTAATTTGAGTGGAAAATAAGGAAATGATTACCTGGAACATCACTTATTGTCATAGCCGCAACACGTGGCCTTATTTTGATAAAAATGCACACACCCGAATCACAAAAAATAGAGCTACGTTTAGCGGTCATTATTGTTACTGACCATTGCTGTCCTATATTAATTTCTCTAAGGTCTTAGACACAGCCGGGGGATTTCCGGGAGGAGGGGTGATGTTTTAGTGAAAAAAACTGTATAAACTGTATTGATGGATCCAATGACTCCACAAGATATCCAAATGATATCCTGACACACGATTAAACACTGAGATTGAAAGATATATTCATGATATTCCTCCATCTGAAATTCAGTTTCATTTCTTACAAAATGCTATTTTGAGAATAAGATCTTTTAAAATGTTACATATACTTGAAATGCAGGTTTTTGCGTCATTTACCCAGACCCCCTGCCTAATGGAGTTGATTTTTTTTTCTCTTTTTGGCCTAACGTAAAAACATGTCTGCAATATATGTACAGTAACATTTAGGTTAAACATGGTAACTTAAGATTACAAATTTTGTTGAGTTACATCCCCTCCCCCCCCCCCCCCAAAAAAAATCCACGCCCTCATACGCTCATCGTCTTATGGTGTCTGAATATTTCAGCTGGTTATTCATCTCCATTTGAAATATAAAGTAAGACAACAAAAATCCTTTCTCTGATTTCATACGAAAAATATACAAGTATTCTTGTTCAGTTTCCCTGTAAAAGAAAAAGAATGTGCTCTATATAAAAATTCCAGCCCCCCCCCCCCCGGGCGATGTATGTTCCATAGAAAATAAAAATAATCTGGTCCATAGAAAATACAAAAACTCCCACCTTCCCTATATTATTAGTTATTAGGTTTGTTGCGGACTGTCCACGGAAATTTGTCGGGTTGATCAATACCATAGAAAGCGAGGCTGTTTCATTTTGTCGAGGACCAATATTAAAGGCATGAGGGATAAAACAGACAGCCAGATATCATTATTATTATTATTATTTTTGTTTTGCCTCAAATCGCCATTGCCGTCCAACATATTGCTACTGACCGTCCACAAGAATTTGAAAGGCAATCACGTGATCATATTCTAGCAATGCTGTTGGATCAAACCAGTCCGAGACAAAATAATATGGATGGGGTCTTAATGATACGGTCCCTGATCGATGGAATTATTAAATACATGTACGATTCGAGGGGCAGGCTTGGTGTAGTGGCTAAGCGCTTGGCTTGCGGCTCCAACGATCCGGGTTCGATTTCCGGGTTGCGCCACTATGTCTTAAGAGGTTGGTTACCTCCTGCTTCCATGTCGCGATACAACTGAAAAATTGTTGAAAGCGACGTAAAACACCAACCAACCAACCAACCATATAACAAACCAACCAACTAACCAACCAACAAGTACGATTCGATTAATTTTAGGTCCACAACACTGAAAGCTCTCAATACGTCCCGCGTCTCGGTCATTATATCACGAGTATCACGATATCACAAGTAGTAGTCCACACAGACTTACAGTCATAATACTTTTGCTCTCTTCTAAACGAAAGGAGAATTCACAATCGAACGCGTTTAAATCACATGAAAGTCAAGTACTTATGTAGATCCTTATGTTAAAGATTCTCTTTGTTGGCCACATGTCAAATATACATAATACGTGCAATCCCTCTCTGTACCGTGTACAAGGCTCTCTCTATTTACCGTGATCAACATGTTTTGATTTTTCATTTACGGTCCCTTTAACTGTTTACATGCATTGTTTACGCTAATATATAATGCATATACGAAGATTTTAATGCGCGGTGAGTGTTAATCTCTAAATAGTACATGAACTTTTGTAAAACGTTTATCAAAAGTATAGGGACTGGTCCCCTATCGAAACAACTTTAATACATGAATGTGTACGAGTCTTCTCTGATACCAGTGGCGGACCCAGGATTTCCAAAAATGGGGAATGGGAGCATATGTGTATTAACTAACTACTCAGGCATTTAGGGGTATGGCTTAGTGTAGTGGTTAAGCGCTTGGCTTGCGGCGCCGACGATCCGGGTTCGTTTCCCGGGTTGCGCTACTATATTTAAGAGGTTGGTAACCTCCTGTTTTCATGTCGCGATATAACTGAAATATTGTTGAAAGCGACGTAAAACACCAATCAACCAACCAACTCAGGCATTTTGGGTACCAAATCTGGATTTTTACTGGTAAATATGCAGCGAAAAGGGGGAGGGGTGGGCCCTCGCCCCCTCTAAATCCGCCATTGGATACAGGAGGCTTAGACAACCAGATGTGATACTTCTCGGGCGACTTCAACACTGATTGCTCAGAAATCAAAACAACCAAAAAAGCAGGAGGAAAGAACAGAGGATCGCGCCATTAGACTATAAAGTCATATAAGATTTCTCTTGCACCTCCAGCCATATGCAACAAACCATCGAATGCATTATTAAGATATCAGGATACACATGTAAATGTAAATAAGATCCTATGAACACCAATAAACCTTGACATAAAAATTGTAAACCTAAATTGCTTTGTTTGCCTTTTAAATGCTAGGATATATACGCCTGTATATGTATTTCAGACATGACTTTGCATTAAAACAAAAAGAAATCGACTCCTTTAGGCAGCGGTTCTGGGTAAATGACGCAAAACCATGTATTTCAAGCGTTTTCTAACATTTTAGGAAATATTATCCCCAATTTAAACACTTCACAAAAATATAGTCTTAGGCAATGTATCCAACAGAAGCAGAAATGAAACTTCAAACTTCAAATTGGCTTGAAAGTTCTACCGACTTGAACCCGAGATCTCACAGCCGCGGGAGAAGCACTCCTCTGAGATACCCCGACTCTCACATGAACAAGACATTTCATACTCTACCTGTAGATCTCTTCAACAAATAAATAAAAAAAAACAACAAAATCTTATATAAAATCTTATAGTTTATGACTTCAAATTCTCAAAGGCAGGAAATATTTTACACATGTAACGAGTTGAAAATGTTGATAAAACGCACAGAAGAAATATTTCAAGAACGTTCGCTATTTCAAAGTGCTGAGCCGACCGAAGTATTTATGTAATTATCGACTGTGACGGAGGCTGAATTTGCAAGGTGACGAAGGGCTGGCTTTGTACCCTGACGGAAGGCTGAATTTGTAAGGTTTTGTACTGTAACGGAAGGCTGAATTATAATGTGAAGGAAAGCTGGTTTTGTACTGTAAAGGAAGGCTGAATCATAATGTGAAGGAAAGCTGGTTTTGTACTGTAAAGGAAGGCTGAATCATAATGTGACGGAGGGCTGGTTTTGTACTGTGACGGAAGACTGAATTCGTAATGTGACGGATGCTGGTTTTGTACTGTAACGGAAGACTGAAGTTGTAATGTGACTGAGGATTTGTACTGTGACGGAAGGCTGAAAATGTAATGTGTCTGAAAGCTGGTTTTGTACTGTAACGGAAGACTGAAGTTGTAATGTGACGGAGGGCTGGTTTTGTACTGTGACGGAAGGCTAAATTTTTAGTGTAACGTGTTCGTATTTTGATGGAGGGATTTGTTCGTTCTGTGACACAGGGCTGGTTTTGTACTGTGATGGACGGCTGGTTCTGTACTGAGACGGAGGTCTGGTCTTATACTGTGACAGATGTCTCAGTGGCTTTGTACTGTGGCAGAGGGTTGGTTTTGTACTTTATTTTATGGCTAGTTTTATAATGTGACAGAGGGCTGGTTTCGTACTTTGACAAGGCGCTGGTTTTGTACTGTGACGGAAGGCTAATTTTGTAACGTCTGTGACAGAGGGCTGGTTTTGTACTGTGACCGAAGGCTGGTTCTGTACTGTAAGAGAGAGAGATAGTATTGTACTGAGACGGAGGGCTGGTTTTGTACTGGGATGCAGGACTGAATTTTTACTGTGACAGAGGGCTGGTCTGTATAGAGACAGAGGACTGGTTTTGTACTGTGACTGAGGACTGGTTTTACACTGTGACAGGGGCTGGTTCTATACTATGACAGAGGTTTCATTTGCATTGTGACGGAGGGTTGAATTTGTAGGATGCCGGAGCTGTTGGTGGTGGTTTTGTACTGCTGAGAAGGGTTGGTTTTGTTCTGGACGTAAGACAGAGTTTGTACTTGACGTTGGTATGGATTTGTATTAGGATGTAGGGCTGGGTTTTGAATTTGACGTTAGGTTGGTTTGTATATGGGGTTTGCACTAGTTATGTACTAGGATGTAGGGCTTGGTTTTTAATTTGACGCTAGGCTGGTTTGTATAGGGGGTTTGTACTGGTTATGTACTAAGATGTAAGGCTTGGTTTTAAATATGACGCTAGGCTGGTTTGTATATGGGGTTTGTACTGGTTATGTACTAAGATGTAAGGCTGGGTTTTGAATTTGACGCTAGGTTGGTTTGTATATGGGGTTTGTACTGGTTATGTACTAAGATGTAGGGCTTGGTTTTTAATTTGACGTTAGGTTGGTTTGTATAGGGGGTTTGTACTGGTTATGCACTAAGATGTAGGGCTTGGTTTTTAATTTGACGTTAGGTTGGTTTGTATAGGGGGTTTGTACTGGTTATGTACTAAGATGTAGGGCTTGGTTTTGAATTTGACGTTAGGTTGGTTTTGTACCGTGGATTTGCACTGGTTTTGTATTAGGGTGTAGGGCTGGATATGTCTTTGAATATAAGACGAGGTTTGTACTGTTCATTATTCCTAAAGTATTCGTCCCCAGTACAAATGAAAATTAAGAGTACATGAGATCTAGGGTTGTTTCACTGCTTCAAAATAATCTATCAACGGTAAACAGTTGTAGGCATCTGTTTGCTATATTGTAAAATTTTATGAACGAACCCCTTGTTTAAATACCTAATTTCGGCAAATCTTTTTGTACTTAAGTGTGTCGGTAAGTATAGGGGTATGAATAGGCTTTGCACTTTAACCGAAGAGATAGGCACCCCAGATAGTTTGGTTCAATACGAAAGGACAAAGCCGCACGCAACAAACCCTTATAATTATTACGCTGTGTAGACATGGAAAATCGACATCTAACCTAGTTTTACAAAGGGGACAATTGGTCCGTAAGGGATTTATTTTGTTTTGAAATTATCCGTTTTGAAAAAAAAAAATAAAATTCGGATGCACGCTCTGAAGCTCTAGTGACATGCAGATGATGGTTACAGTTTGGTGTATTTTGTCAACACGTGTTTGACAAATTTTAGTGACATTTTTTCACTTCTTTTCACGAGGTTTGCCCAAGTGCCTTAAATGCTTTAGCAGTGTACATTTAGTTGTAAGAAGAGTGCACTTTGTATTACATCCAGCTTTTATGTGCTGAATTCGATCAAATTGTTCTGTTTGTTATCGCTTGTTTGACAGCAGAATCATCCTGCCCACAATAACTTACATGTTGGTTGTATTACATAGACACTGTGGCATCAATAATCCATTCACATCTTACTCTGGTGCTCATTTACATACGCACTCGAGCACTTACTCTAGCGCTTAACTTACTCTAGCGTTCATATTACATATTCTAGCACTTACTCTAGCGCTTAACTTACTCTAGCGTTCATATTACATATTCTAGCACTTATTCTAACGTTTAACTTACTCTAGCGCTCGTATTATATACTCTAGTTCTTATTCTAGTGCTCAACTTACTCTAGCGTTCATGTTACTTACTCTAGCACTTCTTCTAGCGTTCAACTTACTCTAGCGCTCGTATTACATATTCTAGCATTTGTTCTAGCCTTAACAAACTCTAGCGCTCGTATTACATACTGTAGTTCTTATTCTAGCGCTGAACTTACTCTAGTGTTCATATCATATAATCTAGCTCTTATTCTAGCGCTGAACTTACTCTAGCGTCATTTTATACTTACTCTAGCACTTCTTCTAGCGCTCAACTTACTTACTTACACTAGCGCTCGACTTACTCTAGCGTTCATCTTACTGTAGCATTCGTCTTAATTTAGCGCTCATCTCACTCTAGAGCCCATCTTACTCTAGTGCTCATCTTACTCTAGAGCACATTTTCCTATAGGGCTCATCAAACTTACTTTAGCGCTCATCTTACTCTAGCGTTCAACTCCCTCAAGGACCTATCAGACTGAAGCCGGCGTGGCCTAGTGGTATCGCGTCGGACTCCTGATCGGGAGGCCGGGGTTCGAGTCCCACTCTGGTCATGCCGGTGTTCGGTCTTTCGAATGAGACAGTAAAAACCGAGGCCCCGTGTCGTGGTATGCATGGCACGTTAAAGATCCCTCACTGCTTCGGGTGGGTCCGTTGCAAAGGTCAAAATTTGTATGCCCCGCATCAGGTAGATGCCGTCACCATATACGTGAAATATTCGTGGTATGACGTAAAACAAAAATCAATCAATCTTATCAGACTGCAGTGGTCGTCTAACTCTTGTGTTTATGTTACTGACTCCAACGCTCAACGTACTTGTTTTAGCGTGCGACTTACATTAGGGTTCGTTTTGCTGACTCTAATGCATAACTCATCTTATTATAGCGCTCGACTCGCTCCCTTTAGCGCTCACCATAATCTAGCGCATGACTCGCTTCCTTTAGCGCTCACAATACTCTAGCGCATGTCTTGTTTCCTTTAGCGCCCACCATAATCTAGCGCTTGACTCGCTTCCTTTAGCGCTCACAATACTCTAGCGCATGACTCGCTTCCTTTAGCGCTCACCATACTCTAGCGCTTGACTCGCTCCCTTTAGCGCTCATAATACTCTAGCGCATGACTCGCTTCCTTTAGCCCTAATCATACTCTAGTGCTTGACTCGCTCCTTTTAGCGCTCATCCTACTCTAGCGCATAACTCGCTTCCTTTAGCGCTCACCATACTCTAGCGCTTGACTCGCTTCCTTTAGCGCTCACCATAATCTGGCGCTTGACTCGCTCCCTTTAGGGCTCATCATACTCTAGCGCATGACTCGCTTCCTTTAGCGCTCACCATACTCTAGCGCTTGACTTGCTCCCTTTAGCGTTCACCATACTCTAGCGCTTGCCATGCTATACCGAGATTGGAAAGTGCACGTTCGAGATTCGCAGTTGGCTTTAGTCTGGTTTGTATCAATATGTACTAAATATCGATAACGGATGTATGTTCATTGTATTTCAGCAATAACAATGTTTGTGTTTTTCTCTCGTTTCCTATTGTATTTCAGCGACAGCCATTTCTTTACTTCTTATCTTATCAGCGAAAAGCTTTTGTGCACGAGCGGAGCAAAGTGTGGAATGAGGTACATATGTACTACATTTATAAAACTTTATATATAGATGGAACATACTGGTCTTGACGGAAACATAGTGTTGCATTTTTTGTTGATTTTGATGTCTGCCCTCTATAAGATATTCTTTTCTACTTCAAAACAACAAAACAATATTCGGTTCGGAAAGGAGGTTGCAGCCCTAAAATGGCCGAAAATTACCTTTTGCTAAATCTTCAAACCAAAAAGTGGAGGGGGTTGCAACTCCTGCAGCACCCCCCCCCCCCTGGAAATCCTCCATTGCACCCCAACCCAGTCCCTCTTTGCCGAAACCATAAGACTGGTGTCCTATCTTTATTCTCTGTCTGAAGCCGGCGTGGCTTAGTGGTATCGCGCTTCACTCCTGATCGGGAGACCGCGGTTCGAGTCCCGCTCTGGTCATGCCGGTGTCCTGTCTTTCGGATGAGGCAGTAAAAACCGAGACGCTGTGTCATGGTATGTTGGTTGGTTGGTTGATTGGTGTTTTAGGTCGCTTTCAACAATATTTCAGTTATATCACGACATGGAAGCAGGAGGTTACCAACCTCTTAAACATAGTGGCGCAACCCGGGAATCGAGCCCGGATCGTCGGCGCCGCAACCCAAGCGCTTAACCACTACATCACGCCTGCCCCTGTCATGGTATGCATGGCACGTTAAAGATCCCTCACTTCTTCGGGTGGGTCCATTGCAAAGGTCAAAATTTGTATGCCCCGCATCAGGTAGATGCCGTCACCATATACGTGAAATATTCATGGTGTGACATTAAACAAAAATCAATCAATCAATCAATTATTCTCTGTCTGGATCCGCCACTGATTGTCTCGTACGTAAGGCCCTTGTTCTGGCTATATTCCCAGTCTGGATCCGCCACTGTCTCGTACGTAAAGCCCGTATCCTATCTTTATTCCATGCTGAAAGTGATGGATGGTTACGAGAAATATATCGTTTGATAATAAAATGTACGGAGTCATCTCCAGTAGGAATGCGATCTGCACGGAGAGTACATCTTCACACTCTTAGAGGTGCTGGTGATACGCATGAGAGAGACTTTACTTCAAAACTGCTGATAAATCTTAAACACTGGGAGTGTGGTGGAGATTATTTCACTAACGATCTCGACATTCCTCTGGAACTTCAATGCGGTTTTGAAAATATTCTTTTAAATATGCCCTTGGCACTAAATAAATAAATGACTATAAAAAAGCGATAAATATCTCTAAAATAATCTTTTCTTTCTTAAGAAAGCTACCCATCCTTCCAATGTATGAATTTCTTTCAAAATTCGAAAATCTGCCTTAACATTTTCGCACCTATGATTCATTTATGATTCATATTTATATGCTTTAAAAAGTTTTATTTTCCTTATCAAAAAGGAAGCATTTTAAAATATTGTTCATCATTAATTTTTGGCATTGATTAGTTATAGGCTTATCACAGCGCTGTTTGTTTAGCGATATACTAACAGCTAATTGAGTTAGCGAAAATATTGTTCTTGTGGAACATAGTTTACAGGGACTGTTTTACTGAACGTGATTTTGTTGCATTGGAAGCAAACAGCTGATAATTCATTGATACGTATCTGAGGTGGTAGGGAGAGGACCAGAGGGGAGTATATATACATGTACATGTAATTCCCATTTTCTTCCAGAGTCTTCTTCTCTCACTTTCCCCTCTCAAATTTTCTCTTTCCCTTCCAGTGGCAGTTTAGAGGGGGCCGGGTGCACCACCTGGTTTTTTTTTTTTTTTTTTTTTTTGCCTTAATTATGAATAAAACTTCAGATTTGGCACCTAAAATGGCTGAGTATTTTGGCTTATACTTGACTTTCACGTGTGCCCTACACCTTTTTTTCGGAAATCCTGGATTCAGCACTGCATTCGCCACCTCAAGCTTGTCCGCTCTCTATGTTTGGTCCGAGACGACTATATGTTCATTGTCAATTATTTGTTTGCTCTCTCCCCGATCTTTTTCGCGGCAGGTGATGGCGCCAATGTCTATAACTTATAAGGGATTACAAACTGGCGCAGTATCGGAAGGTATATGACGGCACCAAGGTGTACAAATGGCTATAAACTGGCGCAATATTGACACCACTGCCTACAAAGGACGTACAAACTGGCGCAGTATCAGAAACAGGGATTATGCACGAAACTAACCAATCCAATCCAATTTAAATTCCGGGTAATTATGGAAAAACATTAGCAGAGAGAACAAAGAAGAACCAACGAAGATCGCGATACATTCGCGCCTGAAATTCCCAAAATTTCATAAAACAACTCGGATTTACACGATGATGACAGTTAAAACTGGCGAATGATAATTCGTGGAATGCAGTATGATGAGTGAGGAGCATATTCAGACTCTGACTAATGCTTGTTCCCATCTGCCACCAAAATGTTTTATCCGGCGAAAACAGGAGAACATCTGTGCGCTTCTTATTCGAGCGTGTTCGATTGGCAATTGACATAACTATATTCACAGACCTATGTTGTATATCAGTCTCACCGTGAGGTATCGCGGTCATACGTCTTACGCTATCTTTACTATTGATTGCATATTTATGAATCATACACAATGTATGTTCTTGCTGAGTCGTGTTGTCTATAGTTAAAGATGAGTTTATTATTATGATGGCACAAGTACAGGGTGAGTACAAATACATTAAAAATGTCATCTCGATATCGAAAACCAGAACAGATATATTTTGTTTATTGAGACTTACTTTTATTGCAAACCCATTTATAACTAACCCCCCCCCCTATTTCTATGTGGATGAATAAAAAAAGGCCCCTTAGCATCAAATTAGAACTTTTAGAGCAAATTTGAAATATTAACCTCCCATGGATATCGAAACATGTTTTATGCAGTAGAAAGGGGAACAGTAATTGGATTAACACCTTCCCCCCTTTTTTCTCCCCCTCATATTCCACCCTATGTATGCCAGATATTTGGGGTATTTATAGCGAGTTTCTCCATTATGTTGATAAAATGACTGAACGTGCAGTAAAACTCCATATAAACAATATATCCCCTTTTTTCGTGACGAATATACATATAATCTAAACACAGTGAAGTGATTGTTTATTAATTTCCAGACTTTTTAGTGAGAGATTAAATAAACATCATCAATGAGTTGATTTTTGTTTCGATAAACGTGTTTTATAATCTAAACTCGTCACCGCAGATTATAATGGCAATTAAAAAACCAAACAAAAAAAAAAAGGCGTGTAATTTGTGAGCTTGATTGTTTTGGTTGATATGGGCATACAAAGTAACCAAGGAGGGATTGTAAAACGTCAGATTATAGAACAACCCCAGCAGCCCACCCTATCCCGAAATCTGTCTACCATTACTTCACAGAATGTAAATTACAATTGTATACTAGTATTTGTAATAAAAAAAATTCAAAATAGTATGCACGTGAGTACAGATCGTTATATATTTGTCCCCCTCCCCTTTTTCCTTTATTCATAGCAATACATATCACTGTACACCAGTACTGATTTAAGGGAGAGAGTATGGACTTTCACGTGCTTCAGGATCAAAGCAGCGTATTTTTGAAGCAGACATTGCTAGCCGATAGAAGATTCCGTTATATATGCTGGGCGTCTGGTGCCCGCTTTACCCCATAACTTACAACAAATCCTAGATTTTGGACTTATGATTAAAAAGAGTCTTTGAATACTTTAAAATGCAGTTTTTATGGAAAAACTAGCAAAGAGAAAGAATCACCAAGCAGAGAATGAGTCATTTCTGAAAAATGATTACGTTTAATGTGCCGTCATATTTACATTTATCAAAAGTTCTTTGGTAAAACGTGCCCCATTACTCTCATTACGTTTGGTTGATTGATTGATTGATTGATTATTGTTTTACGTCACTCCACGATTATTTCACGTATATGGTGACGGCATCTGCCTGATGCATTGCATACAAATTTAGACCATTGCAACGGACCCACCCGAAGCAGTGAGGGATCTTTTACGTGCCACGCCTATCGTGACACGGGACCTCGGTTTTTACTGTCTCATCCGAAAGACAGAACACCGGTGTGCCCCGGACGGGAGTCGAACCCGCGACCTCTCGATCACGAGCCGAGCACCCATTACGTTTGGAACTATTTGCTATATTTGAAGTCTTATATAGTGATCTTTTAGGCAACTCTTTACGTAGTCATAGTATTATGTAATGACTTTATATGCTTATTTTTCGGGGGGGTTTTTTTGTTGTTTATTGTTTTGTTTTTGTTTTTGTTTTTTTTTTTGTTTTTGTTTGGTTTTTTTCTTGTTTTGTTTTTGTATTTATTTTATTTTATTCATTCATTTATTTATTTATTTATTTATTTATTTATTTATTTATTTATTTATTTATTTATTAATCTATTTTTTTTTTTTTTTTTTTTTTTTTGTTATTTTGATTTTGTTTTGATTTTTGGTTTTTGTTTTTGTTTTTTGTATGATTTATTTTGTTGTTGTTGTTTTTTTTTTCTTTTTCTTTATATGCTAATTTTCACGGAGTGATCTTTTGCGCTAGGATTTTATTTTTATTTTAATATTTTTTTAGTTTTTAATAGTCTTGCCGCATCAACGCTAGTTACACAAGAGCGTCGATTACGTGCGGTCTGTTATTTCTGTTGGTTTTATTTTATAAGCACTATGGTTTTGGTAAGATCCATGTCTTTTTATATTAATGGGCGGTTAATTTCCCCGTGTATGCCAATGATTATTAAAAGATTTCCGTATGTTTTATTAATGTCAATCCCTCCTCATATCGATGGTGCACTGTACCCGTAAGCTCTAGCTGATCTAATACATCGAGTTTGAATTTACGATAGTAAAACTCTCACCTATTTAAGTTCGAGAACTGAACGTAAAAAGGCTGTGCGTGTTGATGGAAGGCCGGTGGTTTAACCATGTTTCATCCCCCCCCCCCCATCCCACCCCTCGGTTCCTTTCACCACCACCCTGTATCAGTTTCAAAAAGCGCGATGAGTTGTATTTAACAAGAAAAGTTAATCGGCGTATTCTAAAACCCTGGTTCGGTCATTGCATATTGGATTAAGCTATAAAAAGAACAACTAAGAGATCACATTGATTGAAAGATAATTTAAACACCACAAAAAAAAGGCGAAAAAAGCGTTCTCAAATTTATCATATGACTACATTGCGTGACAGCATGCAAGAAAAGCAACTCTGGTGAATTTATCACAAGTTCATAAGAGTTATCTTTCTTACACTACCAGATAGCATTTGGCCATTCGGAACAACCTCGCCCTTTACTTGTACTTTTTTACGCAGGAAAAGGTCGAGGATGTCCGAATGAGCATTCGGCGATTTCCGTGAAACCACGATTATTAATGAAGTTGACTTATGACCCCAAATTTTCCCGCGGTTTAAGAGTCTCACGTTGTACACAAAGAAAGGAAATGGCAGTAAGTACTTCTTTAGTTGTTGTACTGTGAAGATATTTATGTTTTATTTTTGTTTTTTATCTCCATGATTTTAAATGAATATGATCATGAAACAAGACGTACTCCTTGTAAAGGTTTTTGGCCGATTGAGAAGGAGTGGATCATGATATTTATCTCGTGGAGTATGTCAGATGAAGTTCAGTTCTAGATCGACTGAGTAGACATAGATATATAGATATTCCTTTAGTATTGTAAGAAGGTCCGAAACGTCAGACCCAAGCATACGAGCTATATCTAGTTATAGACTCCTACAAAGCCATGGGAAATGGACGGTTATTTACGGAAAATAAGCTTTTGACATTCCTTTCCCTCGCTTTATTGTGTCAACCTATTGTTTACATTCAAATCTGAGGGATTTGGTATCGCATATTTGAAACATTTGGGGTAAAGCAGTAGACTTTATTTTAGAGCGTAATGCATTTTCTGATGCAATTTTGGGTGTAAAGGAACGATTAAAGTATTTTCTCATTCTAACAAATATACCTTGAATGCATGCTCTACAACTTTCCAATTTCATTTTATGAGTAAAACCTTCTAGAATTGATACAAAAGAGCTTAAGTTATATTCTTGCTTACCATAAACCTTGAGGTTTACCCCAAAGTGTCCTAACCAGACTCCTTGGGTTTCTACATAGACTAAAATAGACAATGGGTCTATGAAGAATGACTAAAGTAGACGATGACGTCACACTGACTTCAAGAATGGCAAGTTCCTATTTTAGAAAAAAAAAGGAAATTTGGGGGAAGATTTTCCCAATAACTTCCTACAGGCCTTTTATGAAACTTCTAAATGTGGAACTGTTGTAGTGAATTTAAACACATGAATGATGTAATGAAATGTGAACAATAGTAAGATTTAATTTTGTCAATTCCTGTCCCATTCTCTCAGGGCCAATGGGATTGGAATTGGAAATTTTGCAGAATGTGTTTACTTACTGGGAATTAAAAAAAAATGCTAAGTTAATATATATATATACAATTAATCTACTGAATACAAACACTTGTAAGTCAAAGAGATAGTTTGTTTACATTTGTATTTTGGTGCTTGAAAAACATGGTGAATTCTCTGTTAACACATTTACAATATTTTTATCCATATTTACAGTTGTGAATTTCTGGTCAAAAACTGGGAAAAAAGAATAGGATTTGCATTTAGGAACTGGGCCAAATTTCGGCCCTAAAATCAATGGGAAAAAGTACAGATTTTTTCTATTAGGAGGATTTCAGTCCCAAGTACAAGTGCATCACTTGTAGCCAAAAGCATTCCTGAAATGTTTTTAAACTTGGAACAAACACTTCATTAGCAAGATTGATGAATATCAAAGATAATACAAACAGACTGTTTATAACCACTTTCATTTTCTGTAGGAAGATACATCCTCAGACCCGTTTTCAATGGCCACCAGTCCGTCACGCGCCTCCAGACGTCGTGACCCTATAACCTCGAGCCCAGGTCATGACCTTCCTCCTTTTGAAGACGAGTCCGAGTTACTGGGTGATCCTGCAGGAGATGAAGAAGAGGAAGATGGGGAAGAGTTGTTTGGTGATAATATGGAACAGTAAGTAAATATTCAGCCATAATCATGAACAGTGAGTGAAGATTGATTTGGGATAATAAGAACAAATAAGGGTCAAATTAAAAAGGAAGTACTAGTTGAATATCAGAGACTAGCCAGTGTATAATGGTATTGCATTTTATACCCCAGTGCGCATAGTTCGCTTGGATTGAGACCAGAGGTTCAGGGTTTGTGTCTCAGAGGTTCAGGGTATGTGTCCCAGAGGTTCAAGGTTTGTGACCTAGTACATGTATTCACAAAGAAACTTCAGCCTAACAGTGTTTCAGATTGAAATCAAGTCAAGCACCTCATCCATAACAATACATCAAAAAAGTAAATATTGTCCTAAACCTTCAAGTATTTTAGGTAATTTATTTCAGTCTACGCGAAAGTTTAAATTATTTATAGGACCACAGGTCTGGTGAAAGTGAAAATTTTACCAGACCTGGAGCCATTTTACCAGACCGTCAAATTTTGTGTGATCTTGATATCAATTATGATATATCCAACTCATTTTAATAATAAAACAGAACTTTATAGATTTGAAATTGAATTTATTCATCTTATGAAAACATGGTTAACATATTTCATAGCCTTTTCCCGGCGAGACACATCACTTATAGTGGCACTAGCCTTCCTCTTCCCCCCCTAGCACCACCCCCTCGACATGTTTTAGTTTGAAATACATTCAAACTTTCTTGTGGTGTACTTCGATTCACAATTGTGCTAGCTCTCACTAACTACTGCAATTGCAAGATAATATTCGGACCGGCATCAGCTTTTACGCTTCCCGACCTAGCAACGGAGAAAAAACATTTCAGAAAAGACTAGGATGTAGTTTTAATCAAAACTGTAAAAGAAAACTCCTTGCAGGTAATCGTTTATAAAGAAAATTGAAAAAAGATATTTTGATTTAAGGACAAACTTTCAATTTTTTGTTTCCTGAAAAAAATACCGACCCGAATCAAAATTTACCGGCAAAAACCTACGGTCCGGTGACTTTTGCGTAGGCTGTTATTTTTCTTTAGCAAAAATATAATGTAAAAAGTAAATTAATGCACAAAATTTCCTTTATCCAATTCTTTGCAGCAATACTGAACAGTTTTCTGTTTGTTTTGTTTTCCATTCAGATAATGCTCCTACAAAATCTACCAATTTTTCACCATTAATCTTTATTCTCATTAACTGATCATGAGTCTCTGTATTAAGGCGATTTCGCGGTGGAGTCAGTGTCTGATTCTGTACTGAAAATCCATGTTCACATCCAGCTGTATTAGCTGGATGTGTCAAAGCTACATTTATTTGTGCTAATCGCATGATGTTAGGGAAGTCATCCTTGTGATATGTACAGCTCAGACCCTAGCTTCAATATATCACCCTAACACTTGTTATTATTTGGTCGTTTATTGTGTGTTAGGGCTTCAACTCTGTGCCATTCACCGTAATGACGCAAGCTGATTGTGAATCACAATAGCACTTCGTTGGAATTTTTCCAAATATGGGGAAGACCCAGTGACATACTGACTTGTTTGGAGAAATCATAGTGAAACACTTGAAACACGTGTGATCAAGGCTGTTTTAACATTTGGAAATCGATGGAGCGATCTTTGTAACTATAAAGTACAATCCTAAATAAAGATGATGTGTGATATGTCGTGTAGTCTACCCCATATCTGGAGAAAATGTCCGCCAAGAAGGTTTTCAAATCGCCTACGAAATTTAATGCAGATATAAAGGATGATAGGTAGAAATGATGTGAAGTTTTTATTTTAAATCAACCGAATGAAAATTGCTATTACATTATAATTATTTAATTGATTGTTGGAAAGTAATCAGCATGCAAACTTGACTAGAAGACTGTCTGTTTCAAATAAATAATTGTCGGCCATTCTGTCGGCTTCACAAAGAAATAGTAGGCCATTTTGGCAGATACAGGACACATTTTTTGGCCATTTGGAGTTTTAATTGGCAAATGACCGATGGTCGACGCCAATCTGAAACACTGCATGAGTGTAAGACTTGAGACCTATATCAACATATGTCGTAATTCTAAGAATGAGTTGAAAGTTGCTCTGTGAATAGTATGCCTGATATACTATTAACAGAGAAACTGTCGAGTTATTGTTAGAATTAACACAAGCTGTTATAGGTCTCAAGTCTTACACTTAGACTTAAGTTTCTTTGTGATTAATATGCCAGAGGTTCAAGGTTTAAGTACTTGTCAATGTCCTGTTTTTTTTTGTACAAGACGTTGAGAACCAAGGTCATATATAATAGTAGATGTGACCCATAAAAGATCCTTAACTGATATGGATGGGTTTGTTCTATATATGTTGCCTAGGTCATAATTTTTATGTACTGCATCAGTCAGACTTCATCGCCATAACGGTGCAGTACTATTGGTGTGATGTAAAATAAAAGAATCCAACAAATGGACAAAAATTAGATGCCTTGAATTTCATGACAGTGTATTTTATGTTTTTGGGTTATAAAGGAATCACACTGTCCGTCTGTCTGTCTGTGCAGTTAAGTAGTTTAACAGAACAAGTTTCTCAGAATTTACAAGTGGGCCATCCATTACACTTGTGCCAGTGATGTGCATGTGCCTTGGGATGAATTATTTTATGTTTCAGCTTTGTTGCCACAGGGCTACTTGTCCCTTTACAACAGCTCTAGTTGAAAAAGAAAGAACTGAAAAATAACCTGAATACTAAAGCAATAAATAATTACTAATGACGTTATTTATTTGACATGGGATTTGTTTGTCAGTCATTCTGAAACATCTGATATTTTTCTCAAACTGATAAAAAAGACTGTTCTTGCATTAATCATTGGAAATCACCTTTGTTTTTTTAGGGACTACCGTGCCATCCCGGCCCTGGACCGATTCGATCAGGAAGGCCTTGACGATGATGAAGATATCTCGGAGATGTCTGAATCTCAGCGACAGGCTGCTGAGCGGGAGATGCGGAGGAGAGAAAAGGAGGAAGGAATAGCAGCTGGTCGTATGCGTAGAGGATTAATGTATGGTGAGCATATATATATATATAAATACTGGCTTCAATAAGAGTGGTGCCAGCATAGATCATATGGATATGAGTGCTATGCTCATTGTCAAGAGTTTCCCAAGTTCATGTCGTCAAGCATTTGTAGATGCCCACTTCCCAGTTTAGACTTTAAAACCCCAAGATTCTGTACCAGGGTTAATGTTGACCAGTAAGGATTCTCTGCCGCTATGATGGGAAGAGGTGGGAGAAGGTTTATGGCAGAGTTCTGAATTTATTTTAGTTCTTTCACAATGCAAGTGAAATAATCTAATAATTACGGGAGAAACGAAAAAAAAAAAATAAATAAATAAATAAAAATAAAGAATACAGGAAATGAAACATAGTCATTTGGTGTGTAATAATTTCTGCATGTATGACAAAGAATTGAACACAAGTGATTTCTTGTGTGCATTGTAAAATTCTAATTTATTCCTGTTTCAAATTGTTAAACTTGGTACAAAAAATCTTTTTGACAAGAGGATGACAATTATTGGTTTCCAGATGATAACTCGAGAACCTTTCAATATATTCAAACCAAATTTGGATATATGCTTACTTATCAAGAGAGGAAAAATCGTATTGTTTTTTAAGTTAATAGGTCAAGGTCACAGCTGATAGAAAAGACTGAAATTATTGGTTGCCAGGTGATTTTCATATATTATCATACATCATTAACTGCTTTTCAGAATTTGATCATATTTCACAATGGTACCAGGTCTAATTCTTTTAAACATAGGCAATTTAAAATACTCATAGATTTGAGGGTCAGTATGTTCAAAGGCAAGGTTACTACTGGTAATATTCACATTGTATAGGAGTTATATATAGACCATGAAACTCATAATTTAGGAAAGGTTTATTGCTGCTATGAATTGAGCCCACACGGGAGCATGTTTTAGAAACATGCTGTAGTTACATTTTGTTTTGGAACATAGTTTTTGCCTTATGTAGAAACCTGCACTCCAGAATTTAAGCACTGGGCGAATTTTGCAAGGTCTTGCACCTCTTGTGGAATGTTTGGAGTGAAAAAATTCAATATTTTATAATATACACGTTAAATATGGACATTCAATTTACATATATATTCGGAAGAAACAGTCTGAGATGTCATGCAGAGTAGTAGGCTTTTGTGTGCAACTTTTAGGTAATTATCCAGAGTGATAGAACTAAATAGAGCCTGGAACATTTAGAGTATATTTACTTAACATGAAGAAACAATCTGTTTGATATGCTTAGGTTATATGACACGCTAGACTTAGGTCGGGGAAGGTCATCGGTGTGATGGCTCTTTTGTTTGATGGAAATGGTTTTGTGTTTGGTTTTGTTATTTTATTCTTAATGTCACACTAGAATTATTGCTGTTATATGATGTTATATCATGATGGTGTCTGTCTGATGCTATGTAAAGAAATTTCTACATAATATGCAATGGACCCATATGAAGTCATGTGGTGTATTTGATTTTCCCAAGCAAGACAAGACACCAATGAACAACCAGCAGGACTTGATCTCGGGACATTTTGGTCACAAACCAAACTCCTGACCGATTGAGCTTCACTTGCGTTTGATGTCGGTATTGTATAGCCATGGAATTCATTAATTGAACAGTTTTGCAGTGTG
Organism: Pteria penguin; assembly: GCA_035048485.1. Lineage (NCBI taxonomy): Eukaryota > Metazoa > Mollusca > Bivalvia > Pterioida > Pteriidae > Pteria > Pteria penguin. Next base: position 1,790,941 of record CM068588.1, on the reverse strand, counting down.
CGAAATTAACGGTGGACCGATAGACCATGTGTATAGTAATTCAGGTCGGTCTACAGAGATCGAAAACTTGGTAGACCGACTTGTTTATAGGAAATCTGACCTGAGTCATGTAAATGTTTTGCTCTTCGCACAGAGATAGCTTACACTACAATCCGGTTAGAACTTTGAATGCCTACTGTCCACAGTGGGCAGTCCACCTGAAATTTCAGTTGGCATTAGGAGTGGACATTTACCTGAGCTATCAAGCTGTCCACTTACCTGTATGTTAATTCTAACTGACTCTTACAAGAATGTCCACTGTGTCCAGTGGACATTTTTAATGCCCACTCTAAAAATGCTCACTGTAACCAGTGGGAAAATTAAGTACCACCCAAACTGTACTGTAGCAAGAGCAGGTAACTCCAGTCTATTTGTACTACAAAACGTTGATGTGTTTGTTGTATTTCCGCTTTTAATCGTCCTTTCACCCTCGAAAGCCGGTCCCGATGTCGTTCTTTGATCAGTTAAAGTATGTTGAAGGTGTGCACCCGGGTATGAAACGGAAGCCGGGAGGTGCTAATTCTAACTCTGAAGCCAAGAAGATACCACAGAGACTGTGACAGAGAAACATGCAGAAACAGAGACAGTTATAACTGAAGCATAGAGTTTACCTAGTACACAAGACTATAGGGATGAAGTGGAAACTTTGGAAAGTGATGAATCAGATATCAACAGTGAATCAGACATCGACTGAATCAGATATCGACAGTGAATCAGACAGCGAAATAGAACAAAATGAACTAGAAAATGAAAATCACATTACACAAATAGTCTACGAAATTGAGGGAGAATATAACTAAAGCTAAAGAATTAAATGATTGGCAAATGATTTTAGCAAATAAAATGCATTAAAATTCTGATTTTTGTGCCTTTTTATCTCAGTCTATAGGAAATTGCTGAGGTCTATAGGAACTAAAATTACTGTGGACAGAATGTCTATAGCACTTAAAAGTTAATTTCACACAGTGGTTTGGTGGAGGATTTTTGGTGTTTGGTTCTTCTCTTTTGTTTGTTTGCTTTAATTTCTAGATATAATAATCTTTTGATGGCATTGCTGTATGGTATATTACAGAGGAATCTGACGATGAAGACGAGTCTGTCCCAAGCCGTAAACGGCGTAGAGCTGAGAGAGCCGCAGAAGGAGACTTGGAAGATGAGGAGGTAGGGTATATCAGGAGGAATTACTAAGATTTTGCATCTTTAATAATGCTTTTATCTTACTAGCCAGGCAGTCTATTATTTATATTTTAAAGCACTAGTTAGAGCCCTGCTTCATAAGCAGGTGCCCTATAGTAATCACTGTTTGTCTGTCTGTCTGTCCATCAGCAAAATTTTAACATTGGCCATATCTAATACGCTGTCACTGGTAGAGCTTTCATATATGGCATGCGTGTTCCTTATGACAAGACCTTTCCGTTCGTACCAAAAATTTTGATCATGTGACCTTGATAGTGACCTTTGACCTGCATTTGAAAAACTTTTAACATTGACCATAACTATTGAATTGTTAGAAGTGTGGTTTTCATATTTGGCATCTGAGTTCATCATGACAAGACCTTTTTGCTGGTACAAAAATAAGGTCAAGGTCGTGGTTGCAGGCATCCAACAGGACCCTGCTGACTCTGTCAGTTTTCTAGTTAGCATGGATAATGCAAGAACCTATTAGTTCTTGGAGTATTGTATTTCTTGAAACGAAATATGAAGAGAAAAATTTCAGCTCCATTTGAAGGAATGAGTTGTTTTCAGCTCCATCCCATGATTCATATTATTTTTAATGCAGCTGTGAACTCCATATAGATAAAATAATTTTGGTGTTTGAAATTCGTGGTGCCCAAAATCAGGCTTAAAGTTCTTCGTATGACCTTAAATTGAAAGCAACTCCTTGGACTAATGACTAGAAAGTGTGCCACAACAGCATAACATGTTGTTTATACTTGGTAAGTTTCCAATGAGGATGAAAATAAATATTAGGTAATGATACATCATTATGCGCAGTTTCACATTTTGCATTAGTTCCTGCTTTTATAATACCCAAATTACATCCTGTTACTTGGAGGGAACATTTGTCGAGTTGGATTATGGAAGTTCACGTAAGGAAATGTGCCTCCAAGAAGAAACAAAAGTTTTATGGAAGTGATGGTAAACAACATTAGTGTATGAAACTTCAGTCTGTCCGAATGAAATGACTATCCTAAATTGTATCCGATGATCAAGTTTTATTTTTTGATGCGTGGAAAGAAAATTGAAAGCAGGTTTCACATAATGCAAGGTGCTTGGAAAGAAAATTGGAAATTGATATGTTGTGGTAGGGACACAAAGAAGATGAGGACCTTGCATTGTGCTGTAGTGTGCCGGTACGCACTCTGGGAAGCAGAATCAATTGGTAAAAGGCTGTTCTTTTTTTTGTTTTGAATCTGTGAAGATTCATGAGGCATTGGAGTATCACAAGCATGCATGCGAAATTATATCCTTATATCCAGCAGAAAGAAAAAGGTAAGCGACTTGAATCTTGGAAATTGATATTCTGTTTCCTAGATTCATTTCTTTTATTCCATGTCACCATATAACTGAAAAATTGTTGAAAGTGACGTAAAACACCAATCACCCAACCCAATTCCATTTCTTTTATAATTTAATTTAAGTGTAAGTGTTTGTTTGCCTGCACCTCATATGAAAGAAATTGTTAAAGATTAATTCAAAGAAGAGAGATTCCAAGTCTACAAGGCATAGGGAAAACATTGATGTCTACTGTCAGATGAAGGAAGGAAAAGTGACCTCTGACTGCGTGACAGTCACAAATGGTGATAGATAGGGCCCAGAGTCATTCATCCTGATAAGGAATGATGGGTGATCACTGACAGCATGACAGTCATAAGTGGTGATAGGACCCAGAGTCAGTCACCCTGATAAAGAATGATAGGTGATCACTGACAGCATGACAGTCACAAGTGATGATAGACAGGACCAAGAGACAGTCACCCTGATAAGGTATGATAGGTGATTACTGACAGCATGAGTCAGAAATGGTGTTAGACAGGACCCAGAGTCAGTCACCCTGATAAGGAATTAGAGGTGATCACTGACAGCATGACAGTCAGAAATGGTGATAGACAGGACCCAGAGTCAGTCACCCTGATAAGGTGATTACTGACAGCATAACAGTCACAAATGATGATAGACAGGACCCAGAGGCAGTCACCCTGACAAAGAATGACAGGTGATCACAGACAGCATGACAGTCACAAGTGGTGATAGGACCCAGAGTCAGTCACTGTGATAAGGAATGATAGGTGATCACTGACAGCATGACAGACAGAAATGGTGATAGACAGGACCCAGAGGCAGTCACCCTGATAAGGAATTATAGGTGATCACTTACAGCATAACAGTCAGAAATGGTGATAGACAGGACCCAGAGGCAGTCAACCTGATAAAGAATGAGGTTATTACTGATAGCATAACAGTCACAAATGGTGATAAAGAATGATAGGTGATCACTGGCAACATGACAGTGGTGATAGGACCCAGAGGCAGTCATCAATGACAGTCACAAGTGGTGACAGAGAGGACCCAGGTGCAGTCACCCTGATAAAGACTTTTAGGATATCAACAATGATAATGGAACAAAAAGTTCAAAGAAGTGATATGTATAAACAGTTCAAAGAGGATCCTATGAATATGACACGTGTGTATTGATAAGTAACAGTTTGAGTGTATCTGTGATTACTAGAGCTTAATATTGGGGTAAATATAATGTATTGCAATATATCGAAAAATACATTACAATTAATTGCAGTATCAATTAATTTCAAAATTTCATGGTTTTTTCACTGGAGAACAGGACTTTGGGATGTACAGCCAAGACTCTAGCACTACACAGAATGCATGGATTAAACATGACAATAGTAAAAATCAAGGAGTCAATACATATCTAGTTAACATTTAAAAACTCTGTTGTCACAGTGGTGTGTTCCTTGCATTATAAAACTGATGTTATAGAGAGATAACTCTAGATACAATAAGATAATGAAATGACAAGTTGATGAAATATCGAACCCAAACCAATTTTTATGCCCCCGGATCGATATAATGGGGGCATATTGTTTTTGTCCTGTCGGTTGGTTGGTTTGTTTGTCTGTTGTCAACTTTAACCTTGGCTATAACCTTTGAACTGTGAGGGATAGAGACTTCATATTTCACATGCATACTCAACTAACTAATGAAGCCCTTTCAAATGACACCAAGGTTGATGACCTTCTGACCATGACAGTGACCTTCACGCTAAAAATATTTTTCTGGACTTTGGTGCCGCTGAGGATGCTATTGTTTTACAACCACCGCTTGTTTAAAAAACGTATTGCAAAACATATTTAAAGTATTGAAAAACGTATTTAACACTTGAATAAAATGTGGTGATAGTATTTTCATGCCCCTTTATCAATAGATGGGAGCTTATTATTTTCATTCTGACTGTGGAAAACTTGGGCATTGGAAATAACTTTTTAGCTATACCAACTAGCGCTTTCATACGTAACATGTGTGCTCCTTGTAGCAAGACTTTTCTATTGGTGCCATAATTTATGATCTTTGGACCTTAACCTTCATATTTGACCAACATTTGAAAAAATAATCCTTAGTCATGACTCTTTAACTATAGGAGCTAGAGGTTTTCATACTTCATGTGCATGTTCTTTATACTCTGTTGATACCATTTTGTTTCATTGTCTTTTGACCTCGAGTCAAGTTTGACACAAATAAAAAAAACCATTAAACAGTGGTTTTTACTTTTGAAACACGGGAGATGGGCTTTGATATTTCACGGGGTGTTCCTCGTGATGAGACCTTCCAGTTGACACCATAATTGATGACCTTGTGACCTTGACCATCAACTTGGATGTACATTTAAAATGTTCTCATCAAAAGGGATGTAGCTCATGGGGGCATAGTACTTCACAAGCACATCTTGTTAAAGAAGATGGTTGCATAAATTGATGATAAAATAGATTAGATTTTCTTGTACATCTTCTCAGCTGTCTTTCGGATGAGACAGTAAAAACCGAGGTCCCGTGTCACGGTAGGCGTGGCACGTAAAAGATCCCTCACTGCTTCGGGTGGGTCCGTTGCAAAGGTCTAAATTTGTATGCAATGCATCAGGCAGATGCCGTCACCATATACGTGAAATAATCACGGAGTGACGTAAAACAATAATCAACCAACCAACATCTTCTCAGTTGAAATGAATTATGTATGTAATAAAGTGATTTTTGTGTTTACCTTAATGGTATTATGCGAGTTTTACCTTGCCAGTATGTTCTAATTAAGCCCAAAAAGTGCACTAGGATTAAAGGAGGGCAACTAAATTTCTCTGTCAAAAGTGCACTTTTGCCAGCAAAAACAACGTAAGATTGAGGTGAAAATTGCATTCCATGATTTATTTCCAATTATATTTTAAAATGTAAAAATAATTGTAATTCATTTAATTTGTAATACTCAATATGGTTCTCATTCAAGAAACAAATTCCCTTTCACAAAGATACAAACTGTAACCCGGGTCCGGCGCCATAAACTGAGAATATACTTAAGTCAATTTTTTCATTTTAATTTATTCCCTTGTCAAGCGTTCAATAAACTGTCATGCAGAATGGTTTAATTCTATTTATTGATAGAATAAAACTCAATAAAATCCAAATCCCAGTTATTAATTCATTGTTGAACAGAAGAATTTGAAATTTTGACTCAAGTATTTTCTCAGTTTATGGCGCCGGACCTTGATGTCTCTCAGAATCCGCCGCCATAAACTGAGAAAGTATTTAAGTCATAATTTCATATTGTTCTGTTCAACAATAAATTAATAACTGGGATTTGGATTTTATTGAGTTTTATTCCATCAATGAATAGAACTAAAACATTTGCATAACTATTGATTTGAATGTTTGACTGGAATAAATTAAAATAAAATAATTGACTTGAGTATTTTCTCAGTTTATGGCGCCGGACCCAGATAGTTCATAAAAATTTTGTAATTTTTCATGTATTTCCAATTTGTAAATTACTGTTTTGTGTTCATGCTAATTATAAGTTCTCCAAGAACATCCCCTGGGATTGTGTGCATGATTTTAAAAATGTTCCTTCATATTATTAGAAGCCATAAAGCGTTTCTGTGTAAACTTCTTGTGTCTTTCAATCAGGAGTCTCTGCGTGAGAATTATGTTCACATCAATACAAAAGAATTCTTTGTAAACTTTTATTAAAAAATATCTGCTGGAAGGGTTATTTGAAAGTTTCATGTCAAAGTTTCTTAGAAGTTTTATTATACAGAAGACTATAACTCTTAACTTGGAAGGACCATGTAAAATAGTTCAAGACAACGAAAGCTTGAGTTAACGAAAGTTCGAGTTAATGAACATTTGAGTCAGCTAAAGTTCAAGTTAACGAAAGTTTGAGTTAATGCAAGTTAAAGTAAAGGTTCAACATTTTTTAGTTCATTTTTTCACCAAAGCAAGATTTAAGATATTATTTAATTGAAAAAAGGGAAATAAAGCAATTCTGACTTAATGTGTTGTTTGTGAAAAAGTACATTTTTCTCAGGTGAGTGATATAAGTCCACTTGGGCCTCTTGTTTATGTATTTTCTGACTTTGTCACTTTTGCACATTTTCGATGTGATTTTTCTTTTTGACATAATTGTTAAGCAGCAGCATTGAAGGAAGAGATTTACATTGTTTACAAGTTTCAGTAATAGCCTTAGTGATTTGTATTAAGGTTAAGAATATCTGAGCTTAAAATAACTTGATTAAGGTGTATTTTATTTGAAAAGCTTTTGTCAAGACAATCATTTTAAGTACAGTTTCGACATATTCCTGACAAATGATGAAAAAGTTGTCCAGAAAAGTAATTTTGATGACCAAAAAAATTTTTTGGTGTTATTATTATTATTAAACCTAAGTGTCATGTTGGAAATAAAACCAGACAAAAATCATAAACTTTACAGGGGAAAATGAAAAGAAAGTTACAAATAAACCTTAAGTTCACAAAAAAAATTTTAGACAAGAATGTCATGAAGTGTTACATAAAATCCTGTTTTCTGGAAACAGAAAAACTCTTCCTGGGCAAATGTCAACATTTGTGCAGAGAGTGAGCAATTGCACAAGGGATACCTTAAGAAGTAGTGGTGTTTTGGCTCCATTTGGATTTCAAATTTTTGACCTTTTTTGCACATTTTCAGGTAAATTCCTTGATGCTTTATAATGCATTTATTTTGTGTTTGTTGTCTAAATTTCAGGTTTTAATTTTTTTGTTGCTGTGAAGAATGCAAAAATATTTTTTTGCAACTCTTATCAAAATTTTATAAAAGGAGTTAGGATGGACTATTTCTATGTGTAATTTAATAAAATTTTGAAAGCTATTATGGACTTGGACGTTGTAGAAATAAAGTGTCAAGGTCGTCTTCTAGTTATGTTGTATTTTTGCTAGATCTGCTGAAGAGTAGATCCAGGACAGGAGAATGTGTAGTTACAAGGGTACCTTTATTTAAGAGAAATTCAGATAAACTAAAAAGAACAAAAAACTCCAGGTATCTCAGTCCTCAAGAAGTATGTGACTTGTTCTGAAGTGAACTTTTTACTTTAGAAAATTCTGATACTTTATATTTGTGTGTGTGTGTGTTCTAGATGCTTTGGTAGACTCATTTGGACATCTTGTTACCTGTGAACATCTGTAATATAGACAAAATGTGCTACCGAAGTTTAAAGTCATTTCTATAAAGGTCCTCTCCTAAACCTCAATTACCACATACAGTTTATTGCAATAATAAAAAAAAAAAAAGTTTGATACATTGGACTCAACAAGGAAGAAATAATAAAAAAGACATCGGAAACTGAACATTGAACATAACAAGGAAATTGCCAATGAAAATAACATGGGAAACTTAGCAGTGAAAGTAAGACAAAAGTGTTACGTTATGTACCCCTAGTTAAGGGTTAAATAGTAATCGGTCGTTTCCACGAATTTTGTAGAACTATGGCTCTGAATATTTGAGAAAGTTCATGTGATTGTATTCTCTATTAGCATTCTGTTTTGAATGGATTTCAAGTAGATTCTGAAGCCAAGAATAGGCTAGTGTGTGGTGACGTCAAAGGGAGACGACTCTTGTCTTCCAAAAATTGTTAGAGTTGCTAGAATGTAGTAGTCCTCCGAGGGATTGTAGCGATTTTAACTTGTGCACAATATTTTTTGGGACAGATGGTGGAGAGCATAGAGAATCTAGAAGACATGAAGGGTCACCCTATCAGAGAGTGGGTGACGATGCTGGGACCCAAGACGGAAATCAAGAACAGATTTAAGAACTTCCTTAGGACATATGTCGACTCCAAAGGCCATAATGTTTACAGAGAAAAAATCAGACAAATGGTAGAAGGTAAGAAACTTTGTAGAAATATGTGAAAAGTAGTTATAAACGAGGAGAACAAAAATATCATAATGTTCCAAAAAGTCACCAGCCAGGTGCCAAAGGCTACCAAAAGTCACAGGCCAGACGTCCAGGGCTACCAAAAGTTTCGAGAATTTGCGTCTGATGTGGCTCAATGGGCTAGAGAAAAATTTTCTAAAACGCTTTTCATTTGGGTAAATCGAAAGTGAAAATAAGTTTAGATCAGAAATGAAAGTGCAAATTTGTCATAGTCGTTAAAGCGCTTAATGTTTTTTACAGTCGTGTTTTATTGATTTCAAGCGTGTTGAAGTCTTGGCACAATCTAGGCAGTCCAGTGTAATGAGCAATCTGGTACTGATTTGTTGGCTGGGATTTTTTGGATGCACATTATACATAGAATCTAAAACACTTCAACATTTATCTCTCAAGGAAGAATGATGTTTGCCAAAGACTTTATAGAATGGATGAAGCGTTACCGAAATTGAGGAAGTTAATTAGAACGTATACTATTTGATTTTCTCTGTTTGGTGCAGTTTTTGTTAGATTTTGTATGCTGCGACCTGTCGGCTTGTGATGGGGAAAATTTTGTAGAAACGCTGTTATTGTAAGGTGGATTACAAGTGTCAGACATAGGTGGTGTGATGGGTGTTGTACGTCGCATTCCACCTTTGTTATACGCCCATCATTAGACAGGATGTACTATGTTATGATGCCGTTTGTTAGAGGCTGTTATATCCTGGAAAGTTTTCATTCGTGCTTTTAATTTAGATATTGAAGTGAAACTTGGTGTTTAAGTTTAGTATGATGTCCTTCCTATGGAGTTTGACTTTTTACAAGAGTTATTGTCCTTGATGAAAATTTGTGATCCAGTTACCAATTTTATTGATCGTAATGATGAGTTCTGAACTAAAGTTCACATAGACTTCGTATTTTGCATGCATGTGTCACAAGTATGGCTATTGAGGATGAAATCCACTTACCTTGATCTACATGACATAATAGGATGTTCTTTTCAAAAACACTTCCTGTTCACTGCAATACAGTGTTAAAATTGCTGCATGTACTTGTTATTAAATGAATTCATTTTACAGCTAACAAGCAGAGTTTGGTGATTGACTATGGAATGTTGGCTTCGGTTGAACAAGTCTTGGCATACTTCCTACCTGAAGCTCCAACGGAAATGCTTGTCAACTTTGACGAGGTAATACCTATAAAAACAAACTTTGTTCTGGAAAGGTTTTAATTAAACAATGATCTATCAGGCATATCTAGCAGTGATTTTTGGGGGGTTTTTTCAAAGGTGTCTGTATCTTTACATTTGGGAATTTTTTGTCACATTTGCATAATGCTAGATCAAATTTTTGGAAAAATTTACACAAATTTGAAGGAAAATCCTTGAAATTTCCATTTGGAAGGGTCCTTATAATGGACCTGATTTGAAGAAAAAAAAACCACTGTCTAGGAATACTAAAATTAAACATGCAGGGTTCAAAGTGGAAATAATCACCAAATGTGACCAAAAAATTATCTTGGTGACTAGCTGGTAGATTAACATGTATTTTCCATTAGCTTGATAAAAAATGCTGACGTTAAAAGAAGTTAATTTGTAAATCATTAGGTACAACTCGGTCAGATCTGTGTCATATGTAGAGGATAATATACCGGTACATGTAGTTCAACGTCAAGTCTTCCTTGAATAGAAAACCCACTCGAATTTATATTGTTTTGCAATTATGCCATGATGATTATACATTGCCATGCTAACTCAGTCCATGTCAGGTTGAAGGGGAGAGTGGGGGGGGGGACCAAGAAAGTTTATATCCTATCCGTTAAATGAAATGGAGATTCATTGTATGGATCAGCATGAGAACATGGTTTGATTGGGAAATGAAGTTGTTAAGAAATAAAAACATACCAACACACAGCAACTTTAGACAAATTTTGTGTAGTACAGAGATTCAGTGGTAAAAGTCTGCTGGTAGCATACTTCCTAGCGTGCAGATTTTTTTTATGCCCTAGGATCGATAGATAGGTGGCATATTATTTTTGTCCTGTCTTTCTGTCTGTTGTCAACTATAACCTTGGCCTTAACTTTTGAACCGTGAGAGGTAGAGACTTCATATTTCACATGCGTACTCAACTAATGATTGATTGATTGATTGATTTTTGTTTTGCGTCACACCACAAATATTTTACGTATATGGTGACGGCATCTGCCTGATGCGGGGCATACAAATTTTGACCTTTGCAACGGACCCACCCGAAGCAGTGAGGAATCTTTAACATGCCATGCATATGACGACACAGGGCCTCAGTTTTTACTGTCTCATCCAAAAGACATTACTCAACTAATGAAACCCTTTCAAGTGACACCAAGGTTGATGGGCTTTTGACCTTGACATTGATCTTCATGCTAAAAATAACATTTTGGACTTAGTTGCCACCGGGGGCATTAGCCTTTCACAAACACAGCTTGTTTAGTGTTGTAATACACAGGATTGTGATTACTGTATGACCATTTTATATCATGCTTTTATACACACCAGTCTTTTGTTTTCCAGTGGGGCAGAAAATTTACCCTAATTTAAAACAGTAGATTTGGTAGGTGGCTTAAATGCAAAACATGAATGGAATGAGTATTTGCCATCTTGGGTATTTTCAAGCATGTTAAATTGGATGGTACATGCATATTTTCAGACTTGTATTTACAGACTTGTGTATTTTGTTGATTGTTGTTAATGATTTCAGGCCTGTAAAGAAGTAGTGTTCAGTATGTATCCAAAGTATGAAAACATCGCCAAGGAGATCCATGTGCGAGTAGCAGAACTGCCTCTTATTGAGGAATTACGCTCTTTAAGGTAAAAAAAAATGTTAGTGACAGGCACATATCTTCAAAAGTAACATGAAATATCTACCCCCTATGCTTCGTTAGTTTTGTTCTGTGCTAGCAATATTGCTTTTTACATAATTTCTGACTCAGTAAAATTGCGAGTGTCTTCCATTATGGAATAGATGTTAGTTAGGACCCTGCTTCATAAACGTGTGCCCTATAGTAATCACTGTTCGTCCGTCCGTCCGTTTGCCCGTCAGCAAAAACTTTAACAGTGGCCATACCTAATACACTGTCACAGGTAGAGCTTACATAATTGGCATGTGTGTTCCTTATGACGAGACCTTTCCATTGGTACCAAAATTTTCGTTCATGTGGCCTTGATGGTGACCCTTGACCTGCATTTGAAAAACCTTAACATTGACCATAACTATTGAACTGTTAGAAGCAGGGCTTTCATATTTGGCATCTGCATTCCTTATGACATGACCTTTCTGCTGGTACCAAATTAAGGTCAAGGTCATGGTGACAGGCATCCTGTTGGGCCCTTCTGACTTTGTCAGTTTTCTAGTTTTTATACACCTGCTTTTAAAAATGTGGGCATATTATACCGCTGTTGTCTGTCCTTCCGTCTGTCCATCCATCCTTGTCCAGGCTTCTCCTCCTTAACTAAAGGGGGAACAAAACTTTTGATGGTGTCATATGACAGGGTGTGGCTTGTAGTTGTGCATGTGGGTTTCAAAGTTTGGGTCAGGCCCCTGAGATTGGGGAAAATGGGCAGGGTCTGAAAATCTTGTCAGGGCTTCTCCTCTTGAACTAAAGGGGGAACAAAAAATATGAAAGGGTGTGGCTTGTAGTTGTGCATGTGGGTTTTAAAGTTGGGGTCAGGCCCCTGAGATTGGGGAAAATGGGCAGGGTCAGAAAGGTTTTCCGGGCTTCTACTTTGTAACTAAAGGGGGAACAAAACTTCTGATGTTGTCATATGAAAGGATGTGGTTTGTAGTTGTGCATGTGGGTTTCAGAGTTGGGGTCAGGCCCCTGGGTAGGGGAAAATGGGTGGGGTCGGAAAAGCTTGTCGGGGCTTCTCCTCCTTAACTAAAGGGGGAACAAAACTTTTGATTGTGTCATATGAAAGGGTGTGGCTTGTAGTTATGCTTGTGGGTTTCAAAGTTGGTGTCAGGCCCCTGGGGGTGGGGGAAAATAAGCAGGGTGGGAATAGCTTGTCCGGGCTTCTCCTCCATAACTAAAGGGGGAACAGAACTTTTGATGGTGTCATTTGAAAGGATGTAGTTTGTATTTGTGCTTGTGGCTTTCAAAGTTGGGGTCAGACCCCTTGGATGGGGGAAAATGGGCAAGGTCGGAAAGATTTTCCAGGCTTCTACTCCTTACCTAAAGGGGGAACAAAACTTTTGATGGTTTCAAATGAAAGGATGTGGCTTGTAGATCACATTAAAACATGATGAGGGCGTATCATGCACCCATTTGCGGTGGCCTATTTTTGTTCTTATACTATCCATGTTACAGGTAACATTACATTGTACTGGTCATGTTACAGGCAGGATGATATTATGCTCTCCATGTTACAGGCAGCATGATATATTATGCTCTCCATGTTACAGGCAGCATGATATTATGTTCTCCATGTTACAGGCAGCTTCATATTATACTCTCCATGACACAGGCAATGTTATATTGTCATACTGTCCCTATTACAGGCAGCTCCATCTGAATCAGTTGATCCGTACGAGTGGTGTTATCACAAGCTGTACAGGCGTCCTTCCCCAGCTCAGCGTCATCAAGTATGACTGTAACAAATGTAACTTCATCCTCGGCCCATTCTACCAGACACAGAACCAAGAGGTCAAGCCTGGCTCGTGTCCAGAATGCCAGTCTACTGGACCCTTTGAAATTAACATGGAACAGGTACAGTAGCTTGGTGAATCAAGAAGCAGTACCAATGGTGTGGATGGTGTGCTTTTCCTTGGATTTGAGTGAAAAGATGAATGATTTACTGGAATAAATAAAAAAAAAATTTAATTTAGAGTCAGATGATTATGAGAAAGGGCAAGTGTAATGCTCAACATTTGAGTACACTTCATATTGGAAGAAGGAAAATCACAACAGTCATACCGCAACAAAAAATATGGTATTAATTAAAATTGTAATATGATTCAATGGAACTGAACAGGTTTTTGGACAAAAGTCCTACTACAATTCAAATCCATTGTTTGTTGTATACAGCTACTCTGAAAACCTACCCACCCGCTGATGCCTAACAAAGAAGGAAATTAGTGTGGCCTTGCTTAGTGTCAAGGACCGAAATTCCAGAGAATATCTAAGAGAATTGCATAGCAAGAGGTTTTGCATGCTCTTGTAGCCTCCAACTCTTTATGTTAGATTTCTTTTAGGGGCAGGCGTGGTGTAGTGGTTAAGCGCTTGGTTTGCAGCGCCGACGATCCGGGATCGATTCCCGGGTTGCGCCACTATGTTTAAGAGGTTGGTAACCTCCTGCTTCCATGTCGCGATATAACAGAAATATTGTTGAAAGCGACATAAAACACCAATCAACCAACCAACCAACTAGATTTCTTTATAATGTTAAACAGCTACCTCTCTATGAGACCTTGACATTGTCAGTAATGTTATCATGATACCAAATTAATCTGTTTGTATTTTATGGTCTTTACAGACACTATACAAGAATTATCAGCGAGTAACGATACAGGAAAGTCCTGGTAAAGTGCCCGCTGGACGACTACCTCGCTCTAAAGACGCTATATTACTAGATGATCTGGTAGACACGTGTAAACCAGGGGACGAATTGGTGAGTACTTAGTGAAGTGATCCACTTCAGGGATCAGAGGTCAAGGTCAGCCAGTAGTTCCTCAGTTTTCTTGGCAATGTGGAACCGTTTGGGTTGTAACTATATATTTTATAAGTATGACTACTTGGCCAGGTGTTGAACAGAAACTTAATGAAGATTTTTGTGAACAATGAATACCAGCATGGCGAAATTGATAAACTTTGTTCGACTTTTAATCAAAAGATTTGGTTTTATTATACACATGGTGTAGTTTGTTGATTGCCAGAAGGCTACTATGTAGAGATTAAGTATGTCTGGAAGCTGATTGGTTAATGAGGGGTATGGCTCACTTTTGACATTTTCTCAATCTGACTGCGACACTGAAACAAGAAGTAATCAATCTCTTAAGCATACTGGTGCAACCTGGGGATGCCTGTCAAGAAGAGGCATGGCAAGTTAGGTGCCAAGTAACATAAAGATTTTGCAGTTTGTGCTAAAAATACATGTAGTTCATACAAGTTGAAATTCTAAGAACTAGTTTAAAAGAATTAGCAATGCTTTGTATTTATGATCAGGAATTGACGGGCATTTATCACAACAACTATGACGGTTCTTTGAATACGAACAATGGCTTCCCTGTGTTTGCTACAGTAATACATGCTAACTACATCACGAAAAAGGACGACAAACTGGCTCTAAGCGCTCTCACAGATGAAGATATTAAAGCTATCGTGCAGTTATCAAAAGATGAGAGAATAGGAGAAAGGGTAAGTGTGTTTATGCTGAAGATTGAAAAATGATGAAGGTATGGATATCTATTGTAACAAGATTGAAATGAAAGAAATAATCTGTTAAAAAATTAAATACTCGGAAAATTATGTCTGTTGTAGACTGGCATATAGCATTTGAACCCTCGCTTTCGCGGAATATTCATTGAATTTCGTGATGTCGCAATACATTTTTATTGTTTGTCTGAGGTGTAAAGTATTGTGATGTCATCTGGTTAAATAATTTTTCGCAGTTAAATGGAAAGGTCAATTGGTAAGGTGCTAGATCCATGACCAAAAGGGTTTTGGTTCAAATTCTTTTAAATCTCACTGGTAGATCATTGATGTCCAGTCTTTTGGATAGTAAAATAAAAATCAAGGTCCCATGTCACTGTAGATGTATCAAGTTAACGGTCCCTAGCTGCTTCGATGGATCCGTCGCATAGGTCTAAATTTCTGTGAAATGCAGTCAGACAGTTGCCGATATTGATTAACTGAAATATTAATGGCGTCGTGTATAACAAGAATTTAAAGAAAAATCTGTTGTAATAGTACAAGGTTTGATCATTAAAGGTCAAAACAAAGTAGTTTCTCCCTGTATGTAAGTTTTTGTAAGATTAAATGGATAGTGTAGACTTGTATATATAGGGTGTATTTAATTTCTTTTTTTAAATGAAATATTGGTCAGAATTAAGTAACAATTCGAAACATTTTCTTGACTTTGCTACGATTGGTTCTTTGATAGATATTTGCCAGTATGGCTCCTTCAATCTATGGACACGAAGACATCAAAAAGGCTATAGCTCTTGCAATATTCGGTGGTGAACCTAAAAATCCAGGAGGCAAGCACAAAGTGAGAGGTGACCTCAATGTCTTAATATGTGGTGACCCAGGAACCGCCAAGTCACAGTTTCTTAAGTATGTGGAAAAGACTGCACCACGTGTGGTGTTCACCACAGGGCAGGGAGCATCCGCTGTGGGATTGACAGCTTATGTTCAGAGGAATCCCGTTTCTAAGGAATGGACCCTGGAGGCTGGAGCCCTGGTGTTGGCAGATAAGGGCATGTGCTTAATTGATGAATTTGACAAGGTATGGAGGTTTCAAAATAAGTGGGGTTTGAAGATTATGCTTTGATAACTTTGTTTCTGTAATCATCGTGCTTTGCTTAATAAAGGCCAGGTGGATGACTTGTGAATAGTGTAGTATTTTGTGTTCAGAATAAAGTAATGTGACATTTAAAGATCGCTGTTTCCTGCATCCGTTCGTCTCTCCATCTTTGTATTCTTCCATCTGTTTGTCTTCCCGTCCTTTAATTTCTCTATCCATTCATCTCTCCATCTGACTGTCTTTCCATCTGCTTGTCTTTCTGTCTGTCTGTCTCTCTATTTATCTGTCTGTCTCTACATTCGTTTCTCCATCTGTTTGTCTTGTAGAAGTCATTTGAAAAATGGATAGCAAATTTTAGAAGATACTTAAATTTCTTCAATAAAGAATGTGATTACAATAGATCAGTGTGTGATATGATTGAAAAGTAATGTGTACCATTGATAAGTACATGTGATAATGATAATATGTGTCTAACATTCATGTATGAATATGTCCTCATTTAATGACCTTTAAGTCAGATTTCAGATATCTCAAACTACTGATATCGCAAAGTATTTTCTATTGTCCCATCAACTTCGAGATGGAAAATTTATGTGGTAAAATCTGATGAAGTTTCCAGGTTTAAAAGTATTTCATGTTTTGAAATCACGGACGGTCGTACTCCGTTAGTAATAATAAATGTGATGCTTCTGCTCTACTGTAATAGGTAAAAGATTGTGTATTTAATTTGACAGATGAATGATGCAGATAGGACAAGTATTCACGAAGCCATGGAACAGCAGAGCATCTCTATCTCCAAAGCCGGTATCGTTACGTCTTTACAGGCGCGATGTGCCGTCCTTGCTGCCGCTAATCCAATCGGAGGCAGATACGATCCATCACTTACCTTTTCTGAAAATGTAAGTTTATAAAACAAAAATTTATTGTACCCTTTCTCTCCAAAATTTACTCATTTGAACTCCGACTGAGACCCTCTGAAGTCATTATAAGACGTTTTTAGTCTGGACTCCCTCAAAGTGTATTTGAGGAAATTTCTTCCAATACGTGAAATTCTGAATAGGTTGAGCAGGGAAGGGGGGGGGGGGGTTGTCTCAATTCAGAGTGGTGGTGGTGGTTACCAAGACTTTCATCACTGCATATTTGTGGAGGATGGAAGGAGATGGGGTGTTTTCAATGCCGTAGTTCTCACCTCTGAAGAGCTTTGGCTTTACCCTTGCTTTGAACAGGTGAAATTGGGTTTCTTGCCGGACATATGTTGTTTCTTTTTATAGGTATTTAGTTCAGTAGCTGCCATATTAAATTACGTAGTGTGATGTAAAGCAAGGAAAAATTATTGATTGATGAAAGAAGGATAGAATTACTACTGATTGATCCATGTACATCTTAAAATTTTGTATATTCAGGTTGATTTGACGGAGCCAATCTTGTCAAGATTTGACATCTTGTGTGTTGTACGTGATACAGTAGACCCAGTCCAGGTAAGTTGGAGGGAGAGGGGGGATAACGTCTGATAAATCCATACAGTCAGATTATATTACGATACTCTTGCCTTGAATGCTGAAAGCAAAGTTGACTCGGCATATGTGAATGTGTTTGGGAATAGCAAAGGGAGTATGCTTTGGTAGCTGAGAGACAGGTAAACTTAATATTCGTGTTGAAATTCATTGTGCCTTTCAATAACCTTAATTCATAGTCCAGCATTTATCTTGTGAATAGACTTCTTAACGATTACTGCGGAGCTGTAACATTGGACGGTATATTGATTAACATTCCCTCCAAATTTATTACCTCATAATGTAATATGACTTTATTCTGAAGGAATTGGAGGGAAAGTTAATGATTTTGCCATCCAATGTTTCAGCTCTGTAGTTATGGTGAAGGGGTCTATAGTTTAAGAAGAAGCTGTGTGGTTTCTCTACACTAAACAGTGGTAGTCATAAAGTGGATGAAAAAAGCATATTTCAAATAAGCAACAAAGTATAGGAAGATATTGGAACAGGCAGTGTTATCTCAGGAGATTTATGCATACACCATTACTAATTCTAGAGAGATGATCTAGATTTATTGAGACTATAATTATTAGTTGAACATATGTATGTTGTAGTTTCGTGCACCAGTTGTGCATTTCGACAACTTATTTCTCTTCAGTGATGCTGATATCTGAATGCTTGAAAATCTAATAATATATTGATATTCGAAGAGCAGAGTTAATAACAAAGTGCCGGAAAATGTGGGCCAAAGAATCAGTCTAAGGACAGAGCGATGCGTGAGGGAGATGCATTTAGAGTGATTTACAAGATTTCAGAACAGAAACTTTTGAATATATATTTCATGTCGGTACAAAAGCATTGAAAACAAGACTTGCGACACCCTCGGGGACAATATGATTTTGACTTTAGGAATTCTTTCTTACTTATTTTGACAGGATGAGAGATTGGCGAAGTTCGTGACAGGAAGCCACATGAAGCATCATCCAAATGCATCAGAGGCACAAGCAGATACAAATCTCGTAAGCTTTACAATTCTGTAGAGAGAAAGGTTGATCTGGGTAACATGCAATTCTGGAATAAAGATGCTAGACAGTATGTGAGGTTAATTAAAGCTATCTCTTTCCTCAGAATTAAGAGTTTTTTCATGGCACATATTTTTTTGCCCTGCTACTCTTTAAGAGGTAATAACTTTTGATTGGTTTGAGATTGGCCCTTAATAATTTACATGTGTTTAACGTGAAAAGACATTCATGTGTACTGGTTTTTTGGAGCATCAGTGTTTCACGTACTTATGTTTAGCTCAAGTGACAGTAACTAATAAATTCTCATTTATTATTAAAAAAAGCAAAATTAAAGAGATAATTGAACTTTCTACTATCTTACTTGAACTTAAAGTATTTGCTGTCCTTTCTTTAGAAAACATAAATAAAATGGTGTTCATAAATAAAAAACTAGGTTTAATAATTTCAGAACACATTAAACACAAGCTCTACTGTAGAACCCATTCCCCAAGATTTATTGAAGAAGTACATCATCTACTGCAAGGATAAGGTTCATCCCAAACTACATCAGATGGATCAGGACAAAGTGGCCAAGATGTATGCTGATCTCCGAAGGGAGTCCATGGTAGGTCAAGGTCATCGGACATATTATGTAGTCATGACCATGGGAGACAGCTCAAGGTCGTTTGTGTATAAATTCTCCCCAGTCTTATGAGAAATGAATGAAAGTGTCAGTAAAATCAAAACATTTTTTGTTGGTTTGTTGAAATGTAGAAAGCCGTGCAGAAAATGTTCTGTATCTCTGCCTTAATTTGTGTTCTTCTTTTTGTAAAAGTAGGTCAGGAAAGATTGATGTGATGCTGATGATCAGTTTGGTTCAGTGGAACCTAGGCAGTTAACAACATATTTACAGTGCTGTACTGAAATTGATACCTTCATTGAGTTTAACTGCTTTAGTATAATATTTTAAAAGTCGGACAGTAATACATTTGTAACCTATAAATCTTTCCTGTGGACTAAATACTGCTTGATGTGCAATATTCCCATCACTGTGTGACAAACAAGTCAATGATCCATAGTCTCCTAATAACTTCGTATGGTATATGTTTTAGGCTTCAGACATTATTTACATCACCGTGTGAAATATTGACTTCGTAATCTGTATATAGTATCTACTAATAACTATGATTTTTATTTACAGGCTACAGGCAGTATTCCTATTACTGTGCGACACATTGAGTCGATGATACGTATGGCCGAAGCTCATGCCAAGATGCACCTACGAGATTACGTTAACGAGGAGGATGTTAACATGGCAATACGCATCATGCTGGAAAGCTTCATCAGTACACAGAAATTCAGCGTCACCAGAACCATGACAAAGGTGTGTATACTTTTCCATGATATTTCCCCTTCCATTTAGGCACGAAAAATTGTTAAATCAGATGATGTCACAATACTTTATACCTCAGACAGACAACGAAAATGTATTGTGACCTCATAAAATTCAGTAAATATTCTGCAAAAGTGATGGGTCAGTTATCTTTTTTTTTTTTTTTTTTTTTTTCATTCATTGCAATAAATAGGTGGTTATTAAGAGAATTTTTGCCTCTTATTCCTCTTTGTTTTACCTTTATAGTAAATTTCTATGATATTGACATTTTCTAGGTTGAAATTTAAACAAATGTTGAATTTTTTTTCAATAAGAGTTATTTCCCTCAACATATATACAAGTGCTGTCTATGGGTGTGTAAAGAGAAATGTAGTAATTTTCATTTCTTTGTACTTTGTCATAACAAACATTTGTAGACTTAAAGAGTCCCATCAAATAATAATTTAGAAGACTTGCTGGAAAGGATCTTTAGAAATGTAAACTTTTATTTTTCAGACTTTTGGTCGATACTTGGCCTTCAAGAAAGACAACAATGAGTTGCTTCTCTTTATACTGAAACAGCTGGCACAGGACCAGATGACCTTCCAGAGGAATCGATTTGGAATGGATCATGACTCGTTAGAAATCTCAGAGAAGGACCTTGCTGATAAGGTAATGGTGCTCATTCTCATTGAGATGAAAAAAAAAATTTTTAAAATGGACAAGGTGCTCCTCTCGCGATCCAGAGGTCCCTGGTTTGACTCCCGCCCTGGACACACCGGTGTTTTATCTTTCGGATGAGACAGTAAAAACCGAGGTCCCGTGTCACGTTAGGCATGGCACGTAAAAGATCCCTCACTGCTTCAGTTGGGTCCGTTGCAAAGGTCTAAATTTGTATGCAATGCATCAGGCTGTTGCCGTCACCATATGCATGAAATAATCGTGGAGTGACGTAAAACAATAATCAGTCAATCAGTAAAGAGATGAAAAAATGGTAACAGAGTGGGCCAGTAAAACCTCACTGCAACCTCTTACCTTTGTTGAGTCAGGTTAATATGGAATCCTAATAAAAGCAGTCAGATGGGGAAGTCTACCATGGTACTTTCTGACTTGGTGATTATACCCTCGAAAACAAAGTTTGAGGGGGTATATAAGAATCAGAATCACCCTGTCTGTCCCATTAAGAGGTTTAACGAAGTAAATTTCTCAAAATTAACAAGTAGGACATCTATTACACTTATACCAGTGATGTATTTTGGGATGAATTATTGCATGCCTCAACTTGGTTGCTGTGGGGGCATTTGTCCTGTTAGGGCAGCTCTAGGTTTATGACCATCACTTAGTTCTGGTTGACATGGTATGGGTGATAAATTCCTTCATATTTATGTATAATTTGAAGTATTTTTCAGTTTCAGAAATATTAAACTGTCCTTCTGAAACATTTTTCATTTTTTTATAGGCACGCCAGATTAACATTAGTAACCTCTCCTCGTTCTATGAAAGTGACGTTTTCAGAGCCAACAGATTTACCCATGATGCAAAGCGAAAAGTGATTGTTCAGGCGGTGTAGTGCTAGTTGTGATAGAACTTCAAGAACGTTGTTAGAATTGTGAAAGTTTTGTTGAAATTTGTTACGTGATGATTTAACTATTTCAGAGGAAGTTCATGAAATTTCTGAAGTCACCTTATAAAAGTTTTATACTGATCATGAGTAAATTTTACCGATTTCATTTGACCACATCTTTGAAACTTGTGACAGTTGACTTTAAGAGAGACGATGATAATAGTGTAAGAATATTACAATTGATAGGTTACAAACTGAGCACATCTCCAAGACAGGTGAAGTGTGTAGTGAAATGAGGTCGTTGGCCCTCTCTCGTGTGACTTTAGAAATTTGCGATTGATTTCGATCTGACGTATACATAATTGACCCAATTATGTTTCTACCTAGAATCTTACTGAATAAGAAGTGCATGCTGAAAATTTTTACGCACAACATATGTGGTATTCTTCAAGCATATACTTCAAGGGGGACCTGAATGTATACATGTAATTATCTGAACCATACTATTTAAAGTCCTTTATATGAACTGTGTATGTAAATTTCATGCAGTGTAATGCAGATTTAAATATGATGGAAAAATAACTTGTCTGAATCTGTATATTTCAAGTTATATATACATGTATAGATATGTATACACAAGCTACAGGCTGCATATTAAACCTCTGTGATCAGAAACAATACATAGTCTCTAATGTTTATCAGTAAGCCATTTATGAGTTACAGTTCTAGGATGATAAAATCTTAAATTTAAGTGGAAGAGTTTGTCAGTAGGCACAGGTGAGGAAAGAAATTCTTGAAGATTGATGGAAATAATGGCTTACAGGTGAACAAGCCAGAGAAAAGACTCGTAGTTTCATAAACACCAATAGATCTTCGAATTGTTATGATTGAAACTCTATATTTGAAATGTCAGTGAATGTCTGCAGTTATGTTTTTATATACATATTTAAGAATTTCACTTCAAAATCCAAAACTGGGAAATAGCCTTTGGGTTGAGAGTTGATGAATTGGTGACTCGTTGGTCTCAGAATTTCCTTGCTTGCATTCACCTCAGTTTCGAAATGTGGTTAATGAAATACTGACAGTTGAACCTGGTATAAAGACCACCTGTATACTAAGGGACCACCTGTCTTAACTACCTGTCTCTATTCCTTACTCCTAGTACGCAAGACCGCAAATACTCATTCCTTCATGTTTTGTATTTTAGTCGCCTACCAAATGTATTGTTCTAAACTTGGGCAGATTTTCTGCCCCACTGGAGAACAAAAGAATGGTGTGTACAGAATCATGATTCAAAACGGTCAATCAATCGATCTTGGGTATTATAAGCATTAAGTTGCATACCTGAAGTGTTCACTTTTCAACTATTACCTTGTTGGCTCTTTTAAAACAAGTTTAACTGTTAATGTATTGAGAGGAGTAGAGACTGACGAGTCCATCAAATTGATAGTGCTGTACATTTATTCATGATAGACTACTGAAGAATGTGCCCTATAAATCATTGTAAAATCTTAAAAGTTGTCCATTTTATTGATGTGCAGAAAATAATTGAATCCTTTTTATATGCCCATCTTTGAAGGGACATATGGTATGGCCTCGTCCATCTGTCTGACCTTTGGGGCAGGATACAGACCAAACCGTTGGGTCTAAAACTGTCAAACTTGGTACCTTTACTCCTTATGCCAAGACAAAGACGCCTATTGTTTTTCCAGGTCAGAAGTCAAGGTCGTAGTAGTCCTTATAGGCAGGATACAGATCAAACCGTTGGGACTAGGACTGTCAAACTTGGTACACTTGCTCCTCATGCCAAGACAAACACGCTTATTGGTTTTTCAAGGTTAAAGTACTACTAGTTAGAATTCCTTGTATACAGAATGTACTATTGGGGATAGAACCGTTTAAGAGGGAAATGTTTCCATACTTTTTTTACTATTTTTAGGAGCAGAGTTTAGTAGTGAATAGGCTTGATCCTTGCTACACTCTACTGAGCCACCAACTTCTAGGCTGAAACACTGAAGGCAGTGTCATAGCCTAACAAAAGCACCGTGCCAAGGAATTTCTGATCTATGTGCGCTGTCGTTCGTGATTGATTTCTTTTTATACCCCCCCCCCCCCCCCCCCGCTAACAAAGTTTTTTTGGGGGGGGATATATAGCAATCACCCTGTCTGTCCATCAACCTTTGTCCGGGGCATAACTTTTTTAAGGCGTCGAGCATTTGCTCGACAGTCTTCTAGCGATCATAAAAATTTTACCTCTACACCGCCCTTTTAATTCACGTAACAAAGTAGTACCTTCTTTAAAGTACTAAACGTAGTAAAAGTTTTGCAAAACCGGCTTTGTTATCCTTGTCATTGAAATGTCATTGCACAGAAATAGGGTTAAGCATAGGTCTGCTTAACTTAAATTATCAAAATATTGCCCTAAAACACGTATTATTCTGTCGCGTATTGTGTGTGTGTTAAAATATTCATTCGCCATGATGACGCATGCCGATTATGAATTACAATCGCACTTCATGGGAATTTTTCCAAATATGGGGAAGACCACGTGACATATTGCCTTATTTG
Source organism: Pteria penguin (assembly GCA_035048485.1). Taxonomy (NCBI): domain Eukaryota; kingdom Metazoa; phylum Mollusca; class Bivalvia; order Pterioida; family Pteriidae; genus Pteria; species Pteria penguin. The sequence goes on along the minus strand of CM068588.1, from coordinate 1,766,972 downwards.
GAGAAATCGTAGTTGAACGCTTGTAACACGCGATCAAGGCCTAATTTGACATTAAGCCCCTATATGGAAACCGATCGTGCGATCTTCGAATAATATAATAATGATATCTGTAGATATAAATTTCAGTCTAAAAAAGAACAAATAAAATATTTCGTAGAATCCTAAATATAGACTGGCAATGCGTATAGAGTGTTCCCATACAGCCCTGTTTTCCTCAAATTAGCTAGAGTTATCTCCCTCATTGGAGTACAACTCTCGGACTTTTATCCATCAATGCTCATATAAAACTGCATGATTTAACTTAATTTTATGAAATAATCGCATTGTTTATCTAAATGTTTTACAGCAAATTTTTAACTGATTGATTATATTTACTGATTAATTATGATAGACGTCACGAAATCTACCCTGATGACCAGTTAATTTCTCGGGAATTTAATGAAGTTTACAAGGTAGAGATGGAAAAATCCGAGAGTTGTACTCCAACATGGCCGCTAATGCTATGGTGTGACATCACATGGGCAAACAAAGATATCTAGACAGGTGGCCACTAATTCATAACGAGGCTGACCTAGGTTCAAGTGACGCGTTTTCGGTTATTTTTATCTCACTGGATTTCATTTAACCCAGAATTAACAAATATCGACAAATTTAATTACGTCCTCAAGGCTAAACATCACGAGCCTCTCGTAAATTACATCAGGTACTGTATACCTATGCTATGTATGCTACTGCAGACGAATTTTAAAAATAACTACACGCAGAGTGTACAGCTTCTTATCTGCCCTTACCGTCTGTGCTATAAATAACACTTGCTGGACAGGGAATAGCCTCTATAAAATGGCGGTGGTCACTTGTCTCTTCGCGCAGCGATAGCAAGCAAGAGCAGGTAACTCCAGTCTGTCTTAAACAAGCATAGATTTTTAAAAAGTTTAAGTTGTAATCGGAATAGCATTAAATGATCAAGATGTTGGTCACACAGCCAAATAGCTTTATGTTGATGGAAGTTACTTGCTTGTTTTTGCGCAGTTGTGAATTTTCCCGCTAAAATTTCTGAAGCCACGCCTCATTTTTTCCTTATTAGGGAATTAGCATGTGTATCTATCACATGGTCTTTCACATATCTGGAAAAGTTCCCACGAGGGCATAAAAATTGGCAGCCGAGAAAGTTTTCAAATCGCCTACAAAATTAAATGCGGATGTAAAGGATGATAGCATGGATTAAGACAGAATTTAAGATTGAATGCATGAAAAATAAATTACGTAGAACTTACATGTGAAGATTTTATTCCAAATCAACCGGTAAAGCGCGATTGTGATGCACAATCGGCTTGCGTCATTACGGCGAACGGCATGGCGCTGTAGCCCTTACACGTGCACATACGATAAACGACCGAATGAGTAGTGTGTTTGGACGATATATAGAAGCTGTTGGCCCTAGTATCAGGGTTAGTAGCGTAGACAACAACAGTAATCTAGACCATATCTTAAAACAAATTAAGCATAAGGCTTCCATATTTTACAGGCAATGGTAACAACTCGTCCATTTCTTTGTAAAAAAAAATGGCAATGGTGTTCGATTGATTTCACATGTACATTCTTTGTGAAAAGATATTTGACATATTTCTGCAAGAATGATATAAAGAACAATAAATTGTTATGATGATATATTATATGATATATGGCTCTTGGTCCTTAAGCTTTTATTTTACTCTATTCAAAAAATTATCGGAATTCCACAAAAAAGATGAACACAACTGGTAATTCCTGCTACTTTTGATAGCTTTAAATCAAATTTAGCTCGACGCCTTTGTGGCTCTTCAGGCCTTTGATTATTCTTTATCATATGATGATCATACTTGGTACATTTGTTCCTTTGGAGATGCCGGTGTGTCATGACCCTGAAACAAGGTCGTGGGTCAAAGGTCAAGGTCACTACGCCCTATTTTGAATTTTGGTGCCACGGGGGGTATTTGTCCCGTTAGGACAGTTCTAGTTTCAACTTCTTGAAAGTGGTTGGCTAATTTGAATCAAATTTGGCATGAGTAATGATTATGGAAAGTGACATTGGACGCCATGTTTAGGGGTTGGTTATCTCCTGCTTTCATGTCTCGATATAACAAACATATTGCTGAAAACGACGTAAGCCATCAAGATGGCGTGGTGCGTGTTTATAAAGTCCAAGTCTGGTAATAACGGGAGTGACAGGTAAATTTTTTCTATATTTGAATCAGGATTGTGACGATTTGGTCTGTCTAAATGACACTGAGGTACAGGCTTGGTGTAGTGATTGAGCACTTGGCATGCGGTGCTGGTGATCTGGATTTGATTCCTGGATTATGCTTTTATGACGTTAAAGAGATTGGTTACCTCCTGCTTCAATGTCACGAAATAACAAATGTTGATGAAAACGACGTAAAACATCATTCAACCTAATGATACTGAGAATTCTAAGCGCTTAAGTTTTGTTTCCTCAATTATCAAAGATAGGTAGAAGTCAGTCACTGTTTCTCTAAAATTAGGAATGGGTTGGAGGCATACTGTAGCCTGTTACCAAGAAACAAACGTTGTTATTTCATTTAGTGCATATCGTATATATAAATTCAAAATGTTGCGTTGAACGAAACAATAAAGAGTTTGTAACAGCAAAAAATATACAAATTGTTGAAATGCAATATATTAAGAAACTGTTAACAAAATATTAAAATGTTAACAAAATACAACTCCTAGGACTGAGAACATAGATTCTCATCAAAGTTTCCTACAAACTTCAATAGACATTAATTTTTCCAATACTTTATTTTTGAATTTGTGGACGTCATATTATTATCATTTTCTTGATTTTCTTGGCTGATGTATGATTTAGTATGTATAACATTTTGAGCAAAGTATCGGCCAGTACTGTGGCGGATCCAGTATTTCCGAAAAATGGGGGGATGTGTGAAAGTTAAGAGTTAGTCAAAATACTCAGCTATATTGGGTGTTTTACTCATTTTATTTGAATGTTTTTCAACCTTATCTCTATATGCATCGTAAATTTGTGGCGAAAAAGGGGGAGAACAGCCCCTCTAAATCCGCCACTGCGGTAAACTGTATTTTAGCCTAATATACATTCAAACACTTTTGTATTTTTACAATCTATTACTCATATAAATATGCATGATATATTATGTGTTAATAAATATGGAAAACTTGTCATTTAGATGCAAGATTTGAGAAGTTTTCTCAATAATCGAGTATGCTGTTGTAAGTAGTTTGTGTGTGTGGACATAACATGATTCACGATTTATTAGCTGGAGTATATATAGCACTTAACGAGGGCAACGCCGTGTATGGCATCCCTTGGGAACGGACATATTTGACCCAAATGTGTATATCCCATTGTGACCTTGACCTTGAAGATCAATAGGTTTCATCCTCTCCCCATGATGAGCATTTCTGGAAGGTTTGTCGTCTACCGTATTTTCAAAGTTCCATAGTCTGCACGGAGGCACGGCCGCAGCCTTGCTGTAGCTGTTTCCAGGAAATAAAAAGAGCTAGAGATAAATCAGAAAAGAAAATGACATTTAGGAGATTTAGTTGATACATGTAGGACATAGAGGACACCGTCATTTGTCTGATGCGTGTCCAGCGTCAAATGACGTCATTACAAAAATTGCGTCAAAACCAAAGGGTCGCTTTTCACGTGCAGAATACGTACAGCTCGTCGCGTCGACCACCTCCGAGTCAGACGATATCTGGTGGCGCATGCGTAGTCAGTTTGTAGGAGGTGTTTGAGAGCTTTTCCTACGAATGGGTTTCCATTGCTTGTACGACTTCAGATTCAGGAGACAAGGTTCGTCATAAAGCTCTTTCATCTGCTCCTTCAGATCCTGGATGATCGGTCGCTTGTCCGCTACCGGATCTAGGCACATTTGAATCATTTGTTTTGTAGACTCTGTCACGTGATTTTCCTTGCAAATAGCATCGAAGTTCAACATGGTAAGAGGATCCACATCCTCGATAAAACTTTTCAATGTCATCGTTCTCTGATTGTCAAACGGACGCACATTAAACAGAAGTTCAAAGATCAGCAATCCCATAGCGTAAATGTCTGAGCACGCAATGTAGATCTCACCTTGGAGGACATCCGGTGAAAGATGAACGAATTCGCCCACGCTGATGCCGTCCCTATCTAACGGGAAGCAAGCAATCCGAGGTAGGCAACTTCCGGTGAGTTTAACTTCTCCGTTGAGATTCACCTGAGGATGAGAGATAGCGTAGGAATATTAATAACTTTCGATGAATTTAAGATCCTCGCCATTCATGCCATCACTTTCAGTTTGGATATAATGGATGAGAGGCATAGGCGAATCTAGAAAATTTTGAAAAGGGGGGAGCCTCCTATGATTAATGTTTTGCACTATTCGGTCTGAAAATGGTCGAAAATTACCTTTTTTTGGTAAAATTTTCCGACCAAAAGTGGGGGCGGTAGTGGTGGTGTTACAACCTCCCTTCTAAATTCGTAACTGAAAGGGAGCGTGTAGTTAGAAAAATGACAAAACCAAAACATACCACACTAAATGCATGTACATTTCGTCATGTGTAAGCTACTGTTTTAAGATGTTTGCGCATTTCTATTTAAATAGGATGGGGGATCTTTCTGCAATTTATTTTGTCATTGACTTTTGTCTTTGGTTTTGGCTAATGTTTCTTTGTTGTTTTACGCCCATTGTTTGATGGGGCGTATTAAGTTACCGCGATAGTCGTCCGTCTTTTTTGTCTGTCCGTCCTTAACGCTGTCCTGTCCAAATTTTCTACATGCCTTTTTGATCAACTTCATATTATAGAATTGATTCTACTAGGAAAGCGGTGTGTAATAACATTAAACCAAGATCTTCACACAAGGACAAAGTCTCTGTGGACTTCGGTGATTGTTTTTGGTCGACCTGTAATTCTATATGCCGAATTATACTTGGTATTAATGGGGGGGTTTTTTTATAAAAAGGCGGTGCGTTATGACCTTCAGCCAAGGTCAGGTCACTGTGAACTTTGATAATTGTTTTGGTCCTGCTTACTGTTTCAGGCATGAAACTTACAGGAAAGGTAAATCATGATGGTGGCTCAGTGGGTGTTGTGTTCTGTTCGTGACCGAGAGGTCCCGGGCACACATGTGTCCTGTCTTTCGAATGAGACATTGAAAAACAAAGGCGTGGCACCTAATAAACCCCTCACTGCTTTGGTGGGGTCCAATGCAAAGGTACAAATTTCTATGCAATGCATAAGGTGCATGTCGTCACTACATACGGAAATGACCATGGGGTGACGTAAAAATAATCAATCAATGCATCGTAATTGGAAGCAACAATCAATAAAGGGCAAGGTTACACCCATGGTCAAGGCCACAAGTTAATGTCGAATAGAAGGCAGGTATCACGCGTGTGCAATTGTTGGTGTTCTACATGTCATTTTATGCACGCTGTTGTAGTTTAATATGGGGTCTTTTAGTAATCTATTTTATCATTGGCTTTTGTTTGCCTGTCCGATCATTCCTGGCATTGTTGTCTTTAAAATGGTTATGAAAATGTATATTATCTAAAAACAATTTCCTGTTTCTCCATCCCATATATGAATGTCCTTTATTAACTGAAGACGGTAAAAGTAAAAATGAAAGACGGCGTGGCCTAGTGGCATTGCGCTCGCCTCCTGATCGGGAGGCCGGGGTTCGAGTCCCGCTCTGGTCATGCCGGTGTCCTGTCTTTCGGATGAGACAGTAAAAACCGAGGTCCCGTGTCATGGTATGCATGGCACGTTAAAGATCCCTCACTGCTTCGGGTGGGTCCGTTGCAAAGGTCAAAATTTGTATGCCCCGCATCAGGCAGATGCCGTCACCATATACGTGAAATATTCGTGGTGTGACGTTAAACAAAAATCAGTTAATCAATCAATCAAAAGTAAAAATGGAGATGTGCTTGGTCAGTGAATCCATACAATGTAAGACGGATTCTACATACAATGAGTAATACAGTAAGGGTCTCACCGTAATGGTATGTGTGTTCAGCTCCATATGGACCAACTTCCTACTGTGAAGGTATTCAATACCGTCAACCACCTCGGTCAGTAGCCTCGGTATTTCGATGCTCATTCTGGCATACGTCGCATTCCTGTAGCTTCGCAGAGACTTTAGATGCTCCGAGAATATGTAGACCGGAAGCTGAGCATCTGAATGTTTGATACCGAGGAATTTAGCGACACAGTCGTGTTTCAACAATCTGAAATAACACAGGAGAGAAATTTATGAAGTCAAATTACAATACTTGTTTGTAAAACGCTAAGGTCGTAAGTACAGCTGTACCCGATCTACAAAAGCTTGTGTCCGTTGCCCTGTGATATACAGAGTTACCGGACTTGAAATAATTACGATAAAATGATATACTTAGCCGCAAGTATTGGCCCTATAAGACTGATAGGGCCACGATTCCTTACATTCCGTAAACTTGCAATTTTGACAAACGGAATGGCCGGCACGAAGGCTGTACACATATTTTTTCTCTACCTGTGTCAAATTTACCGGTTTGTTTATACGTAGTCTGAATCATCCGCATGTTTGATTCTGCTACCGAGATGTATTAGGCAAACGTTTGCTTTATGTTTATATACATGTATGTTAGCTAGTAGTTCCATTTGATGCCGAAATGCGTAGAATCGTATCGGCCATTCCGTTTATCAAAATTGCAAGTTTACGTAACGTAAGGAATTGTGGCCCTATCATTCATATTGGGCCACTACTTACGGCTAACTTATACTACAATTACTCAGAGTGTCTGTTTAAATGTCATTAATATTCATCTAAATAATTCATTCATATCCACGTATTCAGACTACAACACCGAGAGCACTGACAAACGTACTTTGGCACGGAATATTTTAAAATTCGAAATTGAATTAAAATCTCATCATTTTTAATTTCCGACAATTGCTCGACCACTCATATTGTACAATTGTTTTCTAGCTTAAGAAATGGGCCCTTTCCCCGTTATCCGCAGGACTGACGTTTTGGTTGGCAAATTGTAACATTTCCCATAAAACTTTTGACGTTTCCTGCGTCATATTGCGCGAACAGTCACGATTTTCGCAATCAAAACGTAAGTTCCTCAGTTTACGTGAAATGGATTATATTTGTTTTATTCAAATCACATTTAAAGTTTGATTGAATGGGGAATTAAGAATGAGTTGAATATCATAAATAATACTATAAAAAGAATTCAGAATTTATAGAACGATGAGGATCACTCGTCCAGGATGTTTACAAATGTCTGATTCTTGTTCACACTAAGGTTATTTCATGATATGGTGATGACATAACACGAAAAACCAGACCTCAACAACGGACCCACTCGAAGCAGTGAAGGATCTTTCACGTGCTATATCTACAATAATACGGGGCCTTGGTTATTACTGTTTCATCCCAAAGACAAGACACCGACAAACCATGGATAGATTCGAAACCAGGATCTTTCGCACAGGAGCCACGCACCTTACTGATTGGTGTACATGTAGATGCATGTGAATGTTGATATAGCTTGGTATATTCTATCCATTCTTCATACGGTTAACATTCAGACCCCCAAGTCCCAGCGCTACAGTGTGGTATTTCGTACTTCGAAAGCGACCAACCGTTGCGTGTCCGGTGTAACGGTTTGAAAGTTCCCCCATGCTGAAAGTTCCCTTTGTCGCACATACGCATGCGTCAATATTAGAATCCCTCAAATTTATCACAATTATATCCTAACAGCCAGATCCAGTACAATTATAAGAATTAATCTTTATTCTTTCATATTTCACGTGGACCAAGGAACTTTCACCACGAGGAAACTTTCACCATGCATATAACACAGACTGAAAGTTTCCTACCGATACGCGCATGCGCAAAACATCAAAAGGGAACTTTCAGCACGGGGGAACTTTGAAACTGTTACACCGGCATCACACCTATCGGCGCATTTTTCGAGGTGATATCATTTTAAACAATTCACCCATTTGTGATTTAATTGTGACGTCATAATGAAACGTCATTGTAGGCGTGGTCAAAATAGACCTGGCGGTTCTCCAATACACCGATCCACTTTTCAGCCCAGGAACCGATGTTTGGCGGAGTTTTGATTGTTATGCTTATGACGTCAAAATCAAATGTCCGACTTGTCCAATCTTGCGTGACGTCATCATAGTCGTATTTTGCGCTAAAGTTCTTGTCATTCGACGAATTTGGATCGGTGTATTGCATATAGATCAGCTAGATCAAACTTGACCTGTCTGAAATTTTGCAGTAGTACACGGGTAGGTTAGTATGATGGTATTGCACTAGTACACGGGTAGGTTGGTTTAGTTGTATTGCACTAGTGCACGGGCAGTTTGGTCTGATGGTATTGCACTAGTGCACGGGCAGGTTAGTATGAAGGTATTGCACTAGTGCACGGGCAGGTTGGTCTGATGGTATTGCACTAGTACACGGGTAGGTTAGTATGATGGTATTGCACTAGTACACGGGTAGGTTGGTCTGATGGTATTGCACTAGTGCACAGGCAGGTTAGTATGATGGTATTGCACTAGTGCACGGGCAGGTTGGTCTGATGGTATTGCACTAGTGCACGGGCAGGTTGGTCTGATGGTATTGCACTAGTGCACGGGCAGGTTAGTATGATGGTATTGCACTAGTGCATGGGCAGGTTGGTCTGATAGTATTGCGCTAGTGCACGGACAGGTTGGTTTTGTCGTATTGCAATAATACACGGGCAGGTATTTCTAGTGGTATTGCATGATTACACGGGCAGGTTGTTCTCGTGGTATAGCACTAACGCACGGACAGGCTGGTCTGGTGGATTGCACTACTACACGGGCAGTTTGGTCTAGCGTTATTCCACTATTTTACGGACAAGTTGGGCTTGTGGTATTGCGTTAGTGAAACGAGCAGGTAGGTTAAGTGATATTGCACTAGTACGCAGGCAAGTCGGTCTAGTGGCATTGCACTAGTGCACGGACTGGTTGGTCTTGTGGTATTGCACTGGACATTAAATCGGGTCACAGTATACACTGATATGATGTAAGATACCTCACTGCTTCGGGTGGGTTCGTTGCATAGGAGAAAGTTATATATAGACATATGCCAGACATGCGCCAACGAGATACAGGCCAAACTACATGTAATCCTAGTATTTAACAACAATATAACAAATGACAGAACAAATTCGCACTGGTACACGGTTAGATATTGTATGTATGAAGTACTTGCCATGCATATACATGTGTAAAGGGGCCGATCTAGTGTAGTGGTTAAGCGCTTGGCCTGCGGTGCAAACGATCCGGGTTCGATTCCCGAATTACGCCCCAATGTTTAAGAGGTCGGTTATTTCCTTGCAATATGACCCTAAAAAATGTTGTAAACGACAGAAAACAAGCAGCAGGCAATGAACCAACTTGTCATAAGTATGTGTAATGTTCTACCTTAGCTTGGTGATCTCTGCAAACGTTTCGGTGATACCCGACAGGGGCACGTATATCTTGATGGCCACATGAGTCGGCTGCTCTGTTTTATCGGTGCCCAGGAATCCATTATACAGCAGTGTCCAGATTCCCCGAGGAGTGATCCGTCGTGTCTGGACATCTTTACCCGAGGAGTCATCCAAAATAATTTGATTGACCATAAAGTTTGAGTTGTCACGAATGTCGTTTGTGTCGTCTTGAAGACTTATCCTGTATCCAAGGAAATCGTCTATGTAAATATACCCCGTGCCATAGTCCAGCAGACGACTTTTCAAGGCTTCCAGTGTAGTCATCATGTCCTCATATAGTGTCCGACTCTCTGATTGGTTGACCCGACACATTGCGATGTGATCCATTAATGCTTCATTGGATTCGATCAAACCGGGGATCTTTTTCACGATGTTGTTCAAAAGGGCATTGGAATTCTCCATGTTGTCTTGTACTAGTTCATCGATCACGTCTTTGGAGCCAGTTTTTAAAATGCTATGAAGGAATTTTTCAGATACTTTATTTGCACCTAAACGTGGATTTTTCTTAAATTCTGAAATTTTCCTTTGGATAACCACTTTGTCGTAGACAATTGAGGATCGCATTGTAGATTTGAGAGAGTCCACCGGATGCATGAATTTTGACACGAATCGGACCGTATTCCGTGGTGGCGGCTCGAGCATGTAATTGTCAAAAATGGCACAGACGGATTTTCTGTGGACTTTCAAGTTGGGTAGGGATCTCTTTCTGCTAGAACCGTACCCCGAGTCCTCCGATGACGAGCTCAATGTATCAGAATGAAGGTCATTTTCAATGCTATCAATATCCTCTTGGAGAAGATGTAATTCAGATTTTAACTCCAAGCAAAGCGTCCTCTCTGTGGTCTGAATTTTCTCATGAACTTCCTCCCACGCGCAAAATTCTTCCACCACTCTTTCCATGAGCTTTACTCTCACGGCCTTCTTGATGTTTTCCCAGTCGTCGCTGCAAGGCACTTCATGGTCCATCCACCGACAAAGACGAAACTGAACGGCTTTCTTCTCCAGTTCCTCCTTAAACGCCAGCGTAATCGCACGAGATTCAGTTTTCAGTTTGTGTTTTTGAGTCTCGATGACTTCTTTCGATTTTTGTCGTAGTTTTGTAAGCTTTGCTTGAACGTTTTGCATTTTATCTGCGAGATCATCTTCTGAACTATCGATTCTTCGAACAATTGTCTTCAGATGGTGGACACTTCTCACCAAAACATTTTCTAGCCACCTTCACGAGAAAAATATCAGAAATATCTATTATCTTAAGCTTGTGTCAGTATACATGTAAATACCGAATATTATTGCATTGAGCCCCATTGACTCGATAAAAGTTTTCTTGGATAGAGAAAACTCGGTCAAAGATACTGGAAGAGGTTTTATAATGTCAAAGATCATAGAACACTTTTATCAAACTTTGATCACGAACTTTGATGAAATAGAATCTCAAAGAGAGAGAGAGAGAGAGAGATAGAGAGTCAATGGGGCATAAATGTCACTTTGTTCATTATGTATTTGTCACATTTCTTCATTACAATCTTGGACAGAATTAACATGATTGATGTAAGTGTATTTAATGTTTCACAGGGATCACAAACTTATTACGATGTAAGAAAGTCAGTCTTATAACATCGAAAAATGAAAAAAATATAATGTGTTTTTAACTTACTTATATGTAAATTTTATTCCCCTGTCCAAGGATTTCAGGAATAATTCTTTAAGGTTGTCCAGCACGAGTTTCAATTCCGGCAGAACGTAGTGAGGATCAATATCTACTTCCTTCTGCGCACGCTTCGTTGACATGGTAACGACTTGTGATTGTTCAATACCAGGCCAATATAATCCCAGTCTCTGCAGCGCATAATCATAGACTCTCTGCCTGTCTTCCTCTATCACTAAATCCCACATATTGCAAACGAAAATAGCACATTTCGGGTCAAATGGCCAAGCTCCGCTGTCAAGTTTGGACTTCTGTTGTTCAAGAATGACTTTCAGCAGTTTACCAAGCTATCAGAGAGAAATTTAAAAAAACATATTGATTTAATTTATTGTCTGTCAATGGGTTGAACGTAAAATCAAAACCAAATTATATGATAGGGTAATGTGGGATAACTTTGGCCGTTTTCGTTATGTTCGGTCGGATCGTAAGGGGAGATCAATTTTGTTGCTCGTATACAAGTTTGCTTATCTCCTATATGTAGTAAAGGACATGAGATTAAAAGAAAATTAAACAGATTCCATTGGTTGGTCAAAATTAACGTCTAGAAGTATTGAATTTAGAATTGTTTCATTTGGTTCACGTGACGAACCTTTTCTTTGTTTAGAAGAAACGATCGTCTCTTAAGAGTTATCCATTTTTAAAGAAAATTCCAGTGAAAAATACGTGCCTTTTAAAACATTCTTATGTTTTATTTGAGGAATATATAAGACACAAATAAGTTGGTGGCGTTAAAACATTACCTACCCGTATTTGTTTTCTTTTGAGCAAGAAATCAAAATTGTAGAGTCGTAATATGCTTCATTCATATTTCGGTAATTTCTGAGCCAAATATATCATCTATTAGATTGCATTCCATGAGCAATTTTATGTAAATCAGCAGACTATATACACTTATTTGTAGTATAATATCTTTCGTTCATTGTTCAGTATCAATTTTAGAATCCCTTATGTGCATAATAATAGAAGAGGCTGTCTTGCATCACTGGTTGCTAAAATTATCACCTGTACATATGCATTAAAATGTGATATTTAGAGTGCTGATAATGTTAAAAAAATGTGCATATCTGATTTTCTTGATTTATTTTCCTTCTACAAGACCATATGTACTTAACAAAAGAAATATATATGTATCCAGGATATTTATCGTGCAAAGTAAGATTTATTTTGCCCTACCCTCTTATACTGTCCCCAGATCATTGTAAAACAATGAGAGGGCAGCTCTTACAGAGATGAGTTGTATGTGTGGTTCATAATTTTACACTGTTCTCTTTCTACAATATTAGATCTTTCTTTGAACACAAATGGTTTAGATAAACACGCTAAATTAAAAAAAAACCGAAATAAAAGAACACCGCCCTCTTAATTTGACTGAAAATTGATGCAAATAACCTATATGATTTGGTAAGTTATAATAAATCAGAAATGTGTTCAAGACCTATAGTTTTACATTAATCTGTTGCTACTATGATATACTGGCTATTTTTTACACAGACCAATTAATAAAGTTTTGTTTCCCCCACCCCATCCTTCCGACAGAACATATATGACGTCACCCGTAAGATGTGAAGATCGGTGATCACGAATTTACCCCCACATATGACTACTATGGAGGTTAATTCAGTCATCTTCGTCAAAAGAAAAATATCTGATGACAGATTTATACCATTGTTTTCACTCTTCATATTAAATCTAACAACGGTTTGGATGTACTCATTGTTTTAGAGTGTTTCATGAAAATGTATTGTCAGGAGGGTTGGTTATGTTGCTATGTTTACCTTTCCCACACTGCGTACGCTGGGTGAGACGAATTTTTATTTATTTATTTATTATTTTATTTATTTATTTATCTATTTATTATTTTATTTACTTACTTATTTATTTATCTATTTATTCATTTTCGCGAGTTTCCTATCATTTTTTTCCTCATGTTGTAGAGAAGAGGGTTCAGCCGACTGACCCTAGTTATCTATATCATTGCTCGTGGTGTATTTATCGCATTCAGATGAATAATATGGCAATACGGGGTATATATAACCGGCTATACCCCATTACCTTACCTCCTGATGAGATATAGGCCTATATAGCAGGATTTACCCCATGGCCAGATTTACTCTACATTGCCCTATGAGGTATATAGACCTGTATATCCATGACCTCATTTACCCTGCATTACCCTATAAGGTATAATATAGCCGGATTTACCCCGTGGCGGGATTTACCCTATAATACCCTATGCTTGTAAACAGTGGATATTGTCATAGGTCACGAGAAATAGATTAAGATTCATAAAATATATTGCACCAGAGCGAGAAAGAGGTCAGACTTTACTATTGTTTGTTGGAGACGGTTTATTATCATTGTTATAACCTCGGGAAATTACAAGAAAATAAACTACAAGCGAAATGTTAGACCCTAGCAATACCATAAAGACAAAGACAATGGACGTACAGACATCCGTATGTTGGCCACACGATGGTCACACAGACAGTTTTGCTTGTCACTGACATTTTAATTCTGAGATCATATCAAATTCGGAAGATGATTAAGACATGGTATTAGTACACAGACCTTGTCTTCATCGACGCCTCCAGCATTATCGGACTTGATCACATAAAGAAATCCCATTATGTCATTGTTGGCGACAAACTGTGTGATGACTTCATCCATGGCGTCATTCTCCCCGATTCCTGGCGAGTCCAAAAACACCAAACCACACTGATACAGAAATATATATATATATAAATACATGACAGAAATGAAATATATTATATAGTATCGTATATGACACACTCGTTTCCTAAAAACAACAACAGCAAGAACGGCGGTGACAATACAAATATCTGAATTCCATCTTGACGTGAAATTATTTTCATGACATGAAAGCTCAGAAACAGACTTGCTACAATTATTCGAAATTCTTTTTTCAATAAAAATGGAAATCGTAGATATAAATATCTTGTCATTGGGCGGGAAGATACATATTTTGTAAAAGAACACTCTGATGCAAAACACAAGTATACTGAAGATGAAATCATCAAAATGCTGGAATTTTTAATAGACGATATTTTCGTGGTGTTTGGAGGGAACATTTTTCAGCAAATCATTGGCATTCCCATGGGAACTAACTGCGCCCCTCTTTTTGCTGACATTTTCTTATATTCGTATGAGGCAGAATTTATTCAAAACATGCTCTCCACGGGCAGAAAAAGCCTTGCATCTTAGTTTAATTTTACGTATAGATATATAGACGACGTGTTGTCAATCATTAATCCTAACTTTAAGGATTACATACATGAAATCTATCCCCATGAACCTGAGATAAAAGAGACAACCGAGAGCAACAATTCCGCTTCGTATCTGCATATAATTTTATATTTTTAACTTTCGACAATAATGGTCATTTGAACACCTCTCTATATGGCAAACGTGACGATTTTAACTTCCAAATAACTAACTTTCCCTTTCTTTGCAGCAATATCCCGTCCTCACCTGCCTATGGAGTTTTTATATCTCAACTTATAAGGTACACAAGAGCCTGTTCTCTATACAACGGTTTTATTCCAAGGGCCAAACGACAGGCCACTAAGTTGCTCATGCAGGGACATGTTAAAGAACGTCTGAAATCGTCACTGAAGAAGTTCTACGGTCGCTATGGGGATCTTGTACGAAAATATGATGTGCCTCTTTCTAGAATGATTGATAATATTCTGGAATGCGACTAAATGACTTGTTCAGTGAACACCAAATATGACGTTGTATACCAGTTTGTACTTTCGTATATACAATTAGGAAACCAAAACTCTTGACTTTGACATGTTTCTTAAGAACTACTGTGACGGGTGATGCATGCAAACAGGAGACGCTTACTCTCCTCGGGCACCTTGTCTCACCTCGGAATTTTTCAATATATCGGGGATCACAACAGTTCCTTTTTGAAACTTACACAATTTTGTATCTGTCCTTGGACTTTGAGAATGATTAACGGTTTGGTACTTCTTCGATATTGATTAAAATCATCGACGTCGCTCTTGAAGATTGATTGATTGATTATTTTTCTACGTCACTCCAAGTTTATCTCACGTATATGGTGACGGCATCTGCCTGATGCAGAGTAATTTACACCTTTGCAATGGAACCACCCGAAGCACTGAGGGATTTTGTATATGTCACGCCTACCGTGACACGGGACCTCAGTTTTACTGTGGAGAACATATTTGTTTAACATGGTATAACTGCCTTATTAACCATTAAGTGTTCCAAGGAACAAACAGACAGATTGAATGGCTGACAGACAAACATGGACTGACTGATGGACAGACAATGAACTTACAGATAGATTGACTTACGGACAGACAGACAGACAGCTGGACTGACGGACATACAGATGGAGTGACTGACGGACAGATAGATTGACGGACAGACACTAGGCAGGCAGAACTCTACAAATGGCTTTGATTTGCAAGCGATACACTGATATGAAATTAGATATCGGTTGGGAAATGAAACTATGTAAATATAGCACGGACAACATAAGGGTAGAAAAGCATTTCCATTATGGGACACAAAATAAGAATGAACCTGTAGGAATGACTTGTGGAAATATTCAGTTTATGCTTTCTTGACAAAATATTCCCATAGAATTGATTAAATCAAGTAACATATTCAGACTTCAAATAATTATCTCGAAGTATCACAGGAAGTAGGGATAGACCTGCTTGACAGCATAGGTACTCAAAATATATATTTTGAGACGTTCCCTGGCATTCAGCGTACAGTCTATATATGAAGGAACTCTGAATGCGAGGGAAGGTCTCAAAATGCACATCCCGAGTACCTATGCTTGATAGTAGAAGCTTACGTAGAGGTGATACATAAAACAAGAAGTAACCTACCTTGAGCAATACCGCAGGAACATACAGCTGGACTTCTCGGATTGAAGACACCGTCTCACGCTCTTTGTCGTCCTTAAGGTAAATCTTATCCCATATACTTTGCCAAGACTCTTTACCGTCAAGGTCATCGATCACTTCACGACGGCCATCTTTGTAAAGTATGTTGGCAGTCCTGTGCTCGGCAAACGTTATTCGTGTGATAACAGAAGTACATGGGTTGTGGTGCGCAGGCAGGAGTTTCTCCCCGAGAAGTAAGTTGAGGAAACTAGACTTCCCAGCCGATGTTTCCCCTGAAAGAATAGAACTTTTATAAAGAATATTTCCGTACCTGTTCTGTATATGTAGATACCATCATATATTTCTGCCTTACTCTATGATATTCGGATGCCTATATAAATATCTTTCGATGTGAAACGGCTTCCGTTAGGAGCTTGGTTAGAGACCGAAGGGTCCCGAGTTCTAGTCCCTCCTGTGGTGCATCGGTGTCCTGAGACAGTAAAAACCCGAGGCCCTTTTTCACGGTAGACGAGGCACGTAGGAGATCCCTCACTGCTTCAGTTGGGGCTGTTGCATAGTTCCAGATTTCAGTGCAATGCATCACACAGATGCCTACACTGTTTAACTGTAATAATCTTGTTGCGAAATAAAATGAAATAATAGAATGAAATAAAATAAAAAAAGACCTCGTGTAATAACCTTATCTGTACATAATTTGGCGAGCAATACTAGTATATGAATGAATCAGTCCATCTGTTTGTTGCTCTGTTCTCCCGTTCGCCTGCGCGTGTGTGCGTCCATCCGTCCGTCCGTTCGTCCATCCATCCATCACTTCATCTTAATTTTCTTATCACACAGATCAATAAACATGCATGGATATACAGCATTGAAACAAAGCAATTAGGTGCGATAAGCTATTATATAACACTTTACGTCCAAGTGTAGCAAATATATACATCATGGAGGAGAGAGAAGCACGCGCCATTCGGGGAGGGTGGAGATAAGGGGTTGAGGAGGGAATGTCAAGGAAGGGAGAGGGCAACCATAACCCACCCACTCTTTTTAACGTGTCTGCCCCCTCATTGTTGGTGTAGAGTCTATTTTTCAAGATGTATAATAGAGAATGATGAGGTCACAAATCTTCTGAAGTGAAGTTTAATTTGTTTAGTTTAAAGCTCGGCTCGTGATCGAGAGGTCCCGGGTTCGACTCCCGCCCTTACGCACTGGTGTTCTGTCTTTCGGATGAGACAGTAAAAACCGAGGTCCTGTGTCACGGTAGGCGTTGCACGTAAAAGATCCCTCACTGCTTCGGATGGGTCTGTTGCAAAGGTCTAAATTTATATGCAATGCATCAGGCAGATGCCGTCATCATATACGTGAAATAATCGTGGAATGACGTAAAACAATATTCAATCAATCAATCAATTTAGTTTAAGGATCTGGCTTACAGAATAAGATTGTTGTATTTTACTTATGTTTGTGTTATTCTACATAATTCATTTTAAATAAATAAATGAAATTTATCCTGTTGTTTCGATATCACTAGCTGTACAAGCAAGAGACCATCAGAGCTTATGCGATACCATTCGTCGTCCGTTCGTCCATCCGTAAACAATTTGTTTCTTATCGCTACTCCTTCGAGATTTGATTATGGGCTAAAGGTATTCCATATAAGCTTTTGTACCCGTGTAATTTTCAACTCTCGGGAGTGGAGATATGTGTGGTCTTGAAATCTAGTCATGGCTTCTCTGCCAATAGAGATGTTTATTATTGTATAGTCATATATGACTTCATTTCTTTCCCCATTAAATCAATAGCATTCATCCAAGTGAAAAAAATCCAACACAAACCATAGTTCAATAAGCTTTTCTTGTTCGTTTTATGAAAACTGATAAACTGGCAGTAGACAGGGGATGCAGAGTTGCAACCCTTTTGGTCGAAAAATTTTGCCCAACAAAGATCATTTTGGCTAGATTTAAAGCTTTAACCCCAATACCACCCTTTTTATGACTGAAAAGCATTCATGGCAGGTCGCAACCCCATTTTCAAACATTTCTATATTCGCCTAGAATAGATACTTTGGATCTGTGTAGTGTAAGTAATAATGGTAGATTTTGTCATACAGCTGAACCAGATTTCTTGGATCAGACTCAGCTGTATGACAAAATCCACCACAGGCACAACAAGAATATCAATTTATGAACAAGACGTGAATAACCTCACAAAAACTTTGTTTACACGGCAGCTGCAGTACCGACTGAGAACGATCTCTGGTCCCCCTACCGGGGCTCCGCCATGAACCTGCTGGAGACCGCCTAGACCCCTCGCCTGACTCCCCCCTTTGAAGTCCAAAACTTGGATCCACCCCTGGTATACATGAATATCTGTAAACATACTGCCACACAGTTAACATTCACATCCTTGTAACTATTGCGGGAGCGGTGCAAAATTTGCACACATATTTCTTGTTTTTAAGTTGATGCGAAGTTCCATAAAAGTTTTGATCATTAACAAAGCAAATGCGTAGCAACAGAGAAAATACATCGGTGTTCTGTCTTTCGGATGAGACAGTAAAAACCGATGTCCCGTGTCACGGTAGGCGTGGCACGTAAAAGATCCCTCACTCGGGTGGGTCCGCTACAAAGGTCTAAATTTCTGTGCAATTCACCAGACAGGTGCCGTAACGTGAAATTATCATGGAGAGACTTAAAACAATAGTCTCTCAATCAATCAATCTATTTTAAGTAACCTGATTTATTTAAACTAATTTATTTGTTTATATATTTTTGCAACGCGCACATGTATATCTCGTATTTGTTATCCCGAGCGTTGTGAAATGCTCGTTTTGCACATTTATATCACGGTACGATTCGGACCTCGGATTCTGCGCTCTTGGAGCAAGGCCCTATACGCTTTGAACGTTCAGCTATGTGAAGTTGTTTTACGTTTAATGTACATCCGGGTCTTGTGTAGGGCTTGCATTCAGATAACTGATACTTGGCACAATCATATAGTACGGTTAAACTTTATGCATGTACGGTATAACATCATCGAAAGACTCATTGCTTGGCTCTGCAAGATCTTCGAGTTGCTTTTCAACCACAAATTTATAATTCGAAACAGCCACACTATACGATCGGGCATCTTTATTCCATATTTCTCCACCAGACTACAACCTGGCAAGTCATCACATGTCATCCTCTACAACCAGCCATTCTCAATTCCTTAATTCATCTACCAGATACAACAAACAGAAATCTTCCCAATTTGATATCATATCTTTCAGACTCCCTTGATCCCTGAGTTCAGCTACTGCAAACTACACGTATGTTCGGCCATACCTGGTTTCTTAATTCGCATAGAGATATACGTACTACAATCAAATGTTCATTTTTAACATTTTGCCTACCCGATTCTTCAGTCAGACATCTGTTCTAGTGAGAGAAGAGGATGACAGTGGTAAATTTGAAACATTAAATAATTTGAATAAAAAGGGAGTGGGTGGTTAAATACAAACATTTGAACTTTTCGGAATTTTCTTGGGATAGGGGATAGGAGAGGGTAATTACATAAGTGAAAGATAACCTTTGATTTATTTGTTCAGTGCCCGAACATTATATAGACATCTTATTCTTCATTAGATAGACAACATGTTATTTCACCTGCTAGATACTACAACCAGACATTTCTAATTATAAATTTAGCTGTTGCTGGACATCCGTGATTTATCATTTCACTTACTAGACACTACAACCAGACATTTCTAATTATAAATTTAGCTACTAAAACTGTTGCTAGACATCCGTGATTTATCATTTCACTTACTAGACACTACAACCAGACATTTCTAATTATAAATTTAGCTACTAAAACTGTTGCTAGACATCCATGATTTATCATTTCACTTACCAGACACTACAACCAGACATTTCTAATTATAAATTTAGCTACTAAAACTGTTGCTAGACATCATGATTTATCATTTCACTTACCAGACACTACAACCAGACATTTCTTAACATAAATTTAGCTACTAAAACTGTTGCTAGACATCCATGATTTATCATTTCACTTACCAGACACTACAACCAGACATTTCTTAACATAAATTTAGCTACTGAAACTGTAACTAGGCATCAGTGATTTACCATTCACTTACCAGATACTACAACTAGACTTTTAGGATTTTTAAATTCTGCTTTGTAAAACTATAACCAGATATCGTAGTTTATTATTCACCAACCAGTTACTACAACCAGACATCTCCGATTTTTTAATTCAGCTACCCTAACACTATAACCAGATATCCTTTATTAATTAACTCACCTACCAAATACTACAACCAGACGTCTAGAATTTCTTTACATACCCGACACGACTACCAGACATCTCTGGTTTCTTTTTATTGCATATCGGTCACTACAACCAGACATCTCTGATTTCTTTATTTTACATACCACGACCACACTCGACTACTAGACATCTCTGATTTCTTTAGTTTACGTACCACAACCACACTCGACTACCAGACATCTCTGATTTCTTTATTTTACGTACCAGACACGACAACCAGACAATCGTCACGTTTGGTTCGCCGAATCCTCTCTCGGAAGTCGATGTTCAAGTTTTTAGTTGCACCCTCCTTTTGTAATAGACTTTCAATGGCAGTGCTCCCTCTCTTACTTCCATGTTCGCTGCGATTTGTGTCTTTTTCTTGGAATTTGTCGAATTCTTCGCTAAATTTATTTAGCAATTTTAATAGTTGTGCTTTTTTCTTCCGTTCGTCCCTACTGAGGGAAACCATGTGTTCTGCGACCTAAAATATACAGAAGATAAAGATTCATTACATGAATCATTTCTCATTTTCAATTTTTTCTTTCATTATTCTTGTTTTTTCTTTCCTTCCTTCTCCCTTTTTACAGTGCTTATGTCAGTTAGATTCTTGTCCAGGCCATAACCTTTTACATCTTGCATGGATTTTAATATATCACAGAATTGTTTCCCAGGACCCAAAGGTGTGTCATGACCTTGACTCAAAGGTCATATCTGCAAGGTCATAATGCATATGATGGGTAAATCTTTGTCCGGGTCATAACTCTTTACCCCTAACATGGATTTGAATAACATTTCACAGAATTGTTGCCCAGGACCCAGGGTGCGTCTTGACCTTGAACCAAGGGTACATTTGCAAGGTCAAGGTCACACTGTATACGATGGGTAAATCTTTGTCTGGGCCATAACTTTTTACCTCTTGCATGGATTTGAGTACTATTTCACATAATTGTTTTCCATGATCCAAAGGTGTGTCATGACCTTGTGCCATATCTGCAAGGACTAAGTCACTGTGCATATGATTGGTAAATCTTTGTCCGGTCCATAACTTTTTACCCATTGCTCGGATGTGGATTATAATTCACAGAATTGTTGGCAAAGAAGGAATGTTGCCATACTCCAAATTCCAAAATTTCATCCCATTAATCTAAGCATATTATGCCACGGTAGGCGTTGCTCTTTATTTATTTATTTTTTTTTTATTTTTTTATTTTATTATTATTTATTTATATTTTTTTTTTTGCAATCCGGCCAAAATAAGTCCTGTTCGCTGTTGGTACAGCTTTCGTCCGCTGAATATTTCAATCATACTTTTTATACCTATTGTCCTATGACATATTTGAAATATTCTGATATTTAAATATGCATAATGACCACTATGAAAGCAGTATCAGAATATTTCAAATATGTCATAGGACACTATTTTCAGTATTAGACATACAATGCCCTGTTCGGATGTGTGTGCGGGGGGGTGGGGGGGTGGGGGGGGGGGGGTAGGCTCTTATACGATGCATGCATGAGGATATGTTAAGAGAAACATGTATATATTATAAGTTAAAGTTGACAGTAACAGTGAACAACTGAAGTATAACTTGATCTCAACTTCCTGATACAACATATACTCATTAACTTCTTCACTTGAAAACTGACTAAAAGTTTTCATTAAAAAAATAGGTGGTGACAATGCATTCGGTTTTGTATTATTTGTCTAAAACACAATGCATTGTTAAATATAGATTGAGCTTTCTATATTGTACATGTAAATAACATCTGCAAAAGCTTTTATCCTAGGTTAACAAAGGCATTACAAAGGCAGATTAATACAAAGTATTTGTAAAATGTAATGACTCGTTTAACACTTCAACGAGAACATACCGGGTATTCCCCGTGGAAATTTAATATTTCAGAGGTGTCTTAGAGTGGGACAGAAGATTAGTCCGATGTAACTATTCTGGGCGTGATTCTATGAGAATTTCACAGTACATTTTTTCTGTTTTGGAAATTTTTTTATCGATCACAGAGAAAAATTTCGCTAAAACATCCCAGGTGTAGAGATCAGGGTGTCACTGACGTCATTCTTTATTTTGTATTCTTATCTAACGAGGTGTGGACATACCCCTTCTACTATTACTTTTATATCACCTCATTACATATATCTTAATACATATATTGTATTACATTCAGAATGTATCATACTGTTCCGCATTCCATCATTATTTATTTGATAAAAGTGACATATCTAGAAAGAGAAGAATGAGGAGGGGGCGCTCCGAGTATATGAAGATTCAAAATCTTCGAGAGTTTAGTAATATTTCCTTTAAGTCGGATTTGCTAAGAAAGCGATCCAGTGAACCGGTTGTATATTTTTTAAACCCCTTGGCCCCGCCACTGGATATATACACATGCGATATACAATATATACCTTGTCACGTGACATTGCATGCATATCTTAGAGCCTGTTCTCCAATGTCAAGCAAAGGAGACGAGGATGAATTACCAATGCATTTATTATGCATTGTATTCCAAAGCGTGTTACCTTCATGAAAACTACAGAATAGGTGAAAAATCCTGGATTTTGACTGAGTCTGAATGACAAGGCAACTTGATGTGAATAAAAGATAAGAGAGAATAGAAACTAGGATGGAAGACCTCTGTTGCATAATTTCAGCTGTCATTCAGATCGAATTTCGGTAATTAAACTGCCCACGGGATTATCACGTGTTAATATCATGACCATGGAAGCATGAGAAAGGAGGGGGGATGTCAGTTGTACCCGTTTGCGTTTTGATTCTCACATAATGTTTTGAGAAATCTTTAATTAATTGCATAATTGAAATGTTAGAAGATAAACGGTTGTCTATGATTGCATGATCATATCGCTGTCACAGCGGGTCGAAAGACATCAGTCTCGGGCGACATGCTCCGACATCCCATCCATTGTATATTACTGAATTTGTAAAGGGTGTAATATCTTCCCTTCTAATCGTGATGGCAAATTTAGTCTGTATCATATGGACCGAAATATTCGACAGATGTCAAACGCAGGAGATGCTTACTTTCCCCGGGAACATGACCTCTCTCCCGTTTGGGGGTTACATATGCTCCCTAAGTATATGCTCGTTTGTTTTCTCTTTGTTTCCCATTGCTGATTGCGGCGCCGACGATCCGGGTTGCGTCACTATGTTTAAGAGGTTGGTTACCTCCTGCTTCCATGTCGCGATATAACTGAAAAATTGTTGAAAGCGACGTAAAACACCAATCAACCAATCAACCAACCAACCCATTGCTGAGGAATCTGTATGCCCTATGGTAACACGAGTTTGGGACTCTTGAGTTCGCTTCTGATTTTATATGTCCTATGGTATCACGAGTTTTGTACTATTGAGTTAGTTTCTAATTTTGTATGCCCTATAGTATCACGAGTTTTGTACTATTGAGTTAGTTTCTAATTTTGTAAGCCCTATAGTATCACGAGTTTTGTACTATTGAGTTAGTTTCTAACTTTGTATGTCCTATGGTATCACGAGTTTTGTACTATTGACTTAGTTTCTAATTTTGTATGTCCTATGGTATCACGTGTTCTGGACTATTTAGTTAGTTTCTAATTTTGTATGTCCTATAGTATCACGAGTTTTGTACTATTGAGTTAGTTTCTAATTGTGTATGTCCTATGCTATCACGAGTTTTGGATTATTGAGTTAGTAGACGTTGCAGGGAATTTCTGTTTCAATTTGAGGGGTGAATCTAGATATTTTACTAGGAAATTGTGTACCGAGTACTTAGAAATTAAATGGAAAGTTCCAAGGCCATTTCACGAGAAAGAGGATTGTATGAACCGGAATCGTAACGTAACGCATTAAATATTCATTTACTTGAGAAGGTAATGGAATCGTAGCCGTTTGAATCAATATACAAGAACCCGGAAGTAAAAATAGTGACACATGGAGCCTTCCATGTTATTAGATGACTCTGAACACCAGGATTAGTTCGACCAAAGACAAAAATATTATATATTCTCAAATCATCCTCTCCGAGGCATACAAACGGATTGCAACTAACTAAACGTAAAACGTAAATGACCTTTATCAGAACGATGGGATCTTTTTTATGGTACTGAGAACGTAAAACGATAATAATAGATGGGGTTTTTTTCATTGATTTTCTTTTGGTTTGGTTTATATTGTGCGACACTATGGATATATGATTCATATCAAGTCAACTACCCAAAGTACCGATCACCATGTCAAATATCCAAGCTTTGTCCACGATGTCAATTAGCCATGTTATCAATCACCATGTCAAATCTCCAAACGTTGGACATGATATCAGTTAGCCATGTTAGCAATCACCATGTCAAATGTCTAAGCTTTGACCACGAGGTCCATTGGCTAAAATACCAATCACCAAGTCAAATATCCAAGCTTTGACCACGGCGTCCACTAGCCAAATTACCAATCACAATGATTTCAAGGAGTTGAACTTTGATTATAATGAACATGTGACTCCAGATTATGTTTTGTCTCTGGAAGAAATGAATCTATTATCAAATATTAATGTAAATACTGATATAAATGAACCTATTTCTGATGTTGAAATATTGAATTGTGTGAAATCATTGAATCGAAACAAATCATGTGCAGTAGATAATATATTTAATGAATATATTATAAATTCCATTGATACCATGTTGCCTGTATATACTGTTTTGTTTAATACGATTTTTGATAGTGGTGTTATACCTAGTAATTGGTTACTAGGAAACATTGTTCCAATTTATAAAAATAAAGGTGATGTCAATGATCCAAAAAACTATCGACCAATTACGCTAATTAGTTGTGTTGGTAAATTATTTACTTCTATACTAAATCAAAGGCTGACCTCTTATGCCGACTCTGCAGAAATTCTTTTGGAAAATCAAGCTGGGTTTAGAAAACATCACTCAACTCTTGATCATATATTTTCGTTATATAACCTAATTGAACTGTTTAAATATAGAGGGAAAAAGATGTATTGTGCGTTCATTGATTTTGAAAAAGCCTTTGATTCTGTGTGGAGATTAGGATTATGGAACAAAATTTTAAACAATTCAGTAAATGGGAAATGCTTTAATGTTATTGTAAATATGTATAGAGGTATTAAAGCAAGAATTAAGGTAGAAAATAATTTTTCAGAATGTTTCCCGTGTACCAAAGGGGTGAGGCAAGGGGAAAATTTGTCCCCCTTTTTATTTTCAATATTTTTGAATGACCTCGAACATTTTCTTTCAACACATGGGTCCAAAGGGCTTGAATCAGTTTCTATTTTATACCAAAGTGAATTTAACACTTACCTAAAATTGTTTCTACTATTATATGCTGACGACACCGTTTTGTTATCTGAGTCTAAAGATGATTTACAACATCAACTGAATATCTTTTGTGATTACTGCTCATTCTGGCGTTTGAAAGTTAATATAGAAAAAACCAAAGTTATGGTATTTGGCAGGGGCAGACAACCCAGAGATTTAAAATTTATGTATAGCGGGTCTGAAATTGAAATTGTAAATAGTTTTCAGTATTTAGGTGTATTGTTTTCGAGAACCGGAACTTTTCGGAATCATATTAAACACTCATATGATAAAGCTATGAAAGCTATGTTCAGTGTTATATCTAAATGCAGAAGTCATAATCTACCAATTGATTGTCAATTGGATTTATTTGACAAAATTGTTAAACCAATATTATTATATAGCTGTGAGATATGGGGTTTCTCAAACAGAGACATGGTAGAGAAATTACACTTGAAATTTTGTAAATATATTTTGAATCTTAACAAATCTACCCCAAACTATATGGTATATGGTGATCTAGGAAGATACCCGCTGTCTATTAACATAAAAGTACGAATGATAACATTTTGGGCGAAATTGGTAAACTCAAATAAACTATGTACAAAATTGTATGCTCTTTTACATAATATAACATGTACACCTTGGATGAAATGTGTAAAATATATTCTTAATGAATGTGGTCTATCATACATTTGGTTGTCTCATACTTTTTCTAGCGTGAATTGGTTACGGTATACTGTGTATAATATATTGCGTGATCAATATGTACAAAAATGGCAAAGCGATGTTTTTAATTCACCCAAAGCAACGAACTATAGAATTTTTAAAACAAAATTAGATTTAGAAAAGTATCTGTTACACATTCCGTTAAAAAAGGCCAAACT
This sequence comes from Pteria penguin, assembly GCA_035048485.1. NCBI lineage: Eukaryota > Metazoa > Mollusca > Bivalvia > Pterioida > Pteriidae > Pteria > Pteria penguin. The sequence goes on along the minus strand of CM068588.1, from coordinate 1,740,285 downwards.
ACTTTGTAAATTTAGATGTGGTAATATTAAATTGCCAATAGAAACAGGCAGATGGCATAATATACCTAGAAGTGAACGAAAATGTACGCTTTGCGACTTAAATGAAATTGGAGACGAATATCATTATATTTTTAGTTGTAACAACACTAGTGTCGCATCTATTAGAAAAATGTGTTTACCTGAAATTTATCTCGTTAATCCTAATACATTTAAATATGCAAGTCTGTTTAATTCAAATGATAAAATTTTGTTATCTAAATTATGTACTTTCATAAGCCATATAAAGGACAGAGTCCAACCTCCTGGTTGATATGTTTTTAGTCCGCATGTGCTGATATGTATTGTATATATGTAAATATTTTATATATGTTCTCTACACTGTTACTATATGCAGTTTATGAGAATAAAGATATTGTCATTGTCATTGTCATTGATAAATGTCCAAGTTTTGTCCACGATGTCCACTAACCAAGATACTAATCACCATGTCAAATATCCCGGTTTGGACCACGATATTAAGTAGCCAAGGTAACAATCACCAGGTCAGTTATCCAGGTTTGGACCACGATATTTATCAAGTAGCCAAGATAACAATTACCATGTCAATTATCCAGGTTTGTGACTGTGATGTCAATTAGTCTTCGGGCTACTGTGTGTAACCCTGTTGAAAAAAAAATCTTTATCATTTATCCATTTCTGACTGATTGATTGATTTTTGTTTAACGTCACACCACGAATATTTCACCTATATGGTGACGGCATCTGCCTGATGCGGGGCATACAAATTTTGACCTTTGCAACGGACCCACCAGAAGCAGTGAGGGATCATTAACGTGCCATGCATACCACGACACGGCACCTCGATTTTTACTGTCTTATCCGAAAGACAGGACACCGGCATGACCAGAGTGGGACTCGAACCCCGGCCTCCCGATAAGGAGACGAGAGCGATACCACTAGGCTACGCCGGCTTTATCCATTTCTGTCAACATACAGTAAACTACTCATGAGAAGATCATTATGTTATGTTATTTTTAAAATGATGATAATAATAATGAATCAGCAATAAAAAATAGAGAAAACCAGTGACTAGTCATTTGTTGGTCACATGACACATACTTGAGTCAACTATCGTTTATGAAGATTAGCTATCAACCAATCTCCATTGACAAATATCTATATCATTTTAAGAAATCACTTCACATACTCATAAATTCTTTCAGTAGGCACTGAAATTTAACGCCTTTGTTTAATCAATTCATTAAATTTAAAATTAGTTCCTCGTCTAAGTAGTAAACAGATCACAGAGTGCTTGTCATTAATAGATATGAATTCGCAGAATTGTGACATATAGAAATCTTCCTTTTTTTCATTTGAAATGCTTTGTTAGAAGCGCTGAATGGCATGAACGGATAACTGGGAATTTATGGAATAGATACATAAAGGTGGGAGTGTAACAGCTGATCTAAGCTGAATTAAATTCCTGATGCGTTATATTAGACGACTCTATATCTAGATAAGATGCACGATAATGGGGCAGGATATATATATAGAAGATGTGTCAATTCTGCTATAGATTAACACGGTGGATACGGAAAAACCATGTAATAGAAATCTGTCTTAGATCATATCGGCGATCGTCACGTGGAATGTTAACCGGGGAAATGTTCTACAAGTGCAGTCTGTAGAAAAAGAGATTTTATCCCGAAATACCTATGAAATTAAAAATAAAATGAAATAAAACAAGGGCAGGTAACACACCTTATTACAATAGCCTCTGTAATCCTCATTTGCGTTCCAGTACCGGGACGTTTTACAGAATAAAAGAGACAACACTGACAAAAATTTTGTCACACAAAGTCTTAAACAGCTTGATTCCATGGTCAATGCAGTGTAGTTCAAAGAAGCTTAGCTTTTAAAAAAGCTTAGAATGCAAACCCTGTAGTATTTTTAATTGCGAGGAAAATGGTACTTGTGGGTCAGTTTAAAATGAAGACCCTTTTGTATGATGTTAGCTAGGTTGTTGTCTAAATAATAGTTAATACCTCCTTTCTAATGTTTATTTTATGTTTAGACTTGGGTTGGGAAAGCTGACCATATTCGTCGGGATGTCACCGTTTGGACATTTCGAACACCCTAAGTACAATTAGACATGGAAGAAATCATACAAACTACGCAGTACTTGCTTCACCAACTTCAATACCTGAAGAAAACAAACTCCCCGTCAAGGCCTCTTGTGCCCAAATAATCGCTGGGGAAGTTTGCAAAGTACAAAGAATGCTACAAACTGCGCTATAATTGCTCGACCAATTAAACTGCTAGAAATCCTTGATACTCCGCCTTCATTTACTCGGAACTTTTCGAGATTTTCTATGGCCAGATAATGTACATACGCTAAAAGGTACGAACATCTAATTAGTATTACGCGGGAAAATTCTGTTGGATTATACCACTGCTGCCGTGGGAAAGATTACACGATTGTTGATTTCCAAACTATGAATATCCTTCATATTTAGACATGTTTATGTGGCATCCACTAATTTATCTAAAAATAAATATTTTAAAGTATTTTTTTATTTTTAGAATACATTGCATGTAAGATTTATTTCTCATTTATATGCATTCACTAAAGAAAATCACCCCCAAGTCATAATGTCTATCCTACTAAAAGCTCTATTCTCATATACTCCTCTATGCGTTTGAAAGTACAGTAAATACTATTCGTTTGGAAAGCTCAACTGTAACATTGATTTAGTAATGAGCATTGCCTTTGAAAGCAAGGGTATTCTTCTTCATTCCCTTTCCTTTTAAGCGCATTAGAAATATCGATGTCATGGACAATACAAAACTTATACTGTCTGACCTCGTAAAGTAAAGCAACTACTTTTTAGAGGCTATGTTTTCCCAGCATGCAGTATAATCATGTCGCACATGCGCATTTCCAGATTAGACAACAACGTAATATGCAAACCCCCGACGGGGTTTTTAAGCAAACCATTTTGAAACGTGCACCATGATCAGCTTTTTGCCTAATATCCATATTTGGAATCATTAACCTTATTTGAAACTCAGTAATGAACTGAGCGTAGACACACTTTGCCGACACATTTAGAACTATTACTTTTAAATAACAGGAATTGTAGAAAGTACATGCAAATGATTCTCTACCCATGTTGGGTACCTAAATTCGATTGATTTATAAGTTTTTCTATGACAGAATTTAATATAGCATACGTTCTATATTTTATCATTTGTGGGAGTGCCAACGTAAGCTAAGAAATAACGCTGTACTGCATTTTCCAAACAAGAATGTTCGGAGTTGTTCTGTGTAGAATTATTTCTTAAAAGGCTTCTTTAAAAAGATGGAATCATATTTGGAATCAGCTATGCAAGAATAATATTGATAAGGATATTATTTCATGGTATTTTGAACGGTGTTAGATTTCAAACGGAAAACTTTAACATTACGTTCAGAACTACATGTACCTCACCGTTTTCTGCGAAATGCAGACACTAGTAATTGGGGAAGCCTTAGCATTGCGTTAGGAAATACCTCGCCTTTTTCTGCATAACATAGGCACAAGTAAAAGACGATGAGTTTCGATTGTTAGCATGGTTGTATGGAATTTGTAATGACTGCAACAATCATAATACAGCAGCCAAAAGCTACAGAAACATTACGATGCAGATATCCAGGGGCTACTGAAATCTAATCAGGGACAAACTAAATCCATAAGACATCAATGCTAGTACAGTGGCGGATCCAGTATTTGTTGTTAAGGGTCATGGAAATTTAGGAAACGGTAGAGGCCAAGGGCCGCCTTAAGAACGCCGGTGGGTCCATGTCAAACACCGCTGGTGGTGTCAATAGGACGAAGCCCCATACAACTTATATGTGCAAGAATTTCCAAGTGAATAAAAAATTAAATAAAGAGTATCCGAATAGAACTTTTTTATTTCGTGATTCTTCCAAAGCACAATGGACATGATTCTGTCAAATATTTTAGAAATGTACTTTAAAAACCGAATAATAAAGTCTATTTTGTACATCATTTTATACACAGGACAGGATCTGATCGTAAGAACGGTATTCATGAGTCGTTTTAACTACACCTACAACTGTATCATAAAATTCGAAATCATTGTAATTTTTGAAAATTTTATTGGGGGGGGGGGGGGGGGGGTGGAGGCGAGAGCGCTTCTTAACGTTGCCAGTGTAATAAGCAATAAAATCAGTCAGATGATTGAGAATAAGATCAAACAATGATGGAATCATGCGCCCAGAAAGTGTAAACATTACCTGCAGACTGGACACGTGCAGTGGTGGATCCAGGATTTCTAAAAAAAAGGGGGGGGGGGCACATGTGTATTAGCCAAACTACACAGCCATTTTTGGTGCCAAATCTGGATTTTTACTAGTAAATATGTGACGAAAAGGGAGGCCCGGGCTCCCCCTCTAAATCCGCCACTGACATGTGTCATCAATGATCCCCATATCAGGTTAGGGTATAAGGTATAGGAGAATTCAACTTCAACCTAAAGCAGGTATATAAAATACCGGTAACGACCAAAGGGTATGCAAAAATTACATTAGTCTAGAGGAAACTATTCCGAAACAGCTAGGACCAAGCCATAGGGAATTAAAGGGAACTATAGGGAAAATAAGGAATTGTAGGAAATATCAATCAACAAGTGAGTGATGGACAAATGAAAGATAAAGACATCAGTCTCCGCCGTATGAAAAAATTAATAGTCAGAAATTTTTATTTCAGGATAGGGTGTTCTTATTATTATTATTATAACCAGTGCGCTTCCCTCTGGAGGTCTAAGAGGGATTTTTGAAAGAAAAAACCGCTTTCATCACAGACAAAATAGTAAACAAGAAAGACATAGGAAGACATCACAAAAAGTACATAATCCATTGGGGACTTGAGAGATCAGATGCAAGTAGACACATGAAAAAGAAAATACCACCAATACTATTTGGTAAGGTTAATATATATAAACTGTTATCTGCCAACATGCAATCATAATAAAGGCATTCAGAAGAATGATTTGAGCAAGAATATACCGAAGAACCAGTCTAAGATCACAATCATTCACGAAACATTCCACCAAGCGTAATAATTCTGTTCCAGATATACGTATTAAGGTATTGGTTTTGAATTGAGTAGTCTTATATGAAGAGGTGAAACACGGAGAGGTAATTTATTTCCGGCTCGTACTAAATAGTCTTGTAGTCGACTATATGATCATCAAAACAGCAATACGTTGAAAGTGAGGGAAGAGGAGAGAGGGGGGGGGGGCAATGTTTGAAGTTTTGGGATAGATTTTCTTCTTCAAATGAAAAGGCCGAGGGGATCGGAGTGCATAAACCTCACAGAGAAATAAAGACTACATAGTGAGCTTTGTGTGGGAAGTAGGAGAGGGGTATCATTTATCCCCTGTACAGCATGGTACTCAGAAGGTTCGGGGTAGAACGTTTGACCTAAATGTTGTAGATATGTGACACTTTCTATACCGCATTGTTCTATCTTATCTACAATATATCTGCATGTATACGTTTTATGCAGGCATGGCGGATGTGACTAGCCGATCAGGAGACATCTACCCGGGCACCTGCTCTCACTTCCGATAACCAGGGGTCGCTTTATGTCCATATTGATGCATTGGTGTGTCATAGTAACATAGCGCTGGTAAACTTCGTATTCCACAAAGTTTATCATTACTATAATGAGTTGTCTAATTCTATATATTACTATGTAATCTGGAGGTTGTATCTCCCCCCCCCCCCCCCTCTCCACCACCACCACCATTTTTTTTTTCTCTTTTTTATTGCCAAAAAGCCGGCGTGGCTTAGTGGTATCGCGTCGGATTCCTGATCGGGAGGCCGGGGTTTGAGTCCCGCTCTGGTCATGCCGGTGTTCTGTCTTTCGGATGAGACAGAAAAAAACCGAGGCCCCGTGTCATGGTATGCATGGCATATTAAAGATCTCTCACTGCTTGGGTGGGTCCGTTGCAAAGGTCAAAATTTGTATGCCCCGCATCAGGCAAATGCCGTCACCATATACGTGAAATATTCGTGGTGTGAAGTAAAACAAAAATAAATCAATCAATCAATTTATTGCCCAATAGTCGACCATCCTTCAGATCTATATATTTATGCCAGAAATGCTGACCAATTTTGAAGCATTAGTTATTGCAAATTTCAGATTTAAGTGGAATTTTGAGCACAACCCCCAACCCCTACTGCCGTATAGGTCATGCACGAATGTCTGTGAAAACAATAAAGAATTCTATTGAGGATATAAATAAGTAACATTATCTGATATATTATAGAACAGATTTGGTTAATTAAAACAAAAATACTTTGAAATTTTGCAATATTTTTCCATTGCATGTACTATGTACGTGCGTTCGTGTGCACTATTCATTTACAGCGGTGCCAATTATCGTACTCTATTTATAGCATACGAGTCACAGGAGTTGTACAGTTCTCTTTGAATATATACTCAATTATCCTAGACTAAGGTTGTTTCCCAAATAAGTTAAACCCCATACATAGTTTTGAACTAAATATATTTTATTGGACAAATTAATCTTCAGTGCTAAAATTCTGGCAAAGAACTGCGTGTACATGAACAATAGATATATGGGAAAATCGTATTACGGAATCGTCAACATTATAATTTGTCATTGACATATATCCGGTATATTCGCTATTGCTATTTTTTGTTACTTATCGACCATTTCAAGTAATTTTAACTGCAAAACTTGAAAAAACATCATCTTTTTAAAATGCATGCCAATGGGCATTTTAAAATTTGTTCATTCAATATCATTTAACGAACTGTTCCGATATATTTCGCACCTGGATTTTCCATTCTCAAAAGGACGGGGGGGGGGGGGACAATAAATAAACTATAGGGAATGATTCTCAAACAAAAAGTTGCTATATTAAGAACTTTCACATGTTGCCAATAAATTCGTAATTCTAGCATCTGATAATAATATGTAATTTGACAATTATGTACAACTCTGAAGGAATAGAAGAATAAAAATAAGATATACAAGATTTTCTGGTTTAATACCTACAATTCTGTCTCTCCCCGCCCTCCCCGCCCCCTTTCTCGCCATTAGGACTATTCAGTACTGTCATTTCCGCCTGGATCCTCGTCGACCCTATCACACTCTGCACTATACACGCTTGGTGGCAGACCACAGGGGTGACCTTACATTGAGAAATTCCCAAAATCTGCGGGAAAAATGACAGCGATCTTGAGAAGAGCAGACGAGGGCCATAATTTATTGATCGCTGTCATTTTTCCCGCAGATTTTACTGTATATCTTCTGACTCGATTACTTTCTTAATGGTATGTCCCGAGAGAATACGACCGATGCATTTTTAGGAGATTTGCTGCGGACTTGGGTTAAAGGATATTGCGGCGTTATTTATAGCACGATGTATCCATTAACCGTCCGTTTGGAGGCAAAATGAAATAATCGTGCAAAAAAAGATGGATTATATGGGTAAACAGTTACAAAGTCTATATATACAAAGAGAAGAGACTCTCCCCGATCGATCGGTACCAGGTTTTTGTCAAAGCGTGCAAAATTAGCGGAGATATCGAGGTTTGATGTTGGTCACCCCTGTGATACGAGTCTTCCCTTTTACCTATTGACGTATTACCAGAGACCTATGATAGGTCTCTGGTATAACAAGTCTATTACGGATTACATCTTGGGAATTTCTCAATGTAAGGTCACACCTGTGGGTACCTATTGACGTATTACCAGAGACCTATGATAGGTCTCTGGTATTACTAGTCTATTACGGATTACGTCTTGGGAATTTCTCAATGTAAGGTCACACCTGTGGGTACCTATTGACGTATTACCAGAGACCTATGATAGGTCTCTGGTATAACTAGTCTATTACGGATTACGTCTTGGGAATTTCTCAATGTAAGTACCTACTGACGTATTACCAGAGACCTATAATAGGTCTCTGGTATAACTAGTCTATTACGGATTACATCTTGGGAATTTCTCAATGTAAGGTCACACCTGTGGGTACCTATTGACGTATTACCAGAGACCTATGATAGGTCTCTGGTATAACTAGTCTATTACGGATTACATCTTGGGAATTTCTCAATGTAAGGTCACCCCTGTGGGTACCTATTGACGTATTACCAGAGACCTATGATAGGTCTCTGGTATAACTAGTCTATTACGGATTACGTTTTGGGAATTTCTCAATGTAAGGTCACCCCTGTGGGCAGACTATCTTTCTCTAATTATCAAACCGACCCAACGATGCATGTTTATAGAGAAGCTGAACCTTGAAACAAGCAGACGATGGATGTTTACCTGATATAAGAGGTCGTAAAGAAATACATTTCTCTCTCTCCTCCTTGTACACATATCAACCCCTGCCTCTCTCCCTCAAAGCAATGTCCTCCCTCACTCCTCATATTCGACGCCCTCTGTAATTCCTTCGCCTTGTATAGACAACTGGTCAGTTCGCATTTCTAGTCCGAGCGGATTAGGCATTGGCTTACCTTTCTCTTGTAGTCTTTGCTGCCACGGACTTTCTAGTCCGACCTGATCAGGCATTGGCTTACCTTTGTCTTGTAGTCTTTGCTGCCACGGACTTTATAGTCCGACCTTATCAGGCATTGGCTTACCTTTGTCTTGTAGTCTTTACTGCCACGGACTTTCTAGTCCGACCTTATCAGGCATTGGCTTACCTTTGTCTTGTAGTCTTTACTGCCACGGACTTTCTAGTCCGACCTGATCAGGCATTGGCTTACCTTTCTCTTGTAGTCTTTGCTGCCGGGGACTTTCTAGTCCGATCTGATTAGGCATTGGCTTACCTTTCTTTTGTAGTCTTTGCTGCCGGGGACTTTCTAGTCCGACCTGATCATGCATTGGCTTACCTTTGTCTTGTAGTCTTTGCTGCTGGGGACTTTCTAGTCCGACCTGATCATGCATTAACTTACCATTGTCTTGTAGTCTTTGCTGCCGGGGACTTTCTAGTCCGACCTGATCAGGCATTGGCTTACCTTTGTCTTGTAGTCTTTGCTGCCGGGGACTTTCTCTAAATGCATAATAAGTCTCTGTTTAGTTTCGTCTAATGTGTCCAGTCCGCCAGTATCCACGCCCAGGTCGTCTGCTATGTCGAACAAGTCGTCGAAGTCATCTTTTCTGAGGATATCGTCAGCCGTGTACTGGATGCTGACCCGTGACGTGGACTTTAACAGATATTGCCGGTGGGTGGCAGTCAGGTTTGACATCTCGACCTCTACCAGGAGCTAGTTACCTCTACGAGGTGACGTTCATATGTGGTATGTGTCTACACGCATTCTGTGAAATGACAATGGAATCTCCGTCAAGGCGATGTTGTCCCCGCCACAGGGATAGTGTCCTATTACAAGAGAACGACAATACTACAGGATGTTTCGTCCATGGAAGAGTGAATAACGATCACCGTGGAATGTTAACAGACACCCTTAAAACTTCCCGGTTGTATGCACACTCCTACAGCCTATACCCGTTAGAGAGCTAATTTATTTACATAATTTTCCTTGATAATTGTCTGAAACCAATTAAAATCTAGAGAGCATTTAAACACCAGCGTCTACACATGCAAGATAGAACGTCTTTGGACAAACAAAGAGAATCTTTGACCCATAACATTCTACGGTGATAAGATGATACAAGGTTCCTACGAGTAGTATTATGCTAAAGCGATAGATATATACGAGATTTAAATAACCGGGTGTTACGGTACGGGTTCTCTCTAATAGCGGAAGAAGATGCGAATAGGCACAATCTTACAATAGAATTACACCATTGATTGCATTCGTCACCATTCATTTATTCGCTGTGAAGAAAAGAGGTGGCGTGTTCACGTAGTTCCCTATTGAGTCAATACCTTTTCCGTTTCGAAAATTGAATATTGTCGTGTGCCATTAACCCAGTAACTACGTCTGACGTCATAACCAATTACAGGTCAAAGCATAGTAATTCCATTTCCCATAGGGTCCCATGTTAAATTACCGAACTTCCAGCAAGATTTACACAACATCCTACATTTTAGCTATATATAATCCACATATCAAAATGTTTGTCAGACCCTCCTCTATCAGAATTTTAACAGTTTACAATAGGTTATCCACCTTAATTTCGAGAAAATCATGCTGGAAGGGGGATACCCACCAAAATTGGCCAAAATTCAAATGTAAACAACCACCCCTTTTTAGGTCATTAAATCTTTACATTAGCGAAATGAGATAAAAATTCATGATTTTACAGCAGAATCAATCTTTATTTATACATAAATCAAATAATTTCATCCAATCACAGCTCCTGATACATTGAAATAGTAGTCCCTCTCTCCCTACACCACATCAGCCAATCACGGCTCTCGTTAATTACCTTTCTTTGACCTATAGGTCTCAATAACAGGAAATTTCGAAGCAAAAGGTAAAAAAAAATGGTAATAACAAATAAATAAAAAAGAAGAAGGAAAAGAATGAATAAATTAATTACAAATAAATAGATAAACAAACTAACAGATATATACATGTATTATAGATAAAAAAGTAAATGTTTCGATTATATTTGTATCAAAAAGAAAAAATAATAACAATAAGATTCGAACAATACAGAATACGACAAACCATTTTGGACGTTTAGAATATGCTATATTCGTGTTCGATTAGCCACGTTTAACTGCCCTACTACTATTGATGTCGTGTAGCTTCTGTCCGTTAATATTGTTATTTCAATGACGTAGTCTTTCTATACTTACTTGTATATACTGCTGTTTTAAAAACTGAATATAAAGTTCTCATAAAGATTTAACCTGATTTTCCTCCAGGGCACCTGGTCTCACCTCGATTTTATTGGGGTTCGCATTTGTCTGAATATGACACTATACACGATATTGTCCTTTTATTCCATGGACTATGAGATATGGTTTACCCTTCGGTACTTCTTCGTTTTTTACTTTCATGTAGTGACTTTATAAGATTCATTATGATTGATGATAGAGAAGCCACAATCGGGTTAAACATCTCCATGGTAACCAGTGATAACTCTGTATTACCACAAGGCAAAGCTAAGAATATTTTCAAAGATGAGGGTGTTGAAATGACCGTGACCCATGTAACATTAATTGATTGCGGAATTTAAACAACCGGATTTGGTTTCTTCAGATGTTGTTTAGTGCCTAATTCGTACCGAAACTAAACTGAAGTTTGTGTCACTTCCCCATTTAATAGATATGAAAAAAACGACACTGTTACGTGAGACTTACTTACTGAATTAAAATATTAAGATCGGTATTGACATAAACCATAAGTGAAGATTAATTAAATGACAATTTTGTGGTCTTTAGCTTGCATGCCAATGAATTCTTCAGGAAAGCCCAACACCTCTCAGACTTAGTTATTTTGTAACATTTGTTGAGGTCATCTGCATATGTATGAGGTAAAGTGTTCAGAAAACCGTCACGTGATTCGTTGGTTACATATCGTATGTTATTTTATCACAATGCAAAATACAATTCGTGGAAACTGATTGGTCATAAAGCTATTTATACGGATAACAAATATGTATGTGGATCTAATGCACCACATGCGAATTCTGACAACTTATGTCTCTTCTGTGATGATTTAAGGTTACGCAGCCGTTTTCGTGCCATATTAAAGAAGTAAAAATTCTAATCTCGCTGGAACGAGATACTTTCTCGTTCTCGTTCGAACGAGATTTTTTCTCGTTCGAACGACATACAAGTAACATCTAGACTGGAGTTACCTGTTCTTGCTTGCTATCGCTGCGCGATATTTTAGGATCTAAACAGGGATTGCCAGTGTTATGTAGTAGTTTTGCCCCCTAGCCATTTTCCCCCCGGAAAATGGCTATATAGTAGTTTTCCCCCCGGAAAAATGGCTATATAGTAGTTTTTCCCCCGGGGGAAATTTGGCTATATAGCCATTTTCCTCCCTCTTATAGCCATTTTTCCCCCGGGGAAAAACTACTATATAGTGGATTTTCCCCCCAATGTGAAATTCCGGATTTTCTTTTCACACATACATGTAAGTAAATCCAGCTTGTCCAGATTTCTATTTAAAATAGAGATATCTCTATTTTTTATACGGAGATATCCAAGTAATTTAGAGATATCTCATTTTCTTAAGTAGAAATGTCTTCAATTTTAATCTCTTTTCCAAATGCAAATGCATATATTTAGAACAGATTTATATACTAGAATTTCATTCGAGATATCTTTATTTAATCCGAGAAATCTCTATATATACAAATGGAAAAAAGAAAAACCACTCCGTTTTATGCCCCCGGAATGAAATTCGGGGGCATCTAGTTTTTGGCCTGTCTGTGACGCTTAGCCTGTGGCAAAAACCTTGACTATATCGTTTGTATCAAGAGGTACAAGGCTTTAAAAAAACCACATATAGTTTTCTTGTGATGACCTTTTATTTGGGACCATGATTTTTTAACTAGTGACTTTGACCTTGGTGCTCTACGTTTTCAAAAACTTAAACTTTGGCTGTATCTTTTGTACGAAAAGGAGAAGGAGTTTTGAACTTCATATATAGATTACTAGTGATAAGATCTTTAATTTGGGACCATAACTTTTGACATAATGACCTTGACCTTGTGACCTACTTTTCAAAAATTTAACCTTGACTATATCTTCTACACAAAAGGGTGTAGAGCTTTGAAACTTAGCATATAGATACTTTTAGATGAAACCTTTCATACTTTGCGTAAGGGACAACGAAATCGCATTCTTGTGATCATGATTTACAACATCTGCGACTAGACAAGCCTTGCCGTAAATTGCAAATCGTGGACACCTGGATGGAATTCCCTTCTGTTATTTTCATGTTCATCATGTACTCTGATGTACATGATGAGCGATATTGTGATATATAAAATGAATCAGTCTTAATTTATTTAGGAATTGAATGTTCAAGGAATTCTTGCACGTTCAATTCTTATATTTGTCATTGGAACATTTTGATTGATAAATTCCTATTTTACTGGGATCGAATCTTGAGTCACAGCCTGACGTCATGATTGACATCTATACGCAAGTAAACGACAATTTTTACAATGAAATAATAGAAGAAAATAGCATACTATGGTAAATATATAAAAAGAAAGACTTGTAAATAAATACATAAAACAAAAAAATAAATACACACACATACACGCACAAACAAAACACCTAACAGTATTTAGAAACACATTAACCATAACACCATCGGTTTGATCCACAGGCTATTACTATAGTACATATGTATTTCAAATGTTATCTGACTGATACAGAACGAACGTGTATAATTTCCAAACCGTTACGTAAGGGGGAAAAACTACTATGGGGGAAAGACTACTATATCGTAGTTTTTCCGCCATGGCGGAAAAACTACGATATAGCCATTTTTCCGGGGGAAAAACTACTATGGGGGAAAAACTACTATATAACACCGGTCTACATAATATGTTGTTCGATTGAGATAATTTCTTGTTCGAACGAGGTAAAAAAGATTTTTTTCTTCTTTAAATTGGCACGAAAACGGCTTGGTATAAGGCCGAAAATGTGGAAATCCAAAGTGAAAATATTTAAAGCGTAAACTAATTGTCAAATGTATCAAACTGACCTAAATGAAGGGCCAAATAACCCCTCTAAGGACAGCTCTGCATGCAGGATACTCCCAAGGTTGAGAATAATTTACAAACTTTTATCGAGTCGGTGTGGCCTAGTGGATAAGGTGATCGAAAGGTACTGGGTTTGACTCCTGCCCAGAGCACACCGGTGTTCTGTCTTTCGGATGAGACAGTAAAAATTGAAGGCCCGTGTCACGGTAGGCGTGGCACGTAAAAGATCCCTCACTGCTTCGGGTGGGTCCGTTGCAAAAGTCTAAATTTGTATGCAATGCATCAGGCAGATGCCATCACCATAATCGTGGAGTGGCGTAAAACAATAATCAATCAATCAAACAAACTCTTCTCACAGCGAATTTAAAGTATATTTTCTCGGGTCAGTGCAGAAGCACTGTCTGATTATATTTTGTAAATATTGATCAATAGATATTAATTGTGTTATGTTCAGGTATTTTTTTTTCTAGATTTTAAGGAAATCGATGAAGGTATAGTAATGTCATAATAATCAAGTGGAGAAAGCAGGTGTTGGTCAAGGCTAATCGACACGCCATATCCATAATCTTCCGCTGCAGCTGCACTGTAATTGGATATATATAGATAGAGATATATATAAAGATTCTTGGTGTGATGTCAAACTTTTTGATAAAAGTACTTTCAATACTGTCCGATATGTTTCCCGACTGTTGAAATTAATTAGGATAAATAAGCACTTTTAAATTTTACACAACTTTTATTATTATTATTATTATTATCTTTAATTATTATTATTATTATTATTATTATTATTATTATTATTATTATTATTATTATTATTATTGTTGTTGTTGTTGTTGTTTTTTATACGCCTGTCATTAGACGGGACGTTTTATGTTATGGCGCTGTCCGTCCGTCCGTCCGTCCGTCCAGGGTCATGTTTTCCGGACTTCTTTTTGCCGTCTTTCTAGATATTGAGTTGAAATTTAGTATATAGCTTTATTTCAAGCGGCGTCAGTACCAGTTCGAGTTTTGTTACGATTGACTTACTTTTTACGGATTTATGGCCCTTGGACTTATAAATTTCAAGATTTTTTCAGAAATTCATTAAAAATCTATTTTTTGTCAAAACATTATGAAATTTATCATGAAACAAGTAAAATGTACCAACTATCACATATGTTACGGGTTTTAATATCTTTTTCTGAATTTTTGAGAAATTTGTAATTTTAGGGGGGGGTGTGACCATATGTCCTAGGTAATGTTTTCCGGACTTTTTTGCCGTCTTTCAAGATATTGAGTTGAAATTTGGTATATAGTTTTATTCCAAGCGGCGTCAGTACCAGTTCAAGTTTTGTTTATTCTCGAAATTTCTAATATTTAGACGAGATTGGTTTGCAGCATATTATAAATGTTTGTAAAAGTTTTCATTTCCGTATTTTTTTCTGTCCATCAATTACACCTTTTAATTCACATGTGATAGGATATGAAAGTAGAACAATCATGACCCCCTTATCAGCACCAGCTGCAATATCTGAAATAAACAGTGCTGTTTATACAATACATAAATCATGCATGTCGCGTTCTGACGGCATGTAATTTCGTGTGGAAAAGGCCTTGATACAATATTTGTATATGAATATGTCCTATTGATTCTAAATTTTCTATAGAAATTTTATCGGAATTTATGCATTTACAACTTAAAATGTTCAACTCAAACTGGAATGTCGAGTTTTCGAATCATTTAGTATTACAAAATCTTCTTTTCAAAAAAACGACTTAATAAATGACAATTTAGTATTTGAAAATAATTGAAACATATTGCGTTGTAATATTCATTTGAATTCTATAGCAGTGACATACTTATTATATAAACCGACTGCTTTATTGTGCTATGTGTTGTAATTCACTTTGCCAAAATAACTGACACTGAGGAGAGATATTGTATGATCTGGCAGTGTAGAAACACGGTGTATGATCTGACAGTGTAGTGACATGGCGTATGATCAGACAGCGAAGTGACATGGCCTATGATCTGACAGTGTAGTGACATGGCCTATGATCAGACAGTGTAGTGACATGGCCTATGATCTGACAGTGTAGTGACATGGCCTATAATTTGACAGTGTAGTGACATGGCGTTTGATTTGACAGTGTAGTGACATGGCCTATGATCTGACAGTGTAGTGACATGGCCTATGATCAGACAGTGTAGTGACATGGCCTATGATCTGACAGTGTAGTGACATGGCCTATGATCAGACAGTGTAGTGACATGGCGTTTGATTTGACAGTGTAGTGACATGACGTATGATCTGACAGTGTAGTGACATGGCCTATGATCAGACAGTGTAGTGACTGGGCGTTTGATCTGACAGTGTAGTGACATGACGTATAATCTGACAGTGTAGAGACATGGCGTATTATCTGACAGTGTAGTGACATGGCGTATGATCTGACAGTGTAGTGACATGGCGTATGATCTGACAGTGTAGAGACATGGCGTATGATCAGACAGTGTAGAGACATGGCGTATGATTAGACAGTGTCGAGACATGGCGTATGATCAGACAGTGTAGAGACATGACGTATGATCTGACAGTGTAGTGACATGGCGTATGATCTGGCAGTGTAGTGACATGACATATGATCAGACAGTGCAAAGACATGGCTTATGATCAGACAGTGTAGAGATATGGCCTATGACCAGACAGTGTAGACACATGGCCTATAATCTCACAGTGTAGTGACATGGTGTATGATCTGACAGTGCAGAGAGATTGTGTATGATCTGACAGTGTAAAGACATGGCGTATGATCTGACAGCGTAGTGTCATGGCGTATGATCTGACAGTGCAGAGAGGTTGTGTATGATCTGACAGTGTAGAGACATGGCGTATGATCTGACAGCGAAGCCGGTGTGGCCTAGTGGATAAGGTGCTCGGCTCGTGATCGAGAGGTCGCGGGTTCGACTCCCGTCCGGGGCACACCGGTGTTCTGTCTTTCGGATGAGACAGTAAAAACCGAGGTCCCGTGTCACGGTAGGCGTGGCACGTAAAAGATCCCTCACTGCTTCGGGTGGGTCCGTTGCAAAAGTCTAAATTTGTATGCAATGCATCAGGCAGATGCCGTCACCATATACGTGAAATAATCGTGGAGTGACGTAAAACAATAATCAATCAATTAAAAATCTGACAGCATAGTGTCATGGCGTATGATCTGACAGTGCAGAGAGATTGCATATGATCTGACAGTGTAGAGACATGGCGTATGATCTGACAGTGCAGAGAGATTGCGTATGATCTGACAGTGTAGAGACATGGTGAATGATCTGACAGTGTAGAAACATGGTGTATGTTCCTACAACGTAGAGACCTAGCTTTTGATCTGACAGTATAGGGACAATGTATGATCTGACAGTGTAGAAACATGCTGTATAATCAGACAGCTTTTAAGGATTATGTATTTTCTAGCAGAGTGTGATCTTGCAATATAGACACAGTGTATGATCTGACATTGTATGGACATGGTGTATGTTCTGACAATGTAGAGACCTAGCATTTGATCTGACGGTATAGGGACAACGTATGATCTGACAGTGTAGAAACATAGCGTATGATCTGATAGTGTAGAAACATAGTGTATGATCTGATATTCCTGAGATACAGTGTATGATCTGACAGTGTATGAACATGGTGTATATGTTCCTACAATGTAGAGACATAGCTTTTGATCTGACGGTATAGGGACAATGTATGACCTGACAGTGTAGAAACATAGCGCATGATCTGATAATGTAGAGACATAGTGTATGATCTGATATTCCTGAGATACAGTGTATGACCTGACAGTGTATGAACGTGGTGTATATGCTCTGACAATGTAGAGACCTAGCTTTTGATCTGACAGTAAACGGACAGTGTATAATCTGACAGTGTATAGAGACATAAGGTATAATCTAAAGGAGGATTGACTTGACTTTGTCAATTTTTTGATAAAGTTGCTACAAAAACTTTCCACTTCTAGTACTATTGTTCTGTGTGATATTCTCAGTAACTATGCTTTGAAATATCTGAAAGAAAAATCCAAACAAAAATACATACAAGTAAAACACACACACACACACACACACACACACACACAAAGAAAATAAAAAATCCAGGTATCGTCATACCGATTTGCGTGAGATCAAGGTAAGCAATAGTTTTCATTATCGTATCAACAGTGCCGCGTATTTCTGAAATTTGACGGGAAAATGTCATGTATCCTAAAGTTGTTAACTACATATATATGACAACTGATGATCAGCTGTTGACTACATATATATGACAACTGATGATCAGCTGTTGACTACATATATATGACAACTGATGATCAGCTGTTGACTACATATATATACAACTGATGATCAGCTGGGAGTGGAGGCAATCTTTTGCCCAAAGCCAAGGAATGTAGTATGGCTAACTGGTCAGCCGTTGCCCAAAAACCAAGGAAAGTGGTGTGGCTAACTGGTCAGCTGCTGCCCTAAGCCAAGGTATATACTGTGGCTAACTGGTCAGCTGTTGTCCAAGCCAAGGTACATCGTGTGGCTAACTGGTCGACTGCTGCCCAAAACCAAGGAATGTGGTTTGGCTAACTGGTCAGTTGATGCTAGGAATCCTAGTCCTGTTTTTTCATGTCCTACCGGAAAGAAACTCAAGATTTAGAATAAAACTACATATGACAATTTATATCAAAACAATGATCTTCTCCGGCACATCATTCCTTGTTTGTTTACAAAACGAAAATGACTCGCATGTAAGATGTGTGACATCACATCGTCCAACGACATGTTTAGTCTGGTTTCCAGGACCACCTCTGGATTTTTTGCTGTGTTAGAGGACGACAAAAAATCCAGAGGGTTCCCGGGAACCAGACTACGGTATGTTTTTCACCACTACATTTCAACAGTTCCTTTAGTTGAATTTCACTACAGTGGCGGATCCAGGATTTTCGACAAAAAAGAGGGGGGGGGGTTACATATGAAGTCAAGAATTACTCAAAATACTCAGCCATTTTGTGTGCAAAATCTGAAGTTTTATTCATATCTGTGGCGAAAAAGGGAGGCCCGGACCCCGCCCTAAATCCGCCACTGCACTATAGGGATTATATAGACACTATTTTCTGTGGGTATTATCAAACAGTTATGTTACATTATTGTCATGTATTCTTAACGAGCAACCTTTAATTGTCAAGCGCATTGTTGTTGCTGATTACGAATGGGTGGTGAGATTGTTATAATGAAGTCTGAACATATATGACAAAGTTTAAACATAATTTAGTGTAATAGTACGACGATATGAACGAGAAAACTTTTGTGAATTTAGAGATTTCATGACTGTCACTCATCATAATGACAACGATAGTTTTGGGTTATAGTCACGGGGCCAGAATAGTTTACAGTGGTGTTTTTTTTTATATAATATAACCCCCTTTTACAGATATGTAGTTGCGTATCATAATGACTTAGCACTTCGAAGCGCAACACTATTAGACAAAAAAAGATCAAAGGAAATTCCGCTTATTAAGAACCAACTAAGCGACACAGAAGCGATACAGAAAGAAAACAGTATAATCTCTCCTAAAACTAAGCGAGGAAAGGGAGTAAAAACTTCTTTACCAGTCACGGATTTCGAGGGGGGTTCTCCCTTTTTTGCCACGATTGTGAGTAAAACTTCATATTTGGCACCCAAAATGACCGAGTATTTTGGCTAATACATGATTTCACATATGAGGCCCCCTTTTCGGAAATCCTGGATCTGCCACTGCTTACATTCCTATGCATACTGCACCACACAGATTGCTCATATGAGCACATAGGGCACACGAAATGAGAAACTTAGAATTATCACAATGGTTTAAAAAAGACCCCACTTTTTAAACATACCCTTTCGCCTCTTGAAAAACAGCAACACTTGTTTGGAACCTTGAGTACTTTATATCTACAAAGTTTCAATAAAACTTTTCTTTTAGTTCCGAAGGAAAAGTACATCAAAGGGTGCATAATAATAGCATGTGCCCCTCCTCTTCAATTTGTTTTTAATCTTAGAAAAAATTGGGGGGGATTTGCAAATTATATTTGTTTTCCGTTTCTTTTCGATTACATTTATTACAATAAAATTAGTTTAAATACACGAGATGAATGCATTATCTACAACATTATGAGAAACTGTAAGAAATTACCAGAATATATGCAAAAATTACCAGAAAATGGGCAAAAATTACCAGAAAAGAGGCAAAAATTATAAACTCCAAGTAGACATCAATAAGACGTAAAAAGTTTTATTTCGGATGATGATGATGATGATGATGATGATGATGATGATTTTTGATCATGTTACCCTAGTATTGGATATGGAGGGTCGGAGATACTGGTAAACATTTGTCTTATACTGGAAGAGTAGTTTATGTGAAACTAATATGCAGTGTGTTTTACTAGAGAATTTTATATAATTTAATAATAATTGCAGGTATTACGTTTTCTATAGATTGGTATTTATTACTAGGTATACTGCCTGTACAACACGTTGTTTATGTGTTATTTATCTGATTGAACAGCAACTTTCCTGTTGCTCATGTTAACATAGCTACGAAGGAGAAAAAAATTAGATATTATTATTATAATAATTGGGATGTCTTTTTATGGTTTTATTATTTATTTATTTATTTATTTATTTATAATCATCATCATCATCATCATCATCATCATTATTATTATTATTATTATTATTATTATTATTATTATTATAAGAATTGGGGTGTCTCTTTATGTTTTTATTTGCTTATTATTATTATTTTTTTATTTTATTTTATTATTTTTTTTTTCTATTTTGGTATTTTTTATTATTATTTATTTTTTTTTGTGTGTGTGTGTGTTTTTGTTTTGTTTTGTTTTGTTTTGTTTTTTTTTGTATTTGTTTGTGTGTGTGAGTGTGGGTTTTTTTTTCTGGGTTTATTCTTGACATGTATCGTGATAAAGAAGAAAGGCTAAAAGACGTGGGACTCAATGTGACAAAAGTCGCCATGAACATGCAAATCAACTAGAATATATTATTATTTTATAATAATAATAATAATAATAATAATAATAATAATAATAATAATAATAATAATAACAATAATAATAATAATAACAATAACAATAACAATAATAATAATAATAATAATAATAATAATAATAATAATAATAATAACAAGAATATATACATTAAAGAGCTGACTGGACGTGTTAATTGAAGTAGCGCTCGTAGTCAGTTAACGCGGTTAACCGGTTTGTGTCAAGAATGTACGCACGAAAAATATTGTAAAGAATAAATAAATCATGCAGAGAATTTCTCTTTTATGTCTGCATCAACAGATACTCGATAAACCTTGGAATAATAATGTCTGATGCACCAATCACACTCGATGATTTAAACTTCCTCTTTTCCCCCAAGACTCGGTTAATCTATAAACACTCCTGGTAGTATGGAATTCCACAGCGTGAAGGTGAAGGTCAGTCAGTTATAAATGGTACTTATAGATCTAGCTGCGACATATATATATATTCATTATAATGTGTTAAACGAGACCCCTGGATTGTCGGTTATACTGAACACGACTCACCTATTAAGCTAGGTAAGCCTGATCGGGAGGTCTGGGTTCGAGTCCCGCTCTAGTCATGCCGGTGTCCTGTCTTTCGGATGAGACAGTAAAAAGGCTCCGTGTCGTGCATGGCACGTTAAAGATCTCTCACTGTTTCGGGTGGGCCCGTTGGAAAGGTCAGAATTTGTATGCCCCGCATCAGGCAGATGCCGTCACCATATACGTGAAATATTCGTAGTGTGACGTTAACAAAAATCAGTAAATAAATTAAGCTAGGTAAATTTCATTTTTCGGAAAAGGTCTGTTGTAAAGAGATTGTAGTGAGTGGAATTTAGTAATACTAACACCCAACATTTCGCTATGGAATTTTTTTTAAAAACGAGAATCATGTTTTGGTCCACGTGTTCCTATATATTTCCAAACAGCTGTGAAAGAAAGCAGTCATGCATGTGTCATATGTAGAGCATGTGTTCGGTGTCTGGGGTAGGACTTTTAAACTTCCGGGTCGGCTGTATAACCTTCTTAATTTGGTTAATGTGTGATAGACGTAATGTATGACGGACGCAATGTATGGGGTGTCGGAATAATACTTCAAAGGAATGTTATAGTCATTGACTCCAAATTAGAATAAGGTCGTTTAATATGAATTGTATAGAAACTGTTTTCTGTCGCCACAATAAATAAATCAATCAATAACATGACCATGAGTTGAGGGGATCAAACCTTGGGCCAACCGGCTGCAAATCAAATTGCCGTCATTCCTTGATTTTTGCTATTTCTGCTTAAGCAAATATATCCGAAATAGGATGGTGGACAGTTATGTCCCATTTATTTATCTGCTTCTTTGGATATTGTTGGTGGACGAAGCTAGTAATACATGAGACACTTACTGCTGTCACTTTGCCATACCCGAGACCCTGTCACACAACGCCGGTGTCCCTTGTGTTTATACCAATGAACCCCTTTCGGAAAAATGGAAAACAGGAAACGAACGCGCTCCATAAAATGATATTTTAAAAAAAAGGAATAAAGAAAGAAAAGAAAGCAATGTCAATGAACTTTTATTTATTTTTTCAAATCTCTAAGCCTTCATATTTCTGACATGACATTTGAATATATATTTATGAAAAGGAAAAGTATTCCTGTAGTCACTTCACATTTAAACTTCTGAATAATTACACTTAAAAATGTAAAAGTATAAATGACTGCAAGCAACAAAGTTTTAAAAGAAACCATGTATGTTGTTTTATTTGACACAAAATCATATTGCATTCAACGTGGAACACACTGGATGTATTGACCAGAGCTGAAGATAATTCATAACAAAATCTTCCATGGAAGAAAGACTAAACATCTAAACAAATGATGATTGTCTACAAATACCAAAATGACAACAAGAAACAAATAATAAATAAAAACACAAAATCGCACACATTTTACCTTTACCATGCTACCCGGAATCATATATTTATCTTATGTGTATGAATCAATATCTAAGTACAAGCAATTCCAACAAAATTCACAGATGCAACTTGCTGTTTGATTTTACCGTGAGATGCATCAAAATTTCTGTCTAATACCACGACTTTGTTTAAACCTTTCCAACACCCCCCCCCCCCTTCCCAAAAAAAGGACAAAAATACGAAAAACATATGGTAACTAAAAACAAACACCCTAGCAACAACACAAAGAAAACAAACCCCAAAACAAACAAATAAACAAGGTAAAGAGCCATGTCATAATGTTGTACCACATGGTCAGGGGATAATAAAATTTATTTTATATGTTAATCATTTATAAGGCAACAATAGGATACCAAACTAA
Source organism: Pteria penguin (assembly GCA_035048485.1). Lineage (NCBI taxonomy): Eukaryota > Metazoa > Mollusca > Bivalvia > Pterioida > Pteriidae > Pteria > Pteria penguin. The sequence continues at coordinate 1,717,167 of CM068588.1, read as the reverse complement.
AGCGATAACTTCTAATATTTAAATTTGGATTAGATCCCCCTAATACAATGCACAAAGAATAGGAGGGGGGTTGGTCCATATGAGATATAAGGTATAAAATCCTTTAAATCGACATTACCTGGAATATAATATGCCTCTACCTGTATCAGCCATGAGTATTAACTAAGGATATTTATGTCGCGGAATTTGATTGCAACCCCTGATAGATTGTATACTCTAGATATTGATTGACGTTTGTGTCCTTATTGCCACAGGTTTTGTCCTTCAGCGGTCCGTGTCATAGGAGTAGTCTATCTGTTATGTAACTTTATGGAGATACATTGTGAAGAGATCAAAGGAACCCACAATGGTAGCTACCACAAGCTTATAATTATGAAGATCAAAGGAACCCGCACTGGTAGCTACCACAAGCTTATACGAAGAGATCAAAGGAAACCGCACTGGTAGCTACCACAAGCTTATATGAAGAGAAGCACAGGGTACCAACCTACTCGTACTACTGAAACAGTTTTGGTACTAAATTAATATCTATGAAGTAGTTTATCAATTTCGCTCTAAAACTCGTTTCTACGTGACTTGTTTTTTAAAATAAAGAAGTAAAAGGGCACAAACTAAAGTGTCGCCACTACGTCCTTTTGTATTGGGATCCTCTCCTTTGTCGCTGTGAGCCGTCACTCATTGGAATTGACCTTGTTTTCCCCATATTACTCAGTGTCGTGTAGATATCTTCGATCCTAGGTCGGCTATCAATTCTCGGGTCAAGGCCACGTATAATGAGGTCACGCAGCTCTGGGTCAAGGTGCTGCAAGGACGATCCGAGATCAAGCATGTCGTATGGATTCTGTTTGTTAATGAACTGGTCAAGTTTCCATTCTCTCTGTTCCACAAAAGGTTTTATGCCAAGATAAAGCTCGTAAATAAGAAGACTTAAGGAGTACACGTCATCAAAGGCCAGATATATCTCGCCATTCAGTACATCTGGAGAAAGGTACACGAAGAACGAGGCTTGTATTGATTCCGTATCCAATGGCAACGTGGCTTTCCTTGGCAGACAAGCACCTGTCAATTTCACGGAGCCGGATCCGTCCACCTGTTACACAAAGAAGATACACATGCATATACATGTATAGATAGTAACATTACTAAAAACAAAAACCAACAGGCAGATCATCGTGATCATCGACACGGTATAATGTATGTCTGTACGAAAGTAAGTACAAGGTATGACTTTTAACCTATTTCAAAAGTAACAATTCCATTTCTAATAATCAGAGCTAAAATTATGAAGACAAGGTCAAGGTCACATAATGCACTATTTCTCTCTCTAAAAATATAGCAGTAACAGCTAAAGTGAAAGTGATTGCACAGAGAATAAATGTCTTAAAAGAGAACTTACTGTAATGGTATAGATGTTCAGCTCCATGTGGACCAGATTCCTTCTATGTAGATATTCTAGCCCAAGCACCACCTCTGTGACAATTCTCGGCACCACATCCTCCATCGGCTTAGATGACTTGAAGAACTTGTAGAGAGTTTTCATTCTCCCGGTGTCGCCATCTCTGTATATGAATGCAGGTATAGAGCCTTCCGGGGTGTGATGAATGCCCAGGAATTCGGCAACGTGTTTGTGATCCAGAAATCTGCAACATGCCAATAGATACAGTTGGTAATATTTGATAAAACTTGCATCATTATAGCTACTAAATTGTTGAACTTGTAATGAAGTTAACTGCACAATAATTGACGTTATGTTTCTTTGATACTAACAGCAATGTTTCTTGGCCAACATTTCTATAGTTTTGAAAAGACAAGAGAGACAAGGTGCCCGGAGAAAGTAGGTATCTCTTGTTTATTTTGCCGCACCCGCCAGGAATTTTCAATATGTACAGATGGTATGAAACCACTTTCTCTCTTTGGGATTTACATTGTAAAAATAAGATAATAGCTGTACAACATTCGAACAGGAAGAGGGGTGTTTACATGCTGCATAATTACATTTAAATCAAGTTCTTACCTTAGTTTGGATACCTCTGAATAAGTGTTTTCCATTTTTGCAGACATTAAGTACATTCTGACATATATTTGATCCGTTTTCTTCAGAAGTCCATTCTCCATTACTGTCCACAATCCACGTGATTCGTGTGTCAAAGTTGTGCTCTCAGTGGACTCATTTTCGAAGAAGTCCGAAACCTTCCGAGTTTTGTTTCCACTTTTATCTGTAGGATCTAAGAGTTTGACGTCCATGGCTTTGAAGTCGTTGACAAATATCTCTCCTTTCCCGTACTCCATCAGTTGTTTCTTCAGTAATTCTACCCCTTCCATCATTTTCTCATACACAGACCGCGATTCCTTAGTCTGTCTCTTACAACGATATATATGGTCCATCAGGTCTCTGTTACTCTCCACCAGCGATGGGATTTCTTCCTCAGTTCTGCGAATAAGGTCTCTTGGACCTTCCAGCAGACTGTCGATGAAACTTCGTAGATGGCAATTTCCTTGATGAGTGTTTAATATGTATTGCAGGAATCGTTCAGATTTTTCTTTGGCGACTTTTCTTGTAGATCTTTTGTATTCTTTCAGTCGATTTTTGTCCGTTGATATACCTATAACTTGCCCAAGTGGGCTGAGGTACTGGGCAACAAATCCAATGGGCATGTCGCCGCCCATTGCTGCTTGAGTGAAGGCTGACAGGCTGTGTCCCGCTTTACTGCTACGACGAGACATCGTAGCGGCTAAATCTTCCTCTGGGTGTGAAGAAGATAAACCGTTATCCGCCTGAAGATCTAGATCGATTGTTTTAATGTCACCTTCCAGGAGTTGTAATTCACAAATAATGTCAGACAGTAGTTGATCTCGTAGTCGTTTTACAACTTCGTTATCTTCTTCCCACATTGAAAGTTCTTTTGATACTCTGTCAGAAGTGTACTGATACAAAATCGTTTTCGTAAGTTGCCATGATGTCACAGATTCAGGATCCGGAATTTCCTCTGTCGTCCAATTTACAATGCGCGTTTTTGCTTGCTGTGAGCTTAGGTACTCTTTGAATTGAGTGTAAATTATTTCTGAAGCCTCATTCGTGGAATCCTTCAAATCTTGAAGCACAACATGAGATTTCTCCTGTAGAAGCTGCAGCTTATATTTAATGTGGTCCAGTTTCCCTATCAGATCATCGTCTGAGGTGTCGATTCGGTTGACAAGTGTTTTCAGATGTTGTGTCATTCGTTTGAGAATGGTTTCCATCCATCTATAAAGAGCGATAATATCAATTAATATTATTTCTTAAAGTTGTGTATAAAAACATTTTTCTAATAGTTAAATAGTCATCCATGATTAATAAAACGATTTAGCCAAAAGTTTCAGATTGTGTACCGGGGTAAGCTCAACTTTTTGCCCGTACGCGGAATGGAAATGTCTTTCGTATGTCATCTACCTGTACTTGAAGTGGACTTGTCTTTTGTATGTCACCTACCTGTACGTAGAGTGGACTCGTCTTTTGTATGCCGCCTACCTGTGAGTGGAATGGACATTTCGCCTACCTGTAAGTGGAGTGGACATGTCTTTCTTGTGTCACCTACCTGTACGTGGAATGAACATGTTTTTCTTATGCCACCTACATGTAAGTGGAGTGGACATGTCTTTCGTATGTCACCTACCTGTACGTGGAATGAACATGTTTTTCTTATGTCACCTACCCGTAAGTGGAGTGGACATGTCTTGCGTATGTCATCTACCTGTAAGTGGAGTGGACATGTCTTTTGTATGTCATCTACTTGTAGGAAGAGTGGACATGTCTTTCTTATGTCACCTACCTGTACGTGGAATGAACATGTTTTTCTTATGTCACCTACCTGTAAGTGGAGTAAACATGTCTGTTCAATGAAGAGGATACAATTTTTTCCAATGACATCCAGATATCTTTATATTCTGGTATAATGTACTTCCGGTTAATCGTGATCTCTTGTCTGGCTTTTTTTGTGGAGAATCTCAGCACTTGATCTTCCGTTATACCCGGCCAGTACACTTGAAGTCTCTTGACTATGTTTTTGTATATTACTTCACGATCATCAGGTTTCACTAAATCCCAGTGATTGCACACGAATATTGCACTCTTTGGATCAAATGTCATGTTACTCGACTCTGATTTTTTCTTTTCCTCAGTAACGATTAGTTTCAGAAGCTTCCCAATCTAAAATTATATTTTATTTAATTATATTATATTATGTGTTATAAGGTTATATCATATTATATCATATGAATGGCTTGATAAATGTAGATTAATGTCGCATTTAACCTATTGGGTAGTGAATGTCGCCCTACTATGTAGTCAGAAGTATAGAAAGACTTGTTTGTAACGGTCACTGGAAGACCTGTTAGTCGAGTAGCACAAGATCTGTGCCTCAGTGACACCAGGTCATTCAATGTTAAGTAATAGTATCAACAGCTCTACATCAACTAAACATGATCTCTGATTGATAAAATATATGGTTTCAGACGATGTCGCGAAAAGTCATATCCTTATATCATTCACCTTGTCTTCTTGTATACCACCTCCTGGTTGGTCAGATTTAATTAGGTAGATGAAACCCATGATCTGATTGGATGCCACGAATTCTTCAATTACACTGTCCATGGCATCATTTTCCCCAATGCCAGGTGAATCCATAAGAACCAGTCCACTCTGTCAATAAATAGGAGATAAAACTACAGTACATTATTTATGCTATTGCACGAAAATGAGAAAATTCTTCGTACCCACATGCAGATATTTAAATATACTTACTAACAGACAGACAGACAGACAGACAGATAGATAGATAGATAGATAGATAGATAGATAGATAGATAGATAGATAGATAGATAGATAGATAGATAGATAGATAGATCCTTTACACTAATACTAATATTAATCTAAATCCTACCTTCAACTGATGTAGTGGGTATTTAATTTGAACCTCTTTGATATTGTGCCCCTTTTCTCTCTTCTCTTCATCCTTTTGGAAGAGGATGTTCTCTACCTGTTCTCTGATGGTTTTATTTGGGTCGATGTCCAGTAGCTCGTTGGACATGTCGTTCCTGATGACCCTGACACTTGGCTTGTTGCCATAGGAGAGCCTGGTAATGGTCGAGGTACATGGGTTGTGATGCTCAGGAAGGATTGCTCTTTCTTCCACTCCCAGGATCAAGTTCAGAAAACTCGATTTCCCGGCGCCAGTTTCACCTTACATGGAAATCAGATTATAAGATTCAAGACTTTTCAAGAAATTAAATTAATGAAACGAATTTTATAAAAATGAACATTTGAAGATTACGTTACATTACTTTTGTATTTACAATTATAGTATCAAACGTATTATCAATACAATAATAAAATGATAATTATGATATTTTAAATAAACAATAATAATGATTATTGTATCATCAAAATGAACACTAGGAAGCTATATTTATAATAATCATTATATCAACCCCTACCAGAGATGACAATGATGAACTCCTTGTTCTTCAGTTGTTGGCTACGTTTGTTAAAGTCTCCAATGAGATCCTTGACTTTTCCCTCTTTCTTCAGCAGGCTTGCGATCGTGTGACTCCCCTCCTGTGTCTCGTGTCCAGACTGGGATAATCCCTTCACCTCAAACTCTTTGAAGGTCTTTATACATCTGGCTAACAACTCTATTAAGTTTCTTCTCTTCTTTGCATCATCGCTGACTGTATTTTCCAATGCGAGAAGCATCTGCAATTACAAATAATGTTGCAAAATATGTAGTGTTGTCGAGGACATAATGAGTTCAGGAGTGTCATCCGCGGATCCAGGGTTTGGACATGGGGTCTGAAATTCGGAGAAAAGTATTAATAAGTAATTTTGCACACAAAACATGGTTGGACCCCCTCTCGGAAATTTCATTGTGGATGGACCACCTCTCGACAAAATTTGTGAATCCGCGCCTGAGTTCTAATCTTGGATATGCATGATGGTCAGTCAGTATACTGACCGCTGCTTTATGGTAATTGCCTCAATTTTGAAAGAAATGGGGGGGGGGGGGGGGGAGGGGGGCAGATAGAGAGTGTTCCTCCTTTTTCATATTTCATTGCTTTTATTTTATTCATGTGTCATGTTCTAATTTTTTAATTTACTTGGGCGGTGGTAAATACAAAAAAAGTTGTCATGTTCTAATTTTTGTATTTACCACCCCAAGTAAATTTAAAAATAAGAACATGACTCATGGAAAAATTGTTTCCGTATTTGGAACATCCGTCAATCTATATAACGGACTTTGATGACCAAAATTGAAAGTGTTCCAGAATGGTATTTATATAAGAGCTTAGAATGCCCGTATGCGTTGTCATGTAGCATATCATAAAGTGTTTGTATCTTTAGTGCAAACATTCACGCTTCAATGATGTTATATGATGTTCAGTTATTAAATTTCTGAACGTTGTGCATATATATCCGTTTGATACTACCTGACAACCGAAAATACATAAAGGAAGATCTCCACTCCCTCCCTCCCCTCCCTGCTTCTTAGACAGCATTTTGGCAAAACTATTTCCTTACTGAATACGTATCACATGTCTACAATGTATGCATTTAGAACTATCCTGCCTAACATGACTTAGCTGACACATGTTTCTCCTTAAAGTACTTAAAAACGAAGAGCTTTCAACAACTGCTTTCTCATTCCGTCTGTCTCGATTTCATTCTTCACTGATCGCAATGCGCTAAAGTGACTTTGGTGTTCATAAATGAATAAACAAATAAAAGACACTCTATATGATAAAATATAAATAAATGATAAATAGATAAATACTGACAGACGGATGAAATTATATGAATGTCTGTTGCAATCAGTATAAGACTGAAGTATATCTGTTGACAGTACTGAAAAGTTATCAAACTCCTTTTTTCAGCCCACTCCAACTTTTTTAAATGAACTGCACCCTTCCTGTATTTCTCAATAGACAGCAAGATTGTCTCCTTGTACTGTGTTCTGTTGAGGTCTATGTCTACAAAGACACTCATTTGATGATGATATTGACAAATAGGGCGGCTCTTTTTATTATTCTTTGTTTTGTTTTAATTTGCGACATTTATAACGTTCGTGGGTTTTGATTGGTCAAGTTAACATCATTTCCAAATAGGCCTATATCGCTCGCCTAGGTACAATTTGTTTACTTACCAGCAACTGACTGGTTTAAAAGTTTTGCAGATACATTTTTTGCTTACTGTGTTTTGACTACTGAAAATTACTGTAAACTGTATCACCAACATTAAGCATGTCAGTACCGGTGAAAGTTTCAAATTAATTTCTTATAACATAGATTCAATTGAGTTTCAATAATCAAATGTTCTATCTAAACAACAGCAACGTCCACGTAGCATTATAAACCTGTCAAAATTATTTTGAATTTCACAGAAATTTCTACAGGACTTATTGTCCGGAGGATTTTTAAAATCCTAATGTAGCCCTTTAGGTATAGTGAGTTACAATAAATGCGTCTATCATCTGTAGTGTACATGTACAGGTGGTACAGGAAATTGGTTTGCTCAAGAAATGTTTGAAAACTGTATCAAAATATGCAGGAATATTATTCAGGAAACTTTTAGATCAAATGATATTGATACATCACTCGCAGTGAAGCAAAATTATGTGAGAAGCTTGTAAAATTACAATGTTCCTCATATTTTGCTTGGCACCAAAGAAGTAAAGCAAAACATGGTAAGAGTAAAGGTAAGATATGAAATTTTCTCAAGTGACCTCTGAAGTACATTGTATTATTTTCCTGATTTATATGGGGGGTTTTGGATGAGAAATAAAGAAATTACTGGATACAATTTTGTTAAGTATTATCTAATTTCATGCAAGGAGAAAAAGTTATGGCCCGGACAAGGAATATATATATATTAAAAAAAAAAAAAAGAAAATATATATCTTATCATGAAACTTTCAAATAACCCGAGAAATACATCGATTCTAATCATATACAGCATATGAATAGTCAGTTGCTTCTATATGTACATTGGATAAATCTAGTCAATGGCACAAAATATATGGAAAAGGTAAAATCGGAAGTTTTTGTTTAGTTTTTTTTTCTTCAAAAATGAATTAGTTTAGATATTGACTTCTGCAAAATATTTAAAAAATGTTTTGGTGTAGATGAAACGAAAATAAATTTCGCTCATAATGGGGTTTGAACTATCACTCTACAGTGTGCCAGAACTTACCTATATCAAGAACCAAATGAAAACCATAAAATATCTCTCTGACATGAAACAATAAAAGCCGAAGTCTCATGTCACGAGCGACCTCGGCACGTAAAAGATCCCTCCCTGCTTCGGATGAGCCAGTTGTTGAGGTCTAAATTTCTGTGCAATGCGTCGGACAGGTGCCGTCACCATACAAGTGCAATAGCCTTGGTGGGACGTAACACAAGAAACAAACGAACATACCTACAGCTACTCTAAGTGTAGTGATTAAGTACCTGGCTTGCGGCGCTGACGACCCGGGTTCGAGTCCTGAATTGTGTCACTATGTTTTAGAGGTTGGTTACCTCCTGCTTTCATGTCGCAGTATAACTGAAAAAATTATTGAGGGCGACAAAAACTCCATCCAACCAACCAAACAAACAAACAATAGACCAACCAACCTACCCACCAATAAACCAACCGACCAACGAATAAACATGCGATGAATTATGATTATTGACAGGCCATGTCTGCTTACTTATAAGCAATTTCTCATACAGAGGGCGCTATGCTACTCTCCGCTTTTCCCCTCCGTTATCGACTCGAAGCTGTTTTATCAAGAATCCTGTAAAACCTGGAAAAATCCCATTTAATGGTATACATGATTTACATGGAGTACACAAATGTAGAAGCCATTAAAAGGTTAACTGATGTTTAAAATCTATGATACTACTGAATGGGATTTTCCTCCACTGTTTGATAAAATGGCTTTTGTTTGATTCTTGTTTTACAGATAATTATAGGTTATTGACTGAATACGACGAAATATGATCGCCCGAGGTCTTTGAGCGGCAAAGACCGAGGGCGGTCATATTTCGTCGTATTCAGTCAGTAACCTTTTTATTACATATTTAACCGTCCACCTACATTTAATTCTATAAATCGAAGTATTTTCGTTAATAGTACTGTCCGCCATATTTGTTTGCGTACGGTATGACGTCAAAAATAAGTATGACGTCATGTAACTGGAAATAGTCCCCGGGCTGATATGAAGTTTTCAGGCATTTATGGCTCTATATCAGCCCGGAAACTTTCTATATAAACTATTGATAAAATTTTCAAAATATGTAATAACCCACATTATTGCACTTTCATGTATCCAGCATCTGTCTGATGCATTATACAGAACTTAAAATCTATGAAACAGATTCATCCAAAGCACTGACATTAAGGCCTGTATAACGGTCCCACCCGAAGCAGTAGGGGAGCTTTTATGTGCCACGTCGTCTCCCTTGACACGGGGCCTTCTTTTTAATGCCTCGTCGGAAAGACAGGACAGCGACGGCACTCGAACCCAATCTAATCGCCTAACCGATTTTTCTACGACGGCTCATTAAAATACGTCATGTACCATCAATGAAGTAAAACAAGGTCTTTTGTTCACTGGACAACAACGGTCAAGTGATCATCATGTCATGCCTTATAATTTTCAAAATCAAGATGTGCTTACCATTTCAATGAAGTCGTCCGTGTTCTCCGCAGTATCCAAATGCAGCAGAATCCTACCTCGGATCTCCTCTAGATCGTTCAGTCCGCGCAGGTTAATGTTAAGATCCGCAGCATAATCAAACAAAACATCCAGATCGTCCTCCTCCAGTAGCTGCTCCCGAGTCAAGCTAACCTCCGTATCTATGACAGTAGACTTTGGGAGGTACGTTATATAAGACGTTGAACAGGAGCTGGGTGATGCCATCGTGTTCTCTTTTCACTCCCGGTCTAACACATCTAACACATCATTGTACCCTCTCCGTTAACCATCCAATATCGAGTGTTCAAACAAAATGAAGTAAAACACCAAATCAAAATGAAACTGTTCTCTTGAGGAAAAGTCTCTATATTGCAGCTATATGTTTTAAGTATTGTCTGATCGGATCGCAGACCACGTTCTTTAAAACAGAATCGTGTTAACCGGTTGTATTATATATAGTCCGCTTGATACCTATTACACTTTGATCACGTGATCAGGGCTTTTTTTTAAAACTGCAGATTGCATAATGGTTCACCTATCACTAATAACGTAACAAAACTTACTGAATTATGACAAAGAAAGCTGAAAACTTAGACAGTTTTTATACCACCTATTGTAGACTGCTTCATCAATGAATTATGTAGAAATATGATTCATTTTTCAGAAATTAAAACAATAAATAAATAAATAAATAAAATTCGAACAGCATGAAGATACTTGATATAATATTCAATGTAGCAATAGACAATATATGACCCTACCCGATCTTTTAAATTGCTTCTCAATACAATTGTGGTGTTTTGAAATATCTTTTGTTCTGTCGAATGTCTTTTGTTCTTTTACAGTGCGTCAAATGACACGAGCCAATGAAAAACGGACAAAGAACACACTTCCCTGTCCCATGAGAGAAAATGCTTTCAACAAATACTAAGAAATCGATTACATGAAATAAGCAAACAAAACTGTAAGGGAGTTTTTTTTGGATTTTCAGTATCATTATATTTTTTAACTAAATGCCAAGCGAGTATCTGATAGCTTGGCATTTCATTGACAGCAAACGACACGCATGACTGCAGCTCGTCTTCTATTCTCTCTGCAATGAGGAAGTTTAATTCAGACACTTTGAGAAATTTAAACTACCATTAGAAGAAGGATTAAACGTTTGTTTGTCGATATATCGGTACTATATTCCTCGTCTAGTTTACTTCACCGGAAGCCCCGTAGTAAGGATGTCGGGACAGACAGACGGAATAACATGCCCAGAAGATATACAGAAACTACCGGACGTACAGGCATGTAGAGCTCTCATGAAATCATGGGGAATCCAAGCCAAAGGACTCAGAAACAGGGACGACTACATTCAACTCCTGCTACAGCACTGGAACAATCATGGCGACACCAGGAAACCGGAAATGGTAAGGTTTCTTTTGTTTTTGTTTTGTTTTTGTTTTGTTTGTTCTTTTGTTCTTACACAGTGACAATGTCGACCTGATCCACTGAACACAAAGTTTCGACTTGTATAATGGACTCATCCGAGGTAATGAGGTCATCCGAGGTAATGAGGTTTTTATGTTACATATCCATGTTTATTATAAAAGTGGAAGCTGGTATGGCTCAGTGAATGAGGTACTTGGCTTGTGAAAGGTCCCGGGTTCGATTCCTGTCATGGGTACACCAGTGTCCTGTCTTTCGGATGAGACAGTAAAAATCGAGACTCCGTGTCACGCTGGGCGTGGCACGTAAAAGATCCATCGCGGCTTCGGAACGGTCTGTTGCAAAAGTAAATTTCTATACACGGCATACATGTATATGAGGCAGATGCCGTCACCACATACGTGAAATACATGACGTAAAACAATGGTCACTCACTCAATCAGTATAACAAGGGGCCCCGGATTAGGTTTTATTGCTTTGTCCGAAAAACAGGAGAGGAACAAATCACAATTGGGTTCGAACCGACTTGTCAGTCGCCAGTCAAGCATGCTAATGACGGAACTAGGACGGTTCCTTTAAGACCTGGAAAATTATTTTAAAAAACCCTACATTCATCCTATATAGACATGTAAATAAATTTAGAGCACCATATGTGAATTTCGACAACTCTTTAGTGTCTCTTCAGTGATTATCAAGGTCGAAACTGGAAATCCAGACCATAGATATATAAAAGGCAAACTAATTACCTAAACTGACCTAACAGTAATGTTAAATTGGGGATAAATAACTATACCAATACATATGTAATAGCCTTGCGGTTCGTGTATAATAGCATAGACAGAATGTCTGACAGATTGCCAACACGCATACTGATATACAATTTACATTATACTATTGACTAAACTTAATGGTAAAAATTACTATGACGTTTTAAATTTTAATTAATGTCGCAATATGTTTCCAATACTGGGTATTTCATGAATCGTGATACCAAACCCTGAGTCATCAAGTCAGGATCGTTAACCTTCTACCGATGAGATGTTTGGCAGTAAGGGCATCGACCCAGTGCTGGGGTGTTCGGCAGCAAGTCAAAATGCCTTCCCACCTACAGCAGGTAATTCACATTATCCGCCCCATAGAGAATGTGCTTGGCTACAAGTAAAGCACCCCAGAGGCCTATAGCAAACGTGTTTGTCTGCAAGTAAATATGCCCTGACTGCCTTTAGCGAGTGTCTTAGCTACAGGTTAAGCAATCAAGCCACTTATAGCAGATATGTTTAGCTGCTAGTAAAGCTGCCCCGACTGCCTATAGCGAATGTGTTTAACAATACTAAGGGAACCATAGCCGCCTATAGCGAGTATGCTCGACAGCAAGTATAGCCGCCCATAGCAAGTGTGCTTTGCTGCGGGTAAATGGTCCTAGCTTCCCACAAAGAATGTGCTTTGCCGCAGGTAAATGGCCTTAGCCCAGCCCATAGAGAGTGTGCTTTGCCGCAGGTAAATGGCCTTAGCCCCGTATATAGAGTGTGCTTTGCTGCGGGTAAATGGCCTTAACCCCGCCCATAGAGAGTGTGCTTTGCTGCAGATAAATGGCCCTAGCCGCCCATAGCAAATATGCTTTGCTGCAGGTAAATAGTCCTAGCTTTCCATAGCGAGTGTGCTTTGCTGCAGGTAAATGGTCCTCTGCTGAACGGCAGTAAAAGGACCTAGTCGCCTATAGCGACTGTGCAGGGCAGCAGGAAAAGGACCCTTGCCGTCAATAGCGAGTGTGTGCTTGACTGCAAATAAGGGGTTTTAGCGGCCAATAGCGAGCGTGTTTGACAGCGGGCGAGGACTGCAACTGCCCAAAACGAGGTAAGACAGTTGCCGCCTATAACGTGTGATTGACTGCAGGTACCATACTCGTGCCACCTATAGCGAGTGTGTTTGACTGTAGCTAGAGGACCCTTGTCACCTTTAGCGAGTGTGCATGTCTGTAGATACAGGACCCTTTTCACCTTAAACAGTGTGCTTGGCTGCAAGTGGAGGACCCTATCCACCTTTAACGAGTGTGATTTGCAGTAGGTAAAGGACAGTTACCGCTTATAGTAAGAGTGTTTGACAGCAAATAAAGGACCCTAGCCACCTATGGCGAATGTGTTAGGCTGTAAGTAAAGGACCCCAGGCGCCTATAGCAAGTATACTTGGGTGTAAATAAAGTACCCTTGTTACCTATGACGAGTGTGTTTGGCTGTAAGTAAAGGACCCCAAGCGCCTATAGCAAGTATACTTGGGTGTAAATAAAATACCCTTGTCACCTATGACGAGTGTGTTTGGCTGTAGGTAAAGGACACCAGGCGCCTATAGCAAGTATACTTCGCTGTAAATAAAGTACCATAGGTACTTATTGCGAGTGTGCTTGGCTGTAAGTAAAGACCCCAGACGCCTATAGCAAGTATACTTGACTGCAAATAAAGTACCCTAGGCACCTTGTGTGCTTGGCTGTAGGTAAAAAACCATTGGTGAATATAGCGGGAGTCATTGACCATAGGTTAAGGACCCTACCAACCTATAACGAATGTGGATGTAAAGGACCGTAAGTGTGCTTGACTGTCGGTAAAGAACCCTAGGCACCTATGACGAGTGTGCTTGGTTGTAGGTGAAGGACACCTGCTACCTATTGACGAGTGTACTGGGCATTAGGAAAAGACCATAGGTACCTAGGGCGAGTGTGCTTGGCTGTAGGTAAAGGACACTAGGCGCCAATATCGAGTTTGCTTGACTGTTGGCAAAGGGCCCTAAGTGCCTATTGCGAGTGTCCTTGGCCAAAGCTGAAAGAGTCTAGCCACGTATGACGAGGGTGCATGGCTGTATGTAAATGACCCTAGGCGCCTATAGCGAGTGTGCATGGCTGTAGGTAAATGACCCTAGACACCTATAGCGAGGGTGCATGGCTGTATGTAAATGACCCTAGGCGCCTATAGCGAGTGTGCTTGGCTGTAGGTAAATGGCCCTAGACACTTATAGAGAGTGTGATTGACAGCAGGTAAAGTACCCTAGCCAGTTTAAGCAATCAAATTATGTATCTTTCTTTGTCCATTGCAAGCAAGTCAACCCCAAATCGCTCTTAGCGAGAGTGATAGACAGCAGCTCAATATTCTGGTTGTCTATAACTAGTGTACTCGCCAGCAGGTCAAGGACGACCCCATAATCTATAGCGAGTGTTCCCAGGTAAAAGTAAAGAAATCAAGCTACATAAACAAGGGTTCTTCACAGAAGGTAGGGCCCATGTCGTCTTAAGCGAGTGTGCAAGTCAAAAGGTCAAAATATCAGCCGTGTATTGCGAGGATGCTTGACCCCAAACCTTCGGTATCTAGGCTGCTTGACCCCAAACCTTCAGTATCGAGGCTGCTTGACCCCAAACCTTCAATATCGAGGTTGCTTGACCCCAAATCTTCAATCTCGAGGCTGCTTGACCCCAAACCTTCAATATCGAGGTTGATTGACCCCAAATCTTCAATATAGGGGCTGCTTGACCACAAACCTTCAGTATCGAGGCTGCTTGACCCCAAACCTTCAGTACCGAGGCTGCTTGACCACAAACCTTTAATATCGAGGCTGCTTGACCCCACACCTTCAGTACCGAGGCTGCTTGATATTCAGAGCCCCATTAAAACCCCAACATTCAACAGCGAGACTGCCTAGCAACAGTTAACAAATCCAAACTTCATATTTCGAGGATGTTTGACAGCATGTCAAAAACTTTAACCTGTAATAGCAAGGCTGTTTCGCAAGAACCCAATCTACATATAACGAGGCTGCCAGGGTACTTGACATCAGTCTTCAACATCGAGTCTGCTCGGCAACATTTCAAGAGTTCAAACCTTGTATAGTGAGGGTGCTTGACAGCATGTCAACAACATCAACTTTCAATAGCTGCTAAGCAACAAAGCGAGAATCCCCACCGTCTACAAAAAGGTTGCTTGGCAGCAAGTCAAAAACTCACTTGCCTTTATCAAACTGCTCGGATCCAGAACAAGATCTAGAGAGAAGTGTTTTGGCCTACTGCCAAGAACCTTGAATGTCTTTGTCTCCACCGAATTAAATGGTACGGGTCAAAAACCCCAGTGTCCTTTGGCAAATTCCCCAAAAGCAGGCCAAGAAATCTCTCCTTAGGGAATGGGTGAATAGAAAGGCGATTATTCTAACCGCCTATAGCGAAAGGGTTAAGGAGCAAGTCAAGTATTCTTGCTATTCATAGCAAGATTGCTTGACAACAAGTTTACCGACTGTATATATCAAGCTTTTAGTGGTGCTAGACATTTCAGTACACCTCATACCTTTAAAATCTTACTGTCATTATAATCAAATCTATCAAGTATTGATTCAGTCAGCCAGCCAGCATTTCATGTGTTTGCACAGCATTGACATTCACTTTTCTTGCATGGGAACCGCAGCGTATCATAATTGTAAACACCAATGCTGCATGTCACTCTTCTTAAGAAATTATCTCTCTATGGAGTAATTGTTGCAAGGCATTTTGTGAAATCGGATTGAGGCCAGTTTATTCCATATGATGGTCCAAGAACTGGCATGCAAACTCAGGATCTCGGAGTCTCGGATACCGATACACATACAGGGCTGAAATTTGATTAGTTCAAATTAATTCAGTTGTTCATGTATCTTTATTGCACTCGATTTCATTATATTTTGTTTCATCTCATTTTATTTCATTATTGGGTTGGGCAGTTTCATCGAAAGGCTTTAAGACCACGTTAGATCTGTCAGAAGTCATGCCATATTTTTCTACATTCCTGGATCAGTCAGATTAAAAGCGTAATAAAACTGAGTATTTACATACCGACTGCATTTCCTCTTTATGTCACCAATTTCCGATGTTTACATTAGGGTCATGACCCCATCAGAACTATGTCACCTCATAGGTTGTGCAGATATTCTGTCATTTGAACACCCCCCCCCCTGTATTTACAATTTTGACACATTAAAAGGAGCATCATTTGTTTCAAAAAGCAAAAAAGATATGAATATAAAGATTGTTTTTATTTCTTAGAAGCATTTGTAAATGTTTGCAGTCGGTCTTGGAAAAAATCCAGAATTTTTTTTCTAAGACCGACTGCAAGCATACAGCAATGCTTTGCACATATGAAAAACAATCTTTAAAGACATCCTGACCTGTACTGGATTTACCATGGTAGGCGGATTCCAACGTTATCTGCATAGCGTCAAACAATGTGATGATATCAAACTTTTGCCACCTTGGGGGTATTCCAACGTAGTAAGAGTAGCGTCAAACAATGTGATGACGTCAAAGTCTTGCCACCATGAAGGTATTCCACCATTATTAGAGTAGCACGACAATGTGATGACGTCAAATTTTTTCCATCACGAAGGGATTCCAACCTTTTCAGAATAGCGTCAAATTACGTGATGACATCAAGGTTTTCCCATCATGAAGGGATGCCAGCTTTATCAGAATAGCTTCAAGCTACGTGCTGACATCAAGGTTTTCCCATCATGAAGGGATGTCAGCGTTTTCAGAATAGCGTCAAGCTACGTGATGACATCAAGGTTTTCCTATCATGAAGGGATGCCAGCGTTATCAGAATAGCTTCAAGCTACGTGCTGACATCAAGGTTTTCCCATCATGAAGGGATGTCAGCGTTATCAGAATAGCTTCAAGCTACGTGCTGACATCAAGGTTTTCCCATCATGAAGGGATGTCAGCGTTTTCAGAATAGCGTCAAGCTACGTGATGACATCAAGGTTTTCCCATCATGAAGGGATGCCAGCGTTATCAGAGTAGAGTCAAACAATATGATGACGTCAACGCTTTCCGCTGTGGCGTAGCTACTCAAAGACGTCTATGCTTAATTATTACCTTATTTGTAGAACAAAAACAATCCCCAGAAAATACAGGATAGAAAGAAGTAAAACATAAAGAAAGAAAAGAAATAATAATGATAATGAAAATGCTAAGCATTAAATATAAACTAGATTTCTAGACCCAATTGACCGGACTCCGTAAATGTAGTCTTAATTTCCAATAACAATTTCTTTTAAGGCTTCCGATTTCACTTGCGGCGCCTCCCGACTTTTTTACGTTTGCGTCTGTTCATTTAGTTTTCTGTACATTTCGGCTCTAACATGACACCCAACTACGTGGATGTCCGTGCTACAGCAAATATACAACAAATACCGCCGGCATGTATAGCCCATTGTTGATGTTTCACTTCAGAGACCAGGCAGCAAGTATTTGTTACACATTGTGTGTTTGTGTTTTAAACATAAATTTATCATAATGTAAAATGTAGCAACTGGTGTTATGTAACTGTGGCACTTTAAACAAATTGACATACAATTAAATAGTGACGTTACTGAGTCTAAATAAGTGTGTTTGTGTGTGTACTTAATCATCTGGAAAACATCTAAACATCTTCAACTTAAAACCAAAATGAGAAAAAAAACCCCGAAATTGGGTGTGTGTGTGTGGGGGGGGGGAGTTGTTGCCTTTTTAGGTGGGTCCAATTTAAGTCATACCTTAAATATGACAGTTTACTATAGGTAATTCAAATTAATTTCTAAAAAATCATATTAGTGAAATGATTTAACAGCAGAATCAATTTTTATTCATAGAATTCATCCAGTCAGAGCCCCTGATACATTGAAGCAGTAGTCCCTCTCCCCCAACAGAAGATCAGGCAATCAAACGTCTCCTTAATAACTGTTCTTTGACCTTAATCTCTAAGGTGATACCGGTGCCTATTGTGATAGTCAGGTAGACTAAGAGAATGTTTATGATTTATTTTGTTTAAGATCACAACTTGAAAATACAGGACCTGCAGTCAGATCACGTGATTCCCCAGTTGCTAGTACATCGCTTTAACGACTGTGACACGGCCCCAGTCTGTGACTTCATTTAAGTACATTTGGTCTCTGGTTCTGACAAATAGGAAAAGTTTTAAAATTCTTTGGAAATATTATCAAATTTGCTGTATAACTTAACGTCATTACGTGTAATGCTCTACATGATGATTCTGTAGCCTCGATCAAATTACGCAAGACCTCAGTTTGCAAAAGATTTTAATTTAATGTGGAAACCATTCGGCAATGAATTCTTTTGTATAGAAACCGTGCAAGTCTAGTTTACTCCATTTTTGTTACCTCGCACTTTTGTTGTCTATTAACTTTCTTTTTCTTAGGGTAATAGTATAATGAGCTGCAACAACTTGCATTGTTTTCAGATCAAAATGGTTTCGGAAGTAAATTTTGACCCTTTTTCCGACGCTTTCTGTCTCTACCGTTGTTTCTCTGATTGCGATTATTCTTTTCAGCCTGATCCTGGTACTGGCCTGAGAGACGCCATCGAGGTGGACAAGAAAAACAGAGTGCGCATGACAGAAAAATGTGAACAGATAATCGACTTTTTTAATAGGTTGTTACCTCAACATCAGAAAAACCTCCTACAAACTTATCCAGACCTCAAGGAGAAAATGCAACAAATGGTCAAGGAATTGAAGTCAAGGGAATGCACCATTTTAGTCGCAGGTATGTAAAGTCTGACAGTAATTCGATTGTATGAAGATTGATTATGTTGTCAAATTTTTGGGGAATTGTTTTTAACAAAGTATACCGGGGCAAAACAGTTCATACCCACTTAAAATAAAAGGGTTCCAGAATCATAAAAAGTGCTCTTCTCCATTGTTAAAATCTTCTTGAGATGAAATTCTACGAGTGATATTTTTATATCTTTATAGCTTTGTTTAAAACAACATTTTGTAGGACTTTATCTTGGTTCGTTTTTTGCGTGTGTCAGCAGCCAGTATAATCTTAAACTTTGTTTAACATTGAATTTTCCAGCCCTTTTTTGTCGTAATATATCGTCTCTTATAAAAAAAAATACGTTTTTGCAGGAGAGACTGGATCTGGGAAATCTTCCTTCATAAACCTCCTTCTCGAAATGGAGCTATTCCCTACATCTGCCCTGTCTTGCACGAAGACGGTATGTGAAATAAGGAAAAGTGTGGATGGTAGGTCGTACGCAATCGTGCACTACCGACCTTCAGAGGGTTCCAGGAAGCGACCTCCTGACTTGTTAGATCTGAGTAATCCCGCGGGCTTAGATGACCTCAGGAAAAGACTTGTTTATGAAGATGAAGAGGGTGACACGCCTTTTGAAAAAATAGAAGTTCATATGCCATTTCCTATGTTAGAGGTATAGTATGTGTTGCTTGTGTATCAGCAAGTTTACACGCATTCTCTTGCACACAAAACCACACACGTACTCCTCTCTCACGTGTAAACTCATCTTTCTGACATTTATATAATTATAGAATATAGATTGCAATAACAATCAACAATAAATTATCGATGAGGAATTTCCCTGCATATGTATTTGGGGGGGGGGGGGGGGGCTGTATTGCTTTGCGTCTTTGTCTGCTTTTCACAAATTTGTTCCATCCACTTTTTGCGACACAATCCATAAACGCAACGGAAAGCTTATTTCGTATAAATGAAAATAAAACAATTATGTTTAATTTGGACAGATTAGTATTAAGTAATTTCAGTGCATAATATTGAAAAGGAATTCAATAAATGATTTTAGGAACAGGTTTTTATTTCATATCAATGAATTTCGTACACCTTTATATTTTGAAAAATGAAAGGTTTCTGAATACTTTGATGACAACTTTAATATTCAGTAAATATATCTAAAGTAATGTAAAGTAATTAGGGATTTAAATGCTCGAGAACGGGAATAAGATCTATCAACAAAGTCTTTTGAAAAGACTATATATCAACGTATATATCACGAGAAATCTTGTTGTATGCTTGAGTAATGCTTCGTGTTTTCCTGGTTTTTTCCCACATCACAGCAGGTAACCTTGAGTTAGTAATCATATTGCATTCTTACATATCCAGTCCAAAATATGGAATCTGTTTACTGTTTATACCAGTTAAACTCTTTTTTTAGATCAAGTAAAATGTGTTTGTGATCGCTATATGTATTGCATCACACACAGCAGCCATAATGTATTGAAGAGACGCTAGCCGCACTCGTAATTAATTCTATAAATAAGGGACGAAATGTTTTGTTCTATCAATATCGAAGAAGTACCAAACCGTTAATCAATCTCAAAGTCCAAGGACAGATACAAAATCGTGTAAGTTTCTATGCAAAGAAGTGCAATTTGTTGAAGTTATGTGATAAAGTTAGTATTGGGGTTTTGTAATTCTATTTCTGAATGCATTGAAAAATATGGATTAAAATCGATTCTAATCATTCATCCAATATTTAACACCATCTGGGGAAGGCATTAATTCTATTTTAATTTAAAAGTAGCGAGCAAAAGTGTAAAGAAAGTGGCATAATAAATATAAAACATATATACCTTTTACTTTTGTGCACCAGATGCGCATTTCGACAACGTTTGTCTCTTCAGTGATGCTCGTGGCCGAATGGTTGGAAATCTCATATTATATAAATATTTGAAGAGCAGTATTAAAATGACCGAAAAAGTGAGCCAAAGAATCAGTCTAAGGACAGAGCTATGCATGAGGGAGATACTCCTTAGTTTCAGAGTGATTTACATAATTTCATGTCGAAAAATTTTAAGTATATATTTCATGTCAAAACAAAAGCACTGAAAAGTAGACCGTTAGTACAAAAGCACTGAAAACTAGACTTATGATGCCCTCGGGGACTATCAGTCCATCAGCAGTGACACCGGCCTAGTGGTTATAATAAATATAGAACATATATACCTTTTAATTTTGTGCACTAATACAATGAGTATACAATTAATGACCAGAAGTTAAGCTGGGTCACCATCAAATTTTAATTTTTAAGTCAGAAAGGTCATTTTCTTATCAACATTATTACGTTTCCGTTTGGATTTACACTTGTGTATACATTTATTGAAACATTACCTTCCAAAATTGTTTAAATTTTGTTTTAATTAAGTTTAATTATTCTTCTGTTCCGATGTTTGTACTTTTGAATTTTAAAGTAAAGAACAATGTTTGCATTGTGAGTATGTTTTGAGCATACATTGCGGATGTAACTCACCACACAGGAGACGCTTCCTCCTGCGTGGCATCTAATGCAGTATATGGTTTCCAATAATATATCAATGTCTCAGTGACACATCACTGTATCAATTACATTTATATCTTACATTCAAATTACAAGTTATAGAATTCATTTTATTAAAGAATTTCATTTAACAGATTAAATGTGAATTCTTATCAAGTCACTTAGCCTATCTACCCAATATGCCGAGGTTTCACTCCCTCAAATGTATGTATACCTGTATTTTCTCATATTAGGAAGGCATTGTGATAGTAGATACACCTGGTATAGGTGAAAGGAGACAAGTAAACATGTTGATGGAGAAATATCTGTCCAAATCATTTGGAACAATATACCTGGTGAATACATCAGCAGCTGGAGGCGTCAACAAGGGTCGGGTAAGAGAGCTTGTCGATGTAGTTTATGATTTTCCTTTGGAACAATATACCTGGTGAATATATCAGCTGTCAATAAGGGTCGGGTAAGAGAGCTTTGATCGGATTTAGTCCAATCTTCCCTCTTTTAGAGATTTGTATTGTAACTGTTTTTCTCCACATCTTGCTATTCTGTAGAACTCTTCACGATAACTGTGGTCTTACAACTGGTGTATGCACAATGGCTTCAAACCTGAAAGAAAGGTTACCTCTTATATTTGCTGCTGAGCAATGTTAAATACGTTCAGGTGTTTGTAGCTAGCCGTCCGGAAACGCTATTGCGCATATACGAATTGCAAGATCGCAATTATCGTGAAAAAGTCTATGGTTGTGGTGTCTGTCTCGTTATTTTTATTATGCAACTATTTCACACATAACAATGATTATATGTTACGCTTCAAAGTGAATTGTATGATGACTCAAAAAGGATAAATTATACAGGGGTGTTTAAGAATATATTTTACAGTTTTGGAAAAAACCCCGAACAATTTTGATATAAATTAAAATAAAAATCAAACTAAAAAAATCACATTATTATGCAAGTGATGTATTAATATCATTTTGTCAAACAATTGGAATGTGATCATAGATATTTCGCCATTTTAACTTTTGCATCATTTCGACCATATAACCGTCTACTAGTAAAGGATAACTATCTGCCAAAATTTTGTATGTATATATCAGAAGTATGTTTAACTTTGCATTTTTACTATAGTGTATTTTCATTGAGAGTTGGAATTAATTTAGTCAGACAATAAGATACGGAGAAATTTCATCGTTAACTTAAGATCTGAATCAAATGAACGAAAGAAAGGAAATAAAAACTTTGATTTGACATGTTGACCTATCCGACATGTAGACTTATTTTCCTTATTTGGTCGAAGATGATTTATTGCCTTTAAATTGTGGTCGATTTCTAACATTTCTAATCGTGACGTTTTACCAAATGTGACAACGGTATTATACCACGTACTGAATGTGACTTCAAGTTTATAAGAACTCGATTTTTATTATGGTATCACGGCGGGTGTGACCGTTCGACAAGGGATGCTTACTTCTCCATGGCACCTGATCCCACCTTTGAATGTTTCTGGGGTCTGTGATTGCCTTTATTCATTATTTAGTCTTTTTATATCAATTTACCGACAGAACATTACTCAGAATATTTCTCAATATTTGTATCTTTAGTTAAAAGATTTCCTGCGCATGGTGGTCAACACGGTCAGTGATGACTTCAATCCTTCATCCTCCATATTTATTGGTAATAAAGAAGATTGTGTAGACAAGCGGGATTTACAAGAGGTGAAGGACAGAGTTGTGTTCAAACTGAAGGAGTGTTATCCTGGTTTGAAGGAAGACAAAATATTCTTCATGTCAGTGACAGAGGTAAGTACTGGTGTCGCTGCGATTGAAAACAATCGATTTCTATAAATGGCGGTAAAATCTATCTGTTTATACTTACACTACATGCTGTTTCTATAAATGGAACAAAATTAAGGAATACCATATAAAGATATTTTAAAATAATGCAATCTAAAATCAGTTTCAGTTGGTCAGACTTTTTACAAGTGTCTTCACACTTAAATATTTCTTGCAGGACTTTTGCGACAGGTGGTGCATGCAAGCAGGGGACACTTACTCCTCCCTGGCACCTGGTTTCACCTGAATTTAAATTAGGGTTCGCATTTGTCTGAATATGAAACTATAATCGATATTGTCCTTATATTCCAAGGATTCGAGATATGGTTAACCATTCGGTACTTTTTCGTTCTTTATTCACTGTTTCAAGGTAGAAGTTGTCGAGATGCAGGGGATGCTTACTCCTACACGATATGAGATCTCTCGCTCTTCTAATGTACATAGTTTTTGAAATTGCCGTGACAGGGAGACGCAGGACTGTTCTTTGATTCTTACAAAAATGTTAGAAATAAAATTACACTAATCAGTGATTTTCTTCGGTGATAATGCAAATTCTTTTATTCAAAAGAGTTTATGACCAAAATTTTATGAATAAAATTTTTATTTCTGTACATTTTCGTACTCATGATTTTCCTTTGATACTCGCGTATTTAGTCGTGATGTTACTATGATAAGAATGTAAAACAATCAAGTCATTTATTAATAAAAACAAAAATAAATAAATAAATAGTAGAATAACAAAAGTATATATCAAAATTAGAGGTTTTGCATTTGTGCTGATTGCATAAATCATATTTTTTCCCAATATTTTATTTGCACTATAAAATTACATATACATAGTTTAGGAGCAATAGAACAAATAACATAATACACAAAACACAATACAATACATACACACATTGATAGAGTTAAAGGATAATAGATCTGTGTCTCATTCACTCATACTGCAGTTGCTTACAAACATTGGTAGTCAATATTTTTACATTACAGTAAACAAATTTAAAGACTATATATAAGATTTGGATTCAATATCATATAAGGAGTATAATGATGTACTAATGCTTATGATGTTAGTAATCCTACGTTTATAAATGCAAATATTATAAATATATGTTAGAGTTATTGGCATAAAGCCGTCACCATATACGTGAAATATTCGTGGTGTGACGTTAAACAAAAATCAGTCAATCAATTATTGGCATAAATACGTATATTAGATATCTTATACATACATTTGATTTTTGTAAAAAGAAAGTTATTTTTACATATTTACTGTGAATGTTTAGATAAGTAGGAAAATAGATACAAATTATACCACACGTGTAATCATGCTCACTGGGATATGCCAGTACTTGACAAATTTATCATATTTATTGTTCAAACTATATGACCTGTTTTCTAAGAAATAATAATATGCTATGTTATTCAGTAGTTCATCAAATACAAGAAGAGATTCCTTTCTTGACTTTACATATATTTTGCCAAAAGTAAGATAATGTTTAAAGCTTTATATTTTACCCCAGGTCTTCCAATTATTATGTCAATAAACGAGAATTTTTCAGTTATATTACATGAATTCTTAATCCAGGTTTTAATTTGTGTACATATTCTCCGGCTTTGGTGACAGAAAAAGAAAAGATGTTCAATTGTTTCTGTATTTAAACCGCATAATTTGCATTTGTAGTTTGTTTTTATTTTGCAATCATATAAACATTTATTGGTACCAAGAATCCTATATAATATTCTATGTTGAAACCATTGCATTTTATTGTCTTTAGTACATTGATTTAATATAATGTAGTAGGATTTCCAACCAAAATGATTATCTAAATTTAAAACGGACTTCCATTTAGATTCATGTTTTGATGCAAGTTTCACATTTGTTAGTAATAAATGGTAGAAATCTCTGCATCCTGTTTCGTTTTTGTGTTGAGTTTAGACTTACGGGGATATACAGTATGTTCTAACTATTCTGTTAGATTTGGACAAGATTTTAAAATTGAATTTCTTAGACCAAGTAATGTAGTAAATGGTACGTTAACGTTATGCTTTTGAACTAGGTCTGTATGTGTAATAAAGTCTCCATTTATATTAAGTAAATCCAAGACAAAGTGAATCCACGATTATATAGTGTTTTAAACAATGATGATTTCCCATCAACTTTAATGTATGGATTATGCCATAGTGGATTATTTGATAGAGATGTTTGTTGTATAATTAATGTATTATTTAGGGGTGTGATAAATTGCATAAATCATATAACGTGTAACGATAGAATGTAAACAGACTATTTATATTACAGGCGCAAAAGGCATTTAGGAATGGAATAAGATTAAAAGCTCATACCGAAGTACTCTTACACGGAATCCAAAAACTTTATCCAGCAAGCCTTAGGAATAAACTGACAGTACATTACAGGTAAGCTCTTTTTCATTATGCTGCCCGAAATCTGTTGAGGAGCATATTGAAGATGTTGTAAGGGCGTGTCTATTTGTCTGTTCGTCCATCCTTTTAAGTCATGTTTCTTAAACTGTTCATCAGAATATGGTCATTCTTCATAGAAGTTTTACTCGGTATAAGGGTTTTTAAAAGCCACTTATGTAATTTCTAAAGCTTAATAACTAGAAATTAAAATAAAAGAATCCTTTTAACGAGCCAATGTACATGCTTCAAGTCAAGGTTTGCATCAATCTAATTAAAACCATATCTTTATTCCGTTTCTCTATTTGTTCCACTGCGTATAAAGATCTGGTGAAACCCCGTAAGGGTTCACGTTCTGGTGACCTTTGATGACGTCTCAGTCTCTGAAACCGTTATTTCCCATAGCCAATCAGTGACTCGGCTAGGCACGTGATAGTGACGCAATATGTAACGAGCACCGTTCAAAAACTACCTTGTGGGTCACGCACGCCGTGAATGATAATTCCATCCCTAAGATTTTGTAGCCGATCCACTGGCTGAAAATCAGAGGTCACCAGAACGTGAACCCTTACGGGGTTTCACCAGATCTTTATACGCAATGGAACAAATAGAGAAGCGGAATAAAGATATGGTTTTAATCAGATTGGGTTTGCATTAACTCACCTACCAAATCCATTGTTCTCAATGTGGGCAACTTTCGTCATAATCATATGACGTCATAACAATCACAAAGTGCGCGTGTATGTTTTTGTTGCAAATTCCGTATTACATGTGTAAGTCATTTCATTGGGCTGTATGGTTTCATCGAGTATCACACACTGGCTTTCCTTTGGATTAATCAATCCATTAATCGATCGATCAATCAAGCAATCAATAGATCCATCCTTCCATCGATTCATCAATCAATCAATCAATCATTCATTCAATCAATCATTTAATCAACCAATGATTATGTTGTATTATGATGTGCAGGTACATGTCCGAGATTTTAAAGAGATCCATATACACCGTGAAAGTTGCTAGAACCCTTGCAGCAACCGGAATGGAGAAAAAACAAGATGAAGTGGACGAAATCAAATCGCGAATGGACATATTAGAGCGCAATGCCAAGCACACAGTGGAGAACCTGAAGAAGGAAGTACAAATCGAAGAAGACAAAATCCACAGAAACATTACAGGTCTACTGAGATCTAGGTCATTCACAGATCATGTCTTCTTTTACAAGCCAGGAGATTGTGCAAAAGCGCACAAAGACTACAAGAATGTAGCACGGGATGTGAATGACATCATATCCAACAGAATTGCCCATGAGGTTGAACAATGGGATACACAGACCGGTGTCACAGACCAAATCAAAGAAGCTATCGTAATCAGGTTTCAAAGGGAATGCCAAATGTACGAAGAACAGATTAAAGAAATAGAAGGTATTGTTTTCATTTACACATTATTTACTTGCTAGCTTAGTCCCCAGGTTAAATGTTCTTTACACACACACACACACACACACACACACACACACAAACATATATATAAATAAATAAATACATAAATAGATAAATATATAAATGCTCTTATTCTGGTTTGTCTGGTTTTGGCCCATCACTGACGAGAATTATAACGCATAAACACCCAAAGTAAGACGCTTGTTCGGCGAATGTAGGCAAAGCGAAGAGAAATAATACTTGGAAACACAAATCTCTATTTGAATGAAGTAAATTCTTAAAATTAAATTATCGTTCAGATTGAGGATTTTGACTTTGAGGATCCTTGCCTAGTATACTATGTAAAGATGATGGAGAAATCCAAACCATAAGTCTAAAAATCATGAAACTAGAGGACATACAAAATCAGTGAAAATGAAAAACAAGAAAAAAATAACAAAAAATGTCTACTTGAAGAGCATATGTGAACCCCTGTGATGGAGTGAGATCATGTGCCCGGGGAGAATTAGCATCTTCTGCTTGCTGGCAACACCTGTCACATATACCCAGTAGAAAGAGTGTAAATTCCATATGTATTTATATATGGAGAAGTCAAAGCAAGTAACCTTCTGAGTGTAATGGATGTTCTTCGTTGATTACCACTCGATACCTTAGCACCTTACTTATTGTATTATCATAATACAGGTACCCTTAGCACCTTACTTATTGTATTATCATAATGCAGGTACCCTTAGCACCTTACTTATTGTATTATAATAATACAGGTACCCTTAGCACCTTACTTATTGTATCATCATAATACAGGTACCCCTAGCACCTTACTTGTTATATTATCATAATACAGGTACCCCTAGCACCTTACTTATTGTATTATCATAATACAGGTACCCTTAGCACCTTACTTATTGTATTATCATTATACAGGTACCCCTAGCACCTTACTTATTGTATTATCATAATACAGGTACCCCTAGCACCTTACTTATTGTATTATCATAATACAGATACCCCTAGCACCTTACTTATTGTATCATCATAATACAGGTACCCTTAGCACTTTTCTTATTGTATCATCATAATACAGGTACCCTTAGCACCTTACTTATTGTATCATCATGATACAGGTACCCTTAGCACCTTACTTATTGTATTATCATAATGCAGGTACCCTTAGCACCTTACTTATTGTATTATAATAATACAGGTACCCTTAGCACCTTACTTATTGTATCATCATAATACAGGTACCCCTAGCACCTTACTTGTTATATTATCATAATACAGGTACCCCTAGCACCTTACTTGTTATATTATCATAATACAGGTACCCCTAGCACCTTACTTATTGTATTATCATAATACAGGTACCCCTAGCACCTTACTTATTGTATTATCATAATACAGATACCCTTAGCACCTTACTTATTGTATTATCATAATGCAGGTACCCTTAGCACCTTACTTATTGTATTATAATAATACAGGTACCCTTAGCACCTTACTTATTGTATCATCATAATACAGGTACCCCTAGCACCTTACTTGTTATATTATCATAATACAGGTACCCCTAGCACCTTACTTGTTATATTATCATAATACAGGTACCCCTAGCACCTTACTTATTGTATTATCATAATACAGGTACCCTTAGCACCTTACTTATTGTATTATCATTATACAGGTACCCCTAGCACCTTACTTATTGTATTATCATAATACAGGTACCCCTAGCACCTTACTTATTGTATTATCATAATACAGATACCCCTAGCACCTTACTTATTGTATCATCATAATACAGGTACCCTTAGCACTTTTCTTATTGTATCATCATAATACAGGTACCCTTAGCACCTTACTTATTGTATCATCATGATACAGGTGCCCTTAGCACCTTACTTATTGTATCATCATAATACAGGTACCCTTAGCACCTTACTTATTGTATCATCATTATAAGGTACCCTTAGCACCTTACTTATTGTATCATCATGATACAGGTACCCTTAGCACCTTACTTATTGTATCATCATGATACAGGTACCCTTAGCACCTTACTTATTGTATCATCATAATACAGGTACCCCTAGCACCTTACTTGTTATATTATCATAATACAGGTACCCCTAGCACCTTACTTATTGTATTATCATAATACAGGTACCCTTAGCACCTTACTTATTGTATTATCATTATACAGGTACCCCTAGCACCTTACTTATTGTATTATCATAATACAGGTACCCTTAGCACCTTACTTATTGTATCATCATAATACAGGTACCCTTAGCACCTTACTTATTGTATCATCATAATACAGGTACCCTTAGCACCTTACTTATTGTATCATCATAATACAGGTACCCTTAGCACCTTCCCAGCAGACATTTCAACGTTGAATAAACGTTGAATCAACGTTGAACTTCAACGTTGAATCAACGTTGAAATATGGTTTAAAATGAAAGTTGTGTCAACGTTGAAGTCTCAACGTTGTTTCAACGTTGATGTTTCAACGTTGGTTCAACGTGGAAGTCTCAACGTTGTTTCAACGTGGAAGTCTCAACGTTGTTTCAACGTGGAAGTCTCAACGTTGTTTCAACGTTGAAATAAGGTTTAAAATGAAGGTTGTGTCAACCTCGAAGTCTCAATTTTGTTTATGGTTAAATATTAGTTGCTCTAATCTTTTTGCATGACTGAACCACAGGCGCTCGTAAACAACTGACAAAAATCTGTTTACAAGCAAGTATTCAGCCTTTCCTCCAGAATCTGAAATAAACAACTGACAAACTTCATGAATACTTGCTTTTCAACAAACTGAATATTCGCTTGTCTACGGGCACCTGTGGACTGAACATACAAATGGCTGAAAACATATCGATCCCTGAAATTTTAAAACTCCATTGGCCCTCTGTGCAAGAGAGAGTTTCTTCACCGACAACAAACAACATGCTGTCAATTTTAAGTAATGGAGCAAACCTACTGCTAGTGGCTGTCCGGTGAATTTTTCTAAAATATATAAAAGCTAAAAAGCCAGAACCAGTGTGGCATTGGACATTCCTTTGCCTTCAAACTGACACAGATCCTTATCTTCTTTCATCCAAACAGATAGTTTGAAAAAAAACCAACAAAACAAAACAAACATAATACTTCACATTATACAATTTAATTTTGTTTAAAATGATACAGTATTATATAATAATCTACAACATGCTTCAACATTTTAAGTTCTATATCTGATACCTGCCTCGTCTTCCCCTACCTCCAGTACCTTCTGGGGCATATTTCAAAAAGTTACCGAGTTCTTTGTTAAATTCTGCCTCAGATAAATTCGTATGGGCTTGCAGAACAACATCTAAAAGATCAAAAGTTGAAATTGTTAGACTTGATATTACCTTAAGCATAACTAATAACTCAAATATTTACCACAGACGTTCTTTTTTATCCGTCATATATGCGAAATCTCATCTTATCAAATGGAAATCATAAAGCAAACAATATCGACTTATAATATCACAATAATATTTATTGTATTTGATGAAATTTTATCATTAGTATCTTTGAATGTTTAAATTTTTCACATTTTACCTTTTACAACTTGATAAATCTGGATTTTGGAAAAGACTCATCTTCTGCAGACTACACCTCATCATTACTTCTAGTTCTATATAGGGCAAGTGCATCCACATGAGCTGAATAGCGCCTCCATAGTCTTAGATAGGTCATTATCTCTAATAACAGAAAGTTATACACAAAACACTGAGAGTGTCTCAACGTACCATAAAGTAACTAAGTCAGTGGCCCCCTCCCTCCTCCTTTTTTGTTTTTAAATCTCCGTTATATCGATATCTGATGAAACAATGTATTGATTATTACGCTGAATCAGTAGCCTAACAACTGGATTTCATCCAGGGGGTTCGGATACCCCCCCCCCCCCTCTTTTCCTCTTTTCATGCGCAATACATGTGCCTTCCATTTTGGACAATGCAAAAAAAAAACCCCAATAAGAAATTGATTAATATATAGCTGGAATAATTATGCAGGTATAATTATGTACGGACTGTAGAATTTTGCGTTATACTTTATGGTGTTATCATGTTTGTTAACATGCTGGTGAGTCGCAAGGCTAAAAGCTAATTAACATTACAATTAATACAATACAATCATAAACTGCGCAAAATGCCCCCCTCTCACACCCGAATTTTAGTAAATCCCCCTTTCCCATCAAAAACGCCTATACATCAACGATGGTTGAGTAAATTCAGCATCCACCCTCTAATTCAATCAGTCTAGCATTCCTATTTTGAAAAACAAAACAAAAGAAACAAACAAAATCAAAGCAAAGTGTGATCCCCTCGTTCACCGTCTCGATTCGCGCCATTGATAAAATAATATAAATTAAAACATTTCTGAAAATCGACATGTTATTAATTATAGTCTCACAATGATCTGTTTATTCGTTTGGAATCAGCGTGAAGTCTAGAATATAAGAGAGAGAGAGAGTGAGAGAGAGAGGATCTAAGGCCTGCGGGCTTTCAATTGAGTTTGTAATGCATGTGTAGCACGGACATAGTGGTGCAGGAGAACTGACCGCTGGGTGATTATGTAATTACCACAAGGTTTTCACGCGAGTAAGCTATAAATACTCATTGAAAATGCGGATGGTCAGGTTGATAAGCAGTTGTTTCCCCGGCACATGTAACATTTGAAGAATTCACATTCCAATATAATTATTCAAAATCTACATTCTACACATGCACCTCTTCCTCTGTCTCTCTGTCATATTCGTGCTAACAATTTATAACATACATGTTGATGATATTATAATATACTTTCTTTGCATAATTCATTAAAATTCCTTTGATAAACTTTATCTGTACAAACCATGTTTATAAAGCTAAAAGGATGTATGATAATTTAATCTGAAATGATTAAAACATTTAAGATCAATCTTTTTATTATACACCTTAATCTATATAGTTGTTACATATAAACATTTAAACATTATACTGTGTTAAAATATACGAAATATGTGAAAACATATACTTACGTATTTGTCTTCTTCGTCAATGCAACGTTACTGTACCGAGATCTTGGTTTGAAATGGGAAATGCGCGGCGAACTGACGTCACACGTACTATCCTTTGTCCGAAGGCGTAATTTGATCTCAGGGTGTGGGAACAGGAAACAAACATCGTTTGTGTTGATAATACAGAATCAATCTGGGTATGCATTCGTGCGATTCTTGCATGTCCCCCTCACCCACCTCTCGATCTTAGTTTTGATACTTTAATGCGATAATCAGCAATTCATACTTATAAAATTATTACAAAAAATTAGTTTACACAATTCTCATTTTTACATTTAGATTTTTAATTGATTAATGAATTCTTTAAAATCTCAATTTTCGTCTTTATGAAAGATTATTTGGAACATAATTGATTTCAAAACAGTTGTTGAATTGATTAAATTAAATTCACTTTTTTTCATAATGAAACAACTGGAAATTAACTCCTATACAAACAGGACTTCAAAAAATATACAAACAAACATATATACATCGATTTTTCACAATCAGCGATTTTAATAATCGTAATTGGTTGAAACATGCAACGTCATATAACGTTGTTTCTTTCAACGTTGATTTTTACAACATTGTACAACGTTGAAATATGGTTGATCAACGTCGTCAACCTGGATCAACCAAATTTCAACGTTGATTCAACGTTGCATGTCTGCTGGGTTACTTATTGTATTATCATAATACAGGTACCCTGACAGATGGAGATGTCCGAATGATAACCGACTTGCATAAATCCATGAAGAAGCAAGCTCCAGTGAAGCATTTGTGGCAGAGAGCAAATAAAGCATCGAAGGGAGACGCCAATGACAAAATGAACAGTCTGGGAAATATTGTCAGCAGTGCGGGAGGAATCGACACGGGGGACAAAGCTGTAAAGAAGATGGTGAAAGAGTATAAAGTAGATAATAATGTGCAGAAAATGCACGATCTGACCGCTAAGTACATAGATACCATATTTAATGGGGATGATCTTCGAATAAAGCTTAAAAGATTTGTTGGTAGATATATCAAAGGAATTGACTCGATTGCCAAAAAGATCCCAGAATTCCTTGAAGCTGATCGCCAACTTATGAAAAACATCAAAGAAGAAATGGAAAATGCGGAAAACAACCTGAAGCAGATATTTCCCGAAATGCTACACAGAGGTAATGTAATACAGGGAGAGCTGGACCTCTTTTTCGTGCAGAAAATCATGGAAATGGACTACCGACTGCGTGACGTCATGTATGAACCATCACGTGACTTACTGGGAAGCGGGAGTTTTGCTGATGTATACAAAGCTCAACTCATAACGGGAGGATATTCGGAGACCGTAGCGTTAAAGATTTCAAAAGAAATTTTAAAAGAGAACAATGTCACAGATATCCTACTAGAGGACCGTACAATGAGGTATGTATTGGTTAACAGAATAATCAAATAACTAATGTCACAGATATTCTACTAGAGGACCGTACAATGAGGTATGTATTGGTTAGCAAAATAATCAAATAACTAATGTCACAGATATCCTACTAGAGGACCGTACAATGAGGTATGTATTGGTTAACAGAATAATCAAATAACTAATGTCACAGATATTCTACTAGAGGACCGTACAATGAGGTATGTATTGGTTAACAAAATAATCAAATAACTAATGTCACAGATATTATACTAGAGGACCGTACAATGAGGTATGTATTGGTTAACAGAATAATCAAATAACTAATGTCACAGATATTCTACTAGAGGACCGTACAATGAGGTATGTATTGGTTAACAAAATAATCAAATAACTAATGGGTCATTTATGATATAGATATATAAGATATATTAAACAAAAACTTTTCCACCTAATACGTGTGAACTATTTACAAATTTGAACATCTATTTCCAGAGAGCTGGACCACGAAAATATTGTTCGTTATTATGGTTCCACGTTGAAACAGGAGGTAGGGAAGGGACGTCCACGTTTGTACTGGATCATGATCATCGAATACTGTACAGACACACTGAAAGGTATTTACATTCAATATGTAACAGCATATATATTAACGCTTAACAAGATCCATAGAGGTTATTTGTCTGTACATAAGACCAATTCTTTAAATTTCTGCAGTGGGGTATATAACTACTTGACTGACTATGCATCAGTGTATGATCATATAAGTAAAACATGTTTATTACATAAAAAAAAGGCATTGCACGATTTCTAAACCTTTCCTTTTAACATCTGATTATTACGTTTATCGAAATAAATAAGGCTGATTATAGCACCTTGTAAAATCTCCTATTATGCTTATACACTGTTTGATAAAAATCAAGAGTATAATGTAAAATACTAAAGTAACTGGTGTCACATGACTCACAACAATGTACCGCATTGGACATTCACGGACGCTTGAAATTCAGAGATGATGCCAGGTGTCCGGGAGGAGTGAGCATCTCCAATTTGGCTAGCCACATCCGCTGTGAATATGTATATACATATGAATGTGAATAATAACAAATATGAAGAAGAATATTGGTTCTCTGAAAGACTGTAGAGCCTCTAAACTACGAGGACACCAAATATGAAACATGGATTTTTGATATATTTTTAAAGCCCCTCGTTTATATGGACTATAAATACACTCTTGCGCTTTGGAGTAGAATATCCATTTGTACTATAAATGCATATCTCTGTAGGTTTGGTGATCGATGGTGAGTTTGACAACCCGTCTAAGTGTAAGATCTATGCCGTCCAGGTTGAGCAGATGGAGATAATGGCCAGGTATGCGGAACAGCTGTGTAGTGGAGTGGCATATCTACACGAGAAGGGTCTCGTGCACAGGGACATCAAACTAGAAAATATACTGGTAACTATAACTTCTCTACCTAGAAAATAATACAAAATGTAAAATAATGTATTTGGATATATATGCTGATTTCCACTTTATATGATATCAAACATGAAAACATCCTGGTAACCAAACGAGTATTTTAGAACCCATATAACTCATTACAAAAATATTTGATTGTAGTGCAATTACGATATTGACTTAGGACGGTCATTTAATTTGACAAAAGCCAAACAAATGGTGTGGATAAAGAAACATTTCATGAAAATATATAATGTCAGAGGGATTTTAGTCCTCACTGAGTGTCAATTGTTCTGGAGTTCTTTACTGCTCTTGCTTAAGTATTAACTGAATTAAACCAGAGAGTAACAATATCCCAGACTCCAATCTTAAAAGTTTAATAATATTTCAGTTTACTAGCGCTCATAATGTTATTTCGTAATTTCTAAATAAACTGTTGCTCAAGACAGAACACAGTAGTTTACAAAATGATTATATGTCGATCGTTGAATTGGAAAACATGGGGTAAATATAGACCCTTATAGGCCTTATGTATACATCCCCTGCTGAAACCGCAGTCACAATCTATAAATACATGTAGTCATATATATTTAAAATGTAATACTTAATCGTGTACCAAGTAAATTATAATCATATTTAACACATACAGCTAGAATACACGCTTAATCAATAATACTTTATTATTGAATTCCCTATATTTCTGTCTGCTGCTATAACGCATTATGTTGAAACGTGTAACGTATAATGTATTATATAAATCAGCACGATCGGTAATGTGTTATGCTCGTTTAATCTTTTTTTTTTCTTTCTTTTTCGTTCAAAGGTGACAGAAAAACGTGGTTCCAAAAATGAATACACAATTAAAGTTACAGACGTGGGTCTTACAAAACCAGTAAGTCAGTTAGCCGGAAGTAATGTGGGCTCCCCAGCATACATGGCACCGGAAGTTCTCCTTCAGACGGGACTCTACGACCGCAAAGCGGACATCTACGCCATAGGCATCGTATTATGGGA
This sequence comes from Pteria penguin, assembly GCA_035048485.1. Taxonomy (NCBI): domain Eukaryota; kingdom Metazoa; phylum Mollusca; class Bivalvia; order Pterioida; family Pteriidae; genus Pteria; species Pteria penguin. The sequence goes on along the minus strand of CM068588.1, from coordinate 1,681,300 downwards.
GATGTGGTATGGAATCGATGCGGCGCAACACATCGGAGAAAACTTGTTTGGAACACTAGAAAAAGCAGTAAAAGGCGGTTTGCGCCCATCGATGACCTTGACCCAGAAACCTGAAGCATCTTGGGCTTCCTTGATTAAAAAATGCTGGGAATATAATCCAAAAGATAGACCAGAGGCACGAGATGTGAAAAACTTTTTCAGTGATTTTTTGAATAAACATTAGTTGCATTCTCTCTAAGTGTAGTAAATATGTTTTACCATGGCTTCTTTATTTGACTCATACAGCCCCGAAAATAAAGTAAACAACGAAAGTAACTGATGCAATACCACTATGGCACTGCAGCCTGGAAGTACTCGTTTAAATCCTATTTATATCGAAGATGCTCAACACTATTTTTCATTTGTTTATCTATTGCTCCATGTTTTGATTAATAGAAGGGCTTAATGCTATGTTTGATTTATACATTGATCAATGTTATGATTGATTTTGTGGGGACTTTTTCCCGGATGAAAAAGATCAATATTAGTACATTTGACAACGAATGTTTTTTTTTCAGTAATGCTCATGACCCAAAATGAAAAACTATGTTCATTGATATGGGTATAGATATTTGAAGAACATATTTATTTCCGAAATGATTTAAAATGAAGATCCTGCAAAAAAAAAAACCCGCTAGACGTTATCGTCTAAATTCATACTCTTTGATATACTATATTTTCATATATATAATACATACACATACTTTCCTAATTTAGAGTATAAAATTAGATTTATTTATTAGTCAATCACACAATGAGTAATACTTGATAATTTTTATTCATTATATTTATTTTCAAATGGTACATCATAATATGTATTGACAGATCCATGTATTGAGATTATATTGTCAAACATCTTATTGTTTCTTTCTCTGGGGATTTGTTGCAAGCATGGTCAATATAAGATGTAAACAATAGATAATCTGTTATGCAGGTTTCAATAATTGCACAGTTTTAGCATCTGATCATCATTGAAACCTGTAACTGAATCTGTGACATCATTCAAAGACTACTGAAATTATATGTAAGTGAAATTGTGACATCATTCAAGAAAAAAAAAACAACCAGGAAATGTAAAGATGATGGATAAATCCAAACCACAAGTCCAAAAATCATGAAACCATAGGACATACAAAATCAGTGAAAATGAAAAACAAATGGAAAATAACAAAATATGTCTTCTTGAAGAGCATATGTGAACCCCTGTAATGGAGTGAGATCAGGTGCCCGGGGAGAGTGAGCATCTCCTGCTTGCTAGCAACACCCGTCACATATACCCCGTAGAAAGAGTCAAATCGTGTGAATTCCATATGTATTTATATATGGAGAAGTCGAAGTAGGTAACCTTCTAGTATAGAAGGTGTCAAATCTGTGTAAAGTGATCGGAATCGGTCTCAGTCCAGAATATCATTTAAAAGTCTGGATAACGAGATATCATATGGAGTAATAAGAGTCTCGTAACGACCGTAGAACTTCCTCAGTGACGATGCTAGTCTAGCACATATATAACCCTGGTTGAGCAGCTTAACTGAAAGTCGCCTAGCCCTCAGAACAAAGTCATTGTAATTTGAACATGCTCTGGAATAACGTATTAACTGAGATATGAATACGCCGTATGCGGGCGATGATGGAATGTTGCTACTTATGAAAGGAAAGTTTGTGATAGCGAAATTGAAATCGTCACGTTTGTCATAGAGTGAGGTGTTGACCATTTGACCATTAATGTCGAAAGACAACATAATATCTAAATACGAAGTAGAATGACATGAGACCAGGGGCCTGGGAATGCTGGCTACATACATCCATAAACAGGTTTTCTGATTGTCGAATAAAGTAGTTGTTTAATAATTTGTACGATAATATATTTTGTGCAAGGTGGTATATGCGTTAAGAAGCTTCTGATCGGATAGGCTAACTCGGATTTAGGTCATATCAATATCAAGAAATAATACTCGTGGAAAGATCATATCATTAATTCTAACACCGGCATTCTAGACCGTATATACTATTACGACGTCCACTGTAGCACTACAGACCGTATATACTATTACGACGACCACTGTAGCACTATAGACCGTATATACTATTACGACGACCACTGTAGCACTATAGACCGTATATACTATTACGACGACCACTGTAGCACTATAGACCGTATATACTATTATGACGACCACTGTAGCACTATAGACCGTATATACTATTACGACGACCACTGTAGCACTATAGACCGTATATACTATTACGACGTCCACTGTAGCACTATAGACCGTATATACTATTCCGACGACCACTGTAGCACTATAGACCGTATATACTATTACGACGTCCACTGTAGCACTATAGACCGTATATACTATTACGACGACCACTGTAGCACTATAGACCGTATATACTATTACGACGACCACTGTAGCACTACAGACCGTATATACTGTTACGATGTCCACTGTAGCACTATAGACCGTATATACTATTACGACGACCACTGTAGCACTATAGACCGTATATACTATTACGTTATCATTGTTTGTAACGAGTTAATACCTCGGACGATGGCTACATCTCAGTACTATGATTTTACCAACAGTGTACGAAATTAGACGATGGCTATATTTTAATTGTCTGATTTCTACCAGTTGGTTGGTTGGTTGGTTGATTGATTGGTGTTTTACGTCGCTTTCATCAATATTTCAGTTATATCGCGACATGGAAGCAGGAGGCTACCAACCTCTTAAACATAGTGGCGCAACCCGGGAATCGAACCCGGATCGGATTTCTACCAGAAGTACACGAAATACCTCGGACAATAGCTACATCTTAAATCAGGTTTTCTGATTATATTATTTGCTGTACATGTTGATAAATTTGATTTGAACTACATGCTACAATAGATATCAGAGCATTAATACATGAATGTGCATTTCGACAAATTATGTCTCTTCTGTGATACTTAGGGCCTAATGTGTGAAAATCGAAAGTATAAATATTTGAAGAGCAACTCAATACCAAATCGAAGTAAACGCAAAAGTCAATGAAACCATCAAAGGACAAAGCACGAAGGAGATACTCCTTATTTTTAGAAAAATTTACAATTTTTTTTCAAAGAAAATTTGAAATATATATTTCTGGTCAGTAAAGACGTACTGCAAAGTGGGTTGAGGACACCCTTGGGAATTAATAGTCCACAATAAGACGTACTGCAAAGTGGGTTGAGGACACCCTTGGGAATTAACAGTCCACAATAGATATCAGAACATCCACACCTGTATCCATTTGGTGCATCATAATCAGACAGCTTTTCATTTGGTGCATCATAAGCAGACAGCTTTTCATTTGGTACATCATAAGCAGACAGCGTGCATGACTGCACCTCGTTCCAGAATGAGGAAGTTGATTCAGACGCTACGAATAATAAAATCTACGCTGGAGAAGGGTTAAGACACTCATTTCGTCGATCTTTTAGGTACTATAGCTTAATATAAGTTATCTTATTACAAGTCCAGCAATAACGATGCCGGAACAAACGGACGGAATAACATGCCCAGAGGATATACAGAACCTGTCGGACATGCAAGCGTGTAAGAATCTCATGAAGTTATGGGGCATCCAAGTCAAAGGACTGAAAAACAGGGATGATTGCATTTCAGTCCTGTTGCAACACTGGAAAAAACATGATAGTTCGAGGAAACCTAAAATGGTAAGGCAAAGCTTTGTTGTTTGTTTTAAATTTTTTCCCGAATTTTCGTTTAAACAGTGACCGTATCTGTCCGATACATTGCACAGGATATTTAACTGTGCAACAGACACATCCGAAACACTGAGAATCTTTTACCAGCCATATATCATCATGATATAGGTATCTGATATTTTACCTGCCATATATCATCACGATACAGATGTTTGATATTTTACCTGCCATATATCATCATGATACAGGTGTTTGATTTTTACCTGCCATATATCATCATGATATAGGTATCTGATATTTTACCTGCCATATATCATCACGATACAGGTGTTTGATATATTACCTGCCATATATCATCATGATACAGGTGTTTGATTTTTACCTGCCATATATCATCATGATATAGGTATCTGATATTTTACCTGCCATATATCATCACGATACAGGTGTTTGATATATTACCTGCCATATATCATCATGATACAGGTGTTTGATTTTTACCTGCCATATATCATCATGATATAGGTATCTGATATTTTACCTGCCATATATCATCATGATACAAGTGTTTGATATTTTACCGTCTTATCCTCTAGTAGAAAATGAAATGAAACGAAATCGTTCCCCATCCCCTCTTTTATTTTATTTATTTATTATTATTTTTTTTTGTATTGAGACATTTTGAACACCTGATACGCTTTATATTACACACTGTATTCGCCAAGCAGATGTTTGACTTTAAAGATGGACCCAAACCTGTCAGATTAACAAGACGAGTACACCCGTGTCACAAGATTCAACTGATTGTATAAGACGAGTACACCAATGTCACAAGACTCAACTGAATTTTGACGATGAAAAATATCATGAAATGTCAACCTTAAAGGGGGCACATCCTCGGATTAGTGTGTCAGCCTTAAAGGGAGTGTACCCTTTGATTCGTGATTTAAGTGTTATTATACCCTTTTACCTGATGTTATGTAGCAATGGCACTTTTACACAGTGTTTGTTCACATTCATGTATACATACAATGTTTAATTATATTTCTTTCCTCTGTATATAAGGACATTCACGACGTTTTTGGCTAGCCAAACAGGAGAAGTTCACTCCTCTCAGGCGCCTGGTCTCGTCTCTGAATTACAGGGGTCCGTAAATGTCCACTGTGGTACATTGTTTTTAATGCCATAGTCATGTGACACCAGTTGCTTTCGTATTTTACATTAGAAAAGTAATGAGATTTAACTCGATTACATTAGAGGAAAAACTATTATCAAAATATCATCCAATACATAAAGGATGATACTAAAATAATATTGGGAGACACTATCCTTATGTACAACGGTCAATTAACATAAATTAAATAATTCACACACGCGTTGCTAAACAGTTGTTGTTTTTTTCTCACATAATTATATGGTTGTTTTCTTTACTTAAATTGAGATCAGTTTGTTTGGTAATTTGTTTTTGATCAAGAGGACCAGGGTTTGAGCTCTGCTTTTGGCTCGTCGACATTCGAAATTGAGACCCAACGTAACAATGCGTGACACTGCTTCCGATGGGTCCGTTGCATGTGTCTTAATTTCTGTGTATTGCAGTCATAATATACGTTCAATAATCGTGGTGTGTCGAAAAATAAGAATCAAACAAAACGAAATATAATGCTTATGAAATTACAAACACACCTGACATACTTTTTATTTATGTTCCTGCAAATGTAAGAATCAACAAAACGAAATATACTGCTTGTGAACTTACAAACAAACATGACATACTTTCTTATCAATATTCCTGCGAATATAAAAATCAAACAAAACAAAATATACTGCTAATGAACTTACAAACAAACATGACATACTTCCTTATTAATGTTCCTGCAAATGTAAGAATCAAACAAAACGAAATATACTGCTTGTGAACTTACAAACAAACATGACATACTTTTTATTAATGTTCCTGCAAAATTTACATTGTTTGTTGATTCATACCAGTCATCTCTCAAATATTGCATCGCTTACTCTACTGTTGTCACCATGTAATCTTGCGAGGTTTCCAATTATATATTCAAGGGAGACAGGGGCAGAAACACTATCCCCAATTGCCATACTATCAAATGAAAAATATTTTATCGCCTTTTCAAAAATTATTTATAGTACTACCTCTACCGTTGTCTTACTGCACTGCGATTGTCCTTTTAAGCCTGATCTTGGGACTGGCCTAAGAAATGCTATTAGAATGGACAAGAAAAACAGACTGCGCATGACGGAGAAATGTGAACAGATAATCGACTTTTTCAAAAGTCTGTTACCACAACATCAGAAAACCCTTCTACAATCTTATCCCGACCTCATGGAGAAAATGCAACAAATATTAAAGGATCTGCAATCAACGGAATGCACCATTTTAGTTGCAGGTTTGTTAAAACTGAAAATATGTGGATTTAATTAATATATACTTATATATCTACACAATGCAAAACAAAATGTACAATAATACAATATGTACCAGGATGTATATAAAATTTCAGATAAAGTATTAAGCATCACGATGCATGAGCCTACAATAGGCAGCAAAAAGCATGATCTCGTTACGGTTAGGTAAATAACTATAAGAAGAGAGAAACATTTTACATTAAAATGCATTAAATTGATAAACAGTATTTTAAAAAATAACACACTCATTTATATGTATAACCAAATATCAAATTTTAAACACATAATAAATATACTTTCCATGTGGGATCTACATTTTCTTTCAGTAGAGTTGTTTGTAATTTACGAAAACATTTTGATTCATTCACATTAATCTTTCAAGTGTAAGAATGTGTGCTGATATTTCCTTCCCCAGAACTTAAAATCATTATGACATATATTCTTGACCTATAAAGGGAAAAGGTGACAGATTTGTAGTTTTTGTAGCAAAAAAAAAATGATAAGTTAGAGTCTGGCACAAATGTAAGCCATATTGACCTAAAAGTAGGAGCTAAAGAACCCATTTAAGCCATATTGACCTAAAAACAAGAGCTAAAGAACCAATCTAAGCCATATTGGCCTAACTGTAAGAGCTAAAGAAAAAATCTAAGCCATATTGACCTAAAAGTAAAAGCCAAAGAACCAATCTAAGCCATATTAACCTAGAAGTAAGAGCCAAAGAACCAATCTGAGGCATATTGACCTAATAGTAAGAACCAATCTAAGCCATATTGACCTAAAGTGAGAACCAAAGAACCAATCTAAGCCATATTGACCTAAAATGAGAGCCAAAGAACCCATCTAAGCCATATTGACCTAAAAGTGAGAGCCAAGAACCAATCTAAGCCATATTGACCTAAAACTAAAAGCCAAAGAACCCATCTAAGCCATATTGACCTAAAAGTGAGAGCCAAGGACCAATCTAAGCCATATTGACCTAAACTTATGAAATTGGCTTCGTGATATAGTTACAGCAATATCTTCAAACATCAGAACAGTAAGGTGGGGTTAGGTATCTTACGTTTAGGTAGATTTGGTAATGAGTTTGCCATTTAAATATTTCCTATTCAACATTTTCGGCTTAGGGCATTTTGATAAGACATCAAAAATGAAGTACATCATTTAAATACCAGGTAGAATTTCCAGGTAGGTGTTTATCGGCAGAATATGTTTATGTTTATCCGCTATTACGAAGCCAGTATGTCACATGCAAATCCCTCTTAACTACGGTTGTTCATCGAAACAAATATATCATAAAAGAAAAACTTCTTTATCTATTTCGATTATTTAACAGTGTAGTTTCATATTAATTGTTTATTTAATTGTAGTTTCTGAACTTATTATTACTTTTGCAGGAGAGACTGGTTCTGGGAAATCCTCTTTCATAAACCTCCTTCTCGAGATGGAACTATTCCCTACATCTGCAATGCCTTGTACGAAGACGGTGTGTGAAATAAGAAAGAATGTGGATGGCAGGTCGTACGCGGTCGTGCACTACCGACTTCCAGAGGGGGGTTCTAGGAGGCGACCTCCTGACCTTTTAGATCTGAGTAACCCTGTGGACTTAGATGACCTCCGGAAAAGACTCATTTATGAAGATGAAGAGGGTGACACGCCTTTTGAAAAAATAGAAGTTCATATGCCATTTCCCATGTTAGAGGTATAGTATCTGTTGCTTGTGTATCAGCAAGTTTACACACATCATCTGGCACACACAAGTTCACACTTGCTTTTCTCTCTCACACACAAACTCATATTTATAGAGCTGTGTAGATTGCAGTACCAAATAAATAGGAAAACAGACATAAATGTTAGATGAGGAATTTTGATTGCAGATGACTTTCTGTTTTATTATGTTTAATTATCATTTGCCTGTCTGTCTGTCACTCACACATATATTTCATCCATGTGTAACCCACAATCATTGGAACACAATAGAAGTTTTTCGTCGCATGTATTATATATCAATACCATCAACTACATTTATTATTGGAGACGAATCAGTAATAATTTCAATACATACAAAGGAAATGAATAAGAGATGTATAACAGAGGTTGATATTCCATATCAGTGCATGCCCAAATGCCTTAGTCAATCAAAATGACAGAAAGTAAAAATATGAGATACCGGTCCGATTTTCACAACTCGAAGTCCAAATGACAAGAATATATATACACAAGTCATAACGGTGTGTTAAAACATAGGTGGGATCAGGTGCTATGGAGGAATAAGCATCCCCTGCCGACCGATCACACCTACTGTGATGTCTTATATTTGTACAATGAGTTAATATATCGCTTTTAAAATGACTGAAGGCCTGCTGCACGGAAGATATATTATGGTAAAATTGCTAACTTAAATGTAAAATACGAAAGTAACTGGTGTCACATTACTATGGTTTTAACAACAATGTACCACAGTGGAATTTAACAGACACCTGAAATTCAGAGATCAGGTGCCCCGGAGGAGTTAGCGTCTCCTATTTGGCACAAATTAATGTATAATAATATCATAAAATGTTTTTGTGCAGTCAAGAATATATTTCTACCTTAAGGAGAGGAGTTTAAACACTCCATATTAGAATCGGCCGGCAGATTTTTTATTTTTCAGTTTTACAAATAAAATATTTAATACATTTTCGAAATGCACTATTCGCGGATATATGATATTATATTTATTCTTTAAGGCTTTATATTGACATTGAATGATAACATGATGTTTAAAATTTACTTCGAAGTCCGAAACTCTAACGTCGAAAGCATAAAAAACAGTAGAAAAGGGGAAAATAACCCCAGAAAACAAACAAAAGAGCACACGTAATTCCCTCAAAGGGATGTGCCCCACTAGTATCTCCTGCATTCTAGCAGCACCCGTCACTGACGATCAGGTACTGTAAACATTTTCTGTTGATCATGAAATATTTTACTTATTTGAGGTATTTCATCTGATGTTTTCCTCTCATCACGGGTAACCTCGATTGATTGCACAATCACATTAGAATCGTACATTAATCCCCTCTAAAATATAGAATATCATGAAAATATTGTGTAAAATACACAAGGGCAAAGTAATAAAGTCACTAATTGTCATGGATACTGATTCTTGATTTTAATTTACGTTTGAAATTAACATATAATTAATGAATTCCTTGGACAATTTTATCTTAGTCTTTGTTCAGCAAGTAAACACACTATTGAATTTTGTTTGTCATCAGCAAATCTTTCCTATAATAGCAGATGTGACTAGTCGCACGGAAACAATCACCATTCTGTGCGTCTTGTCTTACGACTGGTGTTGTATGCAACCAGGGGACTCGTCCCGGGCACCTGGTCTCACCTCGACTTTATTGAGGTTCGCATTTCTCTGACACTAAACACGATATTGTTCCCGTTATTCAATGGACTATGAGATATGGTTTACCCTTCAGTACTTCTTCGTTTTTTTACAATGGATCTTTGAATACCGTATGTTCTTATAAGTGCTACCAGATACTATCGCATTTTACTTTGAAATTAGAAAAAAGGACCATTTGGAATATGAAGTTTAAGCGTCGTGAGGACAGTTACCATAGGAATGTTAAATTCCATTTTTTCATTTCTCTATCTTTTTAGGAGGGCATTATGATAGTAGATACACCTGGTATAGGTGAAAGGAGACATGTAAACATGTTGTTGGAGAAATATCTGTCGAAATCATTTGGAACAATATACCTGGTGAATACATCAGCTGCCGGAGGTGTCAATAAGGGTCGGGTAAGAGAGCTTGTCACTGTGGTTTTATGATCATTCTTATCTTGCCTATATAAGATCCTTCCTTAATCAAGTTCAGATTTTCTTATTTTATATAGTTTAGAGCTTTATTCAATAAGAATTTATTAACAATTATCTGTTCGAATTTAAAAAAAAGGAATTGATGATTTTCCTGTCGAGAGGACTGTTACCACAAATTTCCCACTATTTTGATTTTTGTGCCAGCTGAACAAATATCCACGATTACAAAACAACTGAATGCGTCTTTGTTGCTTGTATAAACCGATATATTTGTTGAATTTTACAAAAACAAATTCAACAATATAGGAATAACTTCGATTAAAATATTGTCTCTTCAGTTGAAAGATTTTCTGCGCACGGTGGTTAACACGGCTAGTGACGACTTCAATCCCACATCATCCATATTTATCGGTAATAAAATGGATTGTGTAGACAAGCGGGATTTTCAAGAGGTCAAGGACAGAGTAATATTGAAGTTGAGGGAGTGTTATCCTGGTCTGAAAGAAGACAATATATTCTTCATGTCCATCACAGAGGTAAGGACTATCGTCACTGTTACAGGAGCCAAATCCGCCACAATATCTATATGCAAATGGGGTTATTTAAATCCATCGTTATAAAAGAAAAAGAGGAGTTACCGGCTCAGTTATGTGGCAGAAGTCACCATGGAGCTATACAATACATGAATATAGATAATATGATAGAACATTTAACACATTACAAAAATATTTGATTGCAGTGCAATTACGATACCGACTTAGGACGGTCATTTAATTTGACAAAAGCCAAACAAATGGTGTGGTTAACCGGTTTACGGGCCCACCTTCCCACTCACCGTAACAGCAGAACAATCAAAAGACGTACATTTAAAAATTTATAAATAATCCTCCATGTAAAGAACAAGGGTCAACAGGTATCGCATATTGAGAGGTCATAAAAATATAAACACGTAAGGTATTGTAAAACACATAATGATATAAAAATATATGCGACATCAACATGATAAACCGTGCTCTGCCAGTCTGAAAGCGAGCTAAGACCCTAGATCTGTAGGAGTCCCGACTAACCGTCAGAGTGGACGAGGTTCAGGACCATGTCTCCTCTGAAAGAGGTTTGGACAAGGCCCGTCATATAGTCCCCACCGCCCTGTTAGTCAGCGTGCAACGTTCAAGTAAAAGTCTGCATAAGGCTGTAAAGGGGCCAAATACAAGACCTATAGTCTTTTTGATGATCTCAATATCATATTGTCTATTTAGGAGACGTTTGACTATTTTATTACATGATAAAATAACGTTATCGGAGCCTTTTACTTTCCTTAGTTTATATACGAGATCACCGTAAAAATTAGGATGGAAAATTCCATTGGATACATCCTGTTGAAAAGAAATATTTCTAAATTTAGATAGAAGTTCTGAATAAGATCTGAAGAATTTGCCGAATGTTTTTCTTAGCTTGTGATATCTGTAACCCTGAGTTAAAAGTTTAGTAGTAATTTGTAAATTTCGTTTATGAAAGTACAAAACATCGGTGCAGCCTCTGACAAATCGAACTAATTGAGATATATAGATACCATATGATGGGAGTCGAGGGACATCGCCATCCAAGTAAGGGAAATTTACAATAGGAAATCCAAAATCCTCACGTTTATCATAAATATTAGTATATATTAGGTTGTTGATAATTTTGATGTTTAAATCTAAGAAAGGTGTAGATTTATCTCAAGTATTAGCTTTATTCAATGTGAGCTCTGGTGGATATATTTCTGACATAAATTGTTCGAATTCAGGGTTATCGAGAACCAAAATGTCATCCAGATATCTGCAAGTATTATTAAATTTGTCAATGAGGTCAAAACGTTTTGATTTTTGAATAGAAACCATAAAATCCCTCTCATAACAATAAAGAAATAAATCTGCTATCAGAGGCGCGCAGTTAGTACCCATAGGAATCCCAACTATTTGTTGATATATCTTGCCATCAAATTGCACAAAAATATTATTCATGAGAAAATCTAGTGCTTTACATAATTCCTTGCAAGTCCAGTATTTATATGAAGTATATTGTTTGTTGGAAAAGAATCCAGAGTTATTGGAAGTACATATGTACGTTTTAGATTCTCTGTGAAAACACCATTGTATAAGAGACAGCAACTTGCTTTTAATCAAATCATGAGGCAGAGATGTATAAAGTGTAGAAAAATCAAATGTAGAAATTTGAGTCGCTTTGAAATTTAGCGAAAGAAGATTGTCTATAACTTCATGAGAATTTTTAATCGACCAAAAGTAATTGATGTTACTATTATGAAATGCGACATCACAATATTTGATAATATGACCTTTTTAGCAGTTAGAGCAGACGTAATATATATCGATAGTACCGTAGTAGAGCAGTGGCTAGAATTAGATTTATATGATTTATATGGACTTTTATGTAGTTTTGGGAGCCAATACATGGTTGGTAGATCAGATTTATCAGTTTTAATTTTGAAGTCGGACATGGTCATGAGGTTATCATAATTGGCGATATGTTATCAAAATATAACCAGGTGCTCTTCTCGCGCATCAGGTTTCACCTGATCGATTTAATCGATTTAATTGGGGTTAGCATTTGTCTGAATATGACACTATAATCGATATTGTCCTTTTATTTCATGGACTACGAAATATGGTTAACCCTTTGGTACTTCGTTCTTTACATATATCTATTTATACGACATATCGTTGTAACCATTCTCTGTAAATACAGGAATGTGTGTTGATAATTTTTTGAATAAAGCAAACGTATATCAGTTGAAGTTAATTTTTGTCCATTCACTGTATTAAAGCAGACATGATGGACCAGACGGGTATTTGTACGCCTGCACTACAAGAAATCTTGCTTTTCTACCCTTAATGTGGGGATTGGCGCCCGTAGACGCTTGTTTCTCCAAATGACCGTCGTAAGTCGGTATCGTTTTCCTTAAATTGTCTTTACAATTTCTGTAGCATGCAGGGTTTTCTTTTCTTATTTATTTTATTTATTATGATAAAAATGTAAGAAGCAGATCGGTAATCAGCAGTGGTTTCAGCACTGAAATAGATTATCAGTTTAAACCAATAATTAAAAATAAATTTTATTCCAAAATAAATTGATTTCACAATCGTCCAGAAGACGATTTAGTCGTGGTTGCAACAAACTTGTGCTCGAGAGATCCTGAATTGGAGTAGTTAGTGTCCTGTCTTTCGGATAAGACAGTAAAATCCGAGGTTCCGTGTCACAGTAGGTATGGCATGTAAACGATCCCTCAGATTCTGCTTGGTCAGTTGCATAGATAAAAATGTCTTGATGTATCGCGCAATTGTCGTCACCATATTTTAAGTGAAGTAATCCCTCTGTAACAAATGTCCCCATCGACATGCAGAGCAAGCAAGAATAGGCACATAAATGATACAGAAAGTATGGTATTGTAATGCAGTCGCGATACCGGTCAATAGAAATCGTCAGTACAGTTAGGTCTAAACTAAAATTAAAGAGTTTTAGTACGCTCGTAAACCGGTTAACCACATAACTGAGTGACGTTTGTTACTTCAGATGACTGCCCTAAGTGGGTATCGTAACCGCAGCACAATCGAATATTTTCGTAATGTCGTTCGGTGTATATTCTATTATCATTCTTTGTGTGCAGGTCCTTTGTGATTTGTCATACAGCTTTGTCAGATGTCTTCAGTTTTCTCTTTCATATTACATTTACTGACATATTACGAGCTAAACACTTACATTACAGGCTCAGACTGCATATAGGAACGGATTACGGTTAAAAGCTCATAGTGAAGTACTCTTACACGGAATCCAAAATCTCTATTCAGCAAGCCTCAGAAACAAACTCTCGGTATATTACAGGTAAAATTCAGTTGTAGTTGCCGAGAAAGTTACGATACATATGTATATATTTTCTTTTGAATGCCTGAAAATCTATCAGACTAGATTGTTTCATTGTTCTCAATGATACTGTTTATCTTATTGATTCTATATGATTTTAAAGTTTCACGTCGATGTGTTTCTAAAACTTGTTGGAGTCTTGATATTATCTAATAAAGGTAATGCCATTCTTCGGAGTCTTTTAAATGTTTTATTTTACAAATGCTGTATAGTTATAAACCAGTACGTGAATAAACCATTCAATTAAGTAGGTCGCTTTGTTAGTCAGGTAAATACCAGCAGTTTTATTTATTTATTTATTTTTTATTTATTGTATGTCATAAACTATGGGCCATTCCGGCATACACAACAGAATATACCTTCTTTTTAATGCCTGAAAAGTCTTCAAATCTACGTCATTTCCTCATTAAGTCATTAAAGCTATCGTAAAGCATAACTGTTCATTGGTACGATGATACATTACTTATCCATTCATCAATCCATCATCCATCCACCAGTTGCTCCAACAATTAATCAATCAATAAATCAAATTTATATAGAAATCAGACAATAAAACGATCAATGTATGTGGATGGTATGATTATAATACGCAGGTATATGTCCCAAATCTTAAAGAGATCCATATACACCGTGAAAGTTGCTAGGACACTAGCAGCTTCTGGAATGGAGAAAAAACAAGATGAAGTGGACGAAATCAAATCACGAATGGACACATTAGAGCGCAATGCCAAACACACAGTGGACAACCTGAAGACAGAGGTACAGAAAGAAGAGGACAAAATTTGGAGAAATATCATGGATCTGCTAAGGTCAAAGTCATTCACAAATCGTATCTTTTGTTACCATCCCAGTGACTGTGCAAATGTACACAAAGACTATAAAACTGTGGCACGGGATGTCAACGAGATCATATCCAGCAGAATTGCCCTTGAAATGGAACATCGGGCTATTGAGACAGGCATCTCATATCAAATAAAGGAAGCTATCGTAACCAGCTTTCAAAAAGAATGCCAAATGTACGAGGAGCAGATTAAAGAAATAGAAGGTATTGCCTAAATATGCGTGACGTATGCTAGCGAGGAAGAGTCCTCTTTAAAATCTTATTCTAAATTAAAATTGCCTGAAATATTCTTAACGAACATACCACATATCATTCGGAATTAGAAAATATAAGTTACACATCATATGGATGGCATTATTGCTTTATGAGAAGGAGAGATAACACTGATTGTAAAGCACATCTTTAAAGTTGTTCTTTTTGGTCGTATAGCAAAGCAATTCCTGTTTATAGATTGACGCTGTGCGTCTGTTTGTCCGTTCGTCTGTCTATCAACATTTTGGTTCAATTTTTTGATTGAAACAAAATCTCAGCAACTAAGAGGAGTATAAACATAATGCTCAACACATAGGCTCCTTATAACGAGGGCTTTCAAATCAAGGGTAAAGTTTTGATACTTCACACATAAGTTCTTTTTTTTTATGCCCCTGGATCGATAGATCATGGCATATTGTTTTTGACCTCTCTGTCTGTTTGTCTGTTGTCAACTTTAACCTTGGCCATAACTTTTGACCGTGAGTGGTAGAAACTTCATAATTCACGTGAAGTCGTTTCAAATGACATTAAGGTCGATGACCTTTTTACCTTAACAAAAAAGAAGAAAAGAGGAGTTACTGGCTCAGTTATGTGGCAGAAGTCACCATGGAGCTATACAAGACATGAATATCAATAATATACAAGCACATATAACACATTACAAAAATATTTAATTGTAGTGCAATTACGATGCCGACTAGACAATGACCTTCACACTAAAAATAACTTTTTGGACTTTGTTGCCGCCGCGGCCATTAGTATGTCACAAATACAGCTTATTTATTTTTACTATATTTATTTATTTAATATTTATTTTTTATTTCATAATAATATTATTTATTTATTTATTCTTTTTATTTTGGGGGATGAGAATGATAAAATCCAACACCACTCATTACTTGATTTGAATGCAAATTCACTTACCAATAAATTATAGGTATAAAGGTATTCTATATATTGGACTAGTACAGCCTAATATGACTTGTGTTAGGTATTAATACGGCGCCATATGTTGTAATATCTGGCGATGTATTAGGCATTCCATCGCCATGAAACTAGAAACAAAGAAAAGAAAACGTCTTTCTGCTATGATGAAGAAATGAAAGCATAGAGACATCTTACTCAGTCGTATGACAAGTCATAACAGGCAAAAAGGCAGACAATTAAGACATAGAAAGACAAAAGAACCTCATTTGAAATGCAGCTGAGGCACCGAGGGTCAATTGAAATAACGGTAGTTACAATTAAAGGGCATACACTTAAAAATAAGTAACAGCATTTCACTTTTTTAAATTTTTAATTGTTATTACTACATAGGTACCTTAATGGATGGAGATGTCCGAATGATAAATGACTTACATAAATCCATGAAGAAGCAAGCACCGGTCAGGCAGTTGTGGCAGAAGGTAAACAGTTCATCGAAGAAAGACGTCATTGACAAGATGAACAGCCTAGGGAACATTGTCAGTAGTGCGGGAGGAATTGACACAAGCGATAAAGTCGTGAAAAAGATGGTGAAAGAGTACAAAGCCGATAATGCAGTGCAGGCAATGAATGATCTAACCGCCAAATACATTGACACCATCTTCAATGGAGATGATCTCCGAAAAAAGCTCAAACGATTTGTTGGGAGATATATCAAAGGAATTGACTCTATTGCGAAAAAGATTCCAGACTTCCTTGAAGCTGATCGTCAGCTAATGAATAGCCTCGAAAAAGAAATGGAGAAATCGAAGTACATTTTACAGGAGGTGTTCCCCGACCTGATGAATAGAGGAAGGATGATACAGGGAAAACTGGACCTCTTTTTCGTGCAGAAAATCATGGAAACTGACTACCGACTTCGTGACGTCATGTATGAACCTACGCGTGACTTTCTTGGAAACGGAAGTTTTGCCATTGTTTATAAAGCTGAACTTAAAACTGGAGGGTATTCAGAAACCGTGGCATTAAAGATTTCAACAGAAAGGTTAATAGAGAGCAATGTTACAGATATTCTGTTGGAGGATAGAATAATGAGGTATTTACACCTCTGTTAGATTAGTAAACATACATGTATAATCAATATAAGAAAATGTATACATGTACGTTATAATTTTGTGCACCAGCTGCGCATTTCGACAACTTATGTCTATTCATTATTGTATAGCTCCATGGTGACTTCTGCTACACAACTGAGCCAGTAACTCCTCTTTTTTCTTTTTCATTTAATGAAGCTCATGTCTGTATGATTGGAATTTTAACAATATGTAAATATTGAAATACAGAGTTGAAAAAAGTGGCCGAAAAAGTGGACCAAAGGATCAATCTAAGGACAGAGCTATGCACGAGGGAGATACTATTTAGGTTAAGATAATTTTCAGTATATATTTCTCGTCAGTACAATAGCACTGAAAACTAGACTTACGAGTCCCCCGGAATTCTCACTCCACCAGGAGTGACACTGGCCTAGTGTTATGATAAATATTAGAACATATATATGTTAGAATTTTGTGCGCCAGATGCACGTTTCGACAACTTATAAAATATGTGTAAAACGAAAACTTTTAAATGTATATACAGCACAAACTATTTTGAAACGTTACTCACTTTCAGGGAACTAGACCACGAAAACATCGTTCGTTATTATGGTGCGACTTTAATGCAGGATGTAGGAAAAGATCGTCTTTGTTTGCACTGGATCATGATCATCGAATATTGCGTGAACACCTTGAAAGGTTAGAATCTATGATTAAAAAAATGTAAGAGCGATTTATCTCTCTATCTATACAGCAGAATCTGCTAAGGTGATATGTCTGCCCTCCACAGAAAAAATTGTCCCTTTACTCATATCATTGAGGTATATAATTTTGACTGCTTCTTCCTTATTTATATTTCACCATGGTCAATTTGACATGAAAATAAGTTATCTCTTCTCCGGGACCTACCGATTACATTAATAAACAAAGGTAGGTAATTCACCCTGTTTATGTCTGTATTGTTATAGATAGAGATATTACAAGTAAAATACGAAAAAGTACCGAATGGTTTACCATGAATTCCATGTCGTGCACAGTGTCATCTTCGAACAAATGTGAACCCCAATTACACTGAGGTAAGACCAGGTGCCCAGGAGGAGTAAGCATCCCCTGGTTGCACACATCATCCGTCGCAAAAGTCCTACAACAACTATTCAAGTTAGGAAAGTCAAGACATATATATATACATATATATATATATATATATATATATATATATATATATATATATATATATATATATATATATATATATATATATATATATATATATATATATATATATATATATGAGCATATGTGAGCATATGTAGGAAACAAGATCACGTAATTAAATTATCTCATTCACGGTATGAATGTTGTTGGAATGAAATTCTGATGTCGGAAACGAAATTCTGATGTTGGAAATGCACGTGAACAAATGTTTGTACGTATACATATAATGTCAAATAAAGTATAGTAAAAAGTTCAAGATGGTTAGTTGGTATGATCATATCCCAAATTGTCGGTTAATAGTCTTGAAAGCGGATCTCAAAAGGCACCAGAACCCTGTATTGATCACGATACCAGTTTTCAGAATAAATCCAAGTTATACAATTTAGAAAACATGTAGTGATGGACCACCTGAGCAATTGTTATCACCAAGCCAATTTTCACTGCCTCAGGAATACTAAAGAAATTTAAAACCAAAAACTTAAATAGAATAAAAAGTATATTCCTCATTCATAAATCTAACTTCAGATGATGGTGTGTCGACTCTACCATAATATCATGTAATATAATATATATGTAAGTCAAATCAAAACTGTGAAAATTTATCAATGGCATTATTTAGTGTGTACCTAGTCTAATTTAGTTGTTATCAATGATCAGTTCCTCTAACGAGAATGAAAATTAATAAAAATAGAATTCGCCCCCTCTCCCAATTTCTCAGATTAAGTTGGATAAGAATCTAGTGTTGTTTTTATGTTGTCCTAAACAATGTATGACAAATTAACTATATAATACTTACCCTTCAAACAATGTATGACCAAATGCGTGTACATGTATGACCAAATGCGTGTACATGTATGACCAAATGCGTGTACATGTATGACCAAATGCGTGTACATGTATGACCAAATGCGTGTACAAGTATGACCAAATGCGTGTAAATGTATGACCAAATGCGTGTACATGTATGACTAAATGCGTGTTCATGTATGTTGATTAGTCAAAAAATGTACACCTGATCAGTAAATAAGAATTATCTATCTATTCCGATTAATAACAAATGCACGATGAGTAATGTTTTCGATTATCTATTCCGGTTAATAACATATGCACGATGAGTAATGTTTTCAATGTATCTATTCCGGTTAATAACATATGCACGATGAGTAATGTTTTCGATGTATCTATTCCGGTTAATAACATATGCACCATGAGTAATGTTTTCGATGTATCTATTCCGTTAATAACATATGCACCATGAGTAATGTTTTCGATGTATCTATTCCGGTTAATAACATATGCACAATGAGTAATGTTTTCGATCTATCTTTTCCGCTTTATAATATAAGCACGACAAATAATGTTTTCGAAGTTTATTTGGCCCGTCCATTGGCCCGTAGCATTGAGAAGATGTTACATTTTCAAAATTCATTACGTCACAGACTCTGTGTAATCAGCAGGTGCAAGAGAATACAGCAAAACTGTGAAAAATAAATATATTATATAACAGTTTTGGACTTTAAATCAGCGAAAATGCAATACTACGCAATGGTCAATATTTTAAATCAAAGAAATAGTATAGCATATTAACAGAATAAAACCTCCATAATTGTAAATATGATAAGTATGGAATTTTGCCCCAGTCCAGGGACCGACATTTTACATAGGTATGTATAGATAATATAGTTAAAACTCGTCTCACTGACTTCCTATTTTGTGTACTCTATCTATACTACTGAAATACAGTATCAATTTTTTTCTCTCTTAAAGGGTGGGGGAATTGCTGCAATATTTGGCCCAGAGTACCCCTTTTGGAGGACGGTCCTGGAAGCCATCGAGTGTTACTGTTTTAAAGAACGCATTCAAAGCTTGAGAAATATCGCTAATCACAAATTCCCGAACTTGAACAAAAGCAAATTTCCGGTCAATTGCAATATCAAGTGAAAAAATTCAGAAGACGAAATTAGGGTTTCGTTTTCATTAAACTATCTCGAGAAATACTCAGCACAAGGACATGTGAGAATTTCAGAACACGAAATTAGCGATGTGGGTGTGTGGCATGGGAAAATTAGACAGAAAGTCTGGTCTGTTCCATGGAAGGCAGCAAGTAGGTTTGGGGTATTTACATAAATATGTCCTCTCATTTGGCTATTTTGTGAAATGCGTTTATCAAAGTATCAATGATCACGCTATCAATTTTTTTATATGTACGTCCAGGCCTTTTTGGCACAAAGGCAGTTACGCCATTGGCAATGGTATATATCATCCTTGGTAAACAATGTCCTTGGTATTCAATATCCTTGACATACAGTATCCTGTAATACTGGAAATTATATCAAAAGCCCTTTCTTTAACAATCACAAGCATACTGTTTTCATATTTGGAATAAATAGGATCTTTAAGGAAGCATGTATCATGATTTGTTGAAAAAAGAAAAACAACAAACAAAAAACGCAAAAAACAAAAACAACTCCCCCCCAAAAACCCCCACATACATGTATACACACCTTGGGCAGTGCTAAAGGAGCTTAGATATTCAAAAAAAGAAAAGTCAAGAGGACATTAATGTTTAATCCTTTGTATTATAGAGATCTAACAAGAGGAAGCTCATAAAAATACATCACAAAAATATTCCATTCTGATACAGATGTGGTACCGACTTAAGACGGTCAGATGCAGTGCCGACTTAGGACGGTCAGCCGCAGTACCGACTTTGGACGGTCAGTGGAAGAGACACTTGTCACTCAATGGATGTGATTGATAACTTTTTGTGAAATTAATGTAGAAACATATGTAAGGCAAGGAGACGTAGATCTATCACTTTTTATGAAATCATAGGAGCTCGGATGAGCGTTGTGGCCCATGTAGCCCTCATTATGATATTTGATTTCTCTTTTGTACCATAAAGAACATTTTCTGTAGGTCTGGTGATCGATGGTGAGTTTAACAACCCCTCCAAGTGTGTGATCTACGCCGTCCAAGTGGAACAGATGGAGACAATGGCAAAGTATGCGAAACAGATGTGTAGTGGAGTAGCATATCTCCACGAGAAGGGCCTCGTGCACAGGGACATCAAACTAGAAAATATACTGGTAATTATAACAAATTGGATTAGACAATTAAGTAGAATGTGCTTTTTCGGGAAACGTAGTCATACGTGGTCAAATTTCGAAAGCACGAAGAGTTGTAACATTGATTTTTTTTTTCCATTTTCCGTGTCGTATATATATATAACAAGGAAAGAAAATGGTGGGATGGATTTATTACGATTTTAAATGTGACGGGGAGAATAAAATAAGCATGCAACATTTTTTTTAACAAGTATGTGTTTTATTTAATTGCAGTTTCATAATAAATGTATTTGCTGAAATCAATGTCATATAAATCTTTCAATGAAATAAAGATTACAGTCAAACCTGTCTATTAAGGTCTGCTAAGGGAAGAGTCAAAAGTGGCCTTTATAGACAGGTGGCCTTTATACAGAGGTCTTTTATTTAGGAAAACATAGAGTTTGGGAATTTAAAATGTGACCTTTATAGACAGGTGGACTCTTAATAGAGGTGGCTGTTAAGACAGGTTTTACTGTAATTTATAAACATGAATCAAGACGTTGCTGAAGGTAACATTTTGTCGAGAAAGGGGAAATATCTGTATTTCGCGATTTGTTAGAAATTAATCAATTTTCTCCTTTTTTCAGGTGTCATCAAAACATGGCCTAAAAAATAAATACATCATAAAAATAACAGATGTAGGTCTTACAAAAAGCCAGCGTGACTTAACCGGAAGTAATGTCGGCTCCCCGGCATACATGGCACCGGAAGTACTCCTTCAGACGGGACTCTACGACCGCAAAGCGGACATCTACGCCATAGGCATCGTATTATGGGAGATGTGGTATGGAATTGATGCAGCAGAACACATCAAGGAAAGCTTGCGTGAATCTCTAAAGGATGACATCAAAAATGGTCTACGACCCTCAATGACCTTGACCAAGAAGCCTGAAGCATCTTGGGCTTCCTTGATTACAAAATGTTGGGAACATGACCCAAAGGAGAGACCGGAAGCAAGAGATGTGAAAAACTTCTTTTGTGAATTTTTGAGGAAACATGAGTTACGCTTTACTTAAATGTACCTTATTGTAACTATTAATCCCATTTCATGCAACCTCACGAGGGAAAATTCTACAAAAACTGTGCATCCTTTTTATGTTTCTACATGGGGAATGAGATTTAACGCGCAGAATGTTACGTTATAAGTGTGAAGAACAAGTCATCATCCTTCTATAAACTGAACACCCATATACTCCAGGCAGTACCAAACTAATTCATACCTAGGAGCCATGATATCAAAGTACTTTAAATGTACTATACATATTAACAGCATAGCCAGTGCTACATTGGGGGCTTCTTACAACGAAACATACGACACTGCAACCCCCCACCCACCCCCAGTGCAGAAATAACGAATACACTCTACTCTCCATTCTCGGCTCAGTTATCTGGGATCCTTACTTAATGCGAGAACTGGACAAATTGAACGAATCTGGAGGAGAGGAGTTCGTCTCATCAGGGGAGACTACCGCTCCAGAGAAGAGGGAACCATCAGACGCCTTCTTAGCGACCTCGACCTTCCAACGCTTTAGGAGCGCAGGAAGGATTTACGCTTTACCCTACTGTACAAGACAGCAGGGGGACTGGTACCGGCAATCTATCCACCACATTATCATAGTAAAGTAGAAAACAAACGCCATATCCCGAAAACAGTAACTCCGTAAAAAAGAAAAACCATTAATAAAAGTATTACATATTCAAAACGTTTTAAGTAAATTAAGACTACCAGTGACTTTTTAAGCATTCTTTCTTTCCGTTATGATTATCGAGTGCAACCAACTGGAAGAAGCCAAAAAGTCGGAGCCAAAAACTCTAGACGCCTTCCAGCTGGTTACCCATAGGCGATAGGTGAGGTACATAAACTCTCAGTTTCCGTGGTTTACATACCAAATGACCCAACGCTTTCGCGGAATATTTATTGTAATACATCATGATGTTCAATGTTTGTCCGAGGCATGGCCGAGGTGTGAGGTATTGTGGCGTCATCTGATTTCACAATGTTTTGGCGCATGAATGGGAGGCTCATTTTCTGGGACTCCACGGTGTAGCTTCCCAGATACTATTAGTTATCTAGTGTTTTTGTGACCCTATACGGGGTGGTAGGTGGTCACTTGATTTAATAACGGGTGAGGCGAAGGTAAGTGATAAATTCATCTAAATGACGCCCATTTGCATCAACATGAATTGTATTAAAAACATTAACAACCTACAGCTGATTTCTACTGTTGTTAACAATGATGGATCAACAATGCAACTTATACCACTCATTTTTTGTTTAAGAAAATAATGTCAACAATGTTTCCGAGGTTCCTGTAGTGTCATCATGCAGAAAGTTAAGTACCATGGAGTGTGTAAGTTGGCTCTCTGCAAGTACTGTTCTCTATATCTTGTTTGAACAAACAACAAATGATGCAAAATATTTGTCCCTAGTAATACTGGTACACTTCTGTCCCTAGTAATACTGTCCCTAGTAATACTGGTACACTTCTGTCCCTAGTAATACTGTCCCTAGTAATACTGGTACACTTCTGTCCCTAGTAATACTGTCCCTAGTAATACTGGTACACTTCTGTCCCTAGTAATACTGTCCCTAGTAATATTGGTACACTTCTGTCATAATTACTGTCTGGTACAACAAGAATGGGATACTTTATAGAGGAACCTAAACATGGTGGTAATCCAGCAAACATTATACATGCTTCTATATATCCCGAGTAAGACAACATGCCACCATCAGTACACTCAGTAGGAGGAGGTACTGTGTAGTCAGCCATAGGGACTACTTCCTGTTGTTATCTAAACACACATCGCCATGATCAGCGTGCCTGTCATGTTTGCACGAACATAGGCAATTATGCTCATTGCCTGCTTTTGTCTATGTTTGTTTCTGCCCGAATGAGTGAACTAGTATGATTTTTTTTCATGGCGGAGTCTACGCATGTGCTCTGGTTTAAATTCGAGTTTCCTTTGATTCGTTTCCAATGTTCTAACATTTAAAAAAAATGTGAAATTCGCTACGATTAGTGATTTGCCGTTACGACTGTATAATATTCGCCAACACGGGTATTACATTTCATACTGAACTTTTCATATCCTAAATCACAAAAACAATCCTATGAACTTTTTCTCCTCATTTCGCATTGTGCTCCTACGAGGAAAGCCGAAGAACGGAAGCGATTTGGCATATATCGCTGCGCCGTGGGCGTCCGAGTATATTTTTGTAAAAAAAAATGGCGATGGTGTTGCCATTGAAATTAACTTCTGAAATAGTGAACTACTTTAAATACTATACATTGCATATCATAGTAAGTATGATGTGCCTTACCGTGAAAGTGAGCTATATGTATAATTTCCAACATAAAAATATCCTCAAGAATACCCAAAAGGAAATATCACAAATGCACAGAATTATATGACACTCATAGAGAATGAAGAGTCGCTGTTTAGAGTCTCTCAGGAATAAATGATTATCACAAGTGTATGTATAATAGATAGCTTCACTATCACAAAACTATATTCATAGTATGACTAGTTTCTGTATAGAAATAAGTCACAGCCTAATCCTCAAAACCATATAGCAAAATCCACCTCTTGAAATCTTCTGTTTAATCAGTCAGTCCCTACGCGGGCTCCAAATGTAATAGTGGTCCTTTAGGATCATACTGATGATAATAAGGTTCCACTAGTTGGTCTAGATATAAATATCGATATAGCTCTGCGTGTGAAGCATAGCTCTAATGCAATATATGCATTACAATATATGATGGTCTGTGTACCACTCTGGCATGAATAATCAGCTCTTTTTCAAATACAAATCTAATGTTTAAAATATAGAAAATATCAGTCTGCCATTCACTTCAAAAATCTCTTTGTCAATGACAAAGAAAAAGAAGAAGGAATACAATGTCCAATAGAATAAGTTCTAAATTCAAAGCAACCAATACAGATATGTTTTACATGTTAATGACCTAAAGTGACCCTTATGATGTAATTACACTTCCTGTATATAAAAATAAATAAGAACAAAGGAGTACTCTTGGAAATCCCCTTCTATAAATATCTACATAATGTATAGAAAATATATATCAAAATTATGACCAAATTTATTACAGATTAATAATGAATTAGAATATATACATGTAAAAACTACATATAAATAGAATTTATTTCAATCATAGTAATAAATTAGCCTACTACAATAAATTCATGTAAATGACGCCCATTTGCATCGACACGACTTGTTGTACTAAAACAAGAGGCCCAAGTGGGCCTATATCGCTCACCTGAGCACAAAGTGCATATTTACAAGCAAGCAAGAAATTCTGTGCAGGGGTTCTGGAGAGGAAGATGAAAATGTGTCAATCAAACAGAGCCAATGGTGGCCATCTTGGATTACGGATCGGCATGAAAAACCTATACTTGGTAGAGGACCTTGAGTACTTACTTTCTATGCAGTTTGGTGAAATTTTGTGCAGTGGTTCTGGAGAAGAAGTTGAAAATGTGTCAACCAATCAGAGTCAATGGCGGCCATCTTGGATCACGGATCGGCATAAAAATCACCAAACTTGGTTGAGGACCTTGAGTACTTACTTTCTATGCAGTTTGATGAATTTCTGTGCAGTGGTTCTGGAGAAGAAGTCGAAAATGTGTCAACCAATCAGAGTCAATGGCGGTTATCTTGGATCACGGATCGGCATAAAAAACAAAAATGTGGTAGAGGATGTTGAGTACTTACTTTCCATGAAGTTTGATGAAATTCTATGCAGCTGTTCTGGAGAAGAAGTCGAAAATGTGTCAACCAATCAGAGTCAATGGCGGTTATCTTGGATCACGGATCGGCATAAAAAACACAAACTTTGTAGAGGACCTTGAGGACTTACTATCTTTGAGGTTTGATGAAATTCTGTGCAGCCAATCTGGAGAAGAAGTTGAAAATGTTTCAACCAATCAGAGCCAATGGCAGCCATCTTGGATCACGGACTGGCATAAAAAACACAAACTTGGTAGAGGACCTTGAGTACTTACTTTCTATGAAGTTTGGTGAAATTCTGTGCAGCGGTTCTGGAGAAGAAGTCAAAAATGTGTCAACCAATCAGAGCCAATGGCGGCCAACTTGTATCCCGGATCGGCATAAAAAACACAAACTTGGTAGAGGGCATTGAGTACCAACTTCCTATGAAGATTGGTGAAATTCTGTGCAGCTTTTCTGGAGAAGAAGTCGAAAATGTGTCAACCAATCAGAACCAATGGCGGCCATCTTGGATCACGGATAGGCATAAAAAACACAAACTTGGTAGAGGACCTTGATGACTTCTTATGAAATTTGGTGAAATTCTGTGCAGCCGTTCTGGAGAATAAGTCGAAAATTAGTCAACAAATCAGAGCCAATGGCAGCCATCTTGAATCCCCAATCGGCATAAAACACACAAACTTGGTAGAAGACACTGAGTACTTACTTCCCATGAAGTTTGGTGAAATTCTGTGCAGCGGTTCTGGAGAAGAAGTCGAAAATGTGTCAACCAATCAGAGCCAATGGCGGCCATCTTGGATCACGGATCGGCATAAAAAAACACAAACTTGGTAGATAACCTTGAGTACTTACTTCCTATGAAGCTTGGTGAAATTCTGTGCAGCAGTTCTGGAGGAGAAGTCGAAAATGTGTCAACCAATCAGAGCCAATGGTGACCATCTTGGATCCCGGATCGGCATAAAAAACACAACCTTGGTAGAGGACTTTGAGTACTTACTTCCTATGAACTTTGGTGAAATTCTGTGCAGCAGTTCTGGAGGAGAAGTCGAAAATGTGTCAACCAATCAGAGCCAATGGCGGCCATCTTGGATCACGGATCGGCATAAAAAACACAAACTTGGTAGAAGACTTTGAGTACTTACTTCTTATGAATTTTGGTGAAATTCTGTGCAGCAGTTCTGGAGAAGAAGTCGAAAATGTGTCAACCAATCAGAGCCAATGGCGGCCATCTTGGATTACGGATCGGCAAAAAAACACAAACTTGGTAGAGGACCTTGAGTACTTACTTCCTATGAAGTTTGGTGAAATTCTGTGCAGCAGTTCTGGAGGGGAAGTCGAAAATGTGTCAACCAATCAGAGCCAATGGCGGCCATCTTGGATCAAGGATCGGCATAAAAAACACAAACTTGGTAGAGGACCTTGAGTACTTACTTCCTATGAAGTTTGGTGAAATTCTGTGCAGCAGTTCTGGAGAAGAAGTCGAAAATGTGTCAACCAATCAGAGCCAATGGCGGCCATCTTGGATCACGGATCGGCATAAAAAACACAAACATGGTAGAGGACTTTGAGTACTTACTTCCTATGAAGTTTGGTAAAATTCTGTGTAGCATTTCTGGAGGATAAGTCGAAAATGTGTCAACCAATCAGAGCCAATGGCGGCCATCTTGGATCACGGATCGGCATAAAAGACACAAACTTTGTAGAGGACCTTGATGACTTACTTCCTATGGAGTTTGGTGAAATTCTGTGCAGCGGTTCTGGAGAAGAAGTCGAAAATGTAGAAAAGTTAACGACGGATGACGGACGACGGACGCTGCACTATGACAATAGCTCACTTGAGCTACGCTCAAATAAAGTCAACTCCAACTAAATTTAACTCGCCCGATATCTTTTCAAACTCGCCCAATATCAGAAAAGATGGTTTTTCACGTGACCTGAATAATCCAATCATTAAACGGTATTTTAATACAATCTAGTCAGAGGTGGAGTAAAGATGTATAAAGTATCATAGTATGTGGAACTAGAAGTAATATAGAGGCACATTCACACACACTTTGACAAAACTTGATCTTACGAAAAATTACAGTACTTACTGGATTTGGTATTATGTATTTATACTTTTTTTCTTGTTTCCGTTTGAAATTTCATACCTTTTGTCTTATCTTGTATTATACCCTTTACTCTACATTAGAGGCATACACACACGTGTATGTCTCTATCTACATGTACTTAATGACTATTTTGAGAGAACGTTTTCACCAATAAGAGAATAAGGGCCACAATGTTTCAGACCAAAACAAAATTTCGCTGGATGTTTCACTTTGGATCACCACAGTTTCGACCTTGAAAATCAAGGCTCTATGTAGATGATAAAAACCTAAATACAGTTGAAGAAGTAAGAGAAGGATGGGCACGGTACTCTGGAGACCTCAGCATACCAAAATCAAAGGAATGTTATGACATATCATACAAAATACAAGTTGAAAAGGATATAGAATATATAACTGCTATATGCGGAGGTGATACTTCTGAATCAAAAATGGATGTCATCCCCGAAAACATCATTAAAACTGTATTGAAAACGAAAAATGGGAAAAGTCCAGATGGACACAACATCTCAGTTGAAAGCCTAAAACATGGATGTGCTGCTCTATACTATTGGTTTAGTTAATTTTTTTAACTTATCCTGCTAGAAGAGAAAGTACCCAATAGCTTCAAAACTGGAATAGTTACCCCAAATATATAAGAAACACAATAAACCAAAGGAAGACCCAAATTCGTACCATAGAATAACCGTATCCAGTGTAATAGGCAAGATGTTTGAAAGGATACATCTGGACACTGTCGAATCTAAATTAGAACTCCAAAACCATTTGCAAAGGGGATTTACAAAAAATACGTCGCCAGTATACGCTGGTCTTCTCCTAAAAGACGCCATTGCAGAAGCCATAGACTTGAAACAACCATTATTTGCGGCTTATTTGGATGCGTCAAAAGTTTTCGACGTTGTTTGGCACGACTCAGTGATGAGGAAATTATACCTATGTGGGCTACAAGGAAAAGATTAGCTCCCAATGAAAGACTGGTACACAAATATGGAATCTATGGTAAAATGGGAAGGGAATCTCTCTCAACCATTCCAAGAGTTTCAAGGAGTAAGGCAGGGTGGAATATGGTCGCCGACAGCTTATAAAATGTTCATAAATCCGGCTTTAGATTTATTTGAAAAACACCATATTGGACTTAAATTGGTAACAATACCAATGGGATCACGAACTTGTGCAGACGATGAACTCTTACTTTCAAAACAACATCATGAATTAAAAACCATGCTCAAAAAACAAGAAGAAAGATATACACTCAGTGAGCAGAAGAGCAAGGTCATGATATTCAACCTCAAGGATCAGGAAACAAAAAGGATTGTAAGGAAATGTTTAGTCTCAACAACAATAGCCTGGAAGTGGCGTAAAGCTATACGCACATCGGGATCGAAAGAACCAGTGGGGTACCAAACACTGGAGAAATAGGAGAGAGGGCAGTAAAAACAGCGCGAAAAACAGCATACTCCCTGATGGGCGCTGGTTTCCATGGTTACAATGGTATCAATCCCAAAGTCAGTATTAAGTTATGGAGCGTATATGTAAAACCACGCATGTTGTATGACTTCGAATCTCAGGTCTTAAAGAAGAAAGATGTAGCAGTTATTAACCAGTACCACAAAATTCTGTTAAAACAACTCATGCAGCTACCAAAAAGAACAGCAGACGCAGCTGTTTATATTCTGGCTGGAGAAATTCTTGTCGAAGCTGACCTGCATATCAAAATGCTTAACCAGTTAGGAAATATCCTCAGAAGTGAGGGAGTAGAAAGAGATATAGCGGAAAGGCAGTTAGCACTTAAAAAGGACTCTTCCTCCAGCTGGTTCATATACGTGAAGAAAATTTTGGTAAAATATGACCTTCCCTACATCTATGATCTCTTAGTGGATCCTCCCCTGAAAACAGTTTGGATCTTGAAAGTAAAAAGGACAGTAGTGAATTTTTGGGTAGAGAAAATCACAGCAGAATCCAAGGATAAAATCTCTTTAAAATATCTCAACAAATCAAATTATAGACGTAGAGTAATACACAATTTATAAATCAATACAAATGAAGATTTACTAGCTGTACGTACGGCAGGAATTAAGGCGAGATTGGTCTCGGGAACCTACACCCTACAGAACAAAACTGCCAAGTACAGTCAGCATGATGTCTCGGCAACGTGCCCACTGTGCAGTGCAGAGGATGAAGACCTTGCTCATTTCCTCCTCCATTGCCCAGCTCTTTCAATTAGGGATAAATTCGTAAATAAACTTAAAAAATTTCCTTGACAATCTTGGCCTTACAGATTGCTTTGAAAATAACGAAGAACTTTTAATGTATACCATTCTAGACCCAACATCTTCAAAGGTACCGGTTATTTTGCAATCTCCAAAAAATGTTCAATACATAGAATCACTCTCCAGAGGATTATTTATGCCCTGCATGCAGCCAGGTCTACTGTCCTAGATATATAAAAGTTGTAACATTTACTTTATTCCCGTAGCTTCAATTGAGGTGTACAGTGCGATGAATGTTGATAAAACAAAGCCGGCGTGGCCTAGTGGTATCGCGTCGGACTCCTGATCGGGAGCCCGGGGTTCGAGTCCCGCTCTGGTCATGCCGGTGTCATGTCTTTCGGATGAGACAGTAAAAACTGAGGCCCCGTGTCGTGGTATGCATGGCACGTTAAAGATCCCTCACTGCTTCGGGTGGGTCCGTTGCAAAGGTCAAAATTTGTATGCTCCGCATCAGGCAGATGCCGTCACCATATACGTGAAATATTCGTGGTGTGACGTAAAACAAAAATCAATCAATCAATCATTGATAAAACAAGTAGAAGTATAAATATACAGCATGACCCGATAATGTCAAAAATGTGATTAAAGTTAGTATATACTTGTGTCTTAACCTGACACAAACAATAAGAGGAACTGCAGATACTTAAAAAGCTAGCTTAACTACTGGATGGAATACATTTCTATTACTAGAACCAAATTATTATATTGGTATGTGTTAGTTTAACTTGTGCTAGACAGGCTAGTACTGCCTGGACAACAATAAACTGCAAACCTACCAGTCTCCCTCTTAAAGTATATTACACAAATAAGGTAACCTGTTAAATAAGTGTTTTAGACGAAGAAATGTTTAAAATTTTTACTTATTTTAAGATTGAGTGAAGATGTCACACATGAGAGAATTTTTATTCTGATTGTTAAGCACTGTTTTAAGTTCTGTAGGATAATACTATATAAGTTCTCCACCTGTAAATATATATTCTTACTTATTTTATACTGTTGATATCAAAATCAGTTTTACGCTTTACACAAGCCACATTGAACAGATGATAATGGACAGCGAAGCTCATTGCCTAACTATACAGAATGAGCAAGGCAATGCATTGTAATTATTTGTACTTTCATTGCATTTTTACAAATCCTCCCGATGCCATTATATTGCAAAATTTATTTGTTTTCCTTTGCTCAACTGTATAACAGTACTATGATTTCAAATTAGAACAACCATATTGAGTATTGCTTAAGCAAAACATCTCCCCGACTAGTTGCCATAAATTTAATAAGACCAAGGGTCGTAACTCTTCAAAACATAAGTCGATCATTACCAGCCTCGGACTTGTTCTGTAACTCATTGATACAAAGCTACAAACCCAATTTCAAATCAGTAACTTCAATGGTTGCAAAAAAAAATGTCAAAAAATCCGAAGTGTCCTAGACAAATGGACAGACAGAATGGAAACTTAAAGACCCTTCCTGTTTTACCAGTAAGGAACTAATGAATCATGCAAGGCTTGATGACTTCACAATGCCGTGAAATAATCCTTAAAGACATGATCGATAAGATGAAGTAATTCTGACTTAGTTTGGGACATTGGACAACAACAAAATTAATTCTTGTCTAGTTCACAGTAGTTTTCAAAAAATGCCTCGGAACAATTTGGAATTTCATCACTAAACTTCTTGACTACGATATGTCACTAGAAGTACAATGTATCAGGTTTATCTCAATATATCACCAGCTGATTCGCACCTGATAATGATTAAATAACACATAAATTTGAGAAAGCTGATTTAATTGGAATGACATAAGTTAGATTACCACTTTCAGAGGCAGCATCCAATATATTATTCTTTTCCATTCTCAGCATGACACAGATTATTCATTCCTAATGTCAGCATGGCATAAATTATTCATTGCTACTGACAGTATCGCAAAAATTATTAATTTCCACTCTCAGTGTGGCAAAAATTATTTATTCCTACTGTTACCATGACATAAATTAGTAATTCCCACTGTCACTGTATGGCATAAATTATTCATTCCTACTGTCAGTATGGTATAAATTATTTATTCCTACTGTCAGTATGGTATAAATTATTCATTCCTACTGTCAGTATGGTATAAATTATTCATTCCTACTGTCAGTATGGCATAAATTATTCATTCCTACTGTCAGTATGGTATAAATTATTCATTCCTACTGTCAGTATGGTATAAATTATTCATTCCTACTTTCAGAATGTCTTGAAGTATTCTGTTAGCATGGCAAAAAAAATTTTATTGCTACACTTTGTTCGGCATGTATCATTTCTTTCCACATTTAGCATTGGATGAAATGCTCATTATTCCTGTCTCGATTACATGTTTATGTTGATATTCAGTCAGTTACAAATAATTATTTATAATAATCACATATTCATTTGTACATTTCCTCTTTAATCCTCTCCTGTAAGCACTTCTACAATTCTATGTACATTACATGTAGTTTTCTCTGATATAAGATGGCAGTATATAAACCAAAGCCATGACATGTAGTTTATGTCTCATCTCATTTTACATGTACGTTGTACACCAGTCTTTGATCCTCTGTGGTTGATGTCTTCCCCTTCAAATCGTTCCTGATTCCTCAGGGTTCCAATGACACCTGTAATATATAACAATATACAATCACAATGACTCAGATGTCCATCAGAAATGTATGAGAGTGCATATATCTTTGATATTGAGGTGCATTCAAAATGGAAAACAAGGGCCAATTTTTTATAAAGAATCATAAGTTTAAAACCTAAAAGAAAGAAAACAAGATGTGTTTGATGCCCTCAGTCCCCAACATTGCATACTTTGGCGATATTTTATTTATGACGTAATAATCTTATCTTTGGATACATAACGTCAGTGCTTCTATCAAGTATGATGTCACAATCAGTTGTCCGTAGTCTGACGTGTTAAATCTAGGTTTTTAACGGTACTTTCTGGTTACTTGAAAACAGCCTTTTTAAAACCACCATACACTCTAATTAACTCAATGAAAAATAATCTCCAAAATCCAATTTTACAAAGAAGTCATTATACTCATAATTATTCTTATTTAATCTTGTGGGATTTACTGAAAATCAGAAACATTAAGAAATTCATGTTTTCTGAGGAGAAGGTGTATCGTCTGAGCAAGCTTTTCCAATATAAATAGTAAATAATCTGAACACACACAGGAATGCCACTTCAAAATTCTGACCTGATTTCTAGAGACAAGAAACCACGAAAGGCCAACCAGAAGATTTGCTACAACAAAGTCTGGACAATAAGGTAAATCAGGTTAAACAAGCATTCTGACGATATTGCATACTGGGATAATGATAACCCTTCAGTTCCCAGTGAGTATGTCAGTTCTTTTTCCTATGATATCAAGCCATGTGGCATAAAGTTTATTATTCCACTATGACATCACTTGAGGTTCAGAGCACAAGTGGGGTATCTGGTAATGACTTCATACGCATAACAAGTGATGATCTGCTAAACATCACTTTCTGGATGTGAAAATGATAGGTGTTTTAACTTAAACTTGATTTGTTAAATACTATGACATGACCATGCACACTACACAACTTAAACTTGATTTGTAAAATACCATGACATCACCATACACACAACACAACTTAAACTTGATTTGTAAAATACCATGACATCACCATACACACAACACAACTTAAACTTGATTTGTAAAATACCATGACATGACCATGCACACAACACAACTTAAACTTGATTTGTAAAATACCATGACATGACCATACACACAACACAAATTAAACTTGATTTGTAAAATACCATGACATGACCATGCACACAACACAACTTTAACTTGATTTGTAAAATACCAAGACACGACCATACTCTCAATTTCATTTAAATATTTACATGTAACTGCTTCAAAGAAACAAGAATCTCAGTAAAACTGATAAACGCTCCCCAAACTACATCAAACCAAAGACAATTTGTCTGTAGAATTATCATGAAATACTGGTAAAATCCAGAAATTAAAGTTGTATACGCTACAATTCGGCATAATTTCAAAAATAAAGAGGGTATTCCATAAATACAACCAAGACCTGATTTCGCACATGCCCAGTTAAATCAAAACAAATACGATGAAGGGAGACTCCAAAAGGAAACAATTTCAGTAAATACTAACTTTAGCGGACTTGAATGCAGATTTTTAAACTTACTCGTCCAGTTTCTTAACTTGCCCACCATGATGCGGCTTCCGATTTAGATCACGTGATAAGTTGGTTGTAAACATTCTGTTCACAAACATCACGTTTTACACAGCCGTATCTCACTTAATACGACGAATTTTATCCCAACATTTGCAAGGGCCTTTTTTAAAATATGTTTTAGGCTTATATATATAATCAAAACAATTTAGAATAAATTTACCTGTAATATGCAAACATAGGGTATACAGCTTTAAGGCCTTTCCTAATATATAAGGTTGTGACCAAACGTCCGTGGTTAAAGGAACCCTTGCCCCAAGTAACATTTGTGTAAAAAAATTTATGATGGTAAATTCTGACTGACAGTTTAAGAGATATGAGCTATAGCTATATATATGCTAATACATTACTAATAAATGTACTAGGAAATACATAAAATTATTGTAAGGATATCATGTAAGGTCAACAAGCTGTTAAGTTGGTTATGACCTTATAACCATAGCAACTGAAAGTCTACTAACCTGATAGGTGTGTCTTTGTTAGAGGTTGATGATGAAATGATTTTAGCGATTTTAATGTTTCCCTATATTTCCATGTTTATAAATCTGTTTTAAGGGAGACAATTTTTACATTTGCAGGATACTCAAAGACAAAGCATACCACAGCAATTTGTGTAACAATTATAAATAAGTTCCTTATTAAAATTACCATTGTTACTGACCTGAGAGACTCGTACAGCACATCTGTGGCCTTGGTAATTGCTTAGCAACGTAAGCGCACTCCATAACTGCACATAGAAACTAGATAAAAATAGATACATAAGAACAGAGAAGAGTTAATCATATTTAAGAAACAATTATTACATCTCTTCAATATGCCACAAAAAAGACAAAGAAGACATTTATGTTTTGTTTGTTTGTAGCATAATACAAAACCTTGTTTACTTCACTTCGCGTTACAACCAGTAATGGCTACTGGTAGATTGCAGACTAGCTACAGAAATCCACTGACATTGACACACACGTGGTTGTGGTAATGGTTGATGCCACAGATTGTTTTGCTGTTAATTTCGATTTGTTAAGTCCATTGGTCAATGAATCTTTTATGTCTCTTTCAAAAACTGTTTGTCATATTGCTACACTGAAGGAAGAGGTAAACACACACAGCGTTACAATCTGGGACCCCAACGAAACCTTTAACCACTACATGAAGTCACAAATGACTGACTAAAACTTGGCCTTGGATTAGTTTACAGACCTTTGTACAGATTAGTTTATATTGGCATGGCCTTGACTTAATTTCGAGAGACCTTTACTAAAATTTTAGATAGGACTTACTTTTGATTGACCTTCAGTAAAGCTTCTTTCTCGATTTCTTCATACTTCAGTATATCCACTTGGTTACTGGCACCAATCTATGAATGTTACAATGTAAAATGTTTAGGATTCTTGAAATCAAATATTCCTGAAATATTCATTTGATATATGTTTATAGATTTCAATAAGAGCCGGCACCCAGGAAAATATCACCGCTTCAAATGACAAAAATCGCCATTTTGAATTTCCTCCGATCTCATATTTACTACTCACAGTCTCACAAACAGCGTTCAAAATGATAGACCTCAAATTTCTAAATAACCTTCTCAGATAATTTTTATTGAAAACCCTGCATGTTCCACACAACAGAGGTAATCTTAAACATCAAAAATATAAAACAAAGCTTCACACGATTTGACCTTGACCTTTTGACTCCAATTTTGTTAGGCTAGATTCCATGTGTTACCGAGGACAATAAGCATATCAGGTGCAGTGGCAAAGGTTGGTTGACTGGTGTTTTACGTCGCTTTCAACTATATTTCAGTTATATCGCGACATGGAAGCAGGAGGTTACCAACCTCTTAAACATAGTGGTGCAACCCGGGAATCGAACCGGGTAAGTCGGCGCTGCAAGCCAAGCACTTAACCACTACACCAAGCCTGCCCCTCTGTGGCAAAGGAAGGTCTCTATCATACATACAGGACAGTGATAGTAACATAAAATCTGCCACAGCAACACATTCTTTTATCAAAAAGGTTTTCTCAGGGTTATAACTTATAATGTCATGATTTTGATTTAAAGTACAGTTAAGACTGCCTTTGCGAACCCCTGAATATTACGACTCTTTGCTCTATACGACCATATCAAATTCTGCCCCATGTTATTTTCTATATAAATCAACTGTATACAGCGACTCTCTGTCAAATGCAAGAAGCAACCATAATTTTCCGCTCCCATTGCTAAAAATAGACCGTGTACAACGACTTTTGAGACGATCCCCAAGAATGCAGTCGTAGACATAGCTACTGTGTGTTTACTCTTGCAGTAATGAGATTTCAATTAGCTGTTTACAGCAATGGCGGAGAACAAAAAAGATCTCACATTAGAAGACAATTTTAATAAACACTTGTACAATGTTTATTTAATGCTGTGTTTTAAAGTTTTCTCTGCATTCACGGTCATACAGCCCTGTCACAGCACTTTTTGGTATGGGTCTGGGGTCCCTTGACACTTTGGGTAAATTGGGAAAATTTAACATACCGGGTATATAAAAGATACCTTATTATTTAACATTTAATACACATATTAAGAAAGTTATTTATGTTCCTGGCACTTGTTTCTTCACAAATACTACAGCTTACTTGCACATTGTATGAATAATTTCTTTGGCGAAGGGTTTACTTCACAGGCATTATGATTTTTTGAGATTTGGAGT
Source organism: Pteria penguin (assembly GCA_035048485.1). Lineage (NCBI taxonomy): Eukaryota > Metazoa > Mollusca > Bivalvia > Pterioida > Pteriidae > Pteria > Pteria penguin. Next base: position 1,643,890 of record CM068588.1, on the reverse strand, counting down.
GGTAAATTAGGAAAAAATGACACTTTTTACCATTGAGAATGGGTATTTATAACAGACCCAAAGTTGGAAGATTGACAGCAGCCCTGTCATATACTGTTTAGCAGGATATTAATAGAACATGTACATGTACATGTATGGGTTCTAAGTGCGTTCATATTGGGTCTGTATAAAGTGACTACCTGTCTAATGTGACCTTTTTCAATAAGTCCCTTAAATGGTCACATTAGACAGTCTCAACTGTAATATAAATAATAACTAGAACTGTCTTAACAATACATATATCCAGCTCAGCAGCAAATTTGTACACCAAATTTGGTCACAGGCTCACAATGACCATGAATATATGGCCTAGGGTCAAGGTCATGACACATCCATGTGTTATGTGTAGCAAATGAGGGATTGCCTACATGCCCATTATGTAGTTTCAATGTAACGTCACAGTTTGATTCATGTTTAATTTGACACGATATTCATTTACTAAGTCAAGGTCACAAGGTCAAAAGTCATGGTATTAATTGAAAGTTCTGGTCATAAAGAAACTATGTGTGAAGTATCAAGGCCCTACCCTTGCTGATTCAAAAGATATAACCAAATTAAAGTTTTTTAAAGTTGGTCAATGTCCAAGGTCAAGACCACTAGGTCAAAAGTCATGGCATAATTTAAAAGCTCTGGTCATAAGGAACCTATGTGTGAAGTATTATGTTTATAATCCTTTCAGTTATTGAGATTTTGCTTCAACAAGAAACTCAACCTTCATGAAATAACAACAAAACACTCTTTCTCCACAAATTTTTGGCCCCTTGGTCTTTATCTGTTGGAGACAGATACATTTGTACAATGAAGAAATCTATGTGAAATTCATTACTGCCAGTAACATGGCCCAGGGTAACTGATTTATTTGTGCTGGGACATTTAACCAGTAGTTATGGATTTCACATAGATTTCTTCATTGTATTTGTTTCCACTTGATAAGGGCCTAGGGGCGGAAAAGTTGAGGAGAAAGGGTGTTTTGTTGCTATTTCATGCTACCTTCCCTTTGGAGGACTCACTACATTACTTAACCATTATGCTTCAACCAGAAACTGAACGAAACTGTCGACAGACAGATATCTGGATGTATGGATTGCTGATGATCTACAGACAAATGAACACAAAACCTGATTCTAGCATACCCTAACTTTAAAAGTTCTAGGGTTTAATGACATACAAATTACTACATAGTCAAGCACTGTAAAAGCCCTACTGGGTGTAAGGCTTACTACAACACACACAGCATACCTCTCCATGCAAAGTCTTCACAGCTGATTTAATGATACTGGCAAATGTTGCTTCATTTATGTCCCTAAAACTTCCCTCCTCTTCAAATTCCCTGTAGTAATAGAAATAAGGCATATTATATATTGTGGATTATACATGTACCGGTAGTAGAAAAGAAAAGATTAACAGTCAGTATACGTTTACTGATTGATTATCGTTTTATGTCGCTCCACGATTATTTGACATATTATAGTGATGGCCTCTGTCTGACCCCTCTGCAACAGACCCTACCGAAGTAGTGTGGGATCTTTTGCGTGCAATGCCTATCGTGACATGAGACCTCAGTTTTTACTGTCTCATCCAAATGAAAGAACAGCTGTCTGTCTGGGGTGGCAATCGGACCCGGGACCTCTAGGTCCCAAGCAGAGCACCTCATATACTGAACCACACTGGTTTCTGTATCCGTTTATAACTAACTATTTTCATCAAAGAGTGTCAGAGGAAGCCTTTACCAATCACATGACCCTTAATACAATCTTCGCAAGCCAAGGCGAAACGAAGCCTTGGCTTGCGAAGATGCCTTAATATATGTACTTCTTGATTTTTGCATCTGCTGACCCTAACCAAAGCCCACTGAAGATTAACGTATATTAATCAAACAGTCTACATGCCAAGACCTATGGCAATTTTCTAAAATGAGATGATATTGAAAATTTAAGTTGAATTCCTTCACCGTATGATCTGGTTAGGGGATTAGGGCTTCAGCCCCTCGACTTCTTCAACTTAATCCAAGCATGTCCAAATCACTGGGAAATGAGAGGTACCGTCCATAAGGCAGCGCTTGTGTCCTATCGTTTTACTCCATTTTCCATATAGAACTGGTTGACTTCACAATGGTTTGACGTAAAATACCCGTTCAAATGGGAAATAATTCTGTTTAATGAAATGACCCAATACTTACATATTCCCAGTCGGGACACTATACATGTATAACACTGTCGTCATATTGATAATAAAAATGCTGTATGATGCCTCTGAACTATTATTTTCATAAGAAAGGGAATATAATATGTTCATGGATTTGACATGTGCATCTTAAAGTCTAATTAAAAGAGTTCAAATAATCATCATACTTGAGCTCTCAGTCTAATGGTAGACTCTTTAATTCTGTTTCCTATCACCAAGCATTGAATGATCATCTGCCTTAATTCCATTAGACTAAATCATCACTACAATGTAATAACAAGATGATTTTGTGAAACACAAATGCCCCCAACTTCAACAATCAAAATAGGGCATAATTTCTGAATATGGGAAGTATGGAGAAAGAGATAAATAAATGGAGAGACAAAACTAATGGACAGGCAGACATACAACATGTGAAATGCTTTATTTATACTTTTATGACCTGAGTATAGAAAAATTAATACTTCATAATATAATACAACATAACACCCACATGATACTATTTTGAACCTTTGGTTGGTTGGTTGGTTGGTTGATTGGTGTTTTACGTCGCTTTCAACAATATTTCAGTTATATCGCGACATGGAAGCAGGAGGTTATCAACCTCTTAAACATAGTGGCGCAACCCGGGAATCGAACTCGGATCGTCGGCGCCGCAAGCCAAACGCTTAACCACTACACCACGCCTGCCCCTGATGAACCTTTGTAAAACACTTACAGTTTAATATGCATAAAGACATCCGCAGTCTCTGAACTTTTCTTCTTCTTGACCTTTGGAATCTCGATTCGAACAGACCTTCAAAATTGTGACGAAGATAATAACATTATTCATAATATTATGAAACATTTATAACATTCTTTTAACATTTTTTATTTATTATCATGTGACGCAAGAATACTTTCATATAACCTGTTGATTCTATTTTTGTTTTAAACATACTGCTTGAAAGTATTACAGTGACACTGACATTGAATAAACTTGTACAGTAGGTCTTAATTCATATCATCTTGCTTCCAGCATGGAGCAACTGAATATTTTCCTATAGAGGGTATTGATTGATTATTAATTTACATCACTCCATGATTATTTTATGTATATGGTGACAGCATCTGCCTGATGCATTGCATACAAATTTCTACCTTTGCAACGAACCCACCCGAAGCAGTGACGGATTTTTTATATGCCACACCGAACAACGGTTTCTACCTTTACTGTCTCATCCGAAAGACAAAACACCGATGCACCTAGTGTGGGAATCGAAACCCAGACCTCTAGGTCTTGGGCTAAGCACCTCATCCACTAAGCCACACCAGATTACCTTTAGTGGGTACACACAGCTTGCCCCCCCTATAGAGGGTATACCAAGCCTGCCCCCCTATAGAGGGTACACACAGCTTGCCCCCCTATAGAGGGTAAAATTCATATTTGAAAAGTCACACAAAATACAGTAAAGAGATATGGTACATGAAGAAATAATGCTATGATCCATAGGGACAACAAGTATTGATTGATTGATTGATTTTTGTTTTACGTCACACCACGAATATTTCACATATATGGTGAAGGCATCTGCCTGATGCGGGGCATACAAATTTTGACCTTTGCAACAGACCCACCAGAAGCAGCGAGGGATCTTTAACATGCCAAGCATACCATGACATGGGGCCTCGGTTTTTACTGTCTCATCCGAAAGATAGAACACCGGCATGACCAGAGCAGGACTCAAACCCCAGCCTCCCGATCAGGAGTCCAGCGAGATACCACTAGGCCACGCTGGCTTAACCAGGGGCGTACATGTACTTAATGTAAGCTCTTATGAACTTTTTACGGATTTTACGTAACTCTTGATAGAATATACCAGTAACTTTAAACTTCAGTGTGCTGAAAATAAAATGTTTTGTTGTGTTTTGGACTGAAAAATATCACCATATGCAAAATCTGGGGTTGAAAATTACAGAAAATCACTAAAAATTTTTGAAGAACTTTAGTGAAATGACCTGCATAGGCCAGTTGTTTAAAATTCTAACCAGAGACAACAAAACCACGTAACACACTTATTGATTGATTGGTTGATCGTCACACCACGAATATTTCACGCATATAGTGATGGCATCTGCCTGATGCAGGCATACACATTTTTACTTTTGCAACGGACCCACCCGATGCAGTGAGGGTTCTTTAATGTGCCATGCATACCATGACATGGGGCCTCAGTTTTTACTGTCTCATTCGAAAGACAGGACACCGGCATGACCAAAGCGGGACTCGAACCCCGGTCCCACATGATCAGGAGTCCAGCGCGATACCACTAGGCCACACCGGCTTCGTAACACACTTACTAACAAATTAATTATTTTACATTCATGCATGGAAAATTTATGATATTAAAGAAGAGTATGATACAGAATAAATGATATTAAATGATTCATTTTTGGCTCTGTAGATTATCAAGATGACTACATGTACTATTATCATAACCAATTAAACTATTATATCTCGTGGTTACATACCTTAGTAGAAAGTACAAATGTATGATCCAGAACAAGGTTTCTCATGCCTCATTCTGAGTGTTTACACGTGCCATGCAAGCTACTGTACAAACTCTCTTGGCTAACACTAGACTTTTAATTTTGTTAGGAAAACTTTAATTTCTATTTTTGTCATTTACTTTGTATATTGCAGTCATCAATAACTCAAGTAGTATCAGGAACAATAATGGAAGATTGCAGCGGCATTAATTAGATGCTATTTTTACCGTCATTAATTAGAAGCTATTTTTACCGTCATTAATTTAGAGAGATTCATTAATCAATTAATCTTATTTTGTGATTACAAAAACTCAAATTGTTCATGAAGTAATTCCTTTATTTTTAAATACAGCTTTGATAAAGTACTGTTAACTGAACTGATAATAGCGAATCACAGAAAAACATGATGACCTACGTTACATCTCATAGGATCCCAAGTATTCATTGTGGATTTTGAATGAATTAGTTCCATAGTTCATAAGACCACAGGCTACTGGTATCGTGTATTTTATATATGAAGTACGTCAGCAATATATGTGTTCATATAATAGCTAATATTTACCAAGCTATAATGAGAACATGTACTGTATGTGTACTTAATATTTTAGGCGGATTCATATTTTAGTGAAATTAGCGCTGTTCAAAGTGTCCTATTCATGACTATGCTAGAATAAAGTACATGAGATTGATAGAATTAAAGGGGCACTGCAGTTTCAACAATCTATCTATATCTATATCTATCAAAATAACAATCAGGAACAAATTCATCATTTATAAGTTGTGCTTAAATCTTATTGCCGTAATATATATACAAGTAAAGTATATTACTGACATACTACATATCTAAATAGATGATATCAGCAGTCTGAGCATCAAACCATAAAGTTACATATCTGAAAGGAGTGGCCAGTGGCAGCAAATCAAAAATATTTTTGAACCACTAGCCCACAGACAAATTTTACTAGCCCACTGTATACCTTGTAAGAGAACTTTTAGTAGCCCAGCAATAAATCTGGTAGCCTCAGTGTCAGGCTAGTGAGTTTTCTCGGCACAAAAGATGCAATTACATGTGTGAATGAAAAAACTGATCAATTAATTTTATTTCAAGCAAAGTACACATGACATTACCTTAATACCACAGGTCCATCACAATGTTTTGATTTGTATGCATATATTAACCTAGTTTCCTGGACCTTTAAGCTTAATACTATACGACATACACTTCCTAAACCTGTAGGGGTATAGACCTACTTCTTCCATAAAAAGTTCGGGGACAGTTCCTCTCCTTTGACACATGTACATGTATCACTCAAATGAGTAACAATCCCTGTTTTCACTGATCAGTTTCAAGGACGGAGCAGAAGTGAACAAGTAGATCTACTACACAATAAAAATTTTAGAATTTTGACTTCAAACTTAAAAGAGCAAATCTTCATTACAAAATTGTACATAATGAATATAAATCACATAGGCAGTGACTCCCAGTACACAACATGTACGATTATCCTACATGATAGAAGTACACATCAATAATGTATTTCACAATTATGGAGAACACACTTCACATACAATTGAAGGAAATGTGGACGAAAAGTTGGGTTGGGCTATCCTTTTTACCATATAATTGATTTCAACATTATAATGAATCCTTTCTACAGGAAAACTCACTTCACTTGTACAGACCATGTGTATGATCATCCTCCAGGTTAAAAGTACACGCAAGTAAACGAACCCACTAATGACCCCATTTCACAGTTATGCTGTATTTCCTTCAAAGAGCTGATAATATGTACAAAGTAAATCATGAATAAACACCAACTGAAGAAATGGGAACTTGTTTCTTTGTTCTAAGTAATCATTTATTGGCTTAAATCTACCGACGTGTACTTCTATCCTGGAGGATTATCATACACGTTGTGTACTGAGAGTCACTTCCAATCACATGAGAAGTTGAATTAATTTTTCATCTTACCATTTTGGAGTTTAATTATAGCTGCGCAAATGTTGCATCTGTAAACTCCAAAACAGTACATTTATGTAAATTAAAAATGTCAACTTCTTTTGTAAACTACATTATGTATTTTATAAAGATGGGTCTTTTGAATTTCAAATTAAAATTCAAAAATTTTATTTTTAGTACTTGAAATTGATCACTGAAAACCGAGATTGTTACGCATACGAGCGATTGTCTCTCAGATAAGGGGTTGTCCTCAGCTTTATTTAGATGTAAAAATTCGCATATATTGCATCATCTCACTATGTGAAATTACTTGTGCAATTTATAACAGAATGCCAATTATCACCTGGGATTTACCCATTCCCAAAATATTTGAGGTGAATACTGCCAACAGTCTGTACTCGCTACATATAAGCCTTACAATTCCTATACTGAGATTTCCTTGGTAAGTTACACCTACATTATTTCATCTCAATCCATCACACATCACACTTTAGACCTATATCGTAAAACGCATATTATGCCACACGTGATTGAACTTTAAAATCAAAACGGTAATGTGAGGATGAAAACTAGAACTCAAAACTGTCACGATGAAAAGATTCCGGATTGTCTTTACAACTGTGGACTAGTGGTGATGCCATAAGTCAAACTCATAAACCAACATCAGTGGACACAAGAAAACAAACCTAACCGCAATCGTTTTGTCCCTGTGCTATAAGCAGATTGTGTACACCTAACTCAAGCAGTTGTAGACATGTACAGTACCTCGCTTGAAATCTTTTCCGAGACAACAGGAGCGGGCTGTATAACACATTACCCCTGTAGTTGTCAGACGCGTAGCTGCCATTACGCCAAGTACGCATGGGCGTACATATCATTTTTTAAAGAGAGAGAAAGAGAGAGAGAGTCCTCCTCTGCACTGAATGAAAATCAGTACATTTTGCGACTTTCTTTGACTCTTTGAAAATAAAAGGTCAGAATAATGTACTTAACTTTCTTTAAAAGTCCAGAATCCGTTTGCTTCCGGGGTTTTCACCGCGGGCCCCCATCCAGGCTTTCCTCCTGGAGCCATTGGGACCTCAGCGCGATCCCTGCCCATTTGGTGCGTACACATTATTATGCCCCTGGCCACGCGCCTGGTTATAGAAATAAAAGCACTTAACTTGAGTTCTTTCCCAAATACTATCAGGTTATGTAACATCTTACCATCAGCACCACAATTAAAATCTTTTCCAGGACACCATCAGGCTGTGTAACACCTTAAAACAGTGGTAAAGAGCATCTTACCGAGATCTTTTCCAGATGCCATCAGCTAGGCTGTGTAACACCTTACCCCAGCAGTGGTAGAGGGCATCTTACCGAGATCTTTTCCCAGATGCCATCAGCTGGGCTGTGTAACACCTTACCCCAGCAGTGGTAGAGAACATCTTACCGAGATCTTTTCCCAGATGCCATCAGCTAGGCTGTGTAACACCTTACCCCAGCAGTGGTAGAGGGCATCTTACCGAGATCTTTTCCCAGATGCCATCAGCTAGGCTGTGTAACACCTTACCCCAGCATTGGTAGAGAGCATTATTTCGAGATCTTTTCCCTGATGCCATCAGCTAAGGTGTATAATTAACACCTTACCCCACCAGTGGTAGAAAGCATCTTACCGAGATCTTTTCCTGGATGCCATCAGCTAAGGTGTGTAACACCTTACCCCAGCAGCACCACCCAGCCATCACAGTGTGCTTTAGACAGAATCTAAACTGTTTATATAGAATTCTTAGCCCACTTCTGTGTGAGGGGCGAAAAGGATGACGGGAAGAAAGGATGAGGAGTGAGGAAGTTGTGAGAGGGAGACAAGCGGAGGGAGAGAAGAAAGGGGAGGAAAGGGTTCAGTGGGATAGAGAGCTAGCCCTGTGTGCCTTATTGCATTTAGTATAGTTTGATATCTCACACCACGCGTAAAGTTGTTTAAATGGTGACAACACCTTTCGGGTACAGTATCTCATAATCTTACCCAATCGCAGTAGTGAAGAATCTTTTATGTATCAACATATTGGATCTTTTCATTATACAGATTTATCTCCCATTTGAACAGGTATTTTACGTCAAAGTATTGTGACGTCAACCAGTTCTATGGAAACCGAGGTAAAATCACGGGAAAAGACGTAGAGGTTGTATGACGTCATAAGTCGGCTTGAAGTCAGATATCTGCTTATATGGGAAATAACTCTGTAAAATGAAAAACCGAATATCGTGTCACGTGCTTTATGTATCAATGACCGATTACTCAGATTTCTTCGTAGTAGTAGGTTTGGAGTTTAAAGAAGGAAAGGGGGGGGGGGAGGGGTCAATTTTCCTTTATCAGAATGTATGTCATTGATAATAATTTTGCAATGTCGTTTTCTGTGATTATTTTATTTGAGCATAATCATGTACATATCCTTGGTCTTCTGTCTTCTCTTTTGTAACCTCTAGGTCATATGTATAGAAAACAGGAGTTGGGCAAGCCCTCCTCTTCTTGTCCAATGTTATTCTGACTTCTAAGATAATGTCACATAAGATTGAACCTCCGCTGTGGCCACGGAAAACAGATCATACATCCATGAACAACATTTTTCTCCTACCCTTTTGTAAGTCCGTCAACATGTCGGGATTCAGGTCTAGAGGGATGGACCGGGAGACTGCATCCGCCCTGAAAATCGACAAAAATTTCCTTTCTTGTATTTTTTCTTTATCTAAAGACCCAGAGACATGATTGGACCTCCTCTCGGAAAATTCGTTTGGAGTTGACTCTATCTCGACAAAATTTATGGATCCGCGCCTGATCCCTGCTTTCTGCGGGGATCTGTCATACGACATACTTGCAGTATTTGACACTTTAAGATGCCTTATTCCTAATGCATATCAAAATATCTAAAGTATTTCAAATATGTGTATTATTATACATATATCTTTTTTTCCATAGAATGACATACAACGTATATATATCGAGATTTTTAAACAGCATTCTATTTAGTGTAAAATCGTAACGATTAGTTACATTCCCTGAGCATGTGTACCTATGTATATAAGCATATATTGATTTTTAGTGCTCCTTTCTCTCTTTACAGTTCGTCAGAGACGTAAAATTGATTTCACACTCAATTTATTCACTTTATGAATTATGTATCGAAGCAAATAATTCATAAAAGTACTTTATATAGAAAAATTCCACGGGGTTTTATATGTACATGTACAAAACACGTTTTCGAAAATAATATACATGTATTTGTGTACAGAAACAGGCTTAGTATATAAGTCCAGCGTCTGGCTGGCGTCACAGGTGGCCTGGGTCCGATCACCAGATAGCACCACACTGATCATGAAGTTGCTCACCTCCCTTTTCTACATCTCGATATGACTTCAGAAGACGTTTTGAACGCGAGGTTTAACCTTTTTTTAACAAATGAAATAGATTTGTGTACATGCATGTACCTGCAGCATAATCTGAAAATAGGACCACGTCCTGTGGCTAAGGTCTATAGCATGTCATGGTGTATAATTACATACCTTCCAGGTAATGACAGTGGTGAATGTATAAAGAAGGAGGGCGCACTATTTCTAGCATAGTTTTGCATACGGTTATTCATCAAAGTTTAATTCTCTCTTTTCACTCAGAGTTCTTGCATTCTTTCCCGTTTTCTTAAATTCTAGATCTATCAGCAAGATAAGGTGATTTATTCAATAATCACTGGATGGCATACATCCAAATCGTGGTAGCCTTTTCGTTCTTACCTTCTTTCTTTCTTTTTTCTTCTTATTTGTCGTTGTTGTTGTTTATTGGCGTGTTCATGTCTTTTTTGTTCTTGCTTTTGCTTTGTATGGTTTTTTTGTTTTGTTTTGAGGGGTTTTTTTTGGGGGGGGGGGGGGGAAGAGGGGTTCTTTTCTTCTTTTTTTTTCTTGGAGGATGTTTCTAGTCTTTTATTCTCTTATTTTATATCATTATTGTTATAATTCATTATTGCAATTTATTTCAAGGTGATAAAGTAAAATATTTACCCCTAAATAAATTAAAAAAGTAAAACAGGTCAGTCGCAACGGTAGTATACATGACTCCGGCGACCTCCCATCCCCTCTCCCCGCAGTTATGTGTAATAATTAAAGTTATTTTCATTACGGCTACCTATCTCGCACACCTTGATACGGCTATAGGTGTGCATTCATTCCGCATGAATCAAACACACTACTTTATCAACCGACATTTATAGTGACAGGGACGCTGTATAAAATGGTGTACAGCATGTCCGGTAACACGATCCACCCTCCAGCCTACATTGTCCGGACTGTCTACTCCGTGACATACACCTACCAACATCTCGTTAACTACTGCTGACCATTCTGACCAGTAGCCTCAGTTTACCCTTACATTAATCTGTCTGTCCACGTTAGCCTCCCAGTTACCTGGACGTCCACTTCAAGGGGAATAGATGTGTCAATAGTCTTATAAGTACATACATTTTAAAGACCTGAACGCTGCAGTAAGTTTCATTCGGTGTCGGGGACGGGTATATTTTTCTCGAGTACCAGTTTTCAAAAGCTTTAAAGCCCAGTGTTGACAAAGTCCTGTAAAGAGGCATGGAATGCTGGCCATATTTGCGGTGTACTATCTTTATGAATTGGATGCCGAATCATTAATCAACGCCTCTGAAAAAAAGCGTAAGGTATCGGAGACACAAATCTGTGGTGACAATGGATAAAGAGCTTTACCAGAGCGCGTTAAGTCCGCCCCACTCATTGGCTGACCAAGTGAAGCGTGTTAAATGTCTTTGTAATTGTACTTACATTATTAATGTAAGATTTTAGGGCAGTATAGTGTATTCATTCATTTGAACGTTTGCCATGGTCGTTTCTTGTAACACCTGTCATATGAAACTAGTAGATGTGGTTCTGTAGCCAGCCTATCTGCAGTCTGTGTAACATATGTGTTTAATATGGATCAGAATTACAATTTAGACCAGAGTCTGAACCAATCACGGACTTTCAATGCACTGCCATCACAGGGAATACATCCGGGTACCAATGTCTGGACTGGACACTTTCCGCACATACAGCAACTCACGCAACTCAACTCACAGCTGACAAATATGAATATTGCAGACACAGGAACCACATATTTGGACGCCTATTTGGCGGGACCACAAAACTTAAACTCCCTGCAGAACGGAGTATCGGAACAATATTTCATCGCGTCTGCGCAGCCGAGTTCAGTTCCTATTCCGGCAATGCCCCTGTCACCGACTTCTACTGGTGTCAGTAACAATATCCCTTTAGCGACATCAAGCTATACCCCGGTGCCTCCGTCTAATTTGAATCTAACGTTTTCGCCAAATGGACAGATACCAATGAAATACGATAGCAACGGAATGGTGTCGCCATTGTCACCCGAAGAATTTAGTTTGTATTTACAGTTACAGAAGAATATGTCGGGCAGCAATGTGTCGGCACCTGATACACAAAGAATACACCAAGGTACGGAGCCCGTTCCCGTAACGCTACCGGGACCAGTGTCGCCTGTATCTAATAGTTCCGGTTCCGGTCTACCATCTCCTGCAACACCGCGAACACCGAACAACAACACCACACGAAACGCCGACAAAAGGTCAGTATACGTGCAGTTCTCTGAAACGAGCAGTAACGCCTCATCTACCTCTATCCCTGGATCGCCGACTAGTGTCGGAGGAGTTTCAGCATTTTCACTTCCGGATTCTACTCTTTCTCCGCGTGCGCAGACCCCAGAGGATGAAGTAAAGTATACTGAATCTAGAACCGGAAACGTTCCGATCCGATCACAGTCATTGAAATATACTGTAAGATATCCACAGGATAAGTGTTTTAAGTGTATGAAAAAAGTCTATCCCATGGAGAAAATGGGTCCGGTGAAGGAGGCGGTTTATCACAAGGGGTGCTTTGTTTGTAACGTATGCAATACGAGACTTAACATGAAGAACTATTTCTTAAACAAGGACGATAACTTTGATAGCCATCTCTATTGCAAAACTCATCAACCTGTGTCGGCAGGAAAAGGCGCGGATTCGAACAGTGTCCTCATCAAGGGCGCGATGAGTGTACCCAAACTCAGTAAAGTAAACGAGCAAATTCGGGGAGACAAAGCCTATCACATCGATCAGAACGCTGTGGAAATCCGACACGCAATCAACGTTCCTGTACAGGATCTTCATACCGCGAATAAACTCCGAGAGAAGGCATGGAAACGAGAGGACCGGAAGTCGGAAAGCGTACCACCGGAAGACATCGTGCGGTATGGAGATCCGGTTCCGGAATATGACACACATAGTTATGGACAAACTCAGCTGGAACATAATCCGGATTATAATACGTGACACGGGTGTTAATCCAGATATTTTCCTAAAGAGCTTAAATCAAAGACATGAACCGTTCATGCAGCGCTATAATCCACGACGTACTGTGTTCTGTATCCGTCGTTAGTTATGGGACCTCATGTGCAAATATATTCAACAAATACAGCATGTCATGTGATTTCATAGAACGATTTTATCCATCATTGCCGACTATTGTTTTATTATATATTTTCAGTTTGCTTAATAGGCATGATTTCTTGTCGGAGTATTACGTATATTGTTATATATTGCACTGGTATTTATACAATTTTATATTTATACCATATTATACTGATTACAGGTATTATTCCGCGTTACCTCAGTAAACTATACTCTCTGTGCACTGTGTGTACTTCATAGGATATCATTCATGGGCGGATCCAGGGATTGGAAGCGCGTTATAGTCCCAACATAAGATTCGACATGCATGTTTATGGTTTTTATTTGAATTTTTATTGTAAAATATATAAATTTGCCTCATTTAACGAGTTGCAACCCTCGCAAAATTTCATTTGGAGGATGGAGCGCTTCTCAATAGAATTTCTGGATCCGCCTCTGTTCATTAAAGATGTGTTTCTCAGGTCTCGTAGCATTGCCGTTTTTAGGTTCCGTATTTTACGGCGTTATCATTACAAGTTTTCAAGTAATTTCAGGAATATTTGCTTTCAGAAACAATTATAATTTTAGTCTCATCTTCTGAAAAGTCTAAAATATATTGACTTCTAATGTACTAGAATTTTACTTCGAACAACGGACTTTTGGATAGTGGATGGGTAGGGAGAGAAGTGGCCACTTTTTCCTCCCGACGTCATAGCAAGCCAAGGTAGCCGCTTTTACCTATGAATAATATTATTTCTTGATATTAAAAAATTAATTTGTAGAATGCATTAATGAATAATTTATAACACTTAATCATTTGATAACATTAATAAATGATTTAGTGACATTAATCATGGTTTCACTGAGTGGGTGTTTTCTGTCACGTTCACTTGCGTTAACACCGTTCATTGACAAACTGTAAACACTGGGTGTTTTTATAGATAAATCGTGAATTGCTTCTGAGATGTTCCTAAGTGCTATCTAAAATCATCTTTTGATTTATCGGTGATTATCAGAGCCTGCAAGGTGTGTATCTAAATGACTTTAAAGATACAGTGTCAACACCCGGTATAAACATTTAGATAAGTAAACAGGAGTAGCTGTATTCATCTGTTTTACCGTCTGTCTGCCTTTCGTAATTTTGTGGTAGGTGTATTTATCTGTTTTATCGTCTATCTGCCATACGTAATTTTGTGGTCTCCTGTACAGGAGTAGCCGTATTTATCTGTTTTACCGTCTGTCTGCCATACGTAATTTTGTGGTCTCCTGTACAGGAGTAGCCGTATTTATCGGTTTTACCGTCTGTCTGCCATACGTAATTTTGTGGTCGCCTGTAGAGGAGTAGCCGTATTTATCTGTTTTACCGTCTGTCTGCCATACGTAATTTTGTGGTCGCCTGTACAGGAGTAGCTGTATTTATCGGTTTTACCGTCTGTCTGCCATACGTAATTTTGTGGTCGCCTGTAGAGGAGTAGCCGTATTTATCTGTTTTACCGTCTGTCTGCCATACGTAATTTTGTGGTCTCCTGTACAGGAGTAGCCGTATTTATCGGTTTTACCGTCTGTCTGCCATACGTAATTTTGTGGTCTCCTGTACAGGAGTAGCCGTATTTATCGGTTTTACCGTCTGTCTGCCATACGTAATTTTGTGCTCGCCTGTAGAGGAGTAGCCGTATTTATCTGTTTTACCGTCTGTCTGCCATACGTAATTTTGTGGTCGCCTGTACAGGAGTAGCTGTATTTATCTGTTTTACCGTCTGTCTGCCATACGTAATTTTGTAGTCATCTGTACAGGAGTAGCCGTATTTATCGGTTTTACCGTCTGTCTGCCATACGTAATTTTGTAGTCATCTGTACAGGAGTAGCCGTATTTATCTGTTTTACCGTCTGTCTGCCATACGTAATTTTGTAGTCATCTGTACAGGAGTAGCTGTATTTATCTGTTTTACCGTCTGTCTGCCATACGTAATTTTGTGGTCTCCTGTACAGGATTAGCTGTATTTATCTGTTTTACCGTCTGTCTGCCATACGTAATTTTGTAGTCATCTGTACAGGAGTAGCCGTATTTATCTGTTTTACCGTCTGTCTGCCATACATAATTTTGTGGTCTCCTGTACAGAAGTAGCTGTATTTATCTGTTTTACCGTCTGTCTGCCATACGTAATTTTGTGGTTGCCTGTACAGGAGTAGCCGTATTTATCTGTTTTACCGTCTGTCTGCCATACGTAATTTTGTGGTCGTACGTATTGAAGCGACATCAAATGATTCAATCGGAGAAAAACAACAGGTTTGCGTGACTTAGAAAAAAAACCTTGACTAGCTGTTGTTGTTTGACACCACACTAGGATTGTATCACCAGCATGGTGGAGGTAAATTTTTAGTGGTGGAGGTAAATGTTTAGCGCTGGAGGTAAATATTTAGCGGTGGAAGATTTCGGGAGTAATCAGAGGTAAAGACTGACTTTAGACCGGTTCATTGAAGATCCCTCCCACTTGTCCTCGTCAGTAATTGAATTCTGTTATAACGGTGATGAGAGCCTTCAATGAATTTTATCTCGCCACTTAGTGATATGCTCTCAATGAATGATCGAGATATTAAGGACAATTTATAATTACATGTATCTAATAAAATCGGAAATTGATTGGATATCTCCATGTCACGTGACCTACATGCAATCCGTATCGGACATGTGATTTGCAAAATCAGACTAAACGTAGAAATGATCAAATGACTGGTCATTCTATAGCGTCATGTCGAAACTATCCATCATATGCCGTGGCGGCACGTGCTTGATGCATAGCTACATGGATTCTAATCTATGCAATAGACACAGCCCAAACCGTGTGGAAGCCGGTGTGGCCTAGTGGATAAGGTGCTCTGCTCGTGATCGAGAGGTCGCGGGTTCGCCTCCCGCCCGGGGCACACCGGTATTCTGTCTTTCGGATGAGACAGTAAAAACCGAGGTCCCGTGTCACGGTAGCCGTGACACGTAAAAGATCCTTCACTGCTTCGGGTGGGTCCGTTGCAAAGGTCTAAATTTGTATGCAATGCATCAGGCAGATGCCGTCACCATATACGTGAAATAATCATGGAGTGACGTAAAACAATAATCAAACAAACAAAAACAAAAACCAAACCGTGTGGAATTATTTACCCACGTGACCTTGATTTTTCTTTTTTTTTTTCCCAAAGTACTAGACAACAATATCCGGATTTTCTGATCCTTATTCTAACACCCTTACCATTGAGCTACCCCGGCTCTTATGGAATAGCAAGGAGCATGTCATCTTCTGTTGTTTTGTAACACATTATGAAAAGATCATTGGTCAAAAGCAATGCATACACTGGGATAGGGGGGCAACGATTTTGGTATGATTTTAATCCCGTGCGACTGGCGTCTTCAGCACCCTACCCATTCATATATTGGGCAAAATATGAAACCATGGCCATTGATATACTAGACTCACATTTATATTTTTACCAATTGATATATCGAGTCTTTTCGTTAAACAGAGTTATTTCTCATTCGGGACGGTATCTGGCGTAAAACAATAATGACGTCATAAATTTCCCATGAAAACGTTATTGTGAACTATCATTTCCCAGAAGTTTAGACAGGCTTCCATAGAACTTGATGAAGTAACAATTACTGTATGTCAGGTACTGTCTTAAATTGGAAGTAACTCTGCGTAAGGAAATGACCGAATTGGAACTGGTTTGGTGTAGTGGTTAAGCGCTTGGCTTTCGGCGCCAACGTTCTGGGTTCGATTCTCGGATTATGCCGCTGTGTTTTAAGAGGTTGGTTACCCCCTGCTTCAATGTCACGCTATAACTGAAAAATTGTTGAAAGCGACGTAAAACACCAATCAGCCAACCTATATATATATATTCTTTTATTACTCTAAAACCCATTAATATATATTTTAAGAAGTAAAAATTATATGTATTTATTCATATATTGGATTGCCATAAAAGTATACCCCAGTCCAGCCGCGCGTCTGTATGCACCTTTATATATGAAGTTAACCCCGACCCTACCCCACTCCCACCCCGTGAGAGTAACCCCATACAACTTGCACAGTAACGGCCACAATTTTTACATAATGTGTAATAAAGATCTAAACCTGCAGGGTTTTACTCGGAATAGCAGTACTGATTCTCGTTCTTATTGTTTATGAGGAGAACAAAAATATATAGAGAGTTCCGAGAACAAAACTGGTACAAGGAAAGAATAAGTGTTGTGCAATTCTCATTTTCCCTTTAGATTTTATTTCTTAATCGTCTGATCCATCAGAGTAGCAAAAAGTTTTATTTTCTTTTAAACAGAGAATGAAACGAAGCGTGTTGATTTGCTATGCTGTAGATGATATGTACTTGATTCTATGGTTTATCGGACTATGATCTTCGGCTTCTATACAGGTGACTGAACAAGGAATGTCGGGTGCATGCTGCACGTAATCGTTGATGATTGACAGTCCGAATTATTTCTGCATCACGTACTCGCATGGCAAAAGAAAAACAAAAAACCCGACAACGCTGTTATAATGGATAGTTTTGGAAAGAGTTAAACGTCAAAGCTGAAGTTGAAATGTCGCTATTTCTCTGTAATTGAAAAAAAAAACATTTACATCTGCCAACAAAGTTGCTGGAGTATACTGCTTGGACAATGTATGTCGGTCTGTCTGCAGACAACCCAATTACGGATTTAATTTGACAATTACAGATATGATACTTTGCACATCGATGCCCATGACTTAAGGATGATTCTTGTGGTTTGAAAGGGGGGTTTCAAAAGCCAAGATCACAATATTTTGTTCGAGGATTGTAACTGGATGGCTTTTCGTCCAAGAGTTATATGAATGGTGTTGCAATTGTTACTCGTGATACAAAGGTGTGTCATTACCTTGACTAAGGTCACAACTCCAAGGTCTCCGTAGATCTTAGGAACAAAACTTTAAGAGAATCACATGATTAATAAAAATGTTGAATCTTTCCTTCCTTTGAGTCCTAGAATCCAGTAAGAACGATACAAATAACTAGTATTAATACTTAATAGATACATATTCATTTTTGTTTAACTCAGCAAAACCAATAAAATTGAAGAAAAATAAAATTATGATTATAAATAACAAATTGATGAGAATTTATTTGTATTTAGTTACTCAGCCAGAAAACGTCAAGAAGACAGAGTTATTCACTAACCTAAACGTGTCTTTTTTGTTTCATGAAAACGATTTCTGTCTGATGCGCGATTTTACATTCATTACACCTGTGCAGTGGTCATAAGGGAGGCAACGAAGGGTCTTTTAAAAA
Source organism: Pteria penguin (assembly GCA_035048485.1). Classification (NCBI taxonomy): domain Eukaryota; kingdom Metazoa; phylum Mollusca; class Bivalvia; order Pterioida; family Pteriidae; genus Pteria; species Pteria penguin. Next base: position 1,625,377 of record CM068588.1, on the reverse strand, counting down.
TTGGCTGGCCCAGAGTGATCAGTGGTGTTCAAACCCAGAACCACTGAGATTAGAGTGGAGCATGCCGTCAACGGAGCTGCTCTGACTCGAAGGCAATATAGTTTGTAGAAAATGGTTGTACGATAGATCGATTTCTCTCTCTTCACACCTCTCAGGTCAACAATATTTCAGGCGACGGGGGAGATTATGTAAGGGCATGCTGGTCTCCCATGTCCGGCACAATATGGTACGTAAACAAAAACCATTGGATTTTCACATTCTTCATTTTAAATGCTTCAAATATTTACTGATCGTTTACTATACGGTGGCAAACTTTAAATGTGAGCATTTTATTTCATTGTCCAGACCATTATTTGGATTTCATGCAACAATGGGTAATTGTACAATATAACTTTCGCTCCGGTCCCCATGTACAATGTCATCACGCGGACTGCTTCAGTCAGATTTGAATAAGAACTAGTTACCAAATGGGGAAACGATTTCATTGTGTATGCATTACGTAATTAAGTTATAAGTGGTGGGATTTGATATAAGTTTGTCTTTCTGAATGACTCTCCAGGTTGATGACTTAAAATTGGTTTAAAACTCAAAACAGACCACCAGAGAATATATTCTGTGCGCTTTATATGTATTTCGACAAATAATATCTCTTTTGTAGAGCTCAAGGCCGAAACTGGAGAAGTCCAAAATGTTTTTGGAACAAACTGATTAGGATACATTTTTAGAAACAAACTCGTTTCTAAAGTGACCAGTCGGGAAGAGCCAAAATGCCATTTAAGGATAGATTTAAGCTGATTCTTTTACTTATTTGTTTATTTCTGTATTTATTTATTTATTTAATTTTATTTTGTTTAATTTTTCATTTAATATTTGAACTTTCTCGAACGTAGTTAGTTCCTTGAAATTTTGATATGTTGGTGTGATTCATGACCTTAGGATCTGTCTGCTTAACGGACTATAAGTTTGTCTGTCCATTCGTGTTACGATCACATACAATAGTTCGTCTTTCTGTCTGTCCATCCGGGTAAAGCACACATACATGTAGTCCGTCCTTCTGTCTGTCCATCCGTGTAATGCACATCTACATGTAGTCCGTCCTTCTGTCTGTCCATTTGTGTTGTAATGTACACTTATATGTAGTCCGTACTTCTGTCTGTTCATCCGTGTAATGCACACAGACATGTAGTCCGTCCTTCTGTCTATCCATCCGTGTAATGCACATCTACATGTAGTCCGTCCTTCTGTCTATCCATCCATGTGATGCACATCTACATGTAATCTGTTCTTCTGTCTGTCCATCAGTGTAATGCATAGATACATGTAGTCGGTCCTTCGGTCTGTTTATCCGTGTAATGCACACCTACAGGTAGCGCTTTAAGAACTTGATTGGTTGTCAATTATTATCCATTCACCAGTTGTTTGATCCCCTTTCTACCATCTTCCAGAAATTTGGAGGGTTACTTTTTAGCACATGTGAACAGTTTCCTACATTAATCTGATATATTTGTTAACATGTCCGTTCGTCCACGTATATGACTAGGTGAATATATTTCTACGTACAATTACAGTTATCGTATCGAATACTTGTCCTGCCATCACTTGATGTACAGATCGCTCGAACTTTCGTCCTTCAATTTGTCCATTCATATTACAGCACTGTGTGAAGATTTTACCCGTCATTAATCCGTCTGTCCGTCGTTCGTGTGTATAACTACTGTAGCCAGAGTTTCTTTCAATTGTCTATCCATACATATAAATGAACGCTTTTTCGTCTGTTGCAATCGGAAAACACGACCCTATGTGAATTCGGATTATACAGCATTATCCAAAAACAGGGCCATGTTTTTGTGGAGACCTAAGTCTGTTCATGCAGTATTTAAGAGTATTATATGTGTCAGATAAGCAGGAATGTTTCTTTAATTTGGTAATTATCAGGATAAAACAGCATAGACACAGTTTTGAAACACCCCCCCCCCCCCTCCTCGATACGAAACATAGACTTTAATCCTTCAAGCCAGCCTCTTGTTTACGTGCGGACATTCGCTGATGAATGGGAATGAGAAAACAGAGTTGTATGTATACAAAAAGGACAAAGGTGAAGGCGATTTATCATCATGTCTGTCTAGTGTGATCTCACTATTTATCTATCAGTGTTACGCACGCCCCTCTAAAATGTAAACACGATTGATATGACGAACACGGGGAAACAAATTAAAACCAAAATTCCACATCATTCACCATCATCGTGGTTCATCGATTAGGGATGACAGGATCTCAGAACAAAAGGCCCGAATGGGCTTGTATCGCTCATCTGAGGACGTATTTGAACGCATGACAAAAAGTAACAGTATTTTTTCTCAATTTTTCCTCAATTAACAGCATCTTTCCAAATATGTCAATATGTCCAATATCTTCATTTCAGAATCAAACATAAATAATAACCCATACTTCTAAAACATCCTGATATTCTCTCTCTCCCTTCCTCTCTCACTCTCTCTCTCTCTCTCTCTCTAAAAATACTTTGCCTTGCTTTAGGCCTAACCCTATACTGATCCAGTCCAAAAACAATTAAACATCTAAGGAATCTTAAGCATTTCAATACTACCAATTGTCATGAAGCTCCCATTAACAATCATGATGTAATTGCAAATATGAGAGGTAACAGGTGGACAAGGTAAAAACAAAGAACACAGCTAAGGATAACAACATAAACGTATCTACAAAGGGGTTTGCTAGCTCTGAGCATCCGCTTCGAGTTTCACATCATACAAGATACTTAATTTATTTGCCAATTCGGGGCCAATTAAAGGCATATACATGCATGCATGTATTATAAGATTGTCCACATATTTACATACTACCATATTCTCTATTTGAAGAGATACGATATATTCCGAATGTAGTATGGGATATGACTTTGCTTTTATCATAAGGAATAATGCAAATTTTCAATCATATATTACTAATATTATTGTAAATGTATAAATACCAGCATTTATGATATATTCTTATTTTCTCAGATAGGTATTAATCATAGTAAAACCAAAGATCGGAACATGGGATATTACTTAGAAACTGTAGATAAATCCAGAGGGGTATAACCCATGCAAAGTTCGGGATCATCTCAGCGTTTGAGATTGAACCTATCGCACACACCATATTTTTAAGTACACTGTACGTGTACCTTAGTCATTTCTTCATGAAAATATAAATGACAATTTACTTCAAATTCATACAAAATCCACAAGCTTTAACACCTGTCAAAAATTGGCATTTAACCAATTCAGCAACAGAACACCTCGAGATATATATATATATATATATATGTGCATTTTCGTTACTCATTACCAAGTTTCATTGAAATCGATCCGCAGTAAAATATGTGGAAGGAGTGAAGGTTACATATTAGTTGTCACTCTTTGTATACTGTAATATTGTGCTTGATCCTTGTTTTAACGTCACATACGGATAATTTTACTTGTTTCGTGACGGCATCTTCCTGATACATCGCATGGAAATTTAGACTTATACAACGGACAAGGGGGGGGGGGGGGGGGGGGGGTAATTACCTGCTACGTCTATCGTGACACGAGACTCTCGTGACTCTCTCATTCGTAAAACAGGACATCGATGTTCCACCAATAAAATTCGTATCATAAACCTTTCAGTAGTAAGCCAAGTACATTAAAGATTGAGCTATAGATTTCCAAGTAGTCTATAGATGCACAGTGTAAAAGTTCTGAGAGCGCCCCCTGGTAGAGATTGTTACAAACTATGCTGGATTTGGTTGGATCGATTGAGGAATTCACATCGCCTTCAACCATTGCTCAGTCATATGACGTCATCAGGAAGCAGGAGATTACCACATGGCGCAATCCGGTAATTGGACTCGGATCACTTTCATTGCAGTCAAGCACTTCACTTCTAAATTACCGTCGTTCAATAAAACAAAACGCATCTGTAAGATATACTTCATGAATTTAATTTTGAAAACTTAACAAATTCAATGCACAATTTGCCGTAGAATTAGAAACATAAATATCTACACTTTCAAGGTGCTGTACCCCTGCTATTCTTCAAACATACAATTATTGTTACATAATATAACATACTGCACCACACGGGATGATATTCAATACCATAAAATGGCTATTGCAAAATCTTTTTCACTTCTTTCGCTACAAATTCAGAATAAAAATTAAATCGTCCCTAGTTCGGATATGTTTTGTAACATAAGATTGCAGATAAACTGTAACACATACAGAATGGATCATGATTAGACACCGGTGACTATCGTAACAGACAGCGCCACGGCGTCTCAATTCCTGCGCCTCTAAAGGCCAACAATGGCCAAGAGTGAAAACGTTAATTATAACTAACAGTTCTACGAGAACGTTCGTAGTGTCGGCGATTCTACGGGTACGTGCGTAGTGTCGGCCATTGTAATGGGGTGTTTGTAGTCTCAGCGATTCTTCAAGGACGTTCGTAGTGTCAGCCATCCTACGGGGACGTTCGTAGTGTCGGTCATTCTACGCGGTCTTTTTGGTGTCGGCGTTTCTTCGAGGATGTTCGAAGTGTCGATCATTTGACGGGGACGTTCGTAGTGTCGGTGCTTCTACGCGGTCGTTAAGGCGTCGGCGATTCTATGGGACGTTCGTAGTGACGGTCATTCTACGGCAACATTCGTAATGTCGGCGATTCTACGGGGACGTTCGTAGTGTCGGCGATTCTACGGGACGCTCGTAGTGTCGGTGCTTCTACGCGGTCGTTAAGGCGTCGGCGATTCTATGGGACGTTCGTGGTGACAGTCATTCTACGGCAACATTCGTAATGTCGGCGATTATACGGGGTTGTTATAGTGTAGGCGATTCTACAGGTACATTCGTAGTGTCGGCGATTCTATAGGGACGCTCGTAGTGTCGGCGATCCTACAGGGAAGTTCGCAGTGTCGGCGATTCTATAGGGAAGTTCGCAGTGTCGGTCATCCTAAGGGGTGGTTCACAGTGTCGGCGATTCTAGGGGGACTTTCGTAGTGTCGGTGATTCTTTTGGTACGTCTGTAGTGTTCGCGATTCTACGGGGACGTCCGTAGTGTTGGTCTTTCTATGGGGACATTCGTAGTGTCGGGGACTCTACAGGACCGATCCAGAGATCAGAAATAGCCTCCCCCCCCTTCCGCCAACACCACCACATACACACACACACACACACTCTCTCTCTCTCTCTCTCTCTCTCTCTCTCTAGATCGATCGATCGAGGTTGACCGGTCCTATTTATTTTTTATTGATGGATCAGCCAACATATGTGTGTATATAAAACGGAAAGTACCGCTTATAACATGACTTCATTGAATATCAAGTCAAAGACGGAAATACTGGGGGCGGATCCAGCATCTTGAGGAGGAATGAAAAGTTTCACCGATGTTCCTTCCGAAAGATTGGAACTGTTATAAATATGAAAAACGTACTACAATATGAAATAAGTTCACATATATGTCTCTGATTTAACACTGACTAGTAAAACCCAGAACAAAAGATCGATAACTCTTGCAAACTATTTGACAAACACTTGAAACGGAATGCGTTGCATACAAGCTATCTATGACAGCGGACGGGATATGATTGCCCCCCACCCCCCACCCCACCCCATTCCCATTCTCCTTCCCTTCTACATCAATTTTAAACTTTTTGTCTTTTTGCTTCTCTCCTCAGTGTCTCATATGTATCTATACATGAAATGATCATGCAATAAGCACCAACTATAATAAAGCTATAAAGAAAACAAGTGTAAATAGTAATAAAAAGATGAACATATCAACAGGAAGCATAAATACACATAAATGGATATAAACTATTACAAATCATAGATAAGCATCATATTTGATGAAAGTGTTGCTGTAGATAGTAAAACAAACTATATAAATATACATGTATACATACTTCTAGAAATCAATACAATAAAAGTAGGCATATTCTAGGTATGCGCCTACAAAGAAAATTAGATATTATTTGCGTGTGATGTCAAGGTCAACTCCATACTTCAAATCTGTAACAGGTTTTAGAATTCCTGAATTACAATTGATTCTCAAACACTCTGTAATATTTCATTGAACAAGGCATGCAGTGGTCCCATGTCCACCTATATATTGAGTAAACGTGATATCTCACTACATGTGATGTCTCACAATGTAAAGGAGTTGGTATTCGTTTCTCATCCTAATACAACAGAAATGGTATCTCAAAGATGAAAGTATGTCAATTAGTTCTTGGGACCACTAACAACATATCTTGACCCGAGATTAACTCCTTGATTCTGAAAAATAGTAATGATGGATCATTGGTGGGTTTATTTCATCCCAAACGTGAGTAACGATATAACGAGTGAAGTAGAAGTGTAGAGGTACGTTTTCTGAGTTGGCATGGTGGTTTGTGACATTAAGATTTGGTGGGTATCTGTGCTAAATCTATTATCATGTCATATCTATGATCATACTGACATATCTTTGTCATCATATCTCATGTCTATCGTCATATTGGCCTGAATATCATATATCGTAGCTATGATCATATTGACCTCTTTGTCATCATATGTCATGTCTATCCTCATATTGGCCTGTATATCATATATCGTAGCTATGATCATATTGACCTCTTTGTCATCATATCTCATGTCTATCCTCATATTGGCCTGTATATCATATATCGTAGCTATGATCATATTGACCTTTTTGTCATCATATCTCATGTCTATCCTCATATTGGCCTGAATATCATATATCATAGCTATGATCATATTGACCTCTTTGTCATCATATCTCATGTCTATCCTCATATTGGCCTGTATATCATATATCGTAGCTATGATCATATTGACCTTTTTGTCATCATATCTCATGTCTATCCTCATATTGGCCTGAATATCATATATCGTAGATATGATCATATTGACCTCTTTGTCATCATATCTCATGTCTATCCTCATAATGGCTGGCATATCATATATCATATCTATAATCATATTGACCTTTTTGTAATCATATCTCATATCTATCCTCATATTGGCCCATATATCATATATCATATCTATTATTATATTTAATTTTTTTCATCATATTTCATATTCATCCTCATAATGTCTTGTATATTATACATATATCATATCTATAGTCATATTGACATATTAGTAATCACATCTCATGTCTATTGTTATATTGACTTTTATGCAACATTTCATATCCATACCATATTGATTTCTATGACCTATGTCATATCTATAACCATATTATCCACCTTTTTGTTCTTCTACTACACACCAATTATCAGTTTGACCTTCAATGTCAAAGTCACATGTCCTCATCTCGTACAAAAACTTAAACTCACATGTTCTAACAAAACTTAAATTGCATAGGTTAGTATGGTAACCATTAAGAAACTGTTTATAACTACCAGTATATCACTACATTTACAGATTTTATCATAATCTAGGACAGAAGACAGTTAAAGACTATTAAATTGAACAAGTTTTAGTCTTTTTCAGAAAAATAATTATAAACTTGGAAAAGCATTTTAGGCTGCTGGAATGTCAAGATTATTAAAATAAACATGATAAAACTGATTGGAGTTAGTTTTCGAGGAATTTATGCTAACAAAATAGATTGCTATCGAGTATTAAAAATGTTGATCTATACTTTGGAATCTTTTGTTTAATTTCATTCTAAACTGATACCTAGTCTGAAAAAAATGTTGCATTTAATTCATGAACCCCAGACCCAGTTTCAGGCATATACCTCGGGACTTAAATTATGCCAATCATAATTATCTCGCTAGCATTAAACTTTTGACAAAGTTTCATTTCACTTGCTGTTATAATTCAATAGAAGTACCAGTTCAGGAAATAAATTGTACACTGTAATGATGATATACATATCTACAGAAATTTGTCAGGAACGTAAGCTATTTTAAAAAATTAAAATCTTGTTTTAGTTTGATTAAGTTCAGGTATTGGGTCTTTTCGTTATACAGAGTTACTCCACGATTATTTCGCCCATATGGTGACGGCATCTGCCTGATGCATGGCATACAAATTTAGACCTTTGCAACGGACCCACCCGAAGCAGTGAGGGATCTTTTACGTGCCACGCCTACCGTGACACGGGACCTCGGTTTTTACTGTCTCATCCGAAAGACAGAACACCAGTGTGCCCAGGGCAGGAGTTGAACTCGGGACCTCTCGATCACGAGCCGAGCACCTTATCCACTAGGCCACACCGGCTTCCTGCTGATAAGGGAAATAACTCTGTATAATAATAAGATCCAATATGCCCTCTTGTAAAACCCAACCCCAGAAATGTTATCAACTATCAACGCTACTTAAAGCTATAAATTACCTTTTATTTGTAAGAACTTTTTATTTCATTGTTTTATTTACTATATAAACCAATTTACAAAATCGTATTTGTAAGAACTTTAATTTTGCGTATATAAAGGAAGTAAATTCCAAGTCAATGATAAGCCCTATTTCACTATATCGTTAAAACAGAAATTTCATGATGTTTCTCAAGTAAACAATGACGTGGAAATATCCACTTGGACATCCTCAGGACAGTCATGTCAAGCGTATGCAATAAGTTTTGGACTTTTAGACTTTCAAGCATCTGAATGAACTAATTTAAAGGTCTCCTTACATTCCATCTTAAGACAGATGTGTAGACGTCGACATAACCAAAAATTAAAAAAAAATAACATCTATACTGGTCGGGAAGGTAAATCCAAAAATGCGGGATATCAGGATGATCACTATTTTTGTTACTGATATACCATTTCAAGTAATTTTTACCACACAACTTGAAAGAATAATAACATTTAAAACCATATGCCAATGGACATTTCAAAATTTGTTCATTTAATATGATGTTAACTAACTGTCTGGATTTGCCACTTGTCCAGATTTACCTTCCAGACCAGAATAAATAAATAAAATAAAAGACAATACACAAAACATCTTCTCCTCACTCAACCAAATTCTCTTTCAAGCTTGCTAAAGCTAGCCTAAGGTACTGAGCAACCAAGTGTAACAGATGGGCACCAGACCCACATATCAATATTCCATTATCCTGAAGGTGAAGGTCATTGAATGCGCCCTGATTACATGTTGAGATTTGCTGAAGCCTTGCACTCGTACACATGGACTACATTATCCTGTATCATCCACTGACCACATTACAACAGCTACCTGGCCTATACCTTGTTCATTATCTCTTAATATATATTTGTATACGTCATATTTATTTGAGATATCTCAGGTCACGAAGGTTCAATCTCAAACACAGTTTGAGACAACAGTTCTAAATCTGGCACTTCCTTCCGAAGTATACCATAAGCACGATGCAAGTCTCCTCCAATCTCCGTCAAAAACGCTTTGTCTGCAACAAAATCAAAACCTTATCAATGATTAAATAATTTTCACTAATAAGTAACAGTCATGTGACTCCCCCTACTTCCCCCTGATCTACATTTAGTTTATACATGGAACTTTGATTACTACAAAGAAAATATCAGTATGAAGTTGTACATCCAAAAATATCATGTTTATTATGTTAGTAAAATAAACTCTTAAGTGAAAAGGAAATAATTTCATATACACATATATCCATAAAATTACGAAGCAGTGAAATTTCATAATTCCATGAAAGTTTGCCCTCATGAAAATAAATGATCTTACAGCAATGCTTAATGAGGTCATCTGCTCTGATTTTGAGATGATGGTTGAGATAATGTACAATATGATGACTGAGATATGATTTGAGTTGTTGTCTGATATATTATTTGATTTGTCTGAGATATTATTTGAGATGAGTGAGATATGATTTGAGATTAAAATGAGATATAATTTGACATCGTGATTGAGACATTATTTGAGATGAAGAGTGATACATGACATGATGACTGAGATATCATCTGAGATGATGACTGACACATTTTCACCCTTCTATACCTGAGAAGGTAGCCATGACATTGGAATCTCTGAAGACTGAGAGAAGACAGCTAACAGCCAGAGCAAGGGCATCAGTGTAGTATTCACCAAACAAGTTATTCACAACATCTCTGATGTTCTTCTGTAACAACTCCTTGAACAGAGATCTGAAACATACAATGTGACTAATTCACTTACGTCCCAATGATAGATAGCATCTCTTAGAACTAATAATCAGCTTCCTAAAATGACCATCAAATTATAGATATGACCCTAACATTATAGATATGACCTCATGTTAATATCATACAGAATCCTCCACACATACGAAACAATTTTCTATGGTTAATACCTTAACTTTCCATCTTTCAAGTACATACACTGATGATTTTGAAAATGCGTTCAAATTGTTTGTTGGTCAGTGCAAGGATATTTCACATAGTGGTCATAAATGGCAGAGGAATCCAGAAAACCCGGAGAAAACCATGCACAATTGCCACATTCACTGGCAGACCCAGTCTCTGGGATCCAAACTTAACATGACACAAAAGAGTGGCTTGCCACTTCAAGAGTCCCACTACAATGTCCCCCCCACCTACTTGACCCCATACTTGAAGTAAGATATCTTTTACATGCAATGCCTACCAAGATGCGGGTCCTCAACTTTTACTATCTCATCCGAAAGACAGAACACCAGTGTACCCATGGCAGGAATTGAACCCAGGACCTTTTGCTCACAAGCCAAGCACCTCATCCACTGGGCCACACCGGCTTCAGGACAGACAAACAAACAGAAATACCTACTACATACCATCCTGGAGATGATTTGATAAAGTATCCCAAATATATACTTTATTTGTGTCTAAATCAGCCATTTCATAGTTTCATTTTATTGGTTGTCAAAACGTGCAAATTAATGCATATCTATATATTCTTATCTTTATTGTACAAAAATCCAAAACGTTAGTGGAAGTGTTTGTCTGTAGGCACAAGATATGAACAAAATTCAATAAAACTGCTTTAACCAAAAGGGTTACAAGTGAAAAGGCATTAAAAAAACCCAGTGATACTACTGAAAAAATTAAAATATTTTGCATTCAATTGATACTGACTGAAATGCCGTAACAGAAACATCAATGTTTGTCTGTAGTCATTGCTTTTATGGTGACATTGAAGAGTTTGGATTGGAAACAGTCTACTGACTAACACAGTATGTGTATTTATTTTAACACAAGAAAATTTGAGAGTAGAAGTTTAATGTGCATTGAGGTGTGTGAGCTTTCAACATGACCATAGGGCTTTCGGCTCGTTGGTCCCTCCCCCCTAAAATTATACCAACATAAGAAGACTTCTTATATTGGTATAATTTTAGGGGGGACCAACGAGCTGAAATCCCACATCTTTGACTGTCCTTATTAAGTTAAAGATGTTTGCATTTGTGAAGTAATGGATTCACATTCAAAAGATAGCGCAGATTCTGTTAATATATAAAATATCCGCTAACGTTTTAGTACATACTTATATCTGACTGCATCAATGAGACTGATCAGGAACGCTGTGTCGACATCCATCAATGTCTTCTCTGGCTCATACTGAACACTAACGTAACTCACTAACTCCTCTGGACCGTGCCTCAATACCTCTCTTAGCGGCTTATCAATTACCGCTAAAGCCAGTGAGTCATTTCCTTCATTTACTAAAGAGCTCACATAATGTGTCACCTGAAATAAGTTATTTATAGAATATTGAGTTCAATATAAAAAGTACTCATACATTTTTTTCATATAATCATTGAAGTGTTTATTGTTTTAAAACAAATCAAGAATTGAATTGTTGAATTCAGCTGACCTCCATTTGACAAAATATCGAATTTCCCATTAATTAAAATTAATCCCAATCCCAAATTTGTCCCAATTCTAATTTTTTATAATATAAATATATATCCCAAAGGTCAAACTGTTTTTTTCTGTTATTATTGGGTTTGAGTTATCAAGTGTCAACTTTACTTTACTTATATTGCGTATTTGCACTGCACAAAAAGTAAGACCAATGTAGACCATACCAAAGCAGATCACATCTGTTTGACAAAAACACCTCAGGTTTTACTATCTAACCTGAAAGGTAGGACCCTGGGAGGACTCAAACCCAAGACTACAGGACACCAAGACAATCATACTACCTACTGTGCTCAGTCTCTTCTATAAAGATTTAATGTCGGCACCATCTACATAATTAGTAAATTCTGGACACAGAGCCAGAAGCATTATGCAACACATTACTTTAAATTTACAGTCATAAAAAAACAAAAAAGAGGTATTCAAAGACTAAAATACAATAAATAATTAAGAGATAGAACCAAGATAGTCTGACAGTCCCCCTCTAAACCCTGTTCCCTATTCCAGTTCCTTCCCTCTAACCCTGTTCTCCATCCCATTTCCAACACACACAGTAGGATTTTGTTTCTCCCCCTCCCTGACCCCTGACCCCCTCCTCTGTACAATATCTACACACCTGGAGTCGAATAATTCCAGTATAGATGACTATATCGGACACACAGTAGGATTTCTGTTTCTTCAGAGGATGTTTAGCAGGAACTACTCTTTCTTCTCCATTTTGAGCATCACTCTCCGAAGGATCTCCATCTTGGTTTGAGAAAGTTTGTTTAGTTTCCAGGGTTTCACATTCCTCGATGTTTGAAACATCGTTAGAATCTATACCACTATGAACAGAGTCCACCTCTGAGATATCTGGAGAAGAAACACTTGGATCTGGACTAGGTCCAAGTGTAACAGGACTGTTAGCACCATCAGTTGCTATGGTAACCTCAGTCTCTCCAAACTTTGTAGAAACTTCTGTTATAATACCCTGATCACCTACTTCCATTTTGACCTCAGATTTATACACATCCACAACAGATTCCTCTCCTTGAGCATCAGTCCCCACGCTAGCCATGTCCATGTCTGCCATATGCTCATCACAGATTTCTTTGCCTCTTAAAGCAGCAGCATCAGATCTACTTAATACTTTGGTTTCCTTGACAACTAATAATGGTCCGACATCCAGACTGTTTCTGACGTCAAGATCAGAATCTGACGCATCTGACTCGGAGCTTGTCAGGTAATCTAAAGTTCTAGAATCATCAGCAAAATGCACCATACGACTTGTCGGAACGAGTTTCTCCTCTGATTTTTTCAGAATTCCCGTTGGTTCAGGTTCATCATATGCCTTTATGAAGCGAGATGGAGTAGTAAGTGTATGTGTCAAATCCTCAGTGGAGGATGTCACAGTTGAAGGTAAAGCTCGTAATTTCTGTCTTTGCCTAAAAACAGAAAGAATTATATCTTGAACCAACACAGAGTTTCCCATTCATTTTAGCCTTAAGTGCAATGTACTGTTAACAGAATAAGAAAAATAAACAAAAGCAATTTACAGTTTATGCATTAGAGTATGTATATAGTTTGAATTTGTCATAAAATCCACAACTATGTAATTTTCTACTCAGTTGTACAATGTTTGTGAAAGTTTATACACAATGTGCTACTCTATATCCTTAAACCGTCTACAGAGTGGTATGACAAACTACGTAAAGCGATGTTGTTGTGGAGCTGTTGAAAGACGATTAACAACACAACAGAAATATCGATTATTCCGTTATTTGAATGGTTAAACCCAATATGAGCCCAAAAGGTGCCTTGAAGTTGGTACTAATAATCTAGCCTACTAACATGAAGTGGGTCATCTTCGAGTAGTTGTAGAGAAAGCGCCGACCCTCTGTGCGCACGTCTAAGCTTTTAGGAAACTCCTGCAATAACCTCTGTATACTAGGCATTCCTTGGTCAAATATATGGCACAGCAAGCTATCATACTTCTGCACTCCTTCCTCTATCTCTGTCTGGCAGTTATAGTCTGTAAACGAGAGGGTGTAAACTGAAATATTTGTAAAACACTGTACATGAATCTAAAATATAAGATACATGTATGTTTGCAAAATGCTATCCTTACCTTGATTGATATATTATTAATTGTAATGTCAAGGATTGATGGAGGGACAGCACATGGACAGACAGACAAATTAACTAAATGTTATGATTGATCTAAAAGGCCCTACTGACCAATCCTAAAAGATTTCAATGCACTTCCAATGGTTTTTTCAAAATTTGGTCTAACATTCCTCATTTCACCCTTACAATTAGCAGCAAGCATACTGTCAATAAAATTCATTATGTGTGGCCACCAGGAAGGGCAAAAGAGTGCAGCTACCTGCAAATCTGACAGCTAAACAAAAGTTTAAAGTAGAAATGTGTATGTCAATGTTTCTTTAATTTTAGCTAAGTAGTTGACTATAATGGATTAAATTATTCACATTTCAGCTCATTTTACTCTGTGTTCATGTGAACAATAGTTCTCCTTGCAATCACACACGCCATATAAAAATTCCCAAACTCAAAAACTTTTGTAGACATTTTAACAGTACTATGAATACATCTCGAAAAACAATGAATGTACTGTGTATGTCTCAACATCTTATGAATTGTGAAGTGGTTCAACTTTTACACACATGTGGGAGTTCCCATTCACACTTGTTTCTGAAACCTACGATGATAATAAATAAATAACACTCTTTTCACAAATCTTCCTCCACTTGGCCTTTATCATGTGAAATAAATGGGCCCAAACTTTCCCACTTTTTTATGAAATTTTGTTAATAGTCTTCCATTGAAAAGATGAAAGTCAGCCATGGAGAAAAAACTTTTTGATCTAAGTACCCTAATGGATTTTTTTTCTCTTGGAAATAAGAAACAGAAGTATACTTTTTATGACCTACAAGCAAAGGCATAAAAAACAAACTCATTGTCAAGGTTTCTGGACTCAGCATTTGGTTAAAACTGGAGAAATAACATGTACATTCCTCTCTTTCAAATTCTCTTTATAGCAATCTACCCAATCTGATTAAAACTATGTCTTTATTCCGCTTCTCTATTTGTCCCATTGCGGAAAAAGATCTGGCAAAACACCATAAGGGGTCATGTTCTGGTGAACTCTGATTTTCAGCCAATCAGTGGATCTGCTTCAAATTCCTACGAATGAAATTAACATCCCCAGCATGCCTGACCTGCAAGGTAGGTTTTGAACAGTGTTTGTTACATATTGCGTCACTATCACGTGCCTAGCGGAGTCATTGATTGGCTATGGAAATAACGGTTTCGGTGACTAAAACGTACAGGGTTTCGCCAGATCTTTATCTGCAATGGGACAAATAGAGAAGCGGAATAAAGATATGGTTTTAATCAGAATGCAATCTATCCAAAGTAATTACAGATAAGAAAAAAGAAGTTAATTAGTCTTAGCATATCAATGCAGAACAAGTCTGACATTACCTGTCTCTAGCAGAGAATCAAGTACTTCCTGTAGCATGGACGTAAGGTTAGAGAGGGTCCTGCATCCTGGTTGGACGATATTTAAGTTTCTATTGTGACGCTTCATGGCCCGTAATATCATCTCTAACGCCGTCTCCCGTATGGGTATCTAGGAGGAGATAACTCTGCATTATTAGAATCATACAAATTGTTACAAATTTATGCCTGACTTCAGCATCACAAGATTTTCATCAATATTAATGCCTCAGCCTATATCACTTTATCAAAATTAGATATCTACAAATGTACATGTAGTTACCGGTGATGAATGCATAGTTCATCTCAGCAAAAGGCTCAGATGAATAAATGTGACTCATTTATTTAGTTACTGGTAGACAATGGCAACTTTTCTGACAAGTATACAGGGTCAAAACAGTCACATGTGTAGAAGTAACATTTGTTCAGGATCAGTGCAAAAAGGTTACAAGGGAGTAATTTACTGTAATTGACTTTAAGACCTACATTTATAAAATTCAGTTCTCCTGAATCCAGATTCATGAATTAGTGAGAGGAATGTGTGACATGCATACAAGTCATTAAGGAATGCGAATTACCTACATTCTGGTAATTATTCAATTGCCCTCCTTGAACCATCTCAAGTGCATTATGGGTGATTTTTGTAATATGAAGTTATTTCCTATTTAAGGCACCTGATGTCAAAATCATCTTAATGTCATACATACTTCCATGAAAATCTAAATCTTGTCCCTTCATTTCCCTTGATTTTATTGGGGTTTATAAAAATACTGGTTTTACCTCACATTTACTCCACAACAGAGACTTAACATAAGGGTAGATAACTCTCTATCATATAATGAATAAATATTGTGTACTGAACATTACTGTATTTCAATTATTTAAATGATCTCCAGTTTTACCTTTTCCGTCAGTGACGGTTTGTACAGAGCAATTTTCGCTAAGATATCCAGTCCATACTGCTGGACCTCTGTCACATCCAAGTACACCGTCATACTTCCCAAAATGGCTGGCGTCGCCTGACATTGAATCATGATGGGCACATTCTGAGGAAAGTGGCTAAATGTCCGTAATAACTGCAGGCATAGCACAACGTGAGACAGAGGGTCCTGAAAAGAAAGATACATTTACCATCTTTAGCGCTGATATTTCACGTAGAGTATTATATTATTAGTGAATCCTAGCAACAGATTATACCATGGTTAGTGATCCCTATGTGGTCATACAATCCATGAAAAACTAGTCATGTTTGTGAAACACTAATTCCCCAAGCAGCAACAAAGTCCAGAAAGTTATTTTTAGCGTGAAGGTCATTGTCAAGGTCAAAAGGGACTACACGTATCATGATAAAAATATCAACATAAGCTAAAAACTCAACTTTCTTGAATTTCTTTTATCTGAGTATGCATAAAATGTGAAATTATTGAAGTGAAAACAAACTTCTTTCAAACAAGAATAAAAGTAATATTTTCTACCAAAAAAAACATAAATATATTCCCACAGAAAATCAGACATATTTCAATGACTCTTTATATCTTACAAATTCAAACACCAACTCTGTAAAACTTTAAAAAACATTGCTATATACCATGACTTGACGCAGAAGTTCGACAAGAAGTCTAACTGCTGGACGATGTAAGGGTTGGTTACGTTCGGCTTCTGGCATCTCCTCCAGGCTCTGAGAAATCTCTGTGATGTAGGCCTCTAAAACTTTACTCTGGTACGAGGAAATCTCCTGTAAACAGTCAGGAAAGTAATTTCAAATTGCATGAGAAGGTGTTAAGGTTACTCACTGGGTGGGAGTAGACCCTTAAACTGATTAAAATAAGGAAACTACTCAATGAAGTTGATGAGGCCAGGGACTCATTATAAGTGAAATACCAAAAAATCCAGTTTAACTGCATATTCACAATATTTTGACGATCTACAAAATTATCTTTGTAAAAGGTGATATAGCTGAATTTTTACAAAATAAAAACTACTCTCTAATGATGTAGACAATAAGACTAAATGTGTTGGCGCCACACAAATGCCCCCACCGGCAGCAAAGTTTCAGTCCAGGAGCCATAACTCCTATAAAAATTTTGGACAGGATTACACTTACTGTGTGCACATCTACATATTGCAAACTTTATTTGTACACGGTTTCATTTAAATCCTCCCAAGTGTTATGGAGGAGCTGGGAAGACAAGGTGAATTTGCTATACATATCCAACGGCCATAACTCCTGTAAAACTTTTTGGACAGCATTCCCCTTACAATATGCACATTTAGATACTGGGTATTGTGATTTTTGCTTGTACCAAGTTCATTTAAATCCTCTCAAGAGTTTAAGAAAATTATAAAGACAAAATCCATGACAGAGTGATGGCAAGGTGCAATACTATATGCCCCTAGCCATGTACTACAGGGGATTGAAAAGCTTTTGTCCTCCTGTCTTCATAAACTTGTTACTGGTTACCCTGGTGATTAAGATGCCGGCTTGTATACCTCACATGTAAGAAGGCAAACATCTGGCCTGTATAGCTCACTTGTAAGAAGGCAAACATCTGGCCTGTATAGCTCACTTGTAAGAAGGCAAACATCTGGCCTGTATAGTTCACTTGTAAGAAGGTAAACATCTGGCCTGTATAGTTCACTTGTAAGATTGGTTGGTTGGTTGATTGGTGTTTTACATCGCTTTCAATGATATGTCAGTTATATCGCAACATGGAAGCAGGAGGTAACCAACCTCTTAAACATAGTGGCACAACCCAGGAATCGAACCCGGATTGTCGGCGCCGAAAGCCAAGCGCTTAACCACTACAAGCCTGCTCCTCACCTGTAAGAAGGCAAACATCTGGCCTGTACAGCCCATCTGTAAGAAGGCAAATATCTGGCCTGTATAGCTCACCTGTAAGAAGGTAAACATCTGCCCTGTATAGCTCACAAGTAAGAAGGCAAACATTTGGCCTGTATAGCTCACCTGTAAGAAGGTAAACATCTGCCCTGTATAGCTCACAAGTAAGAAGGCAAACATCTGGCCTGTATAGCTCACTTGTAAGAAGGCAAACATCTGGCCAGTATAGCTCACTTGTAAGAAGGCAAACATCTGGCCTGTATAGCTCAATTGTAAGAAGGCAAACATCTGGCCTGTATAGCCCTTCTGTAAGAAGGCATATATCTGGACTGTACAGCCCACCTAAAAGAAGACAAATGTCTGGACTGTAGAGCTCACCTGTAAGAAGGCAAATATCTGGTCTGTTATTGCAGCTGAAAGCTTGGAATCAGTGTACAAATTGATTTGCTTCGTCAGAAAGCTGGCTGCAAGGTTAGCTAACTGTAAAGATATAATATACTTAAATGGTTATGAATCAAAGCTTGATCAGAAACATTACAAAATAAAAATTATTTTATATTTACATCTCTTCGAAAATTCCCCCTGGGTCTAGTGCAATAAATTAAGAAAATACTGATATCATATTTTCAAATTCTTCTATTTAACAATGAGTCAATAACTGGAAATTGGGTTTTACTGAGTTGTACTTTTTTCATAAATAAAATTAAGCAATCATGCATAACAATGTATTTGAATGTTTGACAAGCAAGAAATTAAAATGAAATAAGTGACTTAAGTAGTTTCTCAAATTAATGGCGCCAGACCATGAGTATCCAGGAAAATCAGTGTTTTATTTAGATGTATTTAATGATTTATTATCATTATTAGCACACGTAGTGCTTGAGAGGTTTTGTCTTATGTAATGAGCCACAGATCCAATACAAAGCTGGCTATTTCAGGGTGCAAAACTGGAAAAAAAAAAATTGGGTCATCAAATTGGCAAATTTAAAGAAAATTTAGACGACTTCCATTACATTTAATGAAATTTCAGGTCGCCCAAAAAGATTTTAGGTTGTTTTTGGGAACTGGACAACTGCTAATTTTGAACCCTGCAATCATGTCAATGTCCATACTATCATGAAATTTCGGCTGTCACTCAAACAACAAGACAAAACAATGTCAAGATTCCAGCAAGTCTAACCCAGATTCTTCTGACCTTGAAGCACACACTTTAATGACTACCCCATGCCAGCCCTATCTACATGTCAGTAAAGCTTAACCACTGACCCATGCCATCTGTCTCTACATGTCAGTAAAGGTTAACCACTGACCCATGCCATCTGTCTCTACATGTCAGTAAACCTTAATCACTGACCAACCCTATCTGCATGTCAGTAAGGCTTAACCACTGACCCATGCCATCTGTCTCTACATGTCAGTAAAGCTTAACCACTGACCCATGCCATCTGTCTCTACATTTCAGTAAAGCTTAACCACTGACCCATGCCAGCTCTACCTGCCAGTTTTGAGCTTTGTGTATTGTGTTATGTAATGATTTCTTTTTATTGCATGAAGGTATAATATGTCTGTAATGTCACACTCATTGCTGACAAATGCAATTCTTGATGCCTATTACAGCATTTTCTTATGCTAAAATGAATGTTGACTAGATCTGATTACAAAAAAACATATGCCCCCACTACAGTGCATTCCACTTTCAATGGAGAAAAGAGAGAAATATCCCAATAGATTTTATGTGAGAAAACTTCATACAACATTATACGTTATTAATTTTCTCATTTTCATTACCTATATAGCTGTTCATTGGTGTATAGAATATACATTATGAATTATATATTACGTGAAGCAGATGCATTCTGAATATTTTACCAGAAGTCTTCATAAAGAATGTAAAATTCTAGTTCATCAAATGTCAAATGACATTGCTATTGTGTACCCTGTATAACACTGATTACCATAGAAAATCCTTGTATTGTTATAAGATAATACAGATTTCAATGTTACATGTATTATACCTAGTATTGATTCAAGATCTACATGATACCTACAGAGAAGAATATTCAATACAGAAATAATTTACTGATTATATTCTGCATTTTAATGGTATACGATATGATGATACGATGGTGTAGGTTGTGATTATAAGATTGATTGATTGATTGATTTTTGTTTAACGTCACACCACGAATATTTCACGTATATGGTGACGGCATCTGCCTGATGCAGGGCATACAAATTTTGACCTTTGCAATGGACCCACCTGAAGGAGTGAAGGATCTTTAACGTGCCATGCATACCACGACACGGGGCCTTAATTTTTACTGTCTCATCCGAAAGACAGGACACTGGCATGACCAGAGCGGGACTCGGACCCCAGCCTCACTATCAGGAGGAGAGCGCGATACCACTAGGCCACGCCGGCTTGCATACAGTATAATAATATGATGGTCTAAGATATGACAATATAATGGCATTTGGTATGATGATATGATGGCATATAGTCTGATAATACAATGGCATATGGTATGATAATATGATGGAATATGGTATGATGGCATATGGTATGATAATATGATGGTGTATGGTATGAAAATACAATGGTGTATGGTATGATGATATGATGGCATATGGTATGATAATCATTGGTGTATGGTATGATAATATGATGGTGTATGGTATAATAATATGATAGTATATGGTATGATTATACAATGGCATATGGTATGATAATATGATGGTATATGGTATAATTATACGATGGCATATGGTATGACAAAACGATGGTGTATGGTATGATAATACAATGGTGTATGGTATGATGATATGATGGCATATGGTATAATAATATGATGGTATATGGTATGATTATACAATGGCATATGGTATGATAATATGATGGTATATGGTATGATGATACGATGGCATATGGTATGACAATACGAAGGTGTATGGTATGATGATATGATGGCATATGGTATGATAATACGATGGCATATGGTATGATAATATGATGGTATATGGTATGATTATACGATGGCATATGGTATGATGATATGATGGCATATGGTATGATAATATGATGGGATATGGTATGATAATATGATGGGATATGGTATGATATGATGGCATATGGTATAATAATATGATGGAATATGGTATAATAATATGATGGCATATGGTATGATAATATGATGGCATATGGTATAATAATATGATGGCATATGGTATAATAATATGATGGCATATGGTATGATAATATGATGGCATATGGTATGATAATACAATGGTATAATGTATGATAATCAGATGAGGTCAGAATATGGTATCTATAACATGACAATCAGGGATAGGCATGACATTGTGATCATGATGTTTATGATTATTGAAAAGCATGGGGTTTACATGATGGAAGACATGAAACTGTCATAGGTTTGGTGGTGATCTGATGACGAACCTGAGAAGCAGACTTGATGTTGGAGAGCAGATTGATGTCGATTTCTGGCAAGGCAACATTATCTCCCGCATCCACAGCACCATTTATCATCTTCTGCAATGAGAGAAAACTGTCTCATAATAATTATCGGAATTTACTCCTGAAAAGTTTTAATCTGTAAACGGATCAACTCTCTAATTTGATTTAAACTTAAAATGAGAACTTTGCAGTGGCAGATCCAGGATTTAAAAAAAAGGGGGGGGGGGCCACATGTGAAAGTCAAGTATTAACTAAAATATTCAGCCATTTTGGGTGCCAAATCTGGAGATTTACTCATATCATTTGAGTGTTTTCAAACTTATCATCTATACATGCCTCGTAAATTTTGTTGCCAAAAAAAGGGGGGCCCTCTGGGACCCCCCTCTAAATACACCACTGCTTTGAGGTCTTACGACATGTTCCATATATTTCATTGGAGAATGTCTTATACATCACTGTGTTGCTTTTTCACATGTCAGTTGCTCATTGAATTTTTTGTCAACTTGTGACAAATTGAAACTTTTGGTATTTACACTCCAGCCAAAGTCCGTAATTAGTGCTGAAAACTTATTTTTGGCCCTATGAATCATTCTATAATACTTCCTTTTCACTGAAACATCTCAAAATAGATGTATTTTGTTATTACAAGCAAGCAATAGAGTACCAAAGTTGGAACCATTTGAATTCTGAACGGTATTCGTACCCCACAAAATCTTCATGTGTATCTAACAGAAGTGTCAACCCAATTTCTTCTGTTCACTATTAAATACAGACTCTTGTCAGAAGAAAACGTTTGAAATTGTGAAAATTTTGACCATGAATTTTGATGTTGAAAGTATTAAAACATCATAAACAAGAGCAACGCTAAGCGTAGCATCTCCTTGCGTTCCATAAAATTTAAATACACTTAAAATGTTGTAAAATTTTACCATGAGACAAGGTCATGACACTTCCTTGAGATGTAAGCAACAATCATGTGTAATATTATTGAAATATTATATTATATTTATATTATATTTTATATTTCAACAATGCATGTACAATGAATGACTTTATCCCATTTCTATTAATTGATTGATTGAATACTGTTTTACGTCACTCCAGGATTATTTGACGTGTATGGTGAAGGCATCTGCCTGTTGCATTGCATAGAAATTTATACCTTTGCAATGGATCCTTCTGAAGCAGTGAGGAACTTTTACATGCCACACCTACTGCAACAGGGAATTTCGGTTTTTACGAAAGACAGGACACCGGTGCACCCATGGCGGGAGTCGAACCATGGCCTCCCGATCATGAGCCAAGCACCTAATCCACTGGGCCACACTGGCTTATATCCCATATCTATCAAGTATCAGGTTTAAAATTTTTCATAACATGAGTCAATCTCCACAAAGAGAGGTGACAAAATGAAATCCCATATCTCTCGAATGATGAAGAGCTCATTTCCTGTATCAGAATTTCTAGAAGGCAAATAAAGAGGTTTAAACTTCCGCATTACACTGAGGTCAGTGAAGAGCATCACACATTGAACAGAACAATATCACCTTCTTCAAATGTTAAGAATGTTACTTGATTGGGGTTTTTTTCTTTAGGCCAAAAGAAAAAGCATGCAAGTTTCCTGTAACCTGACCAACTCAAATTTTTGGTCCTGACCCTAAACTTTTTCATTGCACTTTCAGAAGAAAATTATTTCAGTATTGAATAATTGCCTTAAAATGTAGTTTTTGATATCAAAGGGATAACGGTCTGGGCAAAAAATAAGTAACTGTGACTTGTGAGTGGTCTAAATGCATTCTAGTTGCCATCAAACATTTATTCAGAAATAAGTGAAAAGTTAAAAAAAAAAATACCAACCTACTGACCCTAAAATTTTTCAGCATGTTACAGGAAACATGCATATTTTTTTTGGTTTGGCCTTATGATGAGAGAATTCATTCACAGAGTGGATTGCAGTATATTT
The DNA here is from genome assembly GCA_035048485.1 of Pteria penguin. Taxonomy (NCBI): domain Eukaryota; kingdom Metazoa; phylum Mollusca; class Bivalvia; order Pterioida; family Pteriidae; genus Pteria; species Pteria penguin. The sequence continues at coordinate 1,601,739 of CM068588.1, read as the reverse complement.
TATGCCTAAATAATAATTCATTTTAGCAAAATATGTTGGCAAAATTCATTCATCAAAAGACGGTATATGATATACCATTCAACAGAAGACAATATATCAGTCTCAAGAAATTTAATCATTAAATACATCCAAGGTAAACAGATCGTGAACTTCTATATGAGAATTTTGTCAATTATGCTATCTACTATAAAAATTAATTTCATGTATAAATTTATCCATAAATAAAGACTTCTTAGGATCAGCCTCAAAATTGAAGGCATAGGAGGGAACTACTAAAGCATATTTGGTCTTTTCGTTATACAGAGTTACTTCCCATTTGGGATGGTATCTGACGTAAAACAATTATGGCGTCATCATATTCTATGGAAACTGATCTAGAACTCAGGGAAATGATAGTCCACAAATGACGTTTTCATAGGAATTTGATGACGTCATAATTGTTTTACGTCAGATACCATCCCAAATGGGAAGAAACTCTGTTTAACGAAAAGACTCAATAATTACTTATATAGATACGTCAAATCCCCCAAGGTAAATGCCTGTAATACATGTGTCTAACAACTAGTAAACTATAACCATGGTAATATTATCTAACTTTTTCGTCAATGAAGGAGAAAATATATAAAGTTATACATTGCAATGACATGCATTAGATAACTGGCTGTACATACCTCTAGGTCAGCACTACGTCTTGGTTTTGGTGGTGGTGTCGTCCTGACAACCATACCAGGAGTGGCAGGGAGTTTACGTCGCAAGGTGGTACCCGGAAGTCTCCCTTGATAAATCTTTATTGTTTTATCTGCCACCTCAAAGGGAACACCTAGATGGAGACAGAAAATGTGAAACTATCATCAAGCAACATTAATGTGTTATTGGCAGTCCAAAGACAGGTTTTGTTTGTTTAATTCTTGCTTTGTGCTACATTAAGATTTTTTCACAATGTGGTGGAGACATCTACTCGATGTAAACTGCACAGAAATTTAGATCTATGCAACAGGCAAACAAAAAGACAAAATACACTATCAAATGTCATGAGCCAACCACCTAAGCAATGAAAATACGCTGTCAAATGTCACGAGTCAATTGCATAACCAATACGCTGTCAAATGTCACGAGTCAATTGCATAACCAATACGCTGTCAAATGTCATGAGTCAATCACATAACCAATACGCTGTCAAATGTCATGAGTCAATTGCATAACCAATAAGCTGTCAAATGTCATGAGTCAATCGCATAACCAATAGGCTGTCAAATGTCATGAGTCAATTGCATAACCAATATGCTGTCAAATGTCATGAGTCAATCGCATAACCAATACGCTGTCAAATGTCACGAGTCAATCGCATGACCAATATGCTGTCAAATGTCACTAGTCAATCGCATAACCAATACGCTGTCAAATGTCACGAGTCAATCACATAACCAATAGGCTGTCAAATAACACGAGTCAATTGCATAACCAATACGCTGTCAAATGCCACGAGTCAATCGCATAACCAATACGCTGTTAACTGTCTCCGATATATAGTCACCAGTCAATCACCTAACCAATCAAAATACGCTGATAAAATGTCTCCGATACAGGCGCGATTTCAGAAATTTTATCGAGAGGGGTACACTTCCAATACATTTTCCGAAAGGGGGTCCACCCATATTTTTGTGTGTAAAATTACTTAATAAGAAGAAAAGTAATTTTCGCCAAATCTCAGGGTGGATCCAGACCCCTGGTCCACCTCTCTGGATCTGCGCATGTAATAGATATATAAATATACATATAGGTAAATGTATTTAGAAATGATATCTTGTACATGTTACATATCGGTACAGTTATACATGTAAACGCAATTAAACACAACATAAAACATGCTCAATATAGACAGAGACGGCACTCAGACCTGTGAAGTATTTTCGGATATAGCTGATGCAGGAAAAACTTGACGATCTGAACAATGCAATGATAATGACAGCGCGTGTATAGATCTGTAGGGAAGTCATTATGATGGTAAAGCCCCCCTACAGACACGTTATTACAGGTATACTGTTCTACATCATCACCAGTCTATTGTTATCTCCTATCGATCATGGTAACAATGCTTGGTAATATGCATTGTTATACCCCTATAATGTAGTTTCTATATAAACTAATACAGAAAAACAGATTAATAAAAAAAAAACTGTTGTTATGGTCCAAGGAACTGTTAACATCGACTGTGGGGGAAAAAAGCCATTACAGGGCGAGGTGTGAGTTTTCCCCTCCACAGTGGCGTCGTACACTATTTTCTATCCTTTTTTTTAGAAGTGTTATAACTTAAAGTAAACTAATCTAATTCTAATTAAACGTTCGAAAACACGTTATCGGCCACTGGTCTTCGTTAGCTGACAGACAGTCGTAATATACTATAATTTCAACTACAATGAAGTTACTATCCTCTGTGCTTTATCTATGTCCCATTGTCACACCGATCTACGGATTCACTACGTCAAGTGTCGGCATCATCAGTTGTTCCAGTTTCAATGTTAGCCTCCTTGAATTTCTTGAATGAAGGTACATTGAAAATCGAAAGGGTAACGTTTAACTGTCGTGCACTTATTCCAATAAGTGGGGTATAACATAAGAGTTGTTCACAGGGACTTCGGGCAACAAATGACCAGTTGGGACATCAGACAAAGTGTTTCCCTCAAGCCCAGTCTTATAGTAAAATATAATGTATAACACACAAACAAGCTTGGTATGCCGCCATCAAAATAATGTTCTCCAGTGTGCACACAGTTACACTCCAGATAGTACAGGAGATGACCGATAGTAACATTCCAGACAGTACAGGAGATGACTGATAGTAACATTCCAGACAGTACAGGAGATGACCGATAGTAACATTCCAGACAGTGCAGGAGATGACCGATAGTAACACTCCAGACAGTACAGGAGATGACTGATAGTAACATTCCAGACAGTACAGGAGATGACCGATAGTAACATTCCAGACAGTACAGGAGATGACGGATAGTAACATTCCAGACAGTACAGGAGATGACTAATAGTAACATTCCAGACAGTACAGGAGTTGACGGATAGTAACATTCCAGACAGTACAGGAGATGACGGATAGTAACATTCCAGACAGTACAGGAGATGACCGTTATTAACATACCAGACAGTACAGGAGATGACCGATAGTAACACTCCAGACAGTACAGGAAATGACCGATAGTAACATTCCAGACAGTACAGGAGATGACTAACAGTAACATTCCAGACAGTACAGGAGATGACGGATAGTAATATTCCAGACAGTACAGGAGATGACGAATAGTAACATTCCAGACAGTACAGGAGATGACTAATAGTAACATTCCAGACAGTACAGGAGATGACGGATAGTACAATTCCAGACAGTACAGGAGATGACGGATAGTAACATTCTAGACAGTACAGGAGATGACCGATAGTAACATTCCAGCCAGTACAGGAGATGACCGATAGTAACATTCCAGCCAGTACAGGAGATGACGGATAGTAACATTCCAGACAGTACAGGAGATGACGGATAGTAACATTCCAGATAGTACAGGAGATGACTGATAGTAACATTCCAGACAGTACAGGAGATGACGGATAGTAACATTCCAGACAGTACAGGAGATGACGGATAGTAACATTCCAGACAGTACAGGAGATGACCGATAGTAACATTCCAGACAGTACAGGAGATGACCGATAGTAACATTCCAGACAGTACAGGAGATGACCGATAGTAACATTCCAAACAGTACAGGAGATGACCGATAGTAACATTCCAAACAGTACAGGAGATGGCCGATAGTAACATTCCAGACAGTACAGGAGATGGCCGATAGTAACATTCCAGACAGTACAGGAGATGACCGTTATTAACATACCAGACAGTACAGGAGATGACCGATAGTAACACTCCAGACAGTACAGGAGATGACGAATAAAAACATTCTACACAGTACAGGAGATGACCGATAGTAACATTCCAGACAGTACAGGAGATGACGGATAGTAACATTCCAGACAGTACAGGAGATGACTAATAGTAACATTCCAGACAGTACAGGAGTTGACGGATAGTAACATTCCAGACAGTACAGGAGATGACGGATAGTAACATTCCAGACAGTACAGGAGATGACCGATAGTAACATTCCAGACAGTACAGGAGATGACTAACAGTAACATTCCAGACAGTACAGGAGATGACCGATAGTAACATTCCAGACAGTACAGGAAATGACGGATAGTAACATTCCAGACAGTACAGGAGATGACGGATAGTAACATTCCAGACAGTACAGGAGATGACGGATAGTAACATTCCAGACAGTACAGGAGATGACTAATAGTAACATTCCAGACAGTACAGGAGATGACTAATAGTAACATTCCAGACAGTACAGGAGATGACTAATAGTAACATTCCAGACAGTACAGGAGATGACTGATAGTAACATTCCAGACAGTACAGGAGATGACGGATAGTAACATTCCAGACAGTACAGGAGATGACTGATAGTAACATTCCAGACAGTACAGGAGATGACCAATAGTAACATTCCAGACAGTACAGGAGATGACCGATAGTAACATTCCAGACAGTACAGGAGATGAACGATAGTAACATTCCAAACAGTACAGGAGATGACCGATAGTAACATTCCAGACAGTACAGGAGATGACGGATAGTAACATACCAGACAGTACAGGAGATGACCGATAGTAACACTCCAGACAGTACAGAAGATGACGGATAGAAACATTCTAGACAGTACGGGAGATGACCGATAGTAACACTCCAGACAGTACAGGAGATGACGGATAGAAACATTCTAGACAGTACAGGAGATGACCGATAGTAACATTCCAGACAGTACAGGAGATGACTAATAGCAACATTCCAGACAGTACAGGAGATGACCGATAGTAACACTCCAGACAGTACAGGAGATGACCGATAGTAACATTCCAAACAGTACAGGAGATGACCGATAGTAACATTCCAGACAGTACAGGAGATGACTAATAGTAACATTCCAGACAGTACAGGAGATGACCGATAGTAACATTCCAGACAGTACAGGAGATGACGGATCGTAACATTCCAGACAGTACAGGAGATGACCGATAGTAACATTCCAGACAGTACAGGAGATGACCGATAGTAACACTCCAGACAGTACAGGAGATGACGGATAAAAACATTCTAGACAGTACAGGAGATGACCGATTGTAACATTTCAGACAGTACAGGAGATGACCAATAGTAACATTCCAGACAGTGCAGGAGATGACCGATAGTAACATTCCAGACAGTACAGGAGATGACTAATAGTAACATTCCAGACAGTACAGGAGATGACGGATAGTAACATTCTATACAGTACAGAAGATGACCGATAGTAACATTCCAGACAGTACAGGAGTTGACGGATAGTAACATTCCAGACAGTACAGGAGATGACGGATAGTAACATTCTAGACAGTACAGGAGAAGACGGATAGTAACAATCCAGACAGTACAGGAGATGATGGATAGTAACATTCCAGACAGTACAGGAGATGACGGATAGTAACATTCCAGACAGTACAGAAGATGACCGATAGTAACATTCCAGACAGTACAGGAGATGACGGATAGTAACATTCTAGACAGTACAGGAGATGACCGATAGTAACATTCCAGACAGTACAGGAGATGACGGATAGTAACATTCTAGACAGGACAGAAGATGACCGATAGTAACATTCCAGACAGTACAGGAGTTGACGGATAGTAACATTCCAGACAGTACAGGAGATGACGGATAGTAACATTCTAGACAGTACAGGAGATGACGGATAGTAACATTCCAGACAGTACAGGAGATGACGGATAGTAACATTCCAGACAGTACAGGAGATGACGGATAGTAACATTCCAGACAGTACAGGAGATGACCGATAGTAACATTCCAGACAGTACAGGAGATGACGGATAGTAACATTCTAGACAGTACAGGAGATGACGGATAGTAACATTCCAGACAGTACAGGAGATGATGGATAGTAACATTCCAGACAGTTCAGGAGATGACGGATAGTAACACTCTAGACAGTACAGGAGATGACGGATAGTAACATTCCAGACAGTACAGGAGATGACGGATAGTAACATTCCAGACAGTACAGGAGATGACGGATAGTAACATTCCAGACAGTACAGGAGATGACCGATAGTAACATTCCAGACAGTACAGGAGATGACGGATAGTAACATTCCAAACAGTACAGAAGATGACCGATAGTAACATTCCAGACAGTGCAGGAGATGACCGATAGTAACATTCCAGACAGTACAGGAGATGACGGATAGTAACATTCTAGACAGTACAGGAGATGACGGATAGTAACATTCCAGACAGTACAGGAGATGATGGATAGTAACATTCCAGACAGTACAGGAGATGACGGATAGTAACATTCCAGACAGTACAGAAGATGACGGATAGTAACATTCCAGACAGTACAGGAGATGACGGATAGTAACATTCTAGACAGTACAGGAGTACAGGAGATGACGGATAGTAACATTCCAGACAGTACAGGAGACGACGGATAGTAACATTCTAGACAGTACAGAAGATGACCGATAGTAACATTCCAGACAGTACAGGAGTTGACGGATAGTAACATTCCAGACAGTACAGGAGATGACGGATAGTAACATTCTAGACAGTACAGGAGATGACGGATAGTAACATTCCAGACAGTACAGGAGATGACGGATAGTAACATTCCAGACAGTACAGGAGATGACGGATAGTAACATTCCAGACAGTACAGGAGATGACGGATAGTAACATTCCAGACAGTACAGAAGATGACCGATAGTAACATTCCAGACAGTGCAGGAGATGACCGATAGTAACATTCCAGACAGTACAGGAGATGACGGATAGTAACATTCCAGACAGTACAGGAGATGACGGATAGTAACATTCTAGACAGTACAGGAGATGACGGATAGTAACATTCCAGACAGTACAGGAGATGACGGATAGTAACATTCTAGACAGTACAGGAGATGACCGATAGTAACATTCCAGACAGTACAGGAGATGACGGATAGTAACATTCTAGACAGTACAGGAGATGACCGATAGTAACATTCCAGACAGTACAGGAGATGACCGATAGTAACATTCCAGACAGTATTTTCGTGAATTTCGTGAACAACTTTTGCACTCTAAATGATAACCACAAATTCACGATCTTTCGAAATTCAATTGTTGTCAATTTTTGTCAAATGCGGTGCCATTGAACATTCTTTTCATTAGCTAAAGTACTCAACGCGCGCTCAGATCCTACAATCAGCGCCATGGCGCCAACTCTAATTTAACAAACCATACAATCAGCTCCATGGCGCCCGCGCTGATTTAACAAATCCTACAATCAGCGCCATAGCGCCCACGCTAATTTTACAAATTCCTCGTGCTTACTACGGCATACATTCCAGAGCCTTCCTACTTGTGACAGGACTCTAACAGACTAGAAGACAACAAACACAAGTTCCTCTTCCAAAGTTCGGATATCCTTGGGTCAACACGTGCGCGTGCCAAGATCTTGCCAACCTTTTTTTCTCGCGCTGAGTCACTCTTTGTCCCATCAAACTTGAATAACTGCACTATAAATATCGTAAGATAACGCTTCCGCCAAAAATGAAAATAATCATTTTTGACTGGGTCTGCAACTGAATGCCCTCCTCGTATGCCCAAAACATGTACCCACAAATATCTCGTGCCACGTGAGCTTCTAAGTGCCCCATGTAAAGTTAGTTAACCATGCCATGAAATAACCGTGAAGTGACAGAAAACAATAATCAATCAATCAGTAGTGCACAATGTATTTCTAGCACATTAATTTTATATTTTGATGTACTAGGATGTAAACATGCAAAACATTTCATTAAACAAGATTTTGCTTGACAATGTGCTCATGAAACACTGCCCCTATTGACATTTATTTCTATACATGTCAAGGCCATATGGTCCAAGGTCATAAGGTCATCAACTTGAACCTCATTTAAAAGAGATTACTTCACTTATCCATTGCTGAGAGATATAGCAGGGATGGAAATTAGCGGTGGTCCGTTCGCCCGAGGCGACCGAATTTACGATCGGGCGAATTGTTTAATATCCGAAGTCGCCCGTTTGGCGAATTGTCTAGACTGGCGATGCTCGTCTTGATCAAGTAAATGCTTAACGTAGTTTCTTCCGTCAGTTAAACATCTGTCCGACCACGTCTATTTCCTAATCTCAATTTGTATACCCCCCCCCCCCCCTATAGGCAAGTATTGCGGGCTGTCTCCCGAGTTTTCACTGCGTGAATGAAAAAGCGTTATGTTACGAAAAGCAGCATGGCGGCCCCCAGGCCCTTGTTTGCTGTCCACGATGGGTACAGAAAACAAAAAGTAGCGGGGGAATGACGAGTTAATGTAATCAATTAAAGGAATAAAGATTAAAAAAAAAATTAACTTTGCTTCAACATTTACATAAATATAACGGGCCCCTAAGTTTTAGAACGGGCTACCAGAATTTCAAACCTACGAGCCCGTTTGGCTCCTGGGAAATTCTTGCCAATTTCCATCCCTGTATAGCATGGTCTAGGTTGAAAAAAGACAAAAAGAAACAAAACCAAATGTGTGGGAGTGGGCATAAAACTGACAAAATTACACTTGCAGCATACCTTCTATTTCCAAATAAGTACACTCACCATTCTGGTACAAATGTACCCTCTCTTTCCAAGTACATATACATCTACAGCTTAACTCTTGTTTTCGCTTAAAAACTCACCACTTGCGTACCCATTCCACCCAAGTCCACTTACCACTTAGGTACACTCGGTAATTAAGTACAATACACTTACCGCTCAAGCTTAAGTATACTCAAATATTTGGTACACTCACGCTTTAAGTAAACTCACCACTCAGTAGATTGATCTCCGAGGTGATGACCTCTTCGTTAATGGTGCAGCAGAGGTCTCTATTGATGGGTACCAATATCATTCCACCATTTTCACACACCATCAACTGGACAAGAGTGACATAAATTCCTGCTGCAGAATCTTCTCTCGTCTCCACGGCCGTAATAGACCCATCTCCACCGAGACCTACAACACCAAACAAATCATCTAGGTACATATAGTGTTACATCTAACAGAAACCTGTAGTAAAATTGTATTGTATAAATTGAACAGAATAAATGAAAAATGGCTTAAAGGGGCCTTATTCATTCACAAAGCACTTGAGCACATATTTAAACATGACAAACTTTTGAGATATCAGTTAACAGTTTTCTTTAAAATGTTCTTTTCAAAATGTAATGAACTTGATAGAAGAACAACAATTTTACAGACCACCTCCGTTAGATCACAATGATACTTTCTAGTTTTAGCTGTGCAGCCTACTAGTATATGAAGAAAAAGTGTTTTTCTTCAAATGGGGGGACCTATTTATATCTATTTTGCCCTGACCTGAATCCCTGAATCCAACCATTCAAGGACTTGGGTGAAATAAAAACTGCTTTTATGGGACATTGAGCAACTCATTCCTATCAGTTTTCATTAAAATCCTTTCAGTGTACTATGGGTGTGACCATTACTGTAAATGCCTTTTATTTTCTTACTCACATTCTTGTTGTGTTATCTTTCTTGTACATGTGTATATGTATTATTCAGGTCTTGCTTAAAAAAAAAACAGAGCATAGATTTCAGAAGAAAGGGAATTGGAGACTACACACCATGCCATACTATTTACAAACAAGAGGCCTATGTAAGCCTACATCACTCACTTAAGCACCATGAGCACATGATTAAATTAGAAAGTATCATAATTTTCTCAAGTAGAGAGTTCAGTTCAGAAACTAGCTGAAAACAACACCACAGCCTTCCAGAACACTGCAATATGTAGTTTTACCTTCCATGGAACTTAAATATCTGAAAGTTCTGTTCATGTATGGAACTGAAAATAACAACACCTCTTAAATTACCTCTCTACATTATTCTGCTGTATTTAGACTGACAATCTAAACAGCCTGTTTGAGGAAAAGTTTTTTGGGGTTTTTTTGTCAAAGGAGGGTACCCTCTTAGCCCTACATCACTCTATCCTGGATCTACCCTTTCTCTGGTTGAGAAAAAATATTTGTGAAAAAAAACCTTAAGTATTTTATTTTTGCCAAGATTCATCAAAATCTTTCCGTTTTAATATAGCTCTAAAGAATAAGTCCATCACCAAAACAAGAGGCCCAAGTGGGCCTATATCGCTCACCTGAGTACCTAGATGATCAGTCATGCATGAAGGAAGAATTCATTTATTTTTGCACTAATGTGACTAAGTCAACACAGATGTTGAAAATGTCAAATTTTATTTCAGGCTAGAATAAAAAACAACACTTTTTTGCACATCCATTCAGGTGATTTTGATATTAAGCATTTCCTTTGTCTCTGCAAGATGTCATTCAGGGCAACAAGTTAGTCATTTTCTTTAGGTGGGGCCTTTTGTTGACTGATTTCAAGTCTGGGTTATGAACAACAATTGTTTCAAATATTGTCCAGATCTAACTTAAAATTGCCTAATCTCATATGTTGAGTGTTGAGAAACATCTAAAAACTTATTTAGATGTGTAAAGAAATGAAAAAAAAATTTTTGACCACAGCTGGATTTGAACCGCTACTCTCCATATTTCAATTACCAAGTGGTATATGTACCATTGTGAGACCTACTTTTTAGACATGGTGGCATTATCTGTTAACCAATTTGGATGAAATTTACCAAATTGATAGAGGACCTTTAGTACTTCATGTAATCCATGTTTCATTAAAATCTTTCATGTGGTATAACAGCAGAAGTGAAAAATGTGATTGAATTGTTCCTAAACACCCTCATTTGGAAGTCTTAAAAAATTCATAGAAAATCCAAAAATTGAGATATTGACAAAATTCTTTCAAAGTAACAATCCTTATCATAATTATGATCACAATAGTCCATAAGAAATCATCATTATCAATTAACTAGGAAATATGACACTTTTCTGCATTGAATCACCAAGTCCAAAGAAATGTCGAAAAAAAATTCTAAAATTTGATTTTGGAAGGGAATCAAAATGACAATACGTCTTCACTCCTCCCTCTAGATCATTTCTATGCATTCTGTTTGTCTGTATACAGCCCGTGTGAAAAAGAATATTGTTAAAGGAGGGAACTCTTTTGTGACTTACTTTTGACTATGGTGGCGCCACCTGTAAAGAGGTCTGGACGAAAACAACAGAATTTGAAGAGGATCATATGTGACTTATTTCTACCAAGATTTATTAAAATCCTTCAAACAGTTTTGTAGAAAAAGTTGAAAATGTGAAAAATGGCCAACCCCCCCCCCCTTTTTTTTTGAAGTCTTAAACTTAAAATTCCCTAATTTCATATGTTGAGTGTTGAGAAACATCTAAAACTTTATTTAGAAGTGTAAAAAAAAAAAATTTTTTTGACCACAGCTGGATTTGAATCGCTACCCTCCATATTTCAAATACCAAGTGGTATATGTACCATTGTGAGACCTACTTTTTAGACATGGTGGCATTATCTGTTAACCAATTTGGATGAAAGTTATCAAATTGATAGAGGACTTTTAGTGCTTCATGTATTCCATGTTTCATTAAAATCTTTCATGTGGTTTTGTAGAAAAAGTTGAAAATGTGAAAAATGGCCAACCCCCCCCCCCCCCCCCACCCCCTTTTTTTTTGGAAGTCTTAAAAAATTCATAAAAAATCCAAAAATTGAGATAATGACAAAATTCTTTCACAGTAATATTCCTTACCACAATTATGATCAAAATAGTCATTAAGAAATCATCAATATCAATTAACTGAAAAACATGACACTTTTCTTCACTGAAATGACTAAGTCAAGAAACAGGTCAAAAAAGCGTAAATTTCTATTTGACGGATTTTAACCCCGAACACAATTTTTAATAACCCATCTTTATAGATTGTTGAAATGCAATTAGTTTCCCCATTTATGTACTGGTTCTGGAGGAGAAGATGTTTGAAGAGGGGTACCGTTTTGGGCACTTTTGGCACCGCCCTGGATCCACCCCTGAGGGAATCTGGATCCAAAACACAATTTTAGTAGGGGACCTTGAGTACATCATTTACACAAAGTTTGATCCAAATCTGCAATGTAGTTCCAGAGAAGAAGTCGAAAATGTGAAAAAGTTAACGACGGACGACAACGCCGACGACGACGGACGGCGCACTATGACTATAGCTCACTTCAGCCTTTGGCTCAGGTGAGCTAAAAAATTGCAAACCCTATTCCCCTCTATTTTATAATATTTTAGAAAATTAATAAAAATCCTTTAATATTTTTATGCATGCTAATCAGCATTTATTCCTTAAATCAAATACATACAAAAATAATCCATTTTAAGCAATCTTCAATGAGGAAATCAAAGAAATCACCTGAATATGTGCAACACTGACAAATCCTAAAATATATAAATAAAGGATCGTTAAAGTACACTTTAAGATCATGCTGATGCATTTGGTTTGTCAATCTTTGCAGCAGGTCTGATGAAGTAATAAAAATAACAATAAGCGTCTTAGTCTTGGCATAATGAGTAAGTGTACCAAATTTGACATTTCTAGCCTCAACAAATTTGGGCTGTATCCTGTCTACAAGGGTTTCCTATCAAGTAGTACTACAACCTTGACCTTTGACCTCTAACCTTGAAAAAACAATAGGCATCTTTGTCTTAGCATTAGGAGTAAGTGTACCAAGTTTGATAGTCCTAGCTCCAGCGGTTTGATCTGTATCCTGTATACAAGGGTTTCTTACCAAGTAGTACTATGACCTTGACCTTTGTTTTCTGACCTTGAAAAATAGAAGGCACCTTTGTCTTCATACGTGGAGTAAGTGTACAAAGTTTGACAGTCCTAGCCCCAATAGTTTGGGCTGTAAGCTGTCTACAAGGGTTTCCTACCAAGTAATACTTCGACTTTGACCTTTGACCTCTATCCTTGAAAAAGAATAGGCATCTTTGTCTTGACATGAGGAGTGAGTGTACCAAGTTTGACAGTCCTAGCCCCAACGGTTTGATCTGTATCCTCTTTGTAATCGTATCAAGTAATACTACAACCTTGACCTTTGACCTTGAAAAACAATAGGCGTCTTTATCTTGGCATATGGAGTAAAGGTACACTAGCCCCAACGGTTCGATCTGTATCCTGCCTACAAAGGTTCCTACCAAATAGTACTAAAACCTTGATTTTTGACCTCTGACCTTGAAAAATCATAGGCGTCTTTGTCTTTGTATGAGGAGTAAGTGTACCAAGTTTGACAGTCTTAGCCCCAACAGTTTGGTATGTATCCTGCCCACAAGGTTATACCTACCAAGTAGTACTATAACCTTGACCTTTGACCTTGAAAAACTTAAGGCATCTGTGTCTTGGCATGAGAAATAAGTGTACCAAATTTGACAGTCTTAGCCTAAATGGTTTGGTCTGTACCCTGGTTGCGATGTAAGACTGACGACGCCATACCATAATACGTTCCATTAAAGACAGGCGTATAAAAAGGAAACTAGAGTTGAAAAGACATCCCCCACCTCTAAGGTAGCATAATTCTTTGTAAAAGACCAACAACCCTTGCATCAATTACTAGAAACACAGATCTAGATATATCCTCTCCAGGTAGGTATGTAAACCCATGACAGGTATGTATATACAGGTAGGTATGTAAATTAAACCCTTGACAGGTATGTATATACAGGTAGGTATGTAAACGCATGACAGGTATGTATATACAGGTAGGTATGTAAACCCACGACAGGTATGTATATACAGGTAGGTATGTAAACCCATGACAGGTATGTATATACAGGTAGGTATGTAAACCTACGACAGGTATGTATATACAGGTAGGTATGTAGATTAAACCCTTGACAGGTATGTATATACAGGTAGGTATGTAAACCCATGACAGGTATGTAAATACAGGTAGGTATGTAAACCCACGACAGGTATGTATATACAGGTAGGTATGTAAACCCATTACAGGTATGTTTATGCAGGCAGGTATATAAACCCTTGACAGGTATGTATATACAGGTAGGTATGTAAACCCTTGACAGGTATGTGTATACAGGTAGGTATGTAAACCCATGACAGGTATGTATATACAGGTAGGTATGTAAACCCATGACAGGTATGTATATACAGGTAGGTATGTAAAACCTTGACAGGTATGTATATACAGGTAGGTATGTAAACCCATGACAGGTATGTGTATAAAGGTAGGTATGTAAACCCATAACAGGTATGTATATACAGGTAGGCATGTAAACCCATGACAGGTATGTATATACAGGTAGGTATGTAAACCCATGACAGGTATGTATATACAGGTAGGTATGTAAACCCATGACAGGTATGTATACATGTATATAGGTACATTTAGGTGTAAAGAACAATTGTTACAGTCTTTGCGTATTTGACACATATCTAGATCTAGTACAATACAACAAGTTTTCTATGTTTATGCAGAGACATGCCTAAATCATGACAAGACATCAAGGTGATATAAGTCTCACTTACTAGGTAAGGCAAAAGTAAAACATAGTCCTGTTTCCTGCTTCCTGATTGAGAAAAATATAAATATTATAGGAGAAGTAAGTTAGGAAAAGATTTTGCTTTACATCTGACATGAAATTTATAAATTTTATAGGAGAGGTACGTTAGGAAAAGATTTTGCTTTACACCTGACATGAAAAATATAAATATTATTTGGAGAGGTAAGTTAGGAAAAGATTTTGCTTTACATCTGACATGAAAAATATAAATATTACAGGAGAGGTAAGTTAGGAAAAGATTTTGTTTACATCTGACAGGAAAATATAAATATTACAGGAGAAGTTAGGAAAAGATTTTGCTTTACATCTGAGATTTGTACATTAAATTCATTTTATTTATTATTTTTATATCACTTAATCTTCCCAGAAAAAATTTTAACCTTTAAATATTATTTCAATTATTTCGACATATAATTATATAGAACTATATATATATTTTATTTAATACTATAATTTTGTTTTAAAGGTTGGGCAATAAAGAAATTTGGTCTAATTGTGTTTCAACGAAAGGCAGGACACACGTCTAATTCATTTATTGAAGATCTAAAAAAAATGCTAAGAATAGAAAATGGTCTTTATTTTGATGTAGCAAGGGGGGTATTATCTAAATTCATCATGTCAGGTCAAAAGCTGATCTGGTTATAAAATGTATATCCCCATCAGGCTATAGTCATAGGCGTAGGAAACGGGGGCCCGGCCCATCTCCCACATTTTTAACGTGATTTTTTTTTCCATGGTGATATGCATATCACAGATTTAGTCCTAGCCTACACATTCGTCAAAAATATTCTCTCTAACACACAAGCTCCGAATTTCTATTAGCAAGTTCTTTATTGCATATCAAACGGTTAAGATCAAGTCATTCAGTACCAAGAAAAATATTTCATGATTTTTGTGCTTCCTATGCCACTGATATTAGCCTGATCTGGAAAGTGATGTATATCTGACAACAGACCAGATCGGGGTGTACTAAATACATCCAGAACAAAAAAAAAAGCTCCATTATGCTGTAGTTACTCCACGGCATGACTTTGGACCCAATCTGCTTATAGTGTTATAATGACCATTATCATATATGACAGTAAAATATTCTG
Source organism: Pteria penguin (assembly GCA_035048485.1). NCBI lineage: Eukaryota > Metazoa > Mollusca > Bivalvia > Pterioida > Pteriidae > Pteria > Pteria penguin. The sequence continues at coordinate 1,585,965 of CM068588.1, read as the reverse complement.
ATCTATTATGAAGTTAACGAATACAGCTTTGTACACTGAATGAACCACAGACACTTCTGAATGAACCAGTGAATACGTAAATAAGAAGAGATGCATCTGTATCGCCAAGACTCTGAGCCTGAGGCAAATCTTGGACTCACCTATGAGGAACACCTTGTCCCGTCCATACACACTGATCACTTTATTGTCCGTAACGTCTCGAATAGTATATCGTTCATCTTCGGCCATCGTACTGTCAACGGCCTACTCCTCCATTATCTCTAACGTCACATGGGAAGTAAGGAAGTTAAAGTTTCTACTTTCGGTTTGCTGACAATTTGTATTTTAATTCAACCAGAGTTATCGCTCTCAACGTTGATGCAATTCAGGCTCGGATCCAGAACTTCATGTGCCGGGGGCACCTCACAATTAAGGTCCGAAGGGCCGAATGGGGAGGGTATGGGAGGGGTCCGTCCCTTCCATAGGTGGGGGTTCGGGGGCTCCCCCCCCCCCGAGAAAATTTTGCAAAAATGAGGCAAAATGGTGCAATCTGGTGCTCTTTTTTGCATTATTCATCAACATTTTCTTGACTTCAAATATTCCGTAAAAATTGAAATCGGAAGAAAACTATCGTAATATTTTCGGTCAAAAATTATCATGTTACCTCCCTTCCTCCCATAGGTGGGGATGGGGTTTCCCTGAGAAGATATGACAAAAATCTCGTAGCAAAATCGTGTGTGCCATATTAGGCCCCTTTTGTTCTAATTCACGGAAATTTTATCAGGCATGGATCCAGATTTTCAGTTGGAGGAAGCGTAAAACTCGGCACAGGGTCTAGGGACTGCCTATACATGTAGGTCCCCGGTGGATGCAAGGTAGATCCATGGTAGGGGGAACAAGGTGCAAAGTCCCCACACACGGAAGCTCCTGTATTTGAGACTTTTGGAGATACAAAATACGTTGTGAAAATAAACTATTCTAGAAATGGCTATAAGTGAAATCCATCTTGTACATTGCGTAACTTCAGTACAAGCGTTTCAAAAATTTGCACTGAAGCTACACGATGTACAAGACGTATTTGAGTAAAATTGTATGGATAAGTAAAATCCATCTTGTACAGCGCGTAGCTTCAAACATTTGTAACATTTGCTACACGATGCGCAAGTAGTCATACGAGGCCAAGTGGCCGAACATTTGTGCGCTAGATATCAATTTGGATTGCACATATATTTCGCTTCCCTCTGGAAGATATTATGGATCATAAACGAGGGTCAGGAGGGGGGATCTATCATGAAATTGATCGTGAGTGAAGCGAGTCGACGATTTTTTTTTCAACTGTGAATTTAAAGAAATATGAGAGAATATGAGCGAACTTTTGGAAATTTAAGACAGAAATGCAGTAAAATATGCCCTAAAATAGACTATGGTGCCCCCTTCGGCGGGCACTGCCCGGGGGGGGGGGGGGGGGGGGGGGGGGGGGGGGGGCGGGGGTGACGTGCCCTCGTGCTCCCCCGGCTGGATCCGCGCCTGCAATCTACAGTGATATTTGCTTACGGAAATATATATATATTTAAGGATTAACTATCAATTTTGCAATTTATTGAGATACAGTTTGAGGCGGTGCACACTTTATAATTCGCGAAGCGAAATTGTGATTGTTGACCTAGTTATCAATGCACAATGTAACATCATTCCCGATCCATGAATCGTGGTAAAATCTTATGTATGCCAATGTCATATATTTTTGCACTGGATACTTTCATATTCTATATTATACATATAGTTTGAATTTGACATCGTAACATGTAAATAGCTTTTTAGTGTATCTGCACAAATTTGAAAATCTTTCATAAAACAGCTCAAGAAATGATATTCTTGAGCAAAATTTTCGGAAAGATCACGATACATTCATTTGAACGTTTGCATATTTATACTATAGATAACTTACTTCATGTAATTGTACTAAATGTGGTGATTAAATGTGTAAAGCATATGAACTGAAACTCCTTTAAATTTTGCCCCTCCCCCCCTTGTCCTCTTAAATCTACAGTTGGTTATTTTCTTTTGTACTACAATTTCGTCTACTACTTGCTACAGGCCTACACAAAGTTTCAAAAATAACCATCATATATAAGGGTAAGTATAACAATTTCCATATATATGGGCAATAATATTAATTACTATACAGAAGGTAAATAATCACCGTATATATGGGTAATAGCCACCATATGTAAGTAGGCAACGAAGAAGTACCGAAGGGTTAAATGCATCTCGAAGTCCGTGGAATAAACAATATCATGTACAATGTCATTTTCAGACAAATGCGATCCCCAACTGAAATGAGATGAAACCGGCGCAGAAGTCCTACAACAGTTATTCAAGTTCACGAAGTAAATGCATATACACATGAGCACATGGTGAAGGAGACAAGGAAACTAAATCAATTATAACGTATATATATTCTAATATTTATTATCCCATTCAAGTGTGGTTGAACTGAAATTCCCGGTGTCGGAAATGCACGTGGACAAATGTCTGTATGTATACTTCTAATGTCAAATCAAGTATAGTCAAAAAGTAACAGCTGGTAGGTTTGTATGATCAGATCGCAAAATGTCAGTTAACTTGAAAGGGGGGTCTCAAATTGCATCAGATCCTTAAATCGGTCATAGAACTTCCTCTGTGACAGTTACATGTATACAGTGGCGAATCCAGGATTTCCGAAAAGGGGGGCCCACATATGTATTAGCCAAACGACTAAGCCATTTTGGCGCTAAATCTGGATCCCCCCTTTTAAATCCGCCACTGATATATCATTGTGAGACTAGTTTCGTTACAAGTAACCTCGTTCTCGGGATAAAATCTGCGTATTTAGAAAATGCTCTGGCATAGCGTATACTAGTTACTAGTTGTGAAATGAAGACATCGTGTGCGAGACAGGAAGGTATCTTGCTACCCAAGAAAGGGAGGTTGGTAATAATGAAACATTTGTCATATAGAGAGGTAACTAACTAACCATCATCACTTATTGACAGGGGTATATCGAGGTAGGAAGCAGAAGGTGCGCTCTCGGTTCTACCTTTTATCTCCTTTGGATGTATAATGTTGAGGGGATATATAAATACAGGGTTGTTAAACGACAAAAGGAAAATAATCACCATGTATAGGGAAATGATCCTAATATCACTCAGAGATTAACTACACCAAATGAGTGAAGGTTGTTATTCTTGTTTGTTTGTTTGATTATTGTTTTACGTCACTCCACGATTATTTCACGTATATGGTGACGGCATCTGCCTGATGCATTGCATACAAATTTAGACCTTTGCAACGGACCCACCCGAAGCAGTGAGGGATCTTTTACGTGCCACGCCTACCGTGACACGGGACCTCGGTTTTTACTGTCTCATCCGAAAGACAGAACACCGGTGTGCCCCGGGCGGGAGTCGAACCCGCGACCTCTCGATCACGAGCCGAGCACCTTATCCACTAGGCCACACCGGCTTGGTTGTTATTCTAATTAACCGTTCTAAGTCGGCACCGTACCCGTGATACATTTCACCACTGACGTCATTTTATGTACTTTGTCATGTATGCTCTGCGTATTCGTGGCGATTTTTTTTTCATACAGCTGGGTCATTTTCCTTTCATTTAACCAACAAATAAATCCATTTTTTAGTCCCTTTGAAATAGTATTCTTATAGTAGTGTTATGGACTCACACGTATTTAATATAACGTTACAAATTGTCATTGTTTCAACTGAAAGTGTATACGTCATTGTAACCAACAATCCATTCAGGACCATTGTCGTTGTCCTTGTTTTCCACAATTCCATCCTATTTAGAGCGTATAATTCTAAGAAGATGAAATCATTCTAGATCTTAATGCGTTTGCATTTTACACATAGTATCTACCTGTACATCTTGAATTTCGAGTTTTCTATTACACTTTGAATTTCTTTAATATCTCCATAAAAAGCACGTGACTACGGACAAATATTGACGTTTCAGTCATAGATTTTCAGTTACGACAAATCGAAATGCAAATTTCTTTTAAAGTGTTGAGTAGATATCACTGTTTTCCCTTTGGCTTGTTCACTTGTAATCCTTTTACTTTAACTAATCGTAAAGAATATTGTTCAAATCAAGTGCCTATGGACAAACAATTCCACTTAGATTAAGATTTTATAAGAAAAAAACAACCCCGAATACACCCCCCCCCAAAAACAAACAAACAAACAAACAAACAAAAAAAAACAGAACAAAAAACCGACATTCTAACATAGACTATTGTTTGCACATCTTAACTGCGGAATATCTAGCATATATATGTTCTATATTTATTATAACCACCAGGCCAGTGTCACTGCTGGTGGACTGATAGTCTCCGAGGGCATCATAAGTCTAGTTTTCAGTGCTTTTGTACTGACATGAAATATATACTTCAAATTTTCAGTCATCAAATTAAGTAAATCACTCTAAAACTAAGGAGTATCTCCCTCATGCATAGCTCTGTCCTTGGGCAGATTCTTTGGTTCACTTTTCGATCATTTTGGTTTCAACACTGCTCTTCAGATATTTATATATTTTGAGAATTACAATCATTTGGCCACGAGCATCACTGAAGAGACATAAGTTGTCGAAATGCGCATATGGTGCACTAAATTAAAAGGTAGATATGTTCTATATTTATATAGCAACATTTCTTTGGTAAGCTGTGCTTCTATTAACCACACCGTTATGTCACAACTGGTCACTAATTAAACAGAGCATCTAGTAGAGTTCGAAAAAGTCAGTATATATAATTTATATTTTACAGATGTCCTTTTCCCCATTTTTTATAATCAGACTTCTTTATTCTCCACTACTTTGACTACATTTATATCTGTACGTGTGTGTATTATTCTTTTAAAATATCGCCTGTGACCCCTATCGTTATATGTGTATTTAGAGTATCATCATTATAAAACCTTCATTTAGATGTATACTACCACCTCGCTTGGGCTGCGCTATAAAACCTTCATTTAGATGTATACTACCACCGCTCTTGGGCTACACTATAAAACCTTCATTTAGATGTATACTACCACCTAGCCTGGCTGCACTATAAAACCTTCATTTAGATGTATACTGCCACCTCGCTTGGGCTGCACTATAAAATCTTCATTTAGACGTATACTACCACCTTGCTTGGGCTGCATTCACATGAGAATAAACTCATCACCGGCAGAGTTTTTCAAAAGTGGCACTATTTTAACATCAGTTCAGATTTTGATGATGAGTAAAATCATCATACGTTGTTGTTGTCGTCGTCGTTGTCGTTGTCTTTGTGGTTGTTGTTGTTGTTGTTTTTGCTGCTGCTGTTGTGGTTGTTGCTGCTGCTGCTCTTGTTCTTGTTCTTGTTGTGTGTGTGTGTTTTTCAGTTGGGGGAAGGAGGTGATGCATGCTTCTTTTGAATTTTTGGGGGGAGGTGTTTTCTTTTCCCTTTTTTTTTTCTTTGGCAAGGGGGGGGGGGGGGAGGGAAGGGCTATTACGTTTGACACTATTGTTCTATTTAGCTCCTCTTTTTCCCTGGAGGAAATAATTTAAGGCTTGGTCAGGTCTCTTAATTGTCATATCTTTTGTATCATATGCTTCGCATGGACAATAGAGGTACCGGTGTACGTCTGTTTCTTAGAAGTTCTCATCGGAGTACCTGAGCTGGTATATATACTAATGCTACCACTCACTGTAGGCATATCTGAATAACCAGGGTTTTTTCCACCGTCCGTCCGTACTTTTTTTTTTTTTTTTTTTTTTTTTTTTGGACATGCGGTATATGTCCCCGCACATTGAGTTAAGTTGTCTACCCAATGATAAAAACAGACACTTAAGGAAAATTTCACGTTGGCACAGATGTAAGTGTGAAGGGGAGTCATGGATGAGGCAGTAAACACAGAGTACCTACGTGTTGAGCGGGTGACCACCGCACAGAATATACATGTAGTCCAGGCCGGAGTTGATTTCTCAGTAAAATCGGAGATCCAAGTGTTATACAGTAGACGATGGTTTGTACAGTTTCGGAAGGGAAAGTTTCTAATTTTCTGTAAAATGCATCAGGAAGATTCTATCACCATTTAAATGAAAATAATAATAGCGTGATGTTAAATACCTTATGATATTAAAAAAAAAAAAATATCGGGATCGTTGTTACAATGCCACGTTATTATTGACACGAAACCGGCGATACGATATAAAATAAGTTAATACATTAATTTACAGCATATTGGATCACAATTCCTGATCATTGATCATGGTATGTACTGTTGTTTCGTTAAATTGAGGTTTTATTCACATTTGATGTTCTTAATCCATTAATAATATCTACGTACATGTAAATCAGAGGAAATTCAAAATATCGGTTTAGCTTCGTCTCATTTTCTCCTGTGTACCGGTAAGTGAATGACTCCTAGGGCAGTGTAACTATGCACTGGCTTTGGAGCAAAAATACAGAATTGTTTGACTGCAATTGAATTTTGGTCTTTGGTGAAATCTGCAGCACAAAATAAACTCTTTCCCCTCTGAGGTGATTCGATGAACAACAAAAGCCATATGCCGATCTCGAACCAACACTCATTATTCACCTTCCCCTCTCACTGCCTGCTCTATACTTACTATGTCCTCATTTTCACTCGCTCTTCCAATGCCTGCTCAGTGCTCACCATCTGTCATTCTCTCCACACTCATTCTTGACTCACTGACAGCAGTTTTGCTTTTTCTTTCACACTGAAAAAATGTGTTCTACGTCTTAATGACGACAAGATCAGATATATAAGTGACGTTTTTATGCAATTATTGCAACATCATTCAATGGCCTGTGACCTGCTTTAAAAGCACATTTAAAACTAGACAGAATATAAAAATAAGATTTTAAATTGATTGGCTGATTAAGACCAATTCTTTATAAAATAGCAGGAACTGCATCCAGGATTTCAATTCAAAATATGAAAAGTTTGATTTTTTTAACCTGTAGTTTTTAATTTTCACTTGCCACATGGGCGATCAGGACTTGAGGTTTTGGGCGCCCAGCTTAAATTTTTGGTCATCCTGGGCGACTGCCAATTTCCATCCCTGGGCTAGTTTTAAACCTGCTACACTTACCTGATTCCATAACACCTCTCAAGTTTTTACAACAGGATTGACATTTGGTGGGGAAAATAAATTGGTTGGCAAAATAACCGTAAAGTTAAGTCAGCATAATAATTTGATTTCCCTAACTATGTGCCCTGCGTTTGAAAATATGTGCTCAAAAGGAAGTACATTTAAATGTACATGTGTTAATATTCTCAAAAACCACCGAGACATCACATGAAGATCTTATCGAAGATAAACACTGAAACATTCCGAGGATGATCTAGTGAATGTATTCTGCGTTTATCATAGACTGTAATGCAACTTTACTGAATTTTTTTTTTATCGACATGAAAGCTGTGCATGAGTCATAAACTGCTGAAATTCATTAAAGATTCTTATGAACAAATGAAAATTGTATACGTGTACATGTATAACTACAGATTTGAAAAAAATGAGATTCTTCGTAGAAAGCGATGATGATACCAAAGACTTATCCTCCAATAAATATGGTACAAATTGGGTCATCATCATGTGACCAATCCAACTTCCAGAATATCTCTTGCGCCTCTCAGGGTTCACCATTGTGTTTACCAAAAGCAATAGCAACATTGCAACATAGCAAACATTCAGTAATTGAATATTTTAGCTGGAACATTTCAGGTTACATGTACATTTGTACATGTAATTTAAAAGTTTCACATTACAATATGATTTATTTTTTCAATTTGACAGTATGATAATATGTTTAAGTAAATGTATTAAAGACTACAAGACAGAGGTCAACTAATTTATTAACACATTACAGATTGAAAATCTTTTAGCAGTTTTGATACAAGAATGTGATATATTCTATATTATTTTTCAGGTGTCTGTTATAAATTCTATAGATACTGCTCATGAAGATATGATTGTAAGTATTTTGAAAGTTGACTTCATCAAATCAACATAGCAGCAGTGTTCTCATTAACTCAACTAGATGAGTCTCACCAAAATGGGTTTGGGACTAACTTTTCTTTAACATTTGTAATGGAGATAAGTCCCAAGACTCTACTGGGACTCCAGATTAACAAAGTGTAGTGAGAACTCTGATAGTAGCATAGTTCATGTAGTTCATGCATTCAATTTTAACTGTTTTATGCAAAAAAGCTACATGTTTAGTAAGCATTGGTTCTCAAAAATAAAATGTTCATCTTGATATGCCTCCACAGAAAAGATTTACTTTGACAAGTTACATGTACCAATAAATTATAGATCATGTAATCATATATATATTTTTAAGACTTTTCTTTCTGTTTGCTTGACTAGAAAGTTGTTTTAACAATAAAATAACGTATATCACAGCAAAAGAATATCTTTCTACATAATGCAACAATAATGTAAAAAACTATGTACCGCAACAATAATGTAAAAGTACCCCACGACATACTACAACATCAATAATCTATATAACACAACAAAAATGACATACTGTTACAGCAACATAAACAAACCAGTGTATAATGCAACATCAATATAGCATACACACACATGTACCTGGCACTATATGTGTATGTATTTACATGTAACACAACATGAGGATAACTTGCTACAGTACCACTATAATTTATTATTTATAACACAGCTTGAACAGGGTTCTCACTAGGGTTCTGAAATGGTGAGTCCCAGGACTCACCACTTTTGAAAATGGTGAGTCCCACCAAAATTTGGTGAGTCCCAATCTAAAAATGATGAGTCCCGAAATAAACTTCAATATATATAGTTTTTTTTTTGTCTTGTTAGTTGTATATGTATATTATCTGTCTTTCATGCTAATTATGTGAATTAAATGTCAATAAATTTTATAGTTTTGTTGTTTAAGCATGAGAAGCAGATAATGTACAAATGATGTATTCAAAGCTCAATGTGTTCAACGATATCTCTTCTGTTAACTCCAACATAAGGCATGTTGGCATTAATAAATTTAACGATTGTAACCCAAATTATGATTGACCCAAGCCGTCGTTGCAATTTTGCAGTAACAGCTAATTTTAATAATCAGAAACATATATACACATATATCTCTGTAATAATGACCCGTACAAACCGCCGAAGTCTTTAAGTATCATTAATATATTCAAGTGCGTTGAACTTAATTAATAGTAAGGCAATTTGAGGTTCAAATAAATCATTACGTATTCTGATGGCTAAACACATGCTTTTTGTCCACTATTCTGAGATTCTTTAAACCCCCTATCAACTATAACTCATTAAAACAAATCATCCTTGTGTAGATGACCCTGAAATGTCAACACATTCAATCCTTTTTGTCCAGCGCGTGCCGATTAGACAGTGGCAATCCCAGGATATAGAGAACATGCTAACATTTGCACTGTTTACATCTGTAAAGACATCGCAATTTCTTACAGATTTTCATCACTAGTGAAACTTACTGTGAAAAGAGACTCGTAATTCTTTTTTAAATATCAGTGAAGGATCCAGGATTTCCGAAAAGGGGGACCCAAATGGGTATTAGCCAAACTTCTCAGACATTTTTGGTGTAAAATCTGGATTTTTACAAGTAAATATGTGACCAAAAGGGGGAGGGGGCCGCCCCCCTCTAAATTCGCTACTGAATACAATGAAGTGGTGTTTGAATCAACATGCCATTTTAGACATTTGGTTTGGTATTAAATTTGTGATAGATTTCTGAAATTCCCACCTATACATGTACAGTGAGGTCTTCAATTCACCCTTATTCACTGTTAGTTCTACAATTAGTGCGTTAACTGTCCGCCGGCGGCATCATGGGCATTGTAATAGGGTCGAGTGGACAATAACACAGCTTGAAGATAACCCGCTGTGGTAGTAGTTATAGTTAATAACACAACATGAAGATAACCCGCTGTGGTAGTAGTTATAGTTAATAACACAACATGAAGATAACCCGGTGTGGTAGTAGTTATAGTTAATAACACAGCTTGAAGATAACCCGCTGTGGTAGTAGTTATAATTAATAACACAACTTGAAGATAACCCGCTGTGGTAGTAGTTATAGTTAATAACACAACTTGAAGATAACCCGCTGTGGTAGTAGTTATAGTTAATAACACAGCTTGAAGATAACCCGCTGTGGTAGTAGTTATAGTTAATAACAAGACATGAAGATAACCCGCTATGGTAGTAGTTATAGTTAATAACAAGACATGAAGATAACCTGCTGTAGTAATAGTTATAGTTTATAACACAGCTTGAAGATAACCCGCTGTGGTAGTATTTATAGCTTATAACACAACTTGAAGATAACCCGCTGTGGTAATAGTTATAGTTAATAACACAACTTGAAGATAACCCGGTGTGGTAGTAGTTATAGTTAATAACACAGCTTGAAGATAACCCGCTGTGGTAGTAGTTATAATTAATAACACAACTTGAAGATAACCCGCTGTGGTAGTAGTTATAGTTAATAACACAATTTGAAGATAACCTGCTGTGGTAGTAGTTATAGTTTATAACACAGCATGAAGATAACCTGCTGTGGTAATAGTTATAGCTTATAACACAGCTTGAAGATAACCTACTGTGGTAGTAGTTATAGTTTATAACACAGCTTGAAGATAACCTGCTGTGGTAGTATTTATAGCTTATAACACAGCTTGAAGATAACTTGCTGTGGTAATAGTTATAGTTTATAACACAGCTTGAAGATAACTGGCTGTGGTAGTATTTATATTTTATAACACAGCATGAAGATAACTTGCTGTGGTAGTATTTATAGCTTATAACACAGCATGAAGATAACTTGCTGTGGTAGTGTTTATAGTTTCTTCAGCTGTTTTAGAACTTTACAAATGCACTGATTCCCACTTTGTATTTACAGCATGATGCTCAGCTGGACTATTATGGAACAAAGTTAGCGACATGTTCATCTGATCGCACTATCAAGATCTTTGATGTCAAGGGCGGACAGCAGACGCTCATTACAGAGCTCAGAGGGTAAGCTGCTTTATGATTTTATGTTTTTGTTGTGGCTTGCGGTGCCGATGACCCAGGTTCGATTCCTGGATTGCACCACTTTGTTTAAGAGGTTGGTAACCTCCTGCTTCCATGTCGCGATATAACTGAAAAATTGTTAAAAGCGACATCAAACACCAATCAACCAACCAACCATCTTTTTGATGTTGTTTGACATTACTGTACATCAATATTATCTCACCTGAGTGATGACAGCTTCTGCTGGATGCTTTGTATCAAATTAGGACCTTTGCCACCCCCCTCCCCCCATGCAGTGAGAAATCTTGAACATGTAAAGTTTTAGTAGTTAAAAAGGAATTCCCTAACTACAAATGATACTTTGTAGAGAATCTGTATAGGTACCAGTATTTAAAGAAGTAAATCACTCTCAAGCAGTATTTAACTTTTCAAAGATGGGTGAAAGAAATTGGTTACAGCATTTATGGAAACCCCTGAAAGAAAGCTATCAAATCTTAGATGCTTCAACTTGCATTTTTTGGTCTTGTGTTTATTGTTAATCACATCTTGTTAATCACATCTTTTTGGTCTTGTGTTAATTTTTAATCACATTTCCAGTTAAACTATGCGGACTCTCATTAGAATTTAGATATGATGAGTCACATACATACCTGTAGGAAGAGATATTTTATCACACTGATTGGCCATTGAGACAGATCAAGTCAATTTCGGGAAATCTCTGTTATGTTTGACTACACATTATCTTTTCCAAAACAGTTGCGTCATCATGTTCAATACCATAGCCAAGCAGAGTGTTATCATTTCAATTGGTTCCATCTATTTGCATGATAAAGAAGAGAATGTTAATGTAACTTTAATTGATCACAGAGTTCAATTTATGTGCTTTCTATTTATCTAGTCACGAGGGCCCTGTCTGGCAGTTAACCTGGGCTCATCCTATGTTTGGTAACATTATCGCATCATGTGGTTACGACAGGAAGGTGGTGATATGGCGAGAGACAAATGGCTCGTGGGGCAAGCTATATGAATATCCTAATCATGAGTCGTCAGGTAAGTACCGTATTACATAATACACTCACTGAAAGTCGATGTAGCTCTGTAGATGAGGCGCTCAGCTCATAACCGATAGGTTCCGGGTTGGACTCCCATTGTGGGCACACTAATGTTCTGTCTTACAGATGAGGCAGTAAAAAATGAGGTCATGTGTCACAGCAAGGCACGTAAAAGAGACGTCACTGCTTTGGGTGGGTCTGTTGCAAACGTATGAATTTCTATGAAATGTATCAGGTAGATGCCGTCACCATATACGTGAAATAATCGTGGAATAGCATAAAAGAATAATTAATCAATTGCTATAATTGAAATAAAAAAAGAGTAAGGAGGCTTTACTTATTGTGTCCGCTGGGTATTTATAACACTCATTGCTTTAAAGTGAGAAAGAGGAACAGTATTTAACTAAACTTGTTTCCTCAGCATTTATTAGATTTTAAAATTAAAACCTCAGGACGTCGACCTCGATGTCAACCAGGCTTGGGGTTTGTAGTTGATGCATCCATGTCATTTCTTGTAAACCTCTACAATCAGCCCAGAAATCTGACCAATATATTCCAATTTTAAGACGGATGATTCATTTTAATGATGTCCAATGTATGTGGTCCTGTACAGTACAATTCAGGTGTTTTGGAAAAAATACACAAAACACTGTGGAAAAGTTACACAGAACATTGTGAGAATTCAGGTGTAAATTGACTCGTGCTAGTTCACACCTTAGTATTAAATCACTGTGTTTTGTGTAATGGTCTGTGATAATGTATGAAGAGGTTTAGGTGATCTTTATGATGCAGGTTTGACTATATACAGAGATGCAATACTTGAACAATATAGTGAAATGCATGTGTATCTAAAATGTACTGAGCAAAATGTTGAACAGAATTTTAACAATAAAGCATGTTTAAGGTTAATCTCAACAAGTTTATGTGGTGTTTTGTTTCAGTGAATTCAGTACAGTTTGCATCACCTGAGTTTGGACTCATCCTAGCATGTGGTAGCTCTGATGGCAGCATCTCCATCATCTCTAGTTCAGGTACGAATAACTCAGGTAACTGAAGGTACAAGCCAAGGTAATCAAGGATAGATGTCTAGTTAACTGTTAAACATAAAGTCCAGGTAATTGAAGGTATAAGCCCAGGTAATCAAGGATATATGCCCAGTTAACTATTACATAAAAAGCCTAGGCAACTGAAGGTATATGTCCAAGTAATCAAGGATAGTTGCCAAGCTAATTATTAAAGATAAAAGTCCAGGTAATGCCAAAGTTATAAAACAATAGTCTCTGCCAGCTTGAATTATATAGACCTACTGGTAGGTAATCAAAGATATAAGCTCAAATCACGAAGGATAAAAATACAGATTACTGAAAAAAAAGGAGAGGGCAAGGTATTGACCCATTTGTATTTGAGAATGTTGCTTTCTATATGTTGAGTATTGTTTTGTCCAACCAATGTACAAGTCTAGGTAACTAAAGATGAAATCCAAGATAACGCAAGATATAATCCTAAATCACCAAATATATAAACTCTGGTAACTCAGGGTGATAACAATGTATGATATGAGATAAGATATGTTTTAGCAGTGATAACGGTGTTGACTTTTACTTTCAGGTGATGGAACTTGGGATGCCCAGAAGATTCCAAATGCTCATTCAGTAAGTCTCATGGCTATTCATACCATACTTGCTGTAACATTGTTCATTTATACCTTTGTTATGACTTTCTATTGTTATTGATTTGATCGAACCAGAAAACCAATCAGTAAAATTCATGTGTCTTCTGTGAAAGGTTTATCCAAATTCTTAAAACGAATAATTGAAAGTAAAATACCCAGATAAAAGTATGATAATTCATGCAGTTTACCTTCAATGGGCACCTGACTTCAAATATTAATGGAGATCAGACGTAGCTCAGTCCATCACAGGCTTGGGGTCCTAGGTTCAGACCACTCAGTTGACTTGTTGGTGTTCTTTTTTTTTTTTTTAATTGTGATGAAATATTAAAAAAAATGAAAGACATTATGTCCCAGTAGACAACAGCATGTGAAAGATCCCTCACCATGCAGTGCATTTAGCAGATGCAGTCAAAATATAAGTGAAATATTTGATATAATGTGAAACAAGAAACAAACTTATTACCAGCATATGCTTATCTATGATGTGTTTTTATATGAATTTATGATTTGATTTCTCAGATTGGGTGTAATGCAGTGAGCTGGGCCCCTGCTGTGTCTCCAGGAGCTTTATTGGATCCTACTGGCAGGAATCAACCAATCAAACAACTCGTCTCTGGAGGATGTGATAACCTAGTCAAGATTTGGAAGTAAAAATTTCTGTTCAGTTTTACCACTGACACTGACAATCCTTCGTTTCTAAAATAAAGAATATTTTATAAATGGTATATCATCAGCACAGACCCTCAGTGCCTTGAAATACTTCAATAACTTGAAATGTAAAGGACCTTCAAAATCACTTCCAGTTTCAGTAGATTTGAATTTCCAAAGTTTCATTGTTGTTATGGTACAAATAAAGTTTGTCAAGAAGCATGATGACTTTGAGTTTCCAGAGGGTTTTCAATGTTAGAGATATAGAAGTACCAATGTATGCGTTATATTGAACCTGACAGTAAGTATTTGATTACTAATCCTATGGAGTAGTTTCTAGTTTCTGTAGTAGTCTAATTGTGTGATATTTTCTGCAGGGAAGAAGATGGTCAGTGGAAGGAGGATCATAAGTTAGAAGGTCACAGTGACTGGGTGAGAGACGTGGCCTGGGCGCCCAGTATAGGTCTACCCAAGAGCATCATTGCTTCCTGCTCACAAGTAAGTCCATAACCATTTCATGTTGGCATAGTGGCACATTTGGTCGGGCAAGCAATTTTTGGTCATCATCAGTCTCCAGAATTTCTCCTCTGACATCATGTTGCCACGTCATTTTCTTCTTTATTCATGTGATCTAAACAAATAGTTCCTAAAGGAAAATAATCTTTTACATTATTTTTGGAAAATAATTAGGTATGAACCTAGTAATTATTCTGTGGATGAAAGTATATCCAGAAAAAGAACAGAAAGCAGTATCATAGTGGTGGTGATGATGCAAAGTATAGCTTTGAAGAAAATAATGGAAAATTGTATCATTACTCATACACATAAAAAGTTTTTCTCATGCTTTCACCATAGTCATACTTGATAATTTGTTATCTATGTTTACTTTGCTCTATACATTTTCAACAACTTTTGGCTTAAAAAATTTCAATATCACTATTTGCAAGATTATTACTTGACACCCAGAATATTGTGTCTGTCCAATGGGAAATAAAACAAACATTCCATTTTGGTGGTACTATTTTGTACACTCCAGATTTATAGTCAAAATTGTAAAATTGATTTGTTTGCAGAATTAAAGGGTGAATGTAAATGAATATAAACATACTTTGTTCTGTTCCATTTTAGCCAAATTTTGGTGGTACTATTTTGTACACTCTAGATTTATAGTCGAAATTATAAAATTGATTTGCTTGCAAAATTAAAGAGAGAATGTATATTTTTAGTGTCTGAATTTTTTTAACCTTTGAAATGAAATGCACAATAATTTAAGAGTTGACGTCGAAATCATAGATTGTTGATGTTGAGTTCCTTCCATTATGACATTTTTGACATATATTTGTAGGATTTCAGAGTGATTATTTGGACAAACGATGGAACAACGCGGGATTGGACTTCACAACTTCTGTGTAAATTTAATGATGTAGTATGGCATTTAAGCTGGTCCATTACTGGCAACATACTGGCATGTTCAGGGGGAGACAACAAGGTACGTCAGTTACTGGTTTAGTGTCAGTATTTATAGATTGTAGCTGTCATTTCATAATTGACCCATAGTGTGTGGGACTTTGTTTTTGTAACTTTCAATTATTGAAATTTTTGCCTGGGATTGCTTTCTGTCAACTATATAAGTTTCTTCAAGACAGTCTGCTTTGTTAAGCAATTGGCCCATATTAGGCAAATCACTCACATTGCTCAATGTACATTAAATCACTACATTTTGGTTTAAGTTAAAGATAAATTTTTTGTCAAAATATTCAAAAATAGTTTTGGTGTCAAACAGAAAGAAGTTTGAGAATGTTCAGAATGAGATTGGTAACATTAAAAGTCTTATCATGATAAGATGTCGTTTTTCCATCGGATTATTTCTGTGTGTCTGTGTAAGTGGTTTTATTTATTTTTTTTTCCCGAAAACATCCTCATTGATGGAGAAATTGGATTACTCAAAATAGAGATGTGTTAATTACTCTTAGGTCTGATTTTTTTCCATTATCTTTTACCTATAGAATTTGAATAAATAAATTTGTGGTAATTAAGGAACAATGAAAATGGTTCAATCTGAATTCTTTTTGATAAGAACACCTCTATTTTCTCATTTAGGTGAGTTTATGGAAAGAAAATCTGGAAGGTCAATGGATATGCATCAGCGATGTCAACAAAGGTCAAGGTCAAATCACAGATGGACAGAGGTCATCAAGCTAACAAAACCTCACTGAGGAGTTACTGGACAGATATAATTTATCGCCTTTTATTAGCAAAATGAGTCAAAGACTGGAACAAAGAAGGACTTCCAACACAGGTTGACTTTGACCTTAAAAGTTGTTAGTTTTATTCTTTGAGCATTTTAATTTCAAGTATAACTACATGTATGATACCAAAACAAAACTTTCAGCAATGGCCATGTTAATATTTCTTGTTATTATTATCCAGTCGAGTTCTGCATGTGTAAGAACCATTATTTTGCCACACAAGTCAATATTAAACAAATTATTTTATTACATGTACTTGTATCTACTTGACATATTTGTACAGTGAAAGAGATTGTATGCATGAGAGAATGTGAGAATGTTTGTATGTTATAAATTGAAAAATGTCGTTGTTCGGTGTCATGTCATTAAAATTTCATCAACCTTGGTCATTCTGTTTATTTATATGCCAGCACTGAAAAAAAGTATACATGCTTTCAATGTATTAGGAGCAATGCATAAGTCCACAGATTCGGATTATATACTTTGAACTGCTGGGAGGTTGGAATAGTTTTATCTCATCTGCTTTTCTTTTATTTTGTCGAAGCCGGCGTGGCCTAGTGGAGCTCGTCTCTTGATCGGGAGGCCGGGGTTCGAGTCCCGCTCTGGTCGAACAATATTTCCAAGCAACTTGCCTGTATACCTGGTATACCTGAAGCAATCTGTACCTTCTGATTGTGACAACATACCTATATACCTGAACCAATCTGTACCTTCTGATTGTGACAACATACCTGTATACCTGAACCAATCTGTACCTTCTGATTGTGACAACATACCTGTATACCTGAACCAATCTGTACCTTCTGATTGTGAAGTAAATGGCCAATGACAACGCAGGAGATGTTTGAGAGATCTTTAATACATAGTATTACTACCAATGATCTATACACAAATATTGCACGTGCATTGCATATTTCATTTGATTTCAATACAACAGTTTATCACAAGAAACCATATCTATAATCAACCATAGTCACAATACACAAGTCTTCACTATAGTCATATACTGTGCTATGACTGGAAATCTATAACAATACAGAGAGAAACGAGTTCTGACCTTAACTTCTATGACAGGAAGCAAGTTCAGAGTTATTATGCTACAGAAGTGTGCTAAATTCTACAGACCTTGTACCATGAATGTCAATATACAGAGTATGAACAATCAGCTGGACCACTACGTGGCACTAATTGTATGAAATCTATCGCAGTAGTCCAGTTGAACTGCCATACCTGACTGGAATGAGTTTTATGAGTTGTAACACAAACAAGTTCCGATCTCGGTATTATACATGTATATATAATACAGACATTGGTTAAAATCTATGAATCACTAGGGAGATTATGATACGATACACAAGTGAGTTTTTGAGATGACACACAACTTCATGATTTTCTTACCAAAAAAAAAAAAGCCATACATAAACGTAAATTCAGATCTCGGTTATTGGAAAAAGTTTCGCCATTTTATGATACAAAAGCAAATACAAAGGTCTTCAGACCTCCATGATAAACACGTAAAATAAAAATATAATTTCTAACAATAATGCACACACTGCCATCACATTTTTATCTTTTATGGGTTTGTTTTTATTGTTTTAAAATGCAACAGAATTAATTTTGAAAACTGGCACCACTAATTTCATTACTTGGGTCAATTCAGCTTAATAAGTACATTAACATCCATGGTCAGCCAGTAACATGGAGCGGGTGGGAGGAATTTATTTTTCAATTTTTATTACCTGAGAAAAAATATTGATGACGGGTGTTTTTGTCAAAAGATGGATGTCAAGCTAGGCTTTTTTGTCGTAGATAGATTCGATCAAGGTAATGCTTTAATCTCGTTTCTTAACCGAAAATGGGATCAAAAGTATAAATACGGGTCTCAGACATGAAAATTTCTGGAAATGGTAAATTTTGCCAAAGTTAAAAAAAAATCTAGGTAGACTGATTTTTGAGGGGCTGGCAAGGATGACAATCTATCAATAATTAAGTTGAATTGGCCTTACAAAATGTACATTGAAATTATCATGTGGTTTCAGCATTTCAATGTGTATTTGCCTGAAAACCATTAATTATTAGCTTTTACAGACGTACAAAAAATCTTCACATCAAATTAGACTTTAAATTTTCTTGTTTGTTAAACATAAGTGCAATAACAAAAATTTGAAAAAAAAGTCCAAAACTCTGCAACAATTTCAGAATTTGGTCCCATGCAAGTCCTGACTGTAGGATAAACTAATGATGTGAGATTCAGATAAAAAAATTTAACCTAATTACACCCTTAAGTTCCTGTCTACTCAGATTACCAGTGTAAAATAATGAAATTAAAGATACACTAATCAGTCAAAAGATCTATACACTAAGTTCTATATTCATAAGAATAGTCCTTATTCCACACTAAACTTGGAAAGTTGGAATTAATGACACAGTTTTATGCACATGATTAGTTCAAATATCTTCCACTTGAAACAGAAACTAGATCCCATGCTTAATTTACAGATCAAAAACGAGAATAAAATTAATACTTATGCTCGGTATACCTATAAAAGAACATGCATAACACGAAAATAATGGTTATGAATAACTCATAACCTTTACAATGTACAATGTAAACAAAACCAGAAACAACTAAACATGGTATGGTCAGATTGTGAAGCAGTGATATCAAAAACTGAAAAGCTCAGAAAAGGCAAGCAGATCCAATGATATTAAACTATTAGAAATTGACATAATAACTCAATTTTCAAGTTTGAACTAAAACTTTGAAGGAAATATTCAAAATTTTTTATGAGAGTTGATTTACTGATAACTTGTATACCATGTGCTGAGGAAAAGTGGTTAAGTGGTTGGCTTACGGAGAAGATGATCAGAGTTTGACATCTGGAGTGCGACACTATGGTGAAGAGGTTGGTTAAATGGTTACCTTCTCATGTCATGTCACGAAATAGCTGAACGATAGCTGAAAGCAACATAAAACCCCAGTGAACCAACCAGCCAGCAATGTATTGGCGTTGTAATGTTTTAAAGTCAAATTTGAAGGTTTTATCTCGAGATGGTTATTCTGCCTCTTCAGGTGGAGGATATGTGAAATCTTGCACAACAAAGCTATACATTTTAAATATCAGTTTCTTTTTCATAGTTAAGGTCAGATCTGTAGATGAAGCTTAAAAGATCTCATCATGCTCTATCTGCATGTAAAATATAAAAAAGTGCGTATCTTCCTTGAAAGATTTGAATACAATTGCTAAATCAGTTTTTAATGCATAATAGGCATCAATAGACTATTTCCAAGTTACATCCAAACTACATACATTGCATACTTTGGTAATATTTTATTTATGACATAATAATCTTATCTTTGGATACAAAACAACGTCACAATCAGTTGTCCGTAGTCTGACATGTTAAATTTAGATTTTTAACGGTACTTTCCAATTACTTGAAAATGGCCTATTCATAGATCATTTTTACTTCACAATCTGGCCATAAAAAAGATATACTAAAACATTGATCTCTACAACAACTCTACAACAAACTCTACAGCTTGTAGATTTTTAACAACAAAAATATAAACAATATAAATAAAAACCGGATTTCTATTGACATCTGAGCTAAACTATTGCTGAGCACTATCGCCATGGATACTTGTACAATAAGAGATCAAGAATTGGGACAAATCAGAGAAAAATAAAATGACATACACAGACATGGTTATGGAATGCTGAGGTGTTCTCCTAGACCTTAAACATCAACAAGATAGAAAAAAATAAAGATAACATGATGATAAAATTTGTATATACAAAGTCTTCTTAAACAAAAACAAAATCTGGAATCAACAATATATCTATAATATTTTACAGAAGGAAATCTCTATAGAAGCTTTGACTTTACGGTAACATCTTCATTATCTGATCTAGGACTTCATTACTTGCAGTTATTCTCCTCCTGTCTCCAATCATTAAAATATTTTTAATTCATTACTTTTTCTTTTTATTTACACATATCATGTGTACGAAACTTTGTTAGGCTTTATAGGGCATTTGTCTGGTAGAGCTTCATATTTCAATGATAGTGAAAATTTTACCGGACCAAGCCAATTTTTGCCAGAAATGTCAGGTGGTCAGGTGGGTTTGGGAAACACTGACATGTGATATTTGCATTCCTTTTTCAGAATGTTGGCAAATTTGTTGAACCAATTATCTACTAGGAGGTTGCTTTTAACTGATGTAAAATCTAAACCGACGCTGACAATTTCTCTATTTCTCTTTTATTTAATTATACAGTAAGTTTTAAAATCAAAATTAGAGAACCTTTGGTCTTTTTCACAACCATTAAATGTTTCAGAAGCATATATACATAAATAAATGTATAATTATAATTATGTTCCTAATCTTTTTCTTCATTTATTGATCCAAACTACCTAATTTTTTTCTTATGATTTCTTAGAGTAAATTGGTCCCTTACACTTTTAGGTGCAAGTTTTTAACATTACCACATTAAAAAACGACAATCTGTATTCGGATGGGGTGTTCAGATGGGGTGTTTCTTGTAAGAGTTTTCTAGAGTCTCCAGGTCACTCACATCAAATCAAAATGTTTGAACCTTAAAAAACCTTACCAATCATTTATCCTTTCTTTTATCAATGAAAAGATAGGGTGCAAAATCTTTATCACATGCTTAAATAAAAGCCACTTAAGCCTCCCTTAGGTATTTTTCTAATAGTTCTTTGGTTCTTTGTGAATGCTACTGGATCACTGCAGTGGGGATTCACATTGGTCTCGTTACATCGGTCATCGGTGAACATGCTACAGAACCATGGTAGTGAAGTATCACATCTGCCCCATCAAATACAAATCACCCACTGTCCAAGCAATGTGGAGAAGATGCTGGTGGTTTGTGGGATAACATACACAGAATTATACGTTTAATTTTTTCTTTATGGCGAAACATTGGTTCACATACTATGGTAGTTGGTTGTCCATATGAAATAAGACTTTTGGAACACTGTAGCATAGAGAATATGCTTCACAAAAAGCAGAAATTTCTTACAATACTAGATCAGCAAACCGACACTGAACACAAGGTTCTATAGAATACTAGTATCTCACTGATTAAGGGTTGCTGTATTTTGCTATAGCTTATTTAACTTCATGGTTTTCTAGCTGCATAATGGTTAATAACGGTAATGTGAAATTTTCTTCTTTCAATGTAAGCAGAAACTGCTTGTTGCACTTGTAAGTGGCAATGAGGACACTTAAACACTTCGCTCGGACTAATCTGATTCATCTCCACTAGCCTGACTTCCTGTACCGCTGCTTGCGCCCCCTATACTACTTCCCCCACCACTCAAGAAGCGGGATGTACGGCTATTCTCTGATTGGGTAACTGACTGTGTTGCTTCCTCCACCTAGAATAATTAAAACACAATCATAAACCTTGCTGCTTTTTCATATCTATAAATAAATCCAGATGGTCATTATACCAGCTATAAAATCATGAACTCAGGTTGTTAGAAGACAGAGATATTTTTGACAGTGGTTTAAAATAGATGGTTGGCTGGGGTTTTACAATATTTTCTGTAATATCATGACATGGAAGCAGGGGGTAGCCAACCAATGAAAACAAATGATATAATTTTCAAGTTCAGTATCTCAAACAGAAGTCTGTTGAAGCATTTATTAGCTTTACCTACTAGAGATATGCATGATCACAGAAAAGTATGAAAATCCCACACTTTACAATCAAAACGAAGTGATCATCATAGCTAATGCCTCATAGAAATTGTTTAAAGATTAAGATCAGGGCAGTTAGTTCCAAAGTTATGAGACAGTTCAAAAGCTATGATATTACCAAGAAAGAGCACACTGCCATTATTTATAAGCAGACATTTTTGTGAATACTGTGTGGTTTTTGTTTGAGATCCTCGTTACTTATTGACAGACTTCATTCACTGACTAAACTACACACCGTTTGATGTGTCTCTGTTGACAGCAGACATTTTATACTCACTTGGAGTCAACTAGTGCTGTCGAAATGGGACAAATCTCCCTACCCTGTGGCAACATCAGTTGAAACATGCAATAATTCAACCTAAAATATATCACTGGTATAAGTGTAATGGATGTCTCACTTGTGCATTTTGAGAAGCTTACTTTGTTAAACAAACAGACAGGGTGGTTCCTATATAACCCCTAAAACTTCCTTTGCAGGGGTATAACTACACACTGTTTGATGTGTCTGTACTTAGGACATAGTATACTGACCTGCAGTCTACTACACACTGTTTGATGTGTCTGTACTTAGGACATTATATACTGACCTGTAGTCTACTATACACTGTTTGATGTGTCTGTACTTAGGACATTATATACTGACCTGCAGTCTACTACACACTGTTTGATGTGTCTGTACTTAGGACATTATATACTGACCTGCAGTCTACTACACACTGTTTGATGTGTCTGTACTTAGGACATTATATACTGACCTGTAGTCTACTACACACTGTTTGATGTGTCTGTACTTAGGACATTATATACTGACCTGCAGTCTACTACACACTGTTTGATGTGTCTGTACTTAGGACATTATATACTGACCTGCAGTCTACTACACACTGTTTGATGTGTCTGTACTTAGGACATTATATACTGACCTGTAGTCTACTACACACTGTTTGATGTGTCTGTACTTAGGACATTATATACTGACCTGCAGTCTACTACACACTGTTTGATGTGTCTATACTTAGGACATTATATACTGACCTGCAGTCTACTACACACTGTTTGATGTGTCTTTGTACTTAGGACATTATATACTGACCTGCAGTCTACTACACACTGTTTGATGTGTCTGTACTTAGGACATTATATACTGACCTGTAGTCTACTACACACTGTTTGATGTGTCTGTACTTAGGACATTATATACTGACCTGCAGTCTACTACACACTATTTGATGTGTCTGTACTTAGGACATAATATACTGACCTGCAGTCTACTACACACTGTTTGATGTGTCTGTACTTAGGACATTATATACTGACCTGTAGTCTACTACACACTGTTTGATGTGTCTGTACTTAGGACATTATATACTGACCTGTAGTCTACTACACACTGTTTGATGTGTCTGTACTTAGGACATTATATACTGACCTGCAGTCTACTACACACTGTTTGATGTGTCTGTACTTAGGACATTATATACTGACCTGCAGTCTACTACACACTGTTTGATGTGTCTGTACTTAGGACATTATATACTGACCTGCAGTCTACTACACACTGTTTGATGTGTCTGTACTTAGGACATTATATACTGACCTGCAGTCTACTACACACTATTTGATGTGTCTGTACTTAGGACATTATATACTGACCTGCAGTCTACTACACACTGTTTGATGTGTCTGTACTTAGGACATTATATACTGACCTGCAGTCTACTACACACTGTTTGATGTGTCTGTACTTAGGACATTATATACTGACCTGCAGTCTACTACACACTGTTTGATGTGTCTGTACTTAGGACATTATATACTGACCTGTAGTCTACTACACACTGTTTGATGTGTCTGTACTTAGGACATTATATACTGACCTGCAGTCTACTACACACTGTTTGATGTGTCTGTACTTAGGACATAATATACTGACCTGCAGTCTACTACACACTGTTTGATGTGTCTGTACTTAGGACATTATATACTGACCTGTAGTCTACTACACACTGTTTGATGTGTCTGTACTTAGGACATTATATACTGACCTGTAGTCTACTACACACTATTTGATGTGTCTGTACTTAGGACATTATATACTGACCTGCAGTCTACTACACACTGTTTGATCTGTCTGTACTTAGGACATGATATACTGACCTGTAGTCTACTACACACTGTTTGATGTGTCTGTACTTAGGACATTATATACTGACCTGCAGTCTACTACACACTGTTTGGTGTGTCTGTACTTAGGACATTATATACTGACCTGCAGTCTACTACACACTGTTTGGTGTGTCTGTACTTAGGACATTATATACTGACCTGTAGTCTACTACACACTGTTTGATGTGTCTGTACTTAGGACATTATATACTGACCTGTAGTCTACTACACACTGTTTGATGTGTCTGTACTTAGGACATTATATACTGACCTGCAGTCTACTACACACTGTTTGATGTGTCTGTACTTAGGACATTATATACTGACCTGCAGTCTACTACACACTATTTGATGTGTCTGTACTTAGGACATTATATACTGACCTGCAGTCTACTACACACTGTTTGATGTGTCTGTACTTAGGACATTATATACTGACCTGTAGTCTACTACACACTGTTTGATGTGTCTGTACTTAGGACATTATATACTGACCTGCAGTCTACTACACACTGTTTGGTGTGTCTGTACTTAGGACATTATATACTGACCTGTAGTCTACTACACACTGTTTGATGTGTCTGTACTTAGGACATAATATACTGACCTGCAGTCTACTACACACTGTTTGGTGTGTCTTTGTACTTAGGACATTATATACTGACCTGCAGTCTACTACACACTGTTTGATGTGTCTGTACTTAGGACATTAAATACTGACCTGTAGTCTACTACACACTGTTTGATCTGTCTGTACTTAGGACATTATATACTGACCTGCAGTCTACTACACACTGTTTGATGTGTCTGTACTTAGGACATTATATACTGATCTGTAGTCTACTACACACTGTTTGATGTGTCTGTACTTAGGACATAATACACTGACCTGCAGTCTACTACACACTATTTGATGTGTCTGTACTTAGGACATTATATACTGACCTGCAGTCTACTACACACTGTTTGATGTGTCTGTACTTAGGACATTATATACTGACCTGTAGTCTACTACACACTGTTTGATGTGTCTGTACTTAGGACATTATATACTGACCTGCAGTCTACTACACACTGTTTGATGTGTCTGTACTTAGGACATTATATACTGACCTGTAGTCTACTACACACTGTTTGATGTGTCTGTACTTAGGACATTATATACTGACCTGCAGTCTACTACACACTGTTTGATGTGTCTGTACTTAGGACATTATATACTGACCTGCAGTCTACTACACACTGTTTGATGTGTCTGTACTTTGGACATTATATACTGACCTGTAGTCTACTACACACTGTTTGATGTGTCTGTACTTAGGACATTATATACTGACCTGCAGTCTACTACACACTGTTTGATGTGTCTGTACTTAGGACATTATATACTGACCTGTAGTCTACTACACACTGTTTGATGTGTCTGTACTTAGGACATTATATACTGACCTGCAGTCTACTACACACTATTTGATGTGTCTGTACTTAGGACATTATATACTGACCTGTAGTCTACTACACACTGTTTGATGTGTCTGTACTTAGGACATTATATACTGACCTGCAGTCTACTACACACTATTTGATGTGTCTGTACTTAGGACATTATATACTGACCTGTAGTCTACTACACACTGTTTGATGTGTCTGTACTTAGGACATAATATACTGACCTGCAGTCTACTACACACTGTTTGATGTGTCTGTACTTAGGACATAATATACTGACCTGCAGTCTACTACACACTGTTTGGTGTGTCTTTGTACTTAGGACATTATATACTGACCTGCAGTCTACTACACACTGTTTGATGTGTCTTTGTACTTAGGACATTATATACTGACCTGTAGTCTACTACACACTGTTTGATGTGTCTGTACTTAGGACATAATATACTGACCTGCAGTCTACTACACACTATTTGATGTGTCTGTACTTAGGACATTAAATACTGACCTGTAGTCTACTACACACTGTTTGATCTGTCTGTACTTAGGACATTATATACTGACCTGTAGTCTACTACACACTGTTTGATGTGTCTGTACTTAGGACATTATATACTGACCTGCAGTCTACTACACACTATTTGATGTGTCTGTACTTAGGACATTATATACTGACCTGCAGTCTACTACACACTGTTTGATGTGTCTGTACTTAGGACATTATATACTGACCTGTAGTCTACTACACACTGTTTGATGTGTCTGTACTTAGGACATTATATACTGACCTGCAGTCTACTACACACTGTTTGGTGTGTCTGTACTTAGGACATTATATACTGACCTGCAGTCTACTACACACTGTTTGGTGTGTCTGTACTTAGGACATTATATACTGACCTGTAGTCTACTACACACTGTTTGATGTGTCTGTACTTAGGACATTATATACTGACCTGTAGTCTACTACACACTGTTTGGTGTGTCTGTACTTAGGACATTATATA
This sequence comes from Pteria penguin, assembly GCA_035048485.1. Taxonomy (NCBI): domain Eukaryota; kingdom Metazoa; phylum Mollusca; class Bivalvia; order Pterioida; family Pteriidae; genus Pteria; species Pteria penguin. The sequence continues at coordinate 1,558,929 of CM068588.1, read as the reverse complement.
CTGACCTGCAGTCTACTACACACTATTTGATGTGTCTGTACTTAGGACATTATATACTGACCTGTAGTCTACTACACACTGTTTGATGTGTCTGTACTTAGGACATTATATACTGACCTGTAGTCTACTACACACTGTTTGATGTGTCTGTACTTAGGACATTATATACTGACCTGTAGTCTACTACACACTGTTTGATGTGTCTGTACTTAGGACATTATATACTGACCTGCAGTCTACTACACACTGTTTGATGTGTCTGTACTTAGGACATTATATACTGACCTGTAGTCTACTACACACTGTTTGATGTGTCTGTACTTAGGACATTATATACTGACCTGCAGTCTACTACACACTGTTTGGTGTGTCTGTACTTAGGACATTATATACTGACCTGCAGTCTACTACACACTGTTTGATGTGTCTGTACTTAGGACATTATATACTGACCTGTAGTCTACTACACACTGTTTGATGTGTCTGTACTTAGGACATTATATACTGACCTGTAGTCTACTACACACTGTTTGATGTGTCTGTACTTAGGACATTATATACTGACCTGTAGTCTACTACACACTGTTTGATGTGTCTGTACTTAGGACATTATATACTGACCTGCAGTCTACTACACACTGTTTGATGTGTCTGTACTTAGGACATTATATACTGACCTGTAGTCTACTACACACTGTTTGATGTGTCTGTACTTAGGACATTATATACTGACCTGCAGTCTACTACACACTGTTTGATGTGTCTGTACTTAGGACATTATATACTGACCTGCAGTCTACTACACACTGTTTGATGTGTCTGTACTTAGGACATTATATACTGACCTGTAGTCTACTACACACTGTTTGATGTGTCTGTACTTAGGACATTATATACTGACCTGCAGTCTACTACACACTGTTTGATGTGTCTGTACTTAGGACATTATATACTGACCTGCAGTCTACTACACACTGTTTGATGTGTCTGTACTTAGGACATTATATACTGACCTGTAGTCTACTACACACTGTTTGATGTGTCTGTACTTAGGACATTATATACTGACCTGCAGTCTACTACACACTGTTTGATGTGTCTGTACTTAGGACATTATATACTGACCTGTAGTCTACTACACACTGTTTGATGTGTCTGTACTTAGGACATTATATACTGACCTGCAGTCTACTACACACTGTTTGATGTGTCTGTACTTAGGACATTATATACTGACCTGTAGTCTACTACACACTGTTTGATGTGTCTGTACTTAGGACATTATATACTGACCTGCAGTCTACTACACACTGTTTGATGTGTCTGTACTTAGGACATTATATACTGACCTGCAGTCTACTACACACTGTTTGATGTGTCTGTACTTAGGACATGGTATACTGACCTGCAGTCTACTACACACTGTTTGATGTGTCTGTACTTAGGACATTATATACTGACCTGCAGTCTACTACACACTGTTTGATGTGTCTGTACTTAGGACATTATATACTGACCTGTAGTCTACTACACACTGTTTGATGTGTCTGTACTTAGGACATTATATACTGACCTGCAGTCTACTACACACTGTTTGATGTGTCTGTACTTAGGACATTATATACTGACCTGCAGTCTACTACACACTGTTTGATGTGTCTGTACTTAGGACATTATATACTGACCTGCAGTCTACTACACACTGTTTGATGTGTCTGTACTTAGGACATTATATACTGACCTGCAGTCTACTACACACTGTTTGATGTGTCTGTACTTAGGACATTATATACTGACCTGCAGTCTACTACACACTGTTTGATGTGTCTGTACTTAGGACATTATATACTGACCTGCAGTCTACTACACACTGTTTGATGTGTCTGTACTTAGGACATTATATACTGACCTGCAGTCTACTACACACTGTTTGATGTGTCTGTACTTAGGACATTATATACTGACCTGCAGTCTACTACACACTGTTTGATGTGTCTGTACTTAGGACATTATATACTGACCTGCAGTCTACTACACACTGTTTGATGTGTCTGTACTTAGGACATTATATACTGACCTGCAGTCTACTACACACTGTTTGATGTGTCTGTACTTAGGACATTATATACTGACCTGCAGTCTACTACACACTGTTTGATGTGTCTGTACTTAGGACATTATATACTGACCTGCAGTCTACTACACACTGTTTGATGTGTCTGTACTTAGGACATTATATACTGACCTGCAGTCTACTACACACTGTTTGGTGTGTCTGTACTTAGGACATTATATACTGACCTGCAGTCTACTACACACTGTTTGATGTGTCTGTACTTAGGACATTATATACTGACCTGCAGTCTACTACACACTGTTTGATGTGTCTGTACTTAGGACATTATATACTGACCTGCAGTCTACTACACACTGTTTGATGTGTCTGTACTTAGGACATTATATACTGACCTGCAGTCTACTACACACTGTTTGATGTGTCTGTACTTAGGACATTATATACTGACCTGCAGTCTACTACACACTGTTTGATGTGTCTGTACTTAGGACATTATATACTGACCTGCAGTCTACTACACACTGTTTGATGTGTCTGTACTTAGGACATTATATACTGACCTGCAGTCTACTACACACTGTTTGATGTGTCTGTACTTAGGACATTATATACTGACCTGTAGTCTACTACACACTGTTTGATGTGTCTGTACTTAGGACATTATATACTGACCTGCAGTCTACTACACACTGTTTGGTGTGTCTTTGTACTTAGGACATTATCAGGCACTCCTTGTAATTCAAAGTCTGAGAAGATTTTCTGAAAAGCATCAATATTATTTACATAAACACTTACAAGCTACGAGAAAATCAAAGTATTTAGATCCTGTTCAAGACCAACAGATTAACTCTTGATTTTAACATTACTGTTTGTTTTGTATCGTAGAAGATGATGGCTGAAGTGATTGATTTTCAGCATTAAGTATACAATGCTAGCGTATAGTGCTTCAAATTTCAACCTATGCAATAGATTCATCATAGAAAGAGGAACCTTTAAGGTGTCCCTTGTCACCTGTATGTGTACCAGTAATAATAATATCCCTTGTCACCTGTATGTGTAATTATAATATCATCTACCGTAACACAACTAATTAGAGTCACCACAATGGATGGGTCTGTCCCTCTGTCAAACATACCGCTGACACAACATATCTTTGTTGGCAGTACATGTATTTAAATTCATTACAATATAAATCTGCTACTATAAACAGTTTAAGACTTACAAATTATTCGAAATTTCTTGAAATGTTGAAGTTCGAAAAATGTGAAGTAAATTGACACAGTCCTACTATCTATTAATAATCATGGTAAATTACAGGGTTAAGCTTTCACTGGTGGTGGTCAGCATACTGGGGCCAGTTGTTCAAAACATTAACCACTGATTAAGCTAACCAGTGGTTAAAGTTTGAGAGACAATCTAATTTATAAGATTTCTGTGTAAATATCTAAATTACTTTACAATGCTGGTTACATATGCTGCAAATCGGTACACAGACTATGATTTAAAGTCTTCTCATTTCAAAGATATAGTAAGATGAAATTCAACCATTGGTTAGCTTAACCAGTGGTTAAAGTTTCGAACAACTGGCCCCTGGTTAATTAATATAGATAAAGTGAAAGGTCAAGATCATAAAGCTATAAATAACCATGATGAAGGAATGAGCTTACATTATTAAAAATCATCATACAGGTTAGCCAATACTGAAAGAGAAAGGTCAAGGTCATACAATCTATTCATAATCATGATAGTAACTTACTCTATCAATAGTCATCAAAGAGGTTAGTTGATGTCAATGAAGTTAAAGGTGAAGGTCATACAATCTATAAATAAGCATGAGGAGATTCAGAATTGAGCTTACTCTGTTAATGGTCATCATACAGGTTAATTGATATGGATGAAGTGAAAGGTCAAGGCGGTCTGTCAGCCAATCACAGATCATCTTCATTTGACCGGTATACCATTGCTGTAATAGACAAAGCATGCTGGGATATCACACACAGATCAAGTCTTTACTTATCTATGATGTAGGTATAATCATTTAGGCATGATTCATGACTAGGTAAAGACAAATGTATTCTCAGAAAGGAAAGTGGACAATCAAATGTCCAGTTAATTACGGACTAGGCTCATCACAAACTTCTTCTTTTTCGTATTTTACACGTGTAGGTAGGTACTGGTGCAGTATTAACTAGAGCTACCCTGACGGGACAAATACCCTCAATGGTAACAAAGTTCATATATGTAGTAATTCATACCAAGATGCATCACTGATAGAAATGTAATAGAAGTACCAGTTTATAACATTTTGAGAAACTTACTATGTTAAACTTCTTCACCAGACAGACAGATGGACAGGGTGGTTCCTATATAACCCCCAGCAGGGGTATAATAAACCTACCTCAAATATTGATAAAGTAAACAATTCATCTGCGATTTTCTGCCTGAGCTGGTCCAAGTTTCCTCTCATAAAATCAACATACGATCTGCCTAATTCATTCACTGGTTTCTGAAAAATTGGCAATTATCATTATTTTCTCAATGAACTCATATTCTATTCATGTTTGTTGTTTTACATTGATTTTTTAAATTTTTGCACCAACAATGCACGGTTCAAATTCTAATCTGCACAGCTTGTAAGCACCTTGCCATTGACAGGTGCTCTTATATTGTTGTGCATGGGACATGGTAAAAAAAACCCTGTGTGACTTAAATTCCTTGCCTTTATGAACTCTTCTCTAAAATATTTTCTTTACAAAACATCAAATTTTCATTTTTAAATAATTATGTTAATTTTCAGTCTCCACAATGAGTATTCCTAAAATGTACTTTTTATTCAATTTTGGGTTTACACCTACAAAGAAGCATAACCCTTGGCAAGACATTGATTTTAAAGGTTTAAAAGATCTAGTACATGTATTTAGAATTTATAGCTGACAATGCTGCTGAATAATAATATAGATACAGTAACACTGTATTAGTATTGTCCTGTGACTGAATACTTACTGTTAAGGAAAGAATAGAGGAAAAGAAAGTCCCTTCATCATACCGTGCAAGTTTACTTAGAACCGATTCCAAAACTGATAGAAGCTGTAAACAAAGTAATTAATTCAGTATTTTGTTTGTGTTAAGTTGTGGAGAGGAACCATATAGTTTGCAAAATATATATTTAACAATATTACAAAGTTTTTCATGGATGTACTGTAACTCAACAATCTGATTCATATTAAAATCTCATGAACTCAGAATATCAACATGACTGAAGTCCCAAAGTTAGGAAAAATTTGTACTTGTGTATCCACCATACAGCAACATAATAAGCTTTGTTCACACGACTCCTCTCTTCACACCACTCTAGTGAGAGATGTCAGACATCCTCTAGCCATTAACTGTCACTATAGTGAGAGATGTCAGACATCCTCTAGCCATTAACTGTCACTCTAGTGAGAGATGTCAGACATCCTCTAGCCATTAACTGTCACTCCAGTGAGAGATGTCAGACATCCTCTAGCCATTAACCGTCACTCTAGTGAGAGATGTCAGACATCCTCTAGCCATTAACCGTCACTCTAGTGAGAGATGTCAGACATCCTCTAGCCATTAACTGTCACTCTAGTGAGAGATGTCAGACATCCTCTAGCCATTAACTGTCACTCTAGTGAGAGATGTCAGACATCCTCTAGCCATTAACCGTCACTCTAGTGAGAGATGTCAGACATCCTCTAGCCATTAACTGTCACTCTAGTGAGAGATGTCAGACATCCTCTAGCCATTAACTGTCACTCTAGTGAGAGATGTCAGACATCCTCTAGCCATTAACTGTCACTCTAGTGAGAGATGTCAGACATCCTCTAGCCATTAACTGTCACTCCAGTGAGAGATGTCAGACATCCTCTAGCCATTAACTGTCACTCTAGGGAGAGATGTCAGACATCCTCTAGCCATTAACTGTCACTCTAGGGAGAGATGTCAGACATCCTCTAGCCATTAACTGTCACTCTAGTGAGAGATGTCAGACATCCTCTAGCCATTAACTGTCACTCTAGTGAGAGATGTCAGACATCCTCTAGCCATTAACCGTCACTCTAGTGAGAGATGTCAGACATCCTCTAGCCATTAACTGTCACTCTAGTGAGAGATGTCAGACATCCTCTAGCCATTAACTGTCACTCTAGTGAGAGATGTCAGACATCCTCTAGCCATTAACTGTCACTCTAGTGAGAGATGTCAGACCTCCTCTAGCCATTAACCATCACTCTAGTGATAGATGTCAGACATCCTCTAGCCATTAACTGTCACTCTAGTGAGAGATGTCAGACATCCTCTAGCCATTAACTGTCACTCTAGTGAGAGATGTCAGACATCCTCTAGCCATTAACCGTCACTCTAGAGCCGTTAACTGTCACTCTAGTGAGAGATGTCAGACATCCTCTAGCCATTAACTGTCACTCTAGAGAGAGAAGTCAGACATCCTCTAGCCATTATCTGTCACTTTAGAGAGAGATGTCAGACATCCTCTAACCATTAACTGTCACTCTAGTGAGAGATGTCAGACATCCTCTAGCCATTATCTGTCACTCTAGAGAGAGATGTCAGACATCCTCTAACCATTAACTGTCACTCTAGTGAGAGATGTCAGACATCCTCTAGCCATTAACTGTCACTCTAGTGAGAGATGTCAGACATCCTCTAGCCATTAACTGTCACTCTAGTGAGAGATGTCAGACATCCTCTAGCCATTAACTGTCACTCTAGTGAGAGATGTCAGACATCCTCTAGCCATTAACTGTCACTCTAGTGAGAGATGTCAGACATCCTCTAACCATTAACTGTCACTCTAGTGAGAGATGTCAGACATCCTCTAGCCATTAACTGTCACTCTAGAGAGAGATGTCAGACATCCTCTAGCCATTAACCGTCACTCTAGTGAGAGATGTCAGACATCCTCTAGCCATTAACTGTCACTCTAGTGAGAGATGTCAGACATCCTCTAGCCATTAACTGTCACTCTAGTGAGAGATGTCAGACATCCTCTAGTCATTAACTGTCACTGAACTTTTATCAAACACTTTTCTTACGGCATATTAAGCCGGTGTGGCTCAGTGGATGAGGTTCTCAGCTCATGGCCGAGAGGTCCTGGGTTTAACTCTAGCCATGGGCACACAGGTGTCCTGTGAAAACACACGTCACGTGTCACTGTAGGCGTGGCACATAAAAGATCCCTCACTGCTTCGGGTGGGTCCAATGCAAAGGTAAAAATTTCTGTGCAATGCATCAGGCAGATGCCATCATCATATACGAGAAATAATCGTGGAATGACGTACTACAATAATTAATCAATTAATCAACCAGATAAATAAGAAGTCGATACATTTTGGTTGACCGAGCATTCATTACATTACCTTCTCTATGAGGCATTTGACCATCTGTGTCTGGACTCGGTCAAGAAAGTCCTCTATCTTCGTGTGATACTGGTGCTGAAAAACACAACATGAGTAAACCTATAGAATACAAACAAGGGCACTTCACAGGTGACCTTAATCAACAAATGACCTCCACTGAGTTTCATAAACAGATGACATTACAAGCATAACAGAGTTACTGGTACTGACAGGTGACTCATTCTACAATACTGACTTATTAGATGGTACTGACAGGTGACTCACTCTATGGTACTGACTTATTAGATGGTACTTACAGGTGACTCATTCTACAATACTGACTTATTAGATGGTATTGACAGGTGACTCATTCTACGGTACTGACTTATTAGATGGTACTGACAGGTGACTCACTCTATGGTACTGACTTATTAGATGGTACTTACAGGTGACTCATTCTACAATACTGACTTATTAGATGGTATTAACAGGTGACTCATTCTACAGTACTGACTTATTAGATGGTACTAACAGGTGACTCATTCTACGCTATGGACTTATTAGATGGTATTGACAGGTGACTCATTCTACATTACTGATTTATTAGATGGTACTGACAGGTGAATCATTCTATGGTACTGACTTATTAGATGGTAATGACAGGTGACTCATTTCATGGCACTGACTTATTAAATGGTATTTACAGTGCATTACTATTGTTAATTTTTGTTAACACTTAACCATATTGCATTGCTGAAAAATGCTTTTTTATGTGCTGTCCAACTTCTAAAGGTGCTTGCTTTTCATCAAAAACAATTGACTTACATCCTATATGAGGAAAGGTCTGGGAGTGTTAAAACTCATAACATTCACATCACAAGCTAAACGCTTTGGACACATCAGGCTAAATCTAAAGAAATCTGTCTTAAGCTAATGTTCATTACTCCATATATAAAATACATACCATATTTTCTCCACTGTCTAATGCACAAAGGTGAAGGGCCTGAAACAGGAAATAACATTTCTCGAAGTGATTTATATACATTGCCCAGTGTTTAACATGTTACGTTATTAAATATTGATCTAAAAAAAATCAAAACAAGTAAAGAATAATGAAATATAATCCAAAAGACACAATAACGGTGTAAACTGTCTTTCTCATAAATAGAAATGCAAGATACAGAAATGCAAAGTGATGTTTTAAATTCTCCTGATTCAGATATGATTTTTTAGTTGTGATTTAATCAGCATGTATTGTGGTAAATATAATACTTTAGTAATGACATGTACAATTCTGTTCATTTTGGCAAAAAGGGAACTTTGGTCACATTGTCATCTAACTGGGCTCTCTTACTAACTACATGGGCAGTCTAACTGGGCTCTCTTACTAACTACATGGGCAGTCTAACTGGGCTCTCTTACTAATGACATGGGCAGTCTAACTGGGCTCTCTTACTAACTACATGGGCAGTCTAACTGGGCTCTCTTACTAACTACATGGGCAGTCTAACTGGGCTCTCTTACTAACTACATGGGCAGTCTAACTGAGCTCTCTTACTAATGACATGAGCAATCTAAGTGGGCTCTCTTACTAATGACATGGGCAGTCTAACTGGGCTTTCTTACTAATGACATGAACAATCTAAGTGGGCTCTCTTACTAATGACATGAGCAATCTAACTGGGCTTTCTTACTAATGACATGGGCAATGTAACTGGGCTTTCTTACTAATGACATGAACAATCTTACTGAGCTCTCTTACTAATGACATGGGCAATGTAACTGAGCTCTCTTAATAATGACATGGGCAATGTAACTGTGCTCTCTTAATAATGACATGGGCAGTCTAACTGGGCTCTCTTACTAATGACATGGGCAATGTAACTGAGCTCTCTTAATAATGACATGGGCAGTCTAACTGAGCTCTCTTACTAATGACATGAGCAATCTAAGTGGGCTTTCTTACTAATGACATGAACAATCTTACTGAGCTCTCTTACTAATGACATGGGCAATGTAACTGAGCTCTCTTAATAATGACATGGGCAGTCTTACTGAGCGCTCTTACTAATGACATGGGCAATGTAACTGGGCTCTCTTAATAATGACATGGGCAGTCTTACTGAGCTCTCTTACTAATGACATGGGCAATGTAACTGAGCTCTCTTAATAATGACATGGGCAGTCTAACTGGGCTCTCTTACTAACTACATGGGCAGTCTTACTGAGCTCTCTTACTAATGACATGGGCAGTCTAACTGGGCTCTCTTAATAATGACATGGGCAGTCTAACTGGGCTCTCTTACTAATGACATGGGCAGTCTAACTGGGCTTTCTTACTAATGACATGGGCAATGTAACTGAGCTCTCTTACTAATGACATGGGCAGTCTAACTGGGCTCTCTTACTAATGACATGGGCAATGTAACTGAGCTCTCTTACTAATGACATGGGCAGTCTAACTGGGCTTTCTTACTAATGACATGGGCATTGTAACTGAGCTCTCTTACTAATGACATGGGCAATGTAACTGAGCTCTCTTAATAATGACATGGGCAGTCTAACTGGGCTCTCTTACTAACTACATGGGCAGTCTAACTGGGCTCTCTTACTAATGACATGGGCAATGTAACTGGGCTCTCTTACTAATGACATGGGCAGTCTAACTGGGCTCTCTTACTAACTACATGGGCATTCTAACTGGGCTCTCTTACTAACTACATGGGCAGTCTAACTGAGCTCTCTTACTAATGACATGGGCAGTCTAACTGGGCTCTCTTACTAACTACATGGGCAGTCTAACTGGGCTCTCTTACTAACTACATGGGCAGTCTAACTGGGCTCTCTTACTAATGACATGAGCAATCTAAGTGGGCTCTCTTACTAATGACATGGGCAGTCTAACTGGGCTTTCTTACTAATGACATGAACAATCTAAGTGGGCTCTCTTACTAATGACATGAGCAATCTAACTGGGCTTTCTTACTAATGACATGAACAATCTTACTGAGCTCTCTTACTAAGACATGAGCAATCTAACTGGGCTTTCTTACTAATGACATGAACAATCTAAGTGGGCTCTCTTACTAATGACATGAGCAATCTAACTGGGCTTTCTTACTAATGACATGAACAATCTTACTGAGCTCTCTTACTAATGACATGGACAATGTAACTGAGCTCTCTTAACAATGACATGGGCAATGTAACTGAGCTCTCTTAATAATGACATGGGCAGTCTAACTGGGCTCTCTTACTAATGACATGGGCAATGCAACTGAGCTCTCTTAATAATGACATGGGCAGTCTAACTGAGCTCTCTTACTAATGACATGAGCAATCTAAGTCGGCTTTCTTACTAATGACATGAACAATCTTACTGAGCTCTCTTACTAATGACATGGGCAATGTAACTGAGCTCTCTTACTAATGACATGGGCAATGTAACTACTAATGACATGGGCAGTCTAACTGGGCTCTCTTACTAACTACATGGGCAGTCTTACTGAGCTCTCTTACTAATGACATGGGCAGTCTAATGGACTCTCTTAATAATGACATGGGCAGTCTAACTGGGCTCTCTTACTAATGACATGGGCAGTCTAACTGGGCTTTCTTACTAATGACATGAGCAATCTAAGTGGGCTCTCTTTCTAATGACATGGGCAGTCTAACTGGGCTCTCTTACTAATGACATGGGCAATGTAACTGAGCTCTCTTACTAATGACATGAACAATCTAACTGGGCTCTCTTACTAATGACATGGGCAATGTAACTGAGCTCTCTTACTAATGACATGGGCAGTCTAACTGGGCTCTCTTACTAATGACATGGGCAATGTAACTGAGCTCTCTTACTAATGACATGGGCAGTCTAACTGGGCTTTCTTACTAATGACATGGGCAATGTAACTGAGCTCTCTTACTAATGACATGGGCAGTCTAACTGGGCTCTCTTACTAACTACAAGGGCAGTCTAACTGAGCTCTCTTACTAATGACATTGGCAGTCTAACTGGGCTCTCTTACTAATGACATGAGCAATCTAAGTGGGCTCTCTTACTAATGACATGGGCAGTCTAACTGAGCTCTCTTAATAATGACATGGGCAGTCTACCTGGGCTCTCTTACTTATGATAAGGGCAAACTAACTGGGCTTTCTTACTAACAACATGGACAATCTAATTGGGCTCTCTTACTAACAACATGGGCCATCTACCTGGGCTCTCTTCCTATCAAATCATATTTAATTAATCTTTACTGCTTTTTTGATGTTGTAGATTCAAAACACAATGCTTACCTAACTTCTACTGATTTAATACTTTGTATTTAGTAGTCCCTCCCTCTTCTTTGTGTTCCTAAATTACAAATCCAGTTTTATTCGATCAATACTTTACTTTTCCATATAATCTTTATATATAAAACCTTTGCATCCCCTTCCTTCCTTTCAGTTCCTTCCTTTTTTTTGCATATTACTTACCCTGCTTTTGCTGTCTATAATGACGTTCATCATAACACACATTTCTGAGTAAAGGATATAATCAGTCCCTTTACCACCCTTCCTGAGCCATGCTTCAAAGCACTTTAATGTCCTGAAATAATTCAAACATTTCAATGCACTGTTCATTTAAATGTCTTTAAAATTAGATATTTCAATTATTTAAGTAATCCAGCAAAAACACAATTGTAACTTTGACAACTACTGCACTGGATGACAATCAAGTAAATGATTGCCTTTTACAAGAACAATTTAGACAAAGAATAGCTCAGTATAAATATTTCCCAGCAACTCCCTTTCAACGAAATAAATCTTGTAGAAAATAAAAGGAGACCTCTTAGCCGCTGCCTCAATCATATCGGCTGCCATCAGTTTTAACCGATGATCAAGATGCTCGGCAAAAACTTCTTCTGGCCAATGAAGGTCTCGTATGAATGATTGAAGTGCATCCAACTTCCACAGCATGTCCTCTGACGTACCGCAGCCATTACTGAAACAACAAAATCTGAAATTAATTTTCTGTACACATCAATTTATCATGTGGTTTTTTTATTCAAGTGCTTTGAAATGTCACAAATGCATTAGAAATACTCTACACCTTGGAGAGATCCCTTCAGGTTATATCCTGATTGTGAAATGCAGAAAAATTATTGCCAGTTGTGTTTGTGGTGAACGAAAGTCACTAGAGTTTTGTGAACATTTCTGTACCCCCCAAAATCAGAAGTGAGACCAGGTGATGGGAGGAGTAAGTGCCTCCTGTGAGAGGGGAGACCAGGTGCCAGGAGAAATAGTTTCCTGTTGGAAAGGAGACCCGAGTGGCAGGGAGGAGTAAGCGCCTCCTGTGAGAGGTAGGACCAGGTGCCAGGAGAAACAGTTTCCTATTAGAGAGGAGACCAGGTGGCAGGGAGAAGTAAGCATCTCCTGTGAGAGTATAGACCAGGTGCCAGGAGAAACAGTTTCCTGTCAGAGGGGAGACCAGGTGGTGGGGATGAATAAGCATCTCCTTTTAGAGGTTAGACCAGGTGCCAGGAGAAATAGTTTCCCGTCAGAGGGGAGACCGAGTGGCAGGGAGGAGTAAGCATCTCCAGTGAGAGGTTAGACCAGGTGCCAGGAGAAATAGTTTCCTGTTGGAGGGGAGACAGGGTGGCAGGTAGGAGTAAGCGTCTCCTATTAGAGGTTAGACCAGGTAACAGGAGAAATAGTTTCCTGTCAGAGGGCAGACCAGGAAGCAGGGAGGAGTAAGCATCTCCTGTGAGAGGTCAGACCAGGTGCCAGGAGAAATAGTTTCCTGTTGGAGGGGAGACATGGTGGTAGGGAGGAGTAAGCATCTCCTGACAGAGGGGAAACCAGGTATAGGGAGAAATAGTTTCCTGGCAGAGGGCAGACCAGTTGAAGGGAAGAGTAAGTGTCTCCTGTCAGAGATGAGACCAGGTGCCAGGAAGAGTAAGCCTCTCCTGTCAGAGGGGAGACCAGGTTTAATGAGGAGTAAGCATCTCCCATCAGAGGTGAGACCAGGTGCCTGAGAGGGGTAAATCTCTCCCGTCAGAAGTGAGACCAGGTGCCTGAGAGGGGTAAGTTTCTCCTGTCAGAGGTGAGACTAGGTACCAGGGAGGTACCTGTTTGGTTAATCACATCTACCATTACTGTCAAAGAACATGTGTTTTAACACTGTAGAGAAAGTGCTACACAACATCAGAACACAGGTATAATCACACCATTAATGTTTAATCCCTCCACAGCAAACATTTTTCTACATACTCTGTCCTGCAAATGGAGAAAGTGTGACAACACAGAAGAATTCAGAAGAAACTGGTGCTATGCTAGATTTGAGAATTACTTTTGAGACTTACCCCTGCGAATCCCATCTCTCCCTCTCGAAGCCTTTATGTATTGACTGAGCAATTGATGATTCCATTAAGTCAACATATCTTACGACTTGAGGTGCAAAGGAATTACGTAGGTGCATGTGAAATTTTCCATTACAAAGGCTCTCTGAAAGGTCAAAGTTCATCAAAAGATATCATTTCCATGAAATCATGTTTAATAAAAAAAAAATTCGAAATAATCAATTGCCATAGTATTTTGGTTATAGATAATGATTATCATTCTGAAGTATTTTTTAATGTTATTAAGCAAACAAAATGCACAATTACGAGAACAGCCATTCAAGTGTTAGTGTTAGGAAGCATTGTTACAAGGGAGGTAAATCATACCATCATTTCTGAGGTAATCGTTCAGTAACTGGAACAGCGGAAAGCTGTCCCAAGTATCAGGGGGTTGCATCTCAAGCGAGGCATCCATATCAACAGCGAACAGAGACCAGAATATCTCTGCATGCTCGACTAACAAATCACTGAACCATGCAAATGCCTGAAAAATATATGCAACACTATTTATATTGTCCTATCAGATTCTTAAAACAATTTCCATCATAAAATGGATTCATGTTAAAAACAAGTCACAGAAATGAAGTTGCAAAATTTTCATGTGGATTAAAAGTTACGAATCAAAAGTAGGGATTTTTTTGTTTGAATCTCTATTTAACACAATAATGATAGAATTATATAATTATCACAGTATTTTACTGTTGTCCTAAAACTGATATTATGTAAATGGCAATTTTGTACATATATGTTAAAGTTTACAGATTTGAGTCAGAAAATCAAATTATCACTTTTCCTGATTATTCTACTCCAGCTTCCAACTCACTGACGTAACAATTTTATTTGCTCCAAAAACATAAAAATAAGCTGGGAAAAAATTTCTTTTCCATATTAAAAACAACTACTTAAATTTATAGTACATTTTAGTTGTAAAAAGTTTGCAAAATTTTTTTTCATGTAAGTATTTATCGATAAGATAATAATAGATAAGTAAAAGACAGATTACTGAAATATGTAAAAGGAATATAAATTTCAGCATACAGAAGCATCAGAAAGAGGTAAATGTCTTTAATGAAATAAGAATATAAATTCGTAAGTTTCTGATAAATCATAAATTTGAACAAAAATATTTATCAGATGCAAAGAATTGCAGCAGCGAAGTTTTACATGAAAATTGCCATGATAAAGAAAACAACGAAAAGAAACCATTCTATAAATAATGTACATGTAAAACATGTGTACAAGTGATCAGAAATGCAGTAAAGAAACAAAAATCAAAATGCTGTTACACAGTGATGAATATAGAACACTGTACAATCTCAATACGTCAGATTTTAATTGGATTACCAAAAATAGTAAGAAGTATTTAAAATTGGACATTTTCATTTAAGAAGGCTCTGGTATACCTAAATGAAATGAAATTAGTCCAACTTTACACAAGTTCTAATTACCCATGTGCAGGTGAACAAAAATCAACTAAATGGAATAGATGTCTGTATATGTGAGAAAGTGATGAATGTATAAAATACCTTGTAACAACTAGAATGAAAAATATGTACATGAACAGACAAAAACAATCTCAAAACAACAAAATTAATAATAATTTTCTCTAGCCACACAATCAATGCCTACAGCAATTTTCGTTTCCGTGGCAAAAAAAAACCCCTCAATAACTCAAAAACTGCTTTTTGTATGTAGCTCTAAACAGCGTTATAGAAAATCTTACACTGCTCAAGGATAGCAAACTTGTTCCTAGGCCAGATGGTATGAGGTCTGATCTCTGCCATATATTGCTCACACCCTATTTTTTGACCACATATTCTAAGCCTAAAGTCTTAGCCTGACATAAAATGAGTAGGCGTCTTCTGTGATGATGCATTAACTTTCACTTTATTATTTGGTCATAAATTGCTTGTATTTGATGACAGATAACCACAAGTCTACTGTTATCCTTCACCAAAGTGATGAATGCCTGGATAGCAGTGTAATAATTTATGGTCCTGCACTACACCTTAAAAGTCTGTTTAGTAATCCTTGTGACATTAGGTAAGTTTCTGCTTATCATATGCCAATAAAAGTGGTATCCTCTACCTTGTCCTAACATAAATACATCTTACCCCTTCTGAAACACATTTTCACCTCATGTCCTCATGTATTGCTAATGGAGAAAAGGTATTAATGCTTTTCTTCTCATACAGAATAATTGCCCAATTTGAACGGCTTCAAGCTATACTTTTTTCTATATCCCATATCCAAGCAGTAAAGTACCACCAAATCTTTTTATTTATCTTTTTATATGTACAGTTAACTACGTGTATTTGAAAAGCAATAACTGAAAGTTTTGATTTTACGATACCCTTTATCCCAAGATGATGGACTCAGACCCTCCCTCTTTATCAAGCTTCACATGCACATGTACCAACCCACAGGTAAAGGTAAAAAATCAATCATCTTATCTTAAACAATGAAGGATAATACTATATGGCAACAGACCTTAAATAATTTTCATGAAATTTATTTTATGGTATTTTTCACCACACAAATTAGAAAATCATGTAAAATGCAAAAGTAACTGGTGTTCAATAAAGGGAAGTATCTCTCAGCTTCCAAAACAAATAATATGTATTCCCATAGTCTTCAGTGTCCTCTGGACTTCTTGGTGACTATCCCAGTCTTGACAGAAAATAAGAAATTAAAACCTGCATGTAAAAAATTAAATTCACCAAAGACAGAGAGAATTAGACCTGCACACTGTACAAGAAACTTGAGGAGTCAAAATAATTCACTGAAATATAAACAAGCATAGTATACTGGCATAAATCTCTATGGAAACGTATGTAAGGATAATGTCAAGCTATAGCAAGTACCCTCGTTCCAAAATGATCACACGGCAAATATTTACAGTAGCTTCCCATTAAACCATTAAGAATATGTTTTAAATCAATTAAAAGCCTCACTTGGTAGATACTCTGTTTGTGATCACTCTAAAAGAAATGGGAACCAACTTGTTATATTATAACATGTTTCGTATGATAAGCAGTATAGAGAAAAGCAAAGGGGTTGAAGGGTAAAGGTCAAAATGTATCTATGAGGTCAAATATAGAAAGGTGGAAAGGGTAGATCTTTCATTCACATAACTGACATAGCATGGTTTTCCTTCCTTTACTTTTTACATCAATTTGTCAGTAAAGTTTATATATATATATATATATATATATATATATATATATATATATATATACACACACACATATATATATATATATATATATATATATATATATATATATATATATATATATATATATATATATATATATATATATATGTATATGTATGTACATAAAACACCTACTTATCTGACCTTAATCTAGGATATGTGACCCTTTCAATATGTCCTATTCATCAGCCTAAATCTATTTGTAGAGATATGACCTACATACCTAGTATTTTCATATATCATTCATACACATTATTACATAATAAAATAATCATCAAAAACTAAAAGTTGATAGATCACTGCTATACATATGAAATCCTGAAAGACTGAACTGATACAGGGCCATCATTGTCTACCCAGTGCTTGTCTATGTCAAGGATAGGCTTTGAATCTTTGAAACTCACACATACCAGAGATAAAAATCTCCAAAATCTTCAGCTGATGTCATTATTACAACAAATAAAAGATATTCTATCTGGAAGAGAATGGGGGCATTAATATGATGTGCAGAGTTCTTTATTCCGAAAGACTGTTTAGTTCTTATTTCAATGCAGATTTACTGAAAAGATGTCCCTGTTAATACAGCATTTTTTATATGGGTATGTCTTCTCCACTGTGTTTGTACCATTTAATACAATTAAGAACTTTACACCAGCTAATGTCTGAATCTGGAGTCTTTGTTTTTGTTATATGTATTTTTTTTTTTTTGTACAAGGGTTGATTACGAGTTATAGTCAAAAACGTCACATTGTTATGATAGATAAAACTGTTCCAGATTTTGATCTTGTAAAGCAATGTTGACCTTCATGGAACATGTGCATCTATTTTCTATTAAGAAGAAGATTTTGTAATAATCACCAGGTTAGCTTTGACTGCATGGAGCTACCTTACTCAGCAATAAGCACCATATTATGAAAATGACTCACAGATACTTCTAATTATGCCATCTGTTACAGCTGCGATGGATAAAAATATTATGTGTGCTTGATACAGAAAGTCGATTCGAGAGAAAATAACACCAACACGCAAGAATGGGAACAAAATGGATCTGAGTTTAGCAGTTTTTCGCTGACCCACCCATAAATGCTTGAGTCTTCTCCCTTTCAAAACAATAAAGAAAGAAAATTTTGCAAAATACTCCAAGCTTGAAAAGATATAATCTACCTGATATTTTCCTGTGCCTTCTATAGTCCACTTTAAAAAACTTGACCACATTCACATACTTGGACTGCATTTTTTTAATGCCTCAAATTTTTCAAAGGACAAAGTAAGAAATTAAGGACTATGAGTGATAGACGTATCTTCTATCTGTGCTTCCAGATTCCCCAAAATGAAAGTCATTTCCACTGAATTGAAATTTCTCTTGATACTGAGACAATTATGTTTTAAATCTATTAAAATTTTCCGACATTTTCAGTAATCTTTCTAACTTTTTAATTGAGTCGGCCTCGACTCTATTCCACACCTTGAATATCAGAGAAGATCAAAGAAAAGAGAGTGGATTATCAAGCATTAAAGTGTGGTAAATATAGTGAAAAATTCAAAACATCAAAACTATTTCAAATAATAACTTTCTGAAAATACAGCCTATAGTGTACACAGTGTTGAAGAACGCAGAATTGTGGCTAAAATCTGAGAATAAAATCTGAGAACAAAACAAATATAATATGTAGAGATACAGAGTGCCTATAGAAAGTGATTGTTGTATGGTATATAGACAGGCAACATACTAAATACAGGTGCTGTCACACATAAAATGTCCACTCACCGATACATACGCCTATCATGGCAAGGAGGGGCAAAGCAGAAAGTTAGTTCATGCTTCTGTCCATCATACACAAATACAAATAATGTGCCTAAATTGTCCAAATATTTAAATTGAACAAAATCATTTCACTAATATCTACTTTCACTTCTTGATATTTTAATAGGGATTTAACAACAACTAACTTTTCTAAGGAAAGAAAACTTACAAAACAATTCAATCTTCCAAATTACACATATAGAATTAGTATCTTTTTAAACTGCATTAATTTTTTTTCAAAGAAAATAATGGCATTTTTGTCATTTTCTTTTCACATATGCCTTAAACATGTCTACAATACTAAGATATCCATTATTTTTTCTGAAGAAATTTTAGAAATCATGAAAGTTTGTTAAATGAACCACAACAGTGGTATAGACAACAGGGGAAAAGGGGAGAGTTTATGCTACTATCTGTAATTCAAAGCACAGTAAAAAGAATTGCTTATTACAGCTATAATACAATCATTGAATACAGTCTTAATGACTGATTAATCACAAAGTCAAACGAGGCTGAAAGATAAACACAAAAATCAAAGAAACAAAACTGCAAAGCTAATTGCAAGGTACTCCCATCTTACATTTCACTTGTCAAATCCAAATTTTCTACCATAAACACAACAAACAATCAAGGGTCAATAACCTAAAGTATCTCACTGATTCTGTTAAGACAGTGACTGATAGAACTTCATTAAATGCAAATACATACACAATGTCCCAATGTGTATTAATGCTATTTCAAGAAAAGTGAGGTCAAGGTTATGTCAAGGTCACTTTTTGGCACGATAAATATACACTAATCTGTATCTAAGCATTAAGCTTTATAAAGTATAACAGTTTTTTCATAACTGAAAAATTCTTGATATTTAAAATGTCACCAAGATGGACAAAGAAGTGAAATTTCATGAAGGTTAAAATTCCAGAGCCAAGATATATCTATGTGCGAACTTTCAGGATGAAAACTATAAAGCAACATCAAGTTCAAAGAGAGAGTCAATGTCAAAAATTCTAATACAAACTGTATTATTAAGAAAGAAATGGCAAGAATGTGAAATCATTAATATCATACTTTCATTATAACTGACAAACTGAATACAAAATATGACAGACGGACATGATTAAAATATATATACCAACATCATGGTGTGTAACATATTGGTACCCCTGATAATATATGTACTAAGGACCACCAACATACTGGTATGTAATATAATGGTACCCCTGATAATATAAGTACTAAGGACCACCAACATACTGGTATGTAATATAATGGTACCCCTGATAATATATGTACTAAGGACCACCAACATACTGGTATGTAATATGACGGTACCCCTGATAATATAAGTACTAAGGACCACCAACATACTGGTATGTAATATAATGGTACCCCTGATAATATATGTACTAAGGACCACCAACATACTGGTATGTAATATAATGGTACCCCTGATAATATATGTACTAAGGACCACCAACATACTGGTATGTAATATAATGGTAACCCTGATAATATATGTACTAAGGACACCAACATGCTGGTATGTAATTTAATGGTACCCATAATAATATAAGTACTAAAGACCACCAACATACTGGTATGTAATATAACGTTACCCCTGATAATTTAAGTACTAAGGACCACCAACATAATGGTATGTAATATAATGGTACCTGTAACAATGAAACAGCTTTGACTACAACTTGTACCTTCTCAAACTATAAGCTAAAAATTGCTATTATTTTCCAGCAAATCATATAGTTAATGGAAATCAATGAAAAGATTCAGAACATGTGTAAATCAAGGTTTTTCACATACAAATAAATTATCTGTTAGGATCTAATGCACACACTTACTGAAAACACAAACAGACACAGATGAGGTGATGACCAAAAGATCACAATGACCCTGATATGGACGGCCTAAACAAGGTGATGACCAAGGAAAATAATGGACATGACATGGACGGATCATTCCCAATAATTATCATGTATCATGAAGAAATCTTTAACTAGAATGAAAGGTATCACAAACACTATTAATGAGATCAATTTGGCAGAAGCAATTGATAGAAGGAAAGGAATTAGGTCAGTAGTAGGGGGAAGGGAGGAGGGGGGGGGGGTTTAATGTATATACATGTACATAACAGAGCATGACTGAATCACTGAAAGATGGGATAAATAGAGAAACTCCTACCTCAGCATGGTGTTCCTCATTCTGCTGGAGGACCTCAATACATAACTCAGCAAGGTGAAGGACATCATCCAGACGCTTCTTTGGTGTGACAGAATCATCGTACGACTCTGGGAACATACAAAACAGAATCATCATGCGACTCTGGGAACATACAAAACAGAAACATCATACAACTCTGGGAACATACAAAACAAATCATCTTACAACTCTGGGAACATACAAAACAGAATCATCATACAACTCTGGGAACATACAAAACAAATCATCTTACAACTCTGGGAACATACAAAACAGAATCATTATATTACTGTTAACATATGACATAGAATCATCATACAACTCTGCATACACACAAAATAGAATCAACATACAACTCTGTATACATACAAAATAGAATCAACATACAACTCTGTATACATACAAATAGAATTGTCATACAACTCTGCATACATTCCTTTGAAATAAACAATCATTGTAAGTTTTGGTAAAATATATAAGACAAAATTCTTATAAGTTTCTCTATGACTTACAAGACAGAGTCATTGTAGCTTTTTCTAATCATTGTGAATTTCTCAAAGATTTAAATGTACGTTTCTCTAAAGGCAACGAGACAAATTCATTCCATGTTTCTGTTAGAGTTACAATAAAGAATCATCATACAACTTAGTAAAAATTTTAAGGACATACTTTACACCATTATTCTCGGTGTCTTATTTTAACAATTCTACCTGATGTCAATATAATATCTAATGATTTTAACACATAAATTTCATCACCAGAATTCATCTTCTTTTCAGTGCCAAAAATGTAAAGAATTCCAAATTACCATCTAAAAATTCCAAATAAAGTTGCCTTCCTAATCTTGTTAGTCAAAAAGTTTGTACTTCTCCATGCCAGTTCTATCAATATCACAGAGTGTATAATATAGATTATCCCTGTGGTTCCTGAGTTTCAATTTTTCAGAACTACTAAAATTTTGAAGGCACCAGTGTGTTTTGAAAATATTTGTGATAAACTTATTACATAATATTGTTCCTCCAGTTGTAAACTGGTATCTCTGATTGGCATTGTTGTAAGGCAGCATTCAGTGTTCATTAAATACATGTATCATTGATAAGGACATTATCTGGTGATTGTTCCATGAAATCAATGCTATACTACCATCCAAGAAATACTGAAGTATTCTTAGCAAACAAACACAACAAGCCTCACAATTTCACATGCTAAATGAAAAATGTTGATGGATAAAAACATAAGTTTTTTTATTTAATTTATTTCTATAGAAAGTTGTTGTATTTGATGAAAGGATATACAACATGAGACAGGAAAGGATGAAAAAACCAATCATGGTTACTTTTCTTTCACACCAATAAGGGAAATTAATTTGGGAAGGGAATGTAAAACGTTTTAGATAAGTATGATATTAAACTCATGTTCAAAATCTTTTAATTACACTTAGTTACTCTTCGTTATACGAAGTTTTTCCATATAAACAGGTATCTGACGTCAAACCATTGTGACACCATACAAGTTCTATATGATTTCCTGTAATTTCACACCAGTATCCATGGAACTATTTGACATTTCAATAAGATGACATCAGAAGCTGCTCATATGGGAAATAACTCTGTATATGAAAAGACCCAATTCTTCATGCAGTATCAGTATGTTCCTAAAGCTGATTTGCCTGTGGAGTAACCCCACATGTGTCATCCTACACATGCATAGAGTGGGCTCCACACCAGCACTTTGATCCACACAGATGTTGGATTTCTACAATTATCCAAAGGCTTTACAAAATAAAAAAGGAGGGAGGGGGGAGGGATGGGACAGGGAGATAATACAAAGATATCAAGCACTGTACAATACTGACAACACCCTGACCTACCACTTATTCCAGATCCTTTAGTGTGTTACAAAAAAACAAAATATTCAAATAAAGTACATTACAAAACAGTTGTTATATCATAACGAACACATAAAATCTACTCAATGCTTTCTGCCAAGATAAAAAGATCTCTATTTCCTCTACACAAATCAATACTATTACTAAAACATCACTACAATATACTATATTTTTAAGAAATGTAATTTCCCTTCTCTGAAATTTTTCTATTCTATATATCATTTCTTTATTATCTTACTATTTCTTCCAATTAATAATTTTTCATTTTTTCTTGCAATCATCATCGAGGTGAAAGTCTTGAATATCATTTTGAAATTACTTTTGCATTTTGATGTGAAAAGGAACATAAGTCATTTGCTATTCATTCCTGTGATTGCTGCCTGACAGGCAGAGACAGAATGAGACAGAGACATAGAGAGGCAGACTAACACAAACACACAGACAGGTAGAAATAAATAGACAGACAGACAAACACTGGACAAAATGATCCTTTTATGTTGACTCAAAGTATGTACTGTGTGTAGTTAAAACACCTTTTATTCACCGTACACAACAAAATAATCTTTATTTACAAAAAGTGTCTTCATAATGTGGAACACTGAAATCAATCTTATAATGAACCTTAATATGCACTGTAATAAACACAAAGACCTCCCCTCTACCCTGTGTGTATATAGTCTGAAGATAATTCTCTAAAATACCAGGAGAGAAAAGAAAAGTGGGGAGGAGTGAAAATGTCCATCTTTTGATACTAAAACTTATCTTGATTAATTAATGGCTCAGACAAGATTTGTGAGAGGAGGGAATGAAATAAACAAATTAAAAAACAAAGGGACACACAAGTCATTTAGTCTGGACACGAGAAAATATATGTACCTGTATTCAAAAAGGCTGGGATAGAAACAATGAGAATGAAAAAGTTGATTGCCGATAGACAATAACAAATATACCTTATTTATGTTGGTATAGTTTGCTTAAATATAATCTAGCTATTTTACTTGTCTCTAGTCAGTGAACTTTGTGTAAAATGAGAAACTACATTGATCTATATCATGGTGGCATATTTCTGCCACTCACTTGGCAGATAATTTTGTCAACTTGACACATTTTTTTTCTTGTCATATTTTTGTATTGACAAGTTGACAGTTTTATGACAAGTGAATACAATATCTGACAAGTCAATATTATTTCTGACAGGTCAATATAATTTTGGACGAGTCGATATGACAACTGACAAGTCAACATAGTTTTTTGACAAGTTGACATCAATGTCTGACAAATGGGTGGTAAATATATGGCAGCATATACTTCATTCAAACTATCAATGATGAATATTGGGAAAAGAAAAAGTTTCAAGAGATGTGGGTTTAACTGATGTCATTGAATGAAAGGATGATGATTTATCATTTACAAAATGAAAAAACCAGACTTAATGTCTTAATTTAATACAAAAAAACTAAGTGATGTGCAACACACATAATACACATACTAACACTATCTTTCACACGTGTGCACCACTACAAATCATGAAGTACTAAAATACTCATTGAAATCTATGGACATTGAATTTGAAATAATGGAAAATAGCTATTGAGTCTTTTTGTTACACAGAGACGGTATCTGACGTAAAACAATTATGACGTCATCAATTTCCTATGAAAACATCATTTTTGGACTATCATTTCCCCGAGTTTCAGATCAATTTCCATAGAATTTGATGACATCATAAGTGTTAGACGTCAGATACCGTCCCAAATGGGAAGTAACTCTATATAACGAAAAGACTGGATAGGACTTGGAGCAAGTCAAATAAACAATGTAAAATCACCAGTACTAACAACAAATGAGGATATAATCATATCACCTTTCCTTCCTGGAGCACAAAATAAAGCTTCTTCATTAGTATGGACTAATTAAATGAATAAGGAGAGTGCTTGTTCCATGTAGAATTATTTGAAGTTTCTAATGGACATAAAAATGTATGGATGTATTGGCTGGACATAAAACAGCATGGACGTACTGGCAGAGGAAAGTTGACAGTCCTACTCAAAACAACTTGATTTTTCTCTGTTTCTTGAAGGATGAAATACAGGTAAGGGTCACAAAAGTTGCGGGGTTCAGTTTTAGTATTCATTCATGATGATAATTCACTGACAAGACTTCAAATAATAACATTATAACTTCGACTGGTATATTATTCACAAGGAATAAATTTTATGACTCTCATCAATCTAACATACTTTTTTTTTCCTTTTCATAAGTTTCAGTGTCAGTTTCTCAATCTATATAAAGACATAAATAGCTTTAATGAAATATGGACAGTTAATGTACAAGGGATAGAAAGCAAAGAATTAAACAGACATGATGTAAAGGGTATGTTCTGTTCAAAACCCTATGTTTAGGCAATAAAACATCTTGTTATATCTAAAAGGGAACAAAGGAATTTCAAACGAGGGAAGGAGAGGGAAGAATGACCAGGACTCCCTCTCAGAATAGCACCTGTCCCTACCTGCATCCTTATCAAGGTCTGCTTGGATTGAAAATACATTATTATGATTTGATATATTTTCCTAGTCTGCATATGATCTGGCTCTGATGGGATATTCCATCATGATGAAATAATTTACGATTAGAATTAGCAAGTAACATCAGAAATTTATTGAAATTACTATGGAACAAAGTCAGTGCCAACCATGGACAAATCACCACAGCTCGACCTATTGAGTGCCTTACCTTCTATTTTTGCAAATTCTGAGATTCTGGTGTAGTTTACGAGGGCAGCATTCTCTAGACATTTCTTGATGACATTTCGGACCTCCTCTGGTGGTACTGGTGTTACAATGTCTTTCATTAGCACCTGAAAGGCAATATGTAGTCACAGCATAATGAAGAGACATAAATAAATATAATTTTTTTAAAATAATAACAAACCACTCTTTCAACTCAAATTTTCGGCCCCTTGGCCTTTATCGCGTGGAAACAAATACAATGAAGAAATCTATGTGAAATCCATTACTGCTGGTAACATGGTCCAGCACAAATAATGCATGCTACGACCACTCATGGTATATATGATAGACAAGCCAAGCTCAAACCCTGATCTCTGCATGTTACAAATACTCATGGTATATATGGTACACAATCCGAGCTCAAACCTTAACCTCTCTGCATGCTATGACCACTCATGGTATACTATTGATGATACACAAGCCAAGCTCAAACCCTAACCTCTCTGCATGCTATGACCACTCATGGTATACTATTGATGATAGACAAGCCAAGCTCAAACCCTGACCTCTCTGCATGCTACGAGCACTCATGGTATACTATATATGACAGACAAGCCAAGCTCAAACCCTGACCTCTCTGCATGCTACAACCTCTCATGGCATATATGATACACCAACCGGGCTCAAACCCTGACCTCTCTGTATGCTACGACCTCTCATGGTATATATGATACACAAGCTGAGCTCAAACCCTGACCTCTCTGCAAGCTATGACCTCTCATGGTCATATATACCATGAGAGGTCATAGCATGCAGAGAGGTCAGGGTTTGGGCTTGGCTTGTGTATCATATATACCATGAGAGGTCATAGCATGCAGAGAGGTCAGGGTTTGAGCTTGGCTTGTGTATCATATATACCATGAGAGGTCATAGCATGCAGAGAGGTCAGGGTTTGAGCTTGGCTTGTCTATCATATATACCATGAGAGGTCATAGCATGCAGAGAGGTCAGGGTTTGAGCTTGGCTTGTGTATCATATATACCATGAGAGGTCATAGCATACAGAGAGGTCAGGGTTTGAGCTTAGCTTGTCTATAATATATACCATGAGAGGTCATAGCATGCAGAGAGGTCAGGGTTTGAGCTTGGCTT
Source organism: Pteria penguin (assembly GCA_035048485.1). Lineage (NCBI taxonomy): Eukaryota > Metazoa > Mollusca > Bivalvia > Pterioida > Pteriidae > Pteria > Pteria penguin. Next base: position 1,532,088 of record CM068588.1, on the reverse strand, counting down.
GTGTATCATATATACCATGAGAGGTCGTAGCATGCTTAGAGGTCAGGGTTTGAGCTTGGCTTGTCTATCATATATAGACAAGCCAAGCTCAAACCCTGACCTCTCTGCATGCTATGACCACTCATGGTATATATGATACACAAGCTGAGCTCAAACCCTGACCTCTCTGCATGCTAGGACGCTAGTGGTATATATGATAGATAATCACATCTTTCAAAGGTATTTCAGAGAGACTGATTGACAAGTTAGTCTATAATACTATGGCTGGATTATTATCCCTATATCATGGCACTACCTGCCAAGTACATTGCATGATAAATTTACACCTATACAACAAACCATCCAGAGCCCAGAGGATTCTTTTCAGTGCCAACATCTACCATGATACAGGACCTAGAAGAGTGGACACTGAAAAGCTCCTGCAGGTTTCTAACCCTGGACTTCCTTAATTTGAACCAAACACTTTTACCGCTGAGCTGTATTACCCTTACCCTCTCTAATAATGACAGTGTTGCTTTCAATGCTCCCTCCGGTCGGCCAAAGGGAAAACAATACCTACAATGTACAAATATATATATAAGATAACCTGCAATACAACACATTGAAATATACATAAATAATTTATGTTTTAATGTATTATTTTTATTTCTTGACATATTTCACTATTCTATGGTTCATAAAAATTTTTATTTGTTCAATTTGTCAGACCATGAATGATGGCATTACATTAAAAAATGTGTTTTATGAAATGGCGAATTTTCTGGTAAAGGGTGTTTTTTTTTCTAAGAATGGTAATATACTCAAATGAAATAAAGCAGATAGGAAGTGGAATAGAATTTTTGATAGAATAAGGAAGCAGAATAAAAATTCTAATATCAAGCTGGTTTGGTAACGAAAAATAATCATATTTGATCTTTGGTCTTGATCCTGATGTAAACTGGTGAAAAATATAAAAGGTTTGAGGATTGAGTGTTCAACATGTGTATATGTGTATATGTGATGAATACATGTGATCATATGTGTAATGTGTATGTGCAATGTATACATGAGAAGGGAGAGGGTTACAACACTTAAATTCTTGATAATCTGTTTCCAGTGTCTTTACCTAAAGTGAGTAATCTGGTTCTCCAGCAATAGTCGGAGCCGATCTTTTATTTCATCAAATTGCAGTTTCTCCCTGAGTAAGACTGTCCCAATCCCATCAGGCCTGTAAGCAGAATCGTGTATCATATGCAGTTTGATTTGTCCATGTATCATGAACAGCCTCTACTGTTCAATCATATATTAAGCTTTTTAGGAATTAGCTAAATGAACACCAAACATTAAAGATCAGTCAATACACAACATCTAAAGCTCAATCAATAAATACAACCAATTCACACAAGGGATTTATCTTTGATATCATCAATTCTTCTGACTCACTACAATTAAAATTCTTTAACAACAGATAACAATATTATACAATCAGAAAGAATGAAACAAGGAAATCACCCTATATGGATAATTACGTCTCACACACACACACCTAAACACACACACGCACACACACACAAATGCACACATGCATACATTAAAATTGATACAAAGATGGAAAATTTTGCAGCATTTATACTTTGTTATGAGCTTATTGTAATAACTTGAATGCATCACATGGGTAGTTCAATGATATAAGAAGAAGCATTCAACCAAAAAATGGAACTCAATAATGAGACCTAATATCTGCATTCATATATTTATTATATATATATTTTCAGAATGTTCCTAGATTGTTGCATTCAACATATAGTGATCACAAAAGTCTGATTAATTAGAAATTAAAAACATTCATGATTCATGAACAAATGAATTCAAATCAAAAATAGAATGTAGATGAAATAAGCATGTCTAACCCACAGCATATTACGATGCAGAAACGCAACTGGAATGAGAAACAAGCTTTGTTAAGAAATCCCTGGCACATGCCCCCAAAAAGCATGTGTTCTACTAAATGGGCTCATATACAAAATATATGTTTATGATAAGGCTGATTAAGCCATATGATAAAGACGTGTTGTGTTAAATAAAAAAAATAAAGTAGGATTTATTTATACCGGTAATAAGCCCTTTATGAAAAAAGCATGTGTTATGTGTGAAAAAAAGAAATAAATTAATAGGCCCTTTATAAAGCAGGTGTTATGTGTGATAATAGAATAAAGAAAATATTAGTCATCACCCGAGTAATAAACATAACTAATTTCCTTGAACATTTAATTTGATGTTAGTATTTGTGCTTCACCCAGTGAGTCAAAAATCACCAAATGAATCCACCCCACCCCCACCTTCCTCGCAACCCTTCCATCATGTATCACTAAAGACTGCAGTGTCTTATTGAACTCATTCTATTTCTAATTCCATACTGGTAGTGGACCAGTTACCGGCTAAGACCAATTATAAGCTACTACACTACTTCAGCTTTTAAAACATGAATTCAGGAGATATTTGTGTATGAATGTCTGCAATACATGGGGTACTACTTACCACTACATATGAAAATTTAGTCAATTCGTGTTTTGAGAACCCCTAATAATGTAGTAGCTGGTAACTGGTCTTAGCCGGAAACTGGTCCTTGACCATTATGGTGAAGACCATATTTCTGTCCAATACTGTACAATTATATCATACTTCAAAAACACAAAGAGCAAGGAACTGTACAATATTTGTTGCATGAATTTCTAACATGTGATGTTTTGGATATGATAATGAAGTGAATATAAACAGGTTACAAATTGTATTTCAACATCAGAAGAGACAGATTTTTTCAGATTTGACAGGAGCTGATAGGTTTTTATGATGTCCCATGCACCAACAATTACAGCCCACAGACAAACTGTATCCATTTCCCAAGGATTTCACAAAACCCTTGTAGCAAAGAGATGTTTTTCAAGAAAGCAAAAATGGAGAATGTAGGAGGGAATATACGTGTATCAGCTTTTGTTCAAACGAAACAGAGTGGCATAATACGAGTATACAGGTGTAAGGTTTGGACTCGCTCAGACATGAGCTCTAGCATGCTTAAAATATATACATCAGTAATTCATTTGTTGCCCCTTTGATGATAAAACTTGGACTCTTTGTTTATAAACCCATGCTACCTTAGCTTGGTCGAAATATTACAGCGATTATTCTTATATACATTTCGAATTTTTACTGAAATTTGTAGGAAAGTTTTTAAAATGTAACCTCATGTAAGTGATTGCTTCCCCCCTCCAAAAACAAAAATTGCTAAGATAATTTTCAGCCCTGTACATTTACTTTTTTTAGCTGGACTATATTTGAGCAGAGTTAGGGCTGATCTGTTTAGCAAATTTGATCTTTTTTTTTCAGTTTAATATGAAGTAAGGAGCAATATCTGACAAATGAAGTATTTCCACCTAGATTTCTGTCATATTATTGTGATTTACATCATACAGAAATTTCTAGTAAAGAGCAATTTGTCACATATGAGGCCCCTTACATCATCTAAGATCAATAAAAAGGTCTATTCAGGATAACATATCCAATAATGTATTGATGTCATAAAAAGAGACTTTTGTCCAAGGTCAGAATTATATATGGTTCTGCTAATATATCACTAAATTCCACTTTCAACATATTGCATGCTTTTAGGTTAAAATAAGTACATAATACCATGGTTCAATGACATTTGGAAATATTACCTTCATTTCTTCAAACAAAGCTCATCAAAACATACATCTCTTGTAAAAATCTAGTTTGAAAGATCTCACCAAATACCCCATATTTAATGGTTGTCTGAATGACTGCTGGTACAATTATGGTCAGAATGCAAATCTAGATGAAAACATGGAATTTTCCCGATCCTTGCAAAGGTCAAAGTATGACAGCTTTTTATCACAACTAAACACTTGTACAATGAATCTTGAACTGTATTTAAACAATATACATCACAAATCTGTTGTTCCAGTGTAAAATACACAAATTTCATGTTTTCATACACATATGCATTCTAACCCAAGCCTCACCACAAACCATCTCACCACCAACCGTCTCACCACCAACCATGCAAATAGCTTTCTAAATGTCAGCTATTTGGTGAAATCTTTCAGACTAGCAAAATCTGCAGTCATTCAATGGTCATAAGTGTATACCTGGCCAACCATATTGTCCAATACAATCTATATAATCTCCCATTAAGGTACAGGATGAAGACTCCCATATAGACTTACACCCTAAACTCTTATCATCTCAGAACGATAATCATAAAGACTTATACCCTAAACTCTTATCATCTCAGAACGATAATCATAAAGACTTATACCCTAAACCCTTATCATCTCAGAATGATAATCATAAAGACTTATACCCTAAACCCTTATCATCTCAGATTGATATATATGGACTTACACCCTAAACCCTTATCATCTCAGAATGATATATATAGACTTACATCCTAAACCCTTATCATCTCAGAACGATAATCATACAGACTTATACCCTAAACCCTTATCATCTCAGAATGAAAATCATATTGACTTACACCCTAAACCCTTGTCATCTCAGAATGATAATCATATTGACTTACACCCTAAACCCTTATCATCTCAGAATGATAATCATAAAGACTTATACCCTAAACCCTTATCATCTCAGAATGAAAATCATATTGACTTACACCCTAAACCCTTATCATCTCAGAATGAAAATCATATTGACTTACACCCTAAACCCTTGTCATCTCAGAATGATAATCATATTGACTTACACCCTAAACCCTTATCATCTCAGAATGATAATCATAAAGATTTATACCCTAAACCCTTATCATCTCAGAATGATAATCATAAAGACTTATACCCTAAACCCTTATCATCTCAGAATGAAAATCATATTGACTTACACCCTAAACCCTTATCATCTCAGAATGAAAATCATATTGACTTACACCCTAAACCCTTATCATCTCAGAATGATAATCATATTGCCTTACACCCTGAACCCTTATCATCTCAGAATGAAAATCATATTGACTTACACCCTGAACCCTTATCACCTCAGAATGAAAATCATATTGACTTACACCCTAAACCCTTATCACCTCAGAATGAAAATCATATTGACTTCCACCCTAAACCCTTATCATCTCAGAATGATAATCATAAAGACTTATACCCTAAACCCTTATCATCTCAGAATGAAAATCATATTGACTTACACCCTAAACCCTTATCATCTCAGAATGAAAATCATATTGCCTTACACCCTGAACCCTTATCATCTCAGAATGAAAATCATATTGACTTACACCCTAAACCCTTATCACCTCAGAATGAAAATCATATTGACTTACACCCTAAACCCTTATCATCTCATAATGATAATCATATTGACTTACGCCCTGAACCCTTATCATCTCAGAATGATATATATATATAGACTTATACCCTAAACCCTTATCATCTCAGACAATCATGCATTTAACACACTCACAAGGCTTCATGTTTCACTGAATCAATCTTCAAAGAAAGACTTTGATTTAAATCTCTATGACTTATATTCTAGCAGTATGTCATTAGTTTTCCTGAATATACTGTATGTGCTGCAGAAAGGTCATTGTTTTCATAACAGTACAGTAAAAAACCATACCATTCTACTTAGGCCTCCGTTTTCATGTGAATGTGGAATACTAATGATGTAATTCTAAATCTGAAACTCTTCCTATTAAGAGGTAAAAATGTAGCTAAGAGGGATTTATCTGAATGTTACATAACATTTTCATTTACTATTTAAGCTCCACTTTTTTTGTAATTTTTTTTTACATCTGCATTTTTGTGTACATGAAATTACAAACATGCCTGATGAAGGCAATTAATACAACAGGAACATATGTACAGTGTTATATGTACAGTGACATGTGTACAATTCCATGTGAACAGTGTCATTTGTATAATGTCATGAAGTGTCATGTTTACAGTATCATGTATACAGTGTCATGTATACAGTGTCATGTGTACAGTGTCATGTGTACAGTGCCATGTAAACAGTGTCATTTGTATACTGTCATGAAATGTAATGTTTACAGTCATGTATACACTGTCATGTGTACAGTGTCATGAGTACAGTGTCATGTGTGCTAAGTCATGTGTACTATATCATTTGTACAGCATCAAGTATACAAAGTCAAGTGTAGTGTCATGTATACAGTGTCATGTGTACAAGTTGTCATGTGTACTGTGTAAAGAGAGGTCATAATTACAATGTCATGTGTGCAGTTACGTATACAGACTTATGTGTATAGTGTTCAGTGTACAGTCCTATGTACAGTGTTAAGTGTACAGAGTCATGTGAACAGTCATGTGTAGTCATGAGTACTATGTTAAGTGTACAGAATCATGTGTACTGCATCGTAAGTAGTCATATGTATAATGTTAAGAGTACAGCCATGTGCACGGTGTGATGTGTACAAAGTCATGTGTATATAGTCAATGCCTTCACTCATGTGTACAGACTGCATCCTGATGGAGCTATGCTTGCCTCATTAATGACGTAACACATTGATAATACACTGCCATCAATAGATAAGTATATGTATTCATGTTCAATCCTTTATTACAGTGTACAAAGTGGGAGTGTTAAAGATTGTAAAATAACTGAAATCAAAATATCAGGCAATTTTAGAAGAGAAGTTATCTTGTACTATATGCTTCTTTTCATTCCATATCCACATTTCAGTGGTGTGGTCACATTAATTTTAAGCTGACAGGACAATGACATTTCTCCATGCAGTACAGTATGTTTAGTAAACACCATCAAAGGAGCTGAAAACTACCAAAAGTAAATGTAGAAAAAGCTTTCTGAAGCCAGATTGTGTGCAGAGAATCCTTGTTTGTGATTCTCAAGTTAAAGCCAAGGATGTTACTCGAGTGTGTATATATCAGCCCACATACATGTCGCTACATAATACAGCTTCTCTGACTTATATTATGTTGGAAAAATCAGCTACAATATCAGGCTTATAAAATTTCAAATTCATGGTCCATTTTATGATTCATAAACCTCCTTTGCATCTTTTTCTCCCAGTTAGAAATAACTCACAAATTTAAATTTCATAATTCTACTGCTTTTTGTTTAGTAAATTATCAATAACTGTCTTATGTTGCTCACAAAAAAATGAAAACAGTTTCCTGATATAATTCTCTTAAAAATGTGAAGTAAAGAAACCGGAGTCAAAATGAGATGTTGTGAAAATAGCTAACAGAGGAGGCTAACAAACAGGACATGATCTGAAAAGTCTGATACCACAGAACTGTCTATTGTACCCAATCATAATACTATAGTCACTAAAGCTGCCATTTTATAGCGACAGATTAGAAAGAGTGCAGAAAAACCTTGCTGGTGGCACCATCTATATATAAAGTCAAGGATATTGTCTGTGTACATGATATACTGATGATGCGCTTACTTACAGCACTTTACCACGTTTGGTAGTCTTGTGACTCAGGACACTGAAGAGTTCCATCAGGGGCAGATAATTATGGTAAATTAATAACATGTAGTTGCTAAATACATTTTTATTTGTAATGACTTTCAAAATCATAATTGCACTGTTGTTATTTCATGGTTTTTATAAACAAGTAGATTAGCTAATTGGTATAGCTGTACCATCAATCTTTAAGTCTAACATAATGGCCAACTTTCAGCAATCTCTAACTGTGTGTACCTCACTCCCTTAAGAGGGTGATAACATGAAAATAAAACAAACTGACCTAATATGTGAATCCTCACCTCAGAATGACAGGTGATCTCGCAGGTTCGATACTTTTTTACAGCGTTTATCTAAGTCATGTGCAGTAAAAAACATTTATTCGTGAATGTGAAGATTCTTTTTTCATTTGAGATATGCATGGTGTGCTCAGATGAAGAGCAGAAGACCACACAGATACTGATGGGGCTTCAATCGACGACCTTTTGGCCTCCGACCAAACACCATAGCAACTGTTGATCTACGTCATTTCCAGGTTCCATGATCACTGTACACCCTGACCCTCTGTCAACAAGACAAGTATGTGTACTAGCCAAAGCATTCAAATGATGAACCTGTCCCACAACCTCGCTGACAATAGAAAGATTAACCTGTGGTTTCCATAGCAACAAAATCTAACATCAAACTTAGAATTTTGCGAAAATAAATCAACTCAACAAAAAATGAAAATGTCATCTAATGAAAATCAGACTTGACCAATTCATTATTTCACAGAATGTCCTATATCATACCAGAATGAGTGGAGTTCACTGATGGAATTTTCAAAAGTTGGTTTGTAGGATGAGTCTTCAAAAATTTTGAATCATATGAACAATATCCTGGAAACAGGAAATTACTGTTCTCTAAAACTTTGTGATGCATTATGGGACTTTTTAGAATAGCTCAGCATAGTGATTAGAGCTTACAGAAGGATGGACTACAGGGAGTGAATGGAATTTTATAGGTTAAAGCCTATCATAGTGAATATATTTCACAAAAAGTGAATTCTTATGACAACTGATGGAAAGATATTAAAAAGAGTGGAATTACCACAACAGTAATTGAATGGAATGGTAACTGCAGCGACAAGAATAGTTCACAGGGTTTACAGCAGAAGGAGTCAGTTGGTTGCAGAAATGTTTTGATTATCAGTGAGGGCATGACACACAGCTTTATGAAACTGCATCATTATATATAAAAGTCCGTCTGAAGTTGACAAAAGTACTTCTGGTATCTACATTTAGTGGGCAAATGTTAATCAATTAAGATGATTTCATTTACTTGATCAATTACTCAGTTCATGTATGCTAGAATCCTTCAGTTTTAACTTTATATACAGCATCAGTATAAACAAAACCTTCTGAAAGAAATGTCTATGGCTAAACTACTGATGACAGCAATCATTTTATTTTAAACAAAATGATTTTTAAAGGTCTTGTCCACTGTTTAGCAGTCTGATTGTAGAGGAATTCCGATTCTGACGTAAAAATGTCTTAGAACATGGTAAGGCTAATGCATAAATTACATGTATAGTAGGTGGCAACATGTGTTTCTAGGACAAGCAGGGACCTCCTGTGGGCTAGCCGTAAAGTGAAATATAATGAAAGATATCTGGAATACAGAGAACATTAAAACAGTATATGGAGAATAAGATCATTAAAGAGAAAAGAATGTGAAGAGAGCTCCGAAACGCTTTGCGTGTACTATAATGAATAATACATGGAACGTGACCATCTAAGGAGCAGTGTGTGAAAGTGAATTGTGAAGGTCTGGTTTTTATTAGATTTCAGAACACAATGATACTGCTGTTCTATAGATACTTATTACTGAGACACTACCGATTAACTATAATGACGAATGAATCTATTTATAGTAATGATGTCATAATCTATACCTATTGCCATGGACATGTGATGCACAGAACGCAAAGCTGTAATGAATAAGGGTCGGGTCAATCATTATGCCATTTTCTGCCCTCTCCAGAAGGTCGTTAAGGTAACACAGGTGTCTATGGCAGCCCCTGACTCCATACCTGGCACAGTACTCATCCAAAACAAACACCTGGCCTGGGCTAAACCATCCCTGAAAGTACAGATTGTCATCTTAAGGTCATGTAATGTGCTAGAGATATAAACTAGAATGACATGAGTACAAAGCATGATCCCATGTATATAATATGTCATCAATGTCATGTGATAGAGATATAAACTAGAATGATATCAGTACAAAGCATGATCCCATGTATATAATATGTCATCAATGTCATGTTATAGAGATATAAACTAGAATGACATGAGTACAAAGCATGATCCCATGTATATAATATGTCATCAATGTCATGTTATAGAGATATAAACTAGAATGATATCAGTACAAAGCATGATCCCATGTATATAATATGTCATCAATGTCATGTTATAGAGATATAAACTAGAATGACATGAGTACAAAGCATGATCCCATGTATATAATATGTCATCAATGTTATGTTATAGAGATATAAACTAGAATGACATCAGTACAAAGCATGATCCCATTTATGTAATATGTCATCAATGTTATGTTATAGAGATGTAAACTAGAATGACATGAGTAAAAAGCATGATCCCATGTATATAATATGTCATCAATGTCATGTTATAGATACATAAACTAGAATGACATGAGTACAAAGCATGATCCCATTTATATAATATGTCATCAATGTTATGTTATAGAGATGTAAACTAGAATGACATCAGTACAAAGCATGATCCCATGTATATAATATGTCATCAATGTTATGTCATAGAGATAAAAACTAGAATGATCTCAGTACAAAGCATGATCCCATTTATGTAATATGTCATCAATGTTATGTTATAGAGATATAAACTAGAATGACATGAGTACAAAGCATGATCCCATGTATATAATATGTCATCAATGTTATGTTATAGAGATATATACTCGAATGATATCAGTACAAAGCATGATCCCATGTATATAATATGTCATCAATGTTATGTTATAGAGATATAAACCAGAATGATATCAATACAAAGCATGATCCCATGTATATAATATGTCATCAATGTTATGTCATAGAGATATGAACTAGAATGATATCAGTACAAAGCATGATCCCATGTATATAATATGTCATCAATGTTATGATATAGAGATATAAACTAGAATGACATCAGTACAAAGCATGATCCCATGTATATAATATGTCATCAATGTTATGTTATAGAGATGTAAACTAGAATGACATCAGTACAAAGCATGATCCCATGTATATAATATGTCATCAATGTTATGTTATAGAGATGTAAACTAGAATGACATCAGTACAAAGCATGATCCCATGTATATAATATGTCATCAATGTTATGTCATAGAGATATAAACTAGAATGATATCAGTACAAAGCATGATCCCATGTATATAATATGTCATCAATGTTATGTTATAGAGATGTAAACTAGAATGACATCAGTACAAAGCATGATCCCATGTATATAATGTGTCATCAATGTTATGTCATAGAGATAAAAACTAGAATGATCTCAGTACAAAGCATGATCCCATGTATATAATATGTCATCAATATTATGATATAGAGATATAAACTAGAATGACATCAGTACAAAGCATGATCCCATGTATATAATATGTCATCAATGTTATGTTATAGAGATGTAAACTAGAATGACATCAGTACAAAGCATGATCCCATGTATATAATATGTCATCAATGTTATGTCATAGAGATATAAACTAGAATGATCTCAGTACAAAGCATGATCCCATGTATATAATATGTCATCAATATTATGATATAGAGATATAAACTAGAATGACATCAGTACAAAGCATGATCCCATGTATATAATATGTCATCAATGTTATGTTATAGAGATGTAAACTAGAATGACATCAGTACAAAGCATGATCCCATGTATATAATATGTCATCAATGTTATGTTATAGAGATATAAACTAGAATGATATCAGTACAAAGCATGATCCCATGTATATAATATGTCATCAATGTTATGTTATAGAGATATGAACTAGAATGATATCAGTACAAAGCATGATCCCATGTATATAATATGTCATCAATGTTATGTTATAGAGATATGAACTAGAATGATATCAATACAAAGCATGATCCCATGTATATAATATGTCATCAATGTCATGTTATAGAGATATAAACTAGAATGATATCAATACAAAGCATGATCCCATGTATATAATGTGTCATCAATGTTATGTTATAGAGACATAAACTAGAATGACATCAGTACAAAGCATGATCCCATGTATATAATATGTCATCAATGTTATGTCATAGAGATATGAACTAGAATGATATCAGTACAAAGCATGATCCCATGTATATAATATGTCATCAATGTTATGATATAGAGATATGAACTAGAATGATATCAGTACAAAGCATGATCCCATGTATATAATATGTCATCAATGTCATGTTATAGAGATATGAACTAGAATGATATCAGTACAAAGCATGATCCCATGTATATAATATGTCATCAATGTCATGTTATAGAGATATGAACTAGAATGATATCAGTACAAAGCATGAACCCATGTATATAATATGTCATCAATGTCATGTTATAGAGATATAAACTAGAATGATATCAATACAAAGCATGATCCCATGTATATAATGTGTCATCAATGTTATGTCATAGAGATATAAACTAGAATGACATCAGTACAAAGCATGATCCCATGTATATAATATGTCATCAATGTTATGTCATAGAGATATGAACTAGAATGATATCAGTACAAAGCATGATCCCATGTATATAATATGTCATCAATGTTATGTTATAGAGATATAAACTAGAATGATATCAGTACAAAGCATGATCCCATGTATATAATATGTCATCAATGTTATGATATAGAGATATGAACTAGAATGATATCAGTACAAAGCATGATCCCATGTATATAATATGTCATCAATGTCATGTCATAGAGATATAAACTAGAATGATATCAGTACAAAGCATGATCCCATGTATATAATATGTCATCAATGTTATGATATAGAGATATGAACTAGAATGATATCAGTACAAAGCATGATCCCATGTATATAATATGTCATCAATGTTATGTTATAGAGATATAAACTAGAATGATATCAGTACAAAGCATGATCCCATGTATATAATATGTCATCAATGTTATGATATAGAGATATGAACTAGAATGATATCAGTACAAAGCATGATCCCATGTATATAATATGTCATCAATGTTATGTTATAGAGATATAAACTAGAATGATATCAGTACAAAGCATGATCCCATGTATATAATATGTCATCAATGTTATGATATAGAGATATGAACTAGAATGATATCAGTACAAAGCATGATCCCATGTATATAATATGTCATCAATGTCATGTCATAGAGATATAAACTAGAATGATATCAGTACAAAGCATGATCCCATGTATATAATATGTCATCAATGTTATGATATAGAGATATGAACTAGAATGATATCAGTACAAAGCATGATCCCATGTATATAATATGTCATCAATGTCATGTTATAGAGATATAAACTAGAATGACATCAGTACAAAGCATGATCCCATGTATATAATATGTCATCAATGTTATGTCATAGAGATATGAACTAGAATGATATCAGTACAAAGCATGATCCCATGTATATAATATGTCATCAATGTCATGTTATAGAGATATAAACTAGAATGACATCAGTACAAAGCATGATCCCATGTATATAATATGTCATCAATGTTATGTTATAGAGATATAAACTAGAATGACATCAGTACAAAGCATGATCCCATGTATATAATATGTCATCAATGTTATGTTATAGAGATATAAACTAGAATGACATCAGTACAAAGCATGATCCCATGTATATAATATGTCATCAATGTTATGTCATAGAGATGTAAACTAGAATGACATCAGTACAAAGCATGATCCCATGTATATAATATGTCATCAATGTTCTGTTATAGAGATATAAACTAGAATGATATCAGTACAAAGCATGATCCCATGTATATAATATGTCATCAATGTTATGTTATAGAGATATAAACTAGAATGACATGAGTACAAAGCATGATCCCATGTATATAATATGTCATCAATGTCATGTTATAGAGATATAAACTAGAATGATATTAGTACAAAGCATGATCCCATGTATATAATATGTCATCAATGTTATGTTATAGAGATGTAAACTAGAATGATATTAGTACAAAGCATGATCCCATGTATATAATATGTCATCAATGTTATGTTATAGAGATATAAACTAGAATGATATTAGTACAAAGCATGATCCCATGTATATAATATGTCATCAATGTCATGTTATAGAGATATAAACTAGAATGACATCAGTACAAAGCATGATCCCATGTATATAATATGTCATCAATGTTATGTTATAGAGATATAAACTAGAATGACATCAGTACAAAGCATGATCCCATGTATATAATATGTCATCAATGTTATGTTATAGAGATATAAACTAGAATGATATCAGTACAAAGCATGATCCCATGTATATAATATGTCATCAATGTTATGTTATAGAGATGTAAACTAGAATGACATCAGTACAAAGCATGATCCCATGTATATAATATGTCATCAATGTTATGTTATAGAGATGTAAACTAGAATGACATCAGTACAAAGCATGATCCCAAGTATATAATATGTCATCAATGTTATGATATAGAGATATGAACTAGAATGATATCAGTACAAAGCATGATCCCATGTATATAATATGTCATCAATGTCATGTTATAGAGATATAAACTAGAATGACATCAGTACAAAGCATGATCCCAAGTATATAATATGTCATCAATGTTATGATATAGAGATATGAACTAGAATGACATCAGTACAAAGCATGATCCCATGTATATAATATGTCATCAAATACTTCTAAACATGAAATTTATCAAGTACGGGAAATATGTGTTTTGTGTGTAAATTTAACATTTGTCAATATTCCTTAGTAATGCAAGAAGGAATCATCACATATTATCATTAAATTTAGTTGTACATATACATGTATGTGTTTTGAGTGTAAATTCAATTCTAGTACAGATGTTCAGTAAAGCAAATGTAGCCATAAGCACTCAAGTGTAGCCATAATCAATTGTAGAGATTTTAAGTCAAGTGTAGTCACTATGAGTCAAGTGTAGCCATAATCAGTTGTAGAGATTTTAAGTCAAGAGTAGTCACTATGAGTCAAGTGTAGCTATTATGAGGCAAGTGTAGTCATTATGAGGCAAGTGTAGCCAATAGAATCCAAGTATAGCTCCTTACCAGACAAGTGTATGCATCACTCAGCCTGTAGTCCAGTGTCAAGGTCTGAAGCAAGGAGAATAAATCATGGTGGTCAAATATTCCTGGATTGGCTTGGACAAACTCGTCAAGACCATGTTTCCTGGCCCTGTCCGCATCTACAATAACACATATCAGATATAACAATAATGTAAAACAACCATATTTCATATAGGCCAAAAAGAATGATATACCTGTCTGGGGCAACACTGAAAAATAAAATAGTGCCAAACAGGTAAAAAGATTTTCTTCGAAAACCGTATACATCAAGAGCTGCAAAACTATTACAGAACATTGATATTTTAAAAACAACTAAAAACAACTAATGCTGCTTTGTGACTCCCCTTACTAGACTGTATAAATTTTCTCTCACATAATCATAAAATACCCAGAGATTCATAGGATGGAGGGAGAAAATTAATCTTTTCAATGACTTCGAAAAGGCAATCATATATCAAGAAAGTATGGGTCAGAGTGAAAAATTCAATCCACTCAGGCAACCCTATATAGAGCTTTTACTAAGCCACATCTATGATGTTCCTGCATTCTGAGGCAGCAGGCCTTCATACTATCCTCTCTATTCCACCTTCCATCCGACATACCTGATATCTACATGTTGGATATCATTTTGTTGGCTTGTACGAGTGGGGGGACTCACTACCTACCACCCTGTATACGTGATATCTGCGTGTTGGATATCAGTTTGTTGGTTTGTACGAGCAGGGGGATGCATTATTCTACCTACCGCATTGCATTCGTGATATATGCATATTGGATATCATTTTGTTGACTTATATGAGTGGAGGACGCATTATTCTACCTACCACCCTGCATACGTGATATCTGCGTGTTGGATATCATTTTGTTGGTTTGTACGAGTGGCGGAACTGGTTTGTGGGTCTGACCAGTGGCTCGATAGATCGCCTGAACCCATAGCGTTCTCTCATTCTCATCTTCTGTGGCAAAAGTGATGTTGTCACCTTCTTTGACAGTATTAAAGAAAAACTTCCCTCCTTCCAATTCTAAAAGAAAACGTTTTCAGAACTTTTATAGAAAGACTAGCTTGTTTTCTGGACATGTTGTTCATGGCCATAAACTTATTGTGTGTTATTCAAAAATTATCTCCTTGATTTAAACTACTTGCAAAATTAATGATGATGGTCAAGGAAGCCGATTATCAAAGTCATCACTTCATCAAGGTCATCTGTACATAAGGTCAGTTGTTTGCAAAGTTTAGTTTTTCTCAATTTCAGTTATTCATCAAGGTCACCTAATTGTAATACATATATTACATAATGGTATAGAACAGTCGGAGTGACTATTCTTAAACTATTTCATGTTGACGGTGGTTTACAGAGATACACTTTTCAAATTAACAACTTACATTTGAAAAGATTATATTTATAAAAACTGACCGAGTTCAGTAAATGTGCTGAAGTGGATAGTAACGTTATATTACCTGGGACAGCTTCACAGTAATCCACAGTGAATCCATCTAACTGCATCATTTCTGTTGGATCGGGTTTCTTTTCACGGTAACTACACATGGCAAAGGTGTACTGAGAAACCTGTAAAATACATTGTCACACTACACATGACAAAAGTGTACTGAGAAACCTGTAAAATACATTGTCACACTACACATGACAAAGGTGTACTGAGAAACCTGTAAAATACATTGTCACACTACACATGACAAAGGTGTACTGAGAAACCTGTAAAAAGATTGTCACATTACACATGACAAAAGTGTATTGAGAAACCTCTAAAACAAGAGGCCCAAGTGGGCCTATATTGCTCACCTGAGTACCTAGATTATCAGTCATGCATGAAGGAAGAATTCATTTATTTTTGCATTAATATGACTAAGTCAACACAGATGTTGAAAATATGTCAAATTTTATTTCAGGCTAGAATAAAAAACAACACTTTTTTGCACATCCATTCAGGTGATTTTGATATTAAGCATTTCCTTTGTCTTTGCAAGAAGTCATTCAGGGCAACAAGTTAGTCATTTTCTTTAGGTGGGGCCTTTTGTTGACTGATTTCAAGTCTGGGTCATGAACAACAATTGTTTCAAATATTGTCCAGATCTAACTTAAAATTGCCTAATTTCATATGTTGAGTGTTGAGAAACATCTAAAAACTTATTTAGATGTGTAAAGAAATGAAAAAAAAAATTTGACCACAGCTGGATTTGAACCGCTACTCTCCATATTTCAATTACCAAGTGGTATATGTACTATTGTGAGAACTGCTTTTTAGACATGGTGGCATTATCTGTTAACCAATTTGGATGAAATTTACCAAATTGATAGAGGACTTTTAGTACTTCATGTATTCCATGTTTCATTAAAATCTTTCATGTGGTATAACAGCAGAAGTGAAAAATGTGATTGAATTGTTCCTATACACCCTCATTTGGAAGTCTTAAAAAATTCATAGAAAATCCAAAAATTGAGATATTGACAAAATACTTTCAAAGTAACAATCCTTACCATAATTATGATCACAATAGTCCATAAGAAATCATCATTATCAATTAACTAGGAAATATGACACTTTTTTCTGCATTGAATCACCAAGTCCAAAGAAATGTCGAAAAAAATTCTAAAATTTGATTTTGGAAGGGAACCAAAATGACAATACATCTTCACTCATCCCTCTAGATCATTTCTATGCATTCTGTTTGTCTCTGTATACAGCCCGTATGAAAAAGAATATTGTTAAACGAGGGAACTCTTTTGTGACCTACTCTTGACTATGGTGGCGCCACCTGTAAAGAGGTCTGGACGAAAACAACAGAATTTGAAGAGGATCATAAGTGACTTATTTCTACCAAGATTTATTAAAATCCTTCAAACAGTTTTGTAGAAAAAGTTGAAAATGTGAAAAATGGCCAACCACCCCCCCTTTTTTTTTGGAAGTCTTAAATGTAAAATTCCTAATTTCATATGTTGAGTGTTGAGAAACATCTAAAAACTTATTTAGATGTGTAAAAAAAAAAAAAAATTTTTTTTGACCACAGCTGGATTTGAACCGCTACTCTCCATATTTCAATTACCAAGTGGTATATGTACCATTGTGAGACCTACTTTTAGACATGGTGGCATTATCTGTTAACCAATTTGGATGATCCGCACAAAAAACAAAACCTTTGAAAAGGACTATGAGTACTTGCATCCTACCCAGTTTTATCACAATCCTTCAAGTTGTTCTGTAGATCAAGTTAAAGATATGAAAAATTGTCCCCCCCACCCCCCCCTTTTCTTGGAAGTCTTAAAAAATTCATAAAAAATTCAAAAATCGAGATATTGAAAAAATTCCTTCGCACCAACATTCCTTACCATAGAAATGATTAAATGAAACCAAATGAATGCATCAATGTTTACTAAAAGAAAATAATAACTCTTTAATGCATTAAAATAACAAAGTCCAAAATAAAAATGAAAAAACGTCAAAAATTTGATTTCGGAATGGAACCAAAAATATCAACAATTCTTCCCATATGCCTCTAAATCATTCCTATGCAGTCGGTTTGTCGCTGTATGCACCCGATCTGAATAAGAAGTTTGTCAAAGGAAGGTACCCTCCGTGACCTACTTTTGTCTGTGGTGGTGCCACCTGTTCATGGATCCTGACAAAGATGACCACATTTGTCGGGGACCTTGAGTATTTGATGCATGCCAAGTTTCATTGAATTCCAGCAAGTGGTTCCAAAGAAAAAGTTCAAGCTGTGAAATGTTTACACCAATTATCCCACCCCCCTTTTTCTTGAAAGTCTTAAAAAATTCATAAAAAATCCAAAACATAAAATATTGAAAAATTTTCTTCGCAGTAGTATTTCTTACCATCAGAATGATCAAATTAAACCAAATTAATGCATCGATGTTTACTAAAAGAAAAAATACCTCTTTTCTGCATTAAAACTACCAAGTACAAAAAAACGTCAAAAATTTGATTTCGGAACGGAACCAAAAATAACAACACCTCTTCACACATCCCTCTAGATCATTCCTATGCATTCGGTTTGTCTCTGTATGCCCCCGGTCTGAAGAAGAAGTTTGTCAAAGGAGGGTACCCTCTTTGACCTACTTTTGCCTGTGGTGGCGCCACCTGTTGATGAATCCGGGCGAAAAACAACAACACTTGTAGGGGACCATGAGTACTACATGCTTATCAAGTTTCATCAAATTCTGTTCAGTGGTTCTGGAGAAGAAGTCGAAAATGTGAAAAGTTAACGACGGACGACAGACGACAGACGACGGACGGTGATTGATCACAATAGCTCACTTGAGCCTTTGGCTCAGGTGAGCTAAAAAGCCTCCCACACTACACATGGAAAAGGTATACTGAGAAACCTGTAGAAAGATTGTCACACTACACCTGACAAAAGTTTATTGAGAAACCTCTGAAAAAAGCCTGCCACACTACACATGGAAAAGGTATACTGAGAAACCTGTAGAAAGATTGTCACACTACACCTGACAAAAGTTTATTGAGAAACCTCTGAAAAAAGCCTGCCACACTACACATGGAAAAGGTGTACTGGGAAACTTGCAAAAAGACTATCATACAAAGTTACTACACATAGCAAAGGAGTACTGTAAGACCTTCAAGAAATTAGTGTGCCACAATGACAGGGAACCTATAGAAATTAGTGTGCCACAATGACAGGGAACCTATAGAAATTACTGTGCCACAATGACAGGGAACCTATAGAAATTAGTGTGCCACAATGACAGGGAACCTATAGAAATTACTGTGCCACAATGACAGGGAACCTATAGAAATTACTGTGCCACAATGACAGGGAACCTATAGAGAATAAACATCAAATTTAAGAACAGAATCTTGCAGGCAAAGTAATAATCTTAGCATAATAGCTGATACAGGTTCTCAACAGAGCTCCAGAAGTTTACCTGAAACTGAGCTTATGAATCACCTTTTACAATTCCTTTACAACATTCAAGGATAAATCTCTCAGGTTTAAAATACAGTGCCATGCCACTGGATTAACACTCCACCTCCACTAAAAGAATGAGTGTATTAAAATGAAAATTTCATACGATAGATGTGAAGTTTAGAGTAAAAGAAACTGTGATGTGACCATCCTGATGTGTGTATGCACTAACTCACCTGAACAAGGACAAAGTAACGCTTCTTCCATTTTTTCCATACTCTTTTTCCTATTGCATACAAGTAGCTGAAAATGAAATGCATATACATATGTATATTCTTACATATATAAAGAACACACATAGGAAAATTATCATTTCTTAGAAATCAATACTTTTATGCGCCTTATATTTACATTAATTTATCTACAGAAGTATCAAAATAAGTTCTATACAAATGAAACTAGAACTGTCCTAACGGGACAAAAACCCCCTGCGGCACCAAAATTCAAAATAGGGCATAGACCAAGGACAAAAGACCAAGGTCACAAGGTCAAAAATTTTGGTACCAAAAGAAAGATCTTGTCACAAAGAATATATATGTGTAGTATGAATACCAAGTCTCTTTTGGTTCAAAAGTTAGGGCTTAGGTTAAAGTTTTAAAAAAGTAGGTCAAATGTCAAGGCCAAGGTCACAAGGACAAAAATTTTGGTACGAAAAGCAAGGTATTACCACAAGGAATACACACGTTTCGTCTGAATACCCAGTCTCTTCTGGTTCAAAAGTTATGACTAAGGTTAAAGTTTTCAATGAAAGGACTTGAAAGTCCTCAAGGTCGGAATTGCATGGTCAAATACATCAAAGGTAATAAAGTCGTGATCCACCAAGAGATCACACACCAAGCATGTAATGTTTAGGATCAGTATTGACAAAAACACGGTCTGCACACAGGTGCTCGTTTTCATATAAACAACGGCTCCGCCCTGTACACCCCCGTACGTCTCCGTCTCGTACTATACAGTTATCTTATTCTCTCTTATCACTTTTGATCTTGACAGTAGTGTGAAATTAGCAATCTGGACAGTCTCCCATTGTACCTGTACATTTGGGGAAAACCACGTCTACACATGTAGATCTATAAATAACTGGCTATTCTTAGTAGCATTACACATCAACAACTACCAAGACGTTTGTTTATCGTTGTGACGAGAAGATTGTAGAGTACTTTGAATTCCACTGCTATATAAAGAAGCGATATTCTCAAGTTTTATTAATTATAATACAACGGATACTAGTACGGACTAGTAGTGTACTTCTTATTACGGCACTGCTACACAATAATGTCAATCGTACTTTTTCGGGACTTTCCGTCAAGTATTGGGAAAGACTGCATGTCCTCCAGCGCATGAATATATTAAACTCGTCTATATCGATGAAATAACGGCACATTTATTTTCTCATCTGATCAAACTTATCTTGTATTGACTCATACAATATGAACTATAAGTACTAAAAGTAAATCTAATCACGCTTTTTCTAAATATCGACGCACTATTTTTACATGAGGAGGTATTTTCTGCGTTCCACGCATTCACCACAGCATATTGTAACGACTAGGGTCTGGAATTGCTACGCAATTCCGACTAAAAAGTAAGTCAAATGTCAAGGCCAAGGTCACAAGGTCAAAAATTTTGGTACAAAAATAAAGGTCTTGCCTCAAGGAATATACATGTGTAGTATGAATACCTAGTCTCTTTTGGTTTAAAAGTTATGGCTAACGTTAGAGTTTTTAAAAAGTAAGTCAAATGTCAAGGCCAAGGTCACAAGGTCAAAAATTTTGGTACAAAAATAAAGTTCTTGCCTCAAGGAATATACATGTGTAGTATGAATACCTAGTCTCCTTTGGTTTAAAAGTTATGGCTAACGTTAGAGTTTTTAAAAAGTAAGTCAAGTGTCAAGGCCAAGGTCACAAGGTCACAAATTTTGGTACCAAAAGAAAGATCTTGTCACAAAGAATATATATGTGTAGTATGAATACCAAGTCTCTTTTGGTTCAAAAGTTAGGGCTTAGGTTAAAGTTTTAAAAAAGTAGGTCAAATGTCAAGGCCAAGGTCACAAGGACAAAAATTTTGGTACGAAAAGAAAGATCTTGCCACAAAGAATAAACATGTGTAGTATGAACACCTAGTCTCTTTTGGTTCAAAAGTTAGAGCTAAGGTTAAAGTTTTTAAAAAGTAGGTCAAATGTCAAGGCCAAGGTCACAAGGTCAAAAATTCTGGCACCAAAAGAAAGGTCTTGCCACAAGGAATATACATGTGTAGTATGGATACCCAGTCTCTTTTGGTTCAAAAGTTATGGTCAAGGTTAAAGATTTCTGGACAGACAAGACGGACAGACAGACAGACAGACGGTACAACGGTACGACAGACAGAGGGACAAGGTAATTCTTATAAACCCCCCCAAAAGACTTCATTTGCGGGGGGTATAAGCATTTCCCAATTGAGGACTTATTGCCTCTTCTAGTTCAAAGGTTAAAAAAAGAATTCACTCAAAAACAAATTTAAAAAAAAGAGGTAAAAAAAATAACTGCTCCATTAATTCTATCCACAATGCATCACATTTAACATTAATATGACATCCTCAAGTCTAATAATTATACCCAGAAAATTTGCTCTACGAACCAGTGCTAAGTCTGTCCCCCTTAACCACAATGCATCACATTTAACATTTATCTGACTTATCCCCCATTCTAGTAATCAAACCCAATTGATCTGCTCTGCAACCCGGTGCTAAGTCTGTCCCCCTTACCCACAATGCACCATTTTTAATGTTAATATGACTTATCACCCTCCATTCTGGTAATCAAACCCAGTTAATCTGCTCTGCAAACCAGTGCTAATCCTGCCCTCCTTACCCACAATGCTTCATATTCTGTGGTTTATCCATTCGTACGGCTATCTTAATTTTGAGGTCATCGTTGCAGTTTTTAGTTTTCTGCATTCTGTACCACTCTGGTTGACGACTGCTGTTTGCTGTTGCTGGAATGACCACCTGTAATAAAAATCAAAGTCTGAAAAAGATGCTTCCACATATACGTAATACTAAAACATGATTAACTGACTTTAAATGATATAACAGGTAGTATCTTTATTTATCACTGATATGCTTATTGTTTGACAACACTGCTGAGGATGTTGTTGTATAACAACACTGATGATTGTTGTTTGATAACACTGCTGACGACTTTGTTGTTTAACAACACTGCATAGGACTTTGTTGTTTAACAACACTGCTAAGAACTTTGATATTTGACAACACTGCTGAGGACTTTGTTGTTGAACAATGCTGCTAAGAACTTTGGTGTTTGACAACACTGCTGTGGACTTTGTTGTTTGACAACAATGCTGAGGACTATGTTGTTTGACAACACTGCTGAGGACTTTATTGTCTGGCAACACTGCTGATTTCTTACAGACTGTTCCATTTTTGTAGTAAGGACATCTGATGTTCTGCACTAAAATTCTGACATATACATTAGACCCAACAGAGAAAGGGAGGCTACTGGGTATAGTGACAGATGCCTTGTTCATACTTCTAACTAATCCCCTGGTAACATATACCTTTACAAGCTCTTTAGTTTCACTTTTACAATTTCTTTCACTTTACCTTTGTAAGCTCCCTCATTTATAAGCCTTCTGGCTTTACGAGTCCCCAGGTTTTACCTTTTTAAGCCACCTAGCTTTACCTTTTTACATTGCATGATTTTACCTTTACTTGTTCCCTGTTTTTTTTAAGCTCTCTACCTTTATTTGTAAATGTCCAATGGTTTTTTTTTCTTTACAGATCCCTTGGTTTTACAAGCTCTCTGGCCTCACCTTTTTAAATTCTGTGATCAAATTTCTATGAATGCCCTAGTTTTATGTGCACTAGGTTTCTAATTTTACTAGTCAGTTTTCCAGTGTTACCTTGTTAAGTCCTTTAGATTGAACAATTGTCCCAATGTATTATCTTCAAAAGTCCTCCCTTGACCTTACCTTTCCTAGTTCTTTATCCTCTAGACTGAGCATTCCTGGGCTCTCTGAGTGTATAGTATGACCTTGACCTTACCTTTCCTAGTTCTTTATCCTCTAGACTGAGCATTCCTGGGCTCTCTGTGTATAGTTTGACCTTGATCTTACCTTTCCTAGTTCTTTATTCTCCAGACTTACCATTCCTGGGCTCTCTGTGTATAGTTTGACCTTGATCTTACCTTTCCTAGCTCTTTATCCTCCAGACTGAGCATTCCTGGGCTCTCTGTGTATAGTTTGACCTTGACCTTACCTTTCCTAGCTCTTTATCCTCCAGACTGAGCATTCCTAGACTCTCTGTGTATAGTATGACCTTGACCTTACCTTTCCTAACTCTTTATCCTCCAGACTGAGCATTCCTGAGCTCTCTGTGTATAGTTTGACCTTGACCACAGGGAGAGGATGGGTTGTAGTAAAATCTCCCTGGGTATCCCAGCTGAAACATAAACAAATTAATGTCAAGGTTAAACAGTGAAACATCTGGATTCGGCACTCTATCACTCAATAGAAATATTTGTCACATTAAGATAATTAACCGAAAACGTGGGGTCCATTGACCTGGTTTCAGTTACATGTAAATGAACATGGTAGTAGGTAGAATTTTATAAATTTATGTAAGAAAGACAGATATTTAACATCAGTACTTCTTAGTTTATTAAGTAGTCATAACTCTTACTGGCTTCAGACTTGATTTTAATACTCTACGAAACTTACAAGTATATTTCATATTAATTCATTTTCCCAAAGAATTCACATCTGATATATTCACAAGACACTGATTTCACAAGAAGCATAATGCCTCAGTCTTCATGAAAACTTTTTAGAACCACTAGCCCACAGACATATTTTACTAGCCCACTGTATACTTTGTTTCTGAACTTTTACTAGCCCTGCAGTAAATCTGGTAGACTAGGGCATCGGGCAAGTGAGTTTTTACGAAGACTGATACTTTTAATATTTTAATAATCCAATTAAAAAAGAAGCAAGGATTTTGATTTTGTGTGGAGTCAGTTTGCAAATTCACAAGCAATAAAATACCAGTGAATTAATGGTGATTTATTGCATTTTAATTGTGTCTCATTTTAATGGTGTCTCATTTTAATGGTATCTCATTTTAATGGTGTCTCATTTTAATGTCTCATCTTAATGGTGTCTCATTTTAATGCTGTCTCATTTTAATGCTGTCTCATTTTAATCAGTCCAGTTTCCCCATCACATCTTGTACATATCTCTGTCACAGGTGTAATTGCTTTGATTCGATCATTAATTTCTTTTCAATTATTCCTTGATTTTTTAATATAATAGTAAAACCTTTGGTTTGAATTTTTACCTAAATTATTTACAACATCCCACAATATCCTTTCATTTTCCAAGTCAATGAGTCACTTACCTTGGTTTTGATGCCTCCGCCTGATCTGTCTGTAATTTTTCTCCTCCTTCCACCTCCATTGTGCAGTATACAATTTTGTTGTTTGCCAATGATTTCAAACCTTTGACCTCAACGACATGTACCTTCAAAACACAAGGGATGTACATACATGAGAAAACAAAAAACTGCTGGAAAGTCTTGCAAATCATCCTGAACATAAATGGAAATCACAGAAGTATGAAATATATGTCTTACTGACCTATTTCCACCTGAAATTAAAATTGTTTAATCATAACTTCTTATGCACTCTAATTAAAACTACATACTGCAAGGCATTGTATTCTAAACTCAGAATGCTCTAATTAAATATTTTTTCCTATGATCAAATTGTTTTCACATCAAATGAAAAGGTGAGACCCATATACCAATTTAAGTCATCTGATTAATCTAAGCTGACACTGTGATTTATCCAATCAAACATTTATGAGGTGTGGTATATGTATGTCACTGAAAAAAACTACAGTTCAAAAATGGTCATTCTAATATTGAAGTTGAAATAAGCAAGCTTCAAGTTGGGAATTCCAAGGAAAAACTAACATCTTAAAAGATAGAAATTAAAGTAATGAAAATCACTGATGAAAGGAGATAATTGAAACAAAACCAGAACATATTAAAACTGATTTAATCCATATACATTATTACAAAATTTATAAACGATTTTAAAAACCAAATGGTGGTAAGTTTCTACCCAAAGGCAGAATACTAAATTAGATATCACTAAAATCAATAAATGTACATCCCACATCGGAAAAAGAACACAATGCACATAGATATGAATATCTGAAATACCTTTGTATTTTCTACACAAAATTCATCATGAATATTCTCATGACATTTGTATTTATACACCATTATTTTTATCTCAGTGCATATTATATAACGATTACGCTTTTCAATAGTCGACCATATTTTGCATCCTTGACATCTACATGTAGTAGTGTTCATGTAGAAAAGAGCCATTTTCCAAATTTGAAAGATAATGCCAAAGTGAATACTAAAAAGCTTTCATAGTATTTGTTTGTGACTTTGTTTACTTTTTTTGCTTTGCCGGGGTGGAATTCTTTTATGTGGATATCTCTCCTTTCATCAATTTGAAGAATGAGAATAGCATTACAAAGCACACTGACATATATCTGATTCAGAATGTTTCCATAGCAACGATATCAAGCAGTGTTGCAGCTACAGATAATAGTCACTGTTACTGACCTCTAGGGTAAACGATAGGACAACATCCAGCTTGGACAGGCCAGAATCTGTCTCATCTGAAATGTCCATCTTGGTGAGTGAAGAATGTTGGGTCCTGAAATACAAAGAAAAGTTAATTGAAGGCATCAGTTACAGCAAATAAAAATTCACATTTTATTTTTTATATTGCAAAATTAACCTCTGCATGAAGGTCACCTTTGTATACATGTGACCTCTGTATAAAGGTCACCTCTCTATAAAGGTCACCTCTGTATACAGGTCACCTTTGTATAAAGGTCACCTCTGTATAATAGTCACCTCCATATAAAGCCAGGTCACCTCTTTTAAAGGTCACCTCTGTATAAAAGTCACTTCTGTATATCATAAAGGTCATCTCTTATAAAGGTTACTTCTGTATAAAGGTCATCTTTGCATGAAAGTCATTCTTAAGTCTTTCTTAAGGTGACCTTCATATGTCAGTGTGCTTACACTAAGAAGGGAGAGCTGGAATGTGTCCCCATGACTCCACATTATAAAATGCTAGCTACAAAAAGTGGGTAACTCGTAATTTACCACTCAGGTAATTACAGACATGGTGCAGACAAAAATAGTCTTTACTTATGTTTTAGGCATATAAGAATACAAAATAACTGTAGAATAATTAAGATGTGGGACACATTACTATCATGGCGGCTGGACAATGTAGGATGGCATAGATGAAAAAGTTTAGGATTTTTAGCCTAGGTTGTCTCTCGAAAATTATTTATAGAGTGAAAACGTGGCTTCTATCAGTGCCATGCACATCTACCCTAATATTGAGTGATTCAAATGTGTAATATGAGGTATAAATCCTGTATAATGTATAAATGATATGAGTGTAAACTGATAGTTATGCAATCCACTATCAGGAGTCATTTTACTAATTCTACACTTCAAATGATATGAGAATGTCACGAAGCCTTTTTTCATTCTGTTATATGTAACTATGGGTAAATCTCTGAGAGCATTTAGATTCAAATACTGCAGGATTATGAGAGCTTGTGCAATCTAAAAAACACAACATGTTTGAAGGTTTTACGATCCTAGGTTTTGAAGTCAAGTATTTTATCCGTTTTGACTTTGAATACTATACTACCTTTGATGTTCATTGTTTGGTTTTTATGTATAAATTTTATCAGAAGATGGAAAGAATTAAGTATTTTAAATTACTTCAGCATTTCATCCTCTGACCCATAAAAGATTATAAATCTGTCATTATAATATCAACAGATGAGGAGTAATCTATGCTTCAGTGAAAATTTCTTTATTATTTCACACGAGATCTTACTCACTAACGCCATAGACAGATGGACTGCATTTCGCACCCAATTATTTAATTGTATATGTTTCAAAATCAATTCAATAGCACTTGTCTAAGAAGATGCTTAACATCAAATGTATAGGTGAAGTCCAAAATGCATAGGACATTTTGTCAAAGTGAGAATATGTTGTTTGAACAGTGTTTATCAATTCATTGAATTGCATAGTTGTGAAAAGGAAGGTTACATTAGAAAATGAACAGTGGACGCTAATCGTGAGGCTTTTTAAAATGCTCAATTTTCAGGAAGTAATCAGAGCTATCAGCAGGGAAGTATAATTAAAATCTATAGTATACATCCTTGCTATCATGTGTGGAAGTATTCTGTGTATCGACTATTGGTATCAAGAAACAATCAACATATTGACTAAATTTTTCCCAGTGGTCAACCCAGTGTGGGGTATAATGGGTTGACACCCTAATCATTGGATTCGTATCTATTTCGGTAGATGAAATATCAATGTATTCTATTTCCATAGATGAAATATCATACGTTCTACTACTAATAAGAAACCGCAGTATTGGGGGGCCCTAATTACTGCATGTGCGTCACAAACTCACAGCATCATGGGTAATATCTAGCAAGGGAGATAAGCTAACTGCACAAGATGGCTTCCTCTATCAGAGTACTTTACATTACTTCAGTGCCATTATTGGTTTAATGACAATAAATAATAGATTAAAACCTAGGCATGCTTATTCACAACATAATTGGTTACATCACATTCAAAAATAATTTGATTCCAAATACTCCCTTTGATATTTAAATGCAAGTTACTCTGTACAATATTATAATGAAACAAATAGTCTCACCGGGCATAGACCACTCACCTGATGTGGTAATGAAAACGCTAAAGTAGGTGCATTTCCATGTAAATCAAAGAGAAATAAAGTCAATGGTGACAGGTTCAGTTTTAAAAGCTGACTATCAAGTGGTTGTCCAGAATGCCTCCGATTACAGAAAATTTTAAAAAATACACAACTGTTCACCACTACATATTAAAGATGTATAACTTTGCCAATTGTTTAACTGTGCCTGCAGGTTATGACAAACTGAATTTTGTTATGACCCGGAAATGTAGTTGCAATTCTATACATGTAGATGGGTATTCCATTTACAGAAAAAGGCATCCATTTTCTTGAAAACATAATGCACTATCAGTAAAAATACACAATGACTTCTGTATATCTTGTGTCTTCTGTATTTAAGGCTCATTTGAGGCTGGTGTGGCTAGCTATACAGGAGATGTTTACTCCTCCCAGATTACCTGGTTTAACATGGCAGATGTGGCCAGCCATAAAAAAGGCTGACTCCTCCCAGGTACCTGGTCTCACATGGCAGATATGGCCAGCCATACAAGAGGCTTACTTCTCACAGGTTATCTAGTTTCACATGGCAGATATGACCAGCTGTACATGCATCATTTACTCCTCCCAGGTACCTGGTCTCACATGGCAGATGTGGTCTTCTATATTGGAGATGCTTACTCCTCCCAAGTAACTAGTATCACATGGCAGATATGGCCATCCATACAAGAGGCTTACTCCTCCCAGGTACCTGGATTCACTTGACAGATGTGGCCAGCCATAAAAAAGGCTTACTCCTCCCAGGTACCTGGTCTCACATGGCAGATGTGGCCAGCCATACAAGTTGGCTTACTCCTCACAGGTTACCTCTTTTCACATGGCAGGTGTGGCCAGCTATACAGGTGATGCTTACCACAATCAAGTAACTAGTCTTACCTCATATTTCCAGGGTATCAATAATATCAACCATGGTACAGCAGTGAAAAAGCAATAGTTACCTTCTTTCTTTACATCTTGACAACTTAATTATAAGTGTATGTAAAAAAAAAAGCTTTATTATAGAGTCTGTTATTTGTTTCTTGAAAGAGAGAAGAGGTTAAGTCAGCTTGCCGTAACACTCTGCATTGAATTATTCATGCCTTTTAGTATGACATACTATCATTTAAGCAAATTACACTGGATTGATTGAATCAGTTAATGGCAGAAGAGATTTTCTCTCTCCTTAAAAGACCCAAATTGACTGTATAATGTCACGTGCTCTACTGCCAGTACAAAACAAGTGCTGACCAGCGGACATCACCGCTTAAAAGGCTCTTTGAGTGGTCCCCATAAATCTCATACTGTGAAAGCATAGGAGATGCCAGTCCAGCCTAGTCATTCAGTCTTACAAACACGCTTAAATTTCAGAGCAACTGTTTTGCTTTTATCCTCCTGGTAATTCTGAGACTTCTAATAGCTCCGCCTCCCTTCATGTGATTATTACACTTTACTTCTTTACGAACTTCTAGAAATCCCGTAGGTGTTCTTTTGGATTTTTTTTTCCATAACCTCATATTTGAAATTTGTAGGTACAAATACAAATATCAAAACTCCATGTCCAACCACTATAAAGATATGGCTAATGTTAAAGATTGCAGACAGACAGTAACTGACAAGATAGACAACTACATTGTGCCCACGAACCTCCGATCCAAAAGGCATAAAAAAGTTTGCGAGCAAATCAGAACCCCTGTCCCCATTTTGTGAGAGCCAATTATCGATCCTTCACTGATGTATGGTATGATAAAGTGATAAAATGTTAAACAGCTGAAAAAGGTAACTTGATAAGGAGAGATGATCGCCGACATAACGAGGAAGCCACCGCAATCACTACGGCTGATCACCAGGTAATGGGGTGTTCAGGGAGCCTGGAAGACCATTATCGGGGTATTAGCATTGATTTGTAGGGAAGCTGGTTTGATATCTGTATAATAGCTTAATGGTGTTCATAACAAGTGTCAATTAATTACGTCAGATAAAACAGACCCCCGGGTAAGACAATGTCAGAGAGTGAATTATTACAGGGAAGGCGAGTATCTGAATAATCCCCCTTCATCTATTAAAGTTGTAGTTCGCTTGATTCACATTTAACGTCGCTTTTCAACATTTTCCCCCATTTATATCGTGACATGGAAACAAGAGGTCACAACCTCTTCAACATAGTGTCACAATTCGGGAATCGAACCCACCTACCAAAGAACATGGAATAATTCATCCCAAGATACATCACTAGTATAAGTGTAATGGATTTCCCACTTATACATTTTGATAAACTTGTTTCGTTAAACTTCTTCACCGGACGGACAGACGGATAGGGTGATTCCTATATACCCCTTAACTTCGTTTGCTGGGGTACAACCCCCGGTACGAGGACACCACTTAGTTAAAATGATCAGTACCTTACTTGGGGAAAAAAGGAACAAGAATAAAGATATAGTTCATAATCAAAATTGAAATGTAGATTAATGATTATACACTACATGATGTTATATGTTGGTATAAAACTGTGGATACCAGTATCCTCCGAGACCATCATCGACGTCAGTACAAGACAGGCGCAGTTCCCATTATCATCTCGTGCTATGTAGGGTAGTGTAAAACTCGGCCAATTCAGTGTATTGTGAGATAGCATTGACTGATCACTTACATACTGCCTGCGGAATTTTACCAACAAATCTTCACGATAAAAAAAGAATCTCCATGAATGCAATGCCTAAAGTCAATACAGGCTTCCCAAACGCACACTTAAAGCACAATACTCCCCCGATTCTTGAATGAAACCGACATCCTATAGTCTACCGATCTCATAAACGACAAATCTATCACGAGACGATCTTTTTAATATTTTAAGAGATCTTGCTCATGCTTAACTAATCTATGTGGTTAGTAAGTCCTATTTAAATCACAAGGTCCACATCAGGATTTGTTGACGAGAAGAAGTGATAATATGAAAGTTTACGGACCATGCAAAGACCAGAAGACAGATGGGTGTCATGGCACGATCTCTTCTAGCCCCCAAGAACGTATTCGAAAATTCAGCGTCTTACTTACTGTATAATAGATGCACTATCTTAACTTACACAAGATCAAAATCTTTTACACATCACATTGTAACAGTATACCGTATCCATCTAAAATTCTATCTGTCCTAATACCTACTCGGAACATTTTGCTGGCCAAAATCCGATCTGTACTAATACCTACTCGGAAGCTTTAGTTCGCCAAATTCCGATCTGTCCTAATACCGACTCGGAAGCTTTAGCTCGCCAAAATCCGATCTGTCCTAATACTTACTCGGAAGCTTTGGCTGGCCAAAATCCGATCTGTACCAATACCTACTCGGAAGCTTTAGCTGGCCAAAATCCGATCTGTCCTAATACCTACTCGGAAGCTTTAGCTGGCCAAAATCCGATCTGTCCTAATACCTACTCGGAAGCTTTAGCTGGCCAAAATCCGATCTGTCCTAATACCGACTCGGAAGCTTTAGCTGGCCAAAATCCGATGTCCTAATACCTACTCGGAAGCTTTAGCACGACAAAATGCGATCTGCCCTAATACCTACTCGGAAGCTTTAGCTAGCCAAAATCCGATCTGTCCTAATACCGACTCGGAAGCTTTAGCTGGCCAAAATCCGA
The DNA here is from genome assembly GCA_035048485.1 of Pteria penguin. Lineage (NCBI taxonomy): Eukaryota > Metazoa > Mollusca > Bivalvia > Pterioida > Pteriidae > Pteria > Pteria penguin. The sequence goes on along the minus strand of CM068588.1, from coordinate 1,499,748 downwards.
TGTCCTAATACCTACTCGGAAGCTTTAGCACGACAAAATGCGATCTGCCCTAATACCTACTCGGAAGCTTTAGCTAGCCAAAATCCGATCTGTCCTAATACCGACTCGGAAGCTTTAGCTGGCCAAAAACAGATGTCCTAATACCTATTTCGGAAGCTTTAGCTGGCCAAAATCCGATCTGTCTTAATACCTACTCGGAAGCTTTAGCTGGCCAAAATCCGATCTGTTCTAATACCTACTCGGAAGCTTTAGCACGACAAAATCCGATGTCCTAATACCTACTCGGAAGCTTTAGCACGCCAAAATCAGATCTGCCCTAACCTACTCGGAAGCTTTAGCTAGCCAAAATCCGATCTGTCCTAATACCGACTCGGAAGCTTAGGCTGGCCAAGATCCGATCTGTCCTAATGCCTACTCGGGAGCTTTAGCTGGCCAAAATCCGATCTGTTTTAATACCTACTCGGAACATTTTGCTGGCCAAAATCAGATCTGTACTAATACCTACTCGGAAGCTTTAGCTGGCCAAAATCCGATCTGTCCTAATACCGACTCGGAAACTTTAGCTGGCCAAAATCCGATCTGTCCTAATACCTACTCGGAAGCTTTAGCTGGCCAAAATCCGATCTGTCCTAATACCTACTCGGAACATTTTGCTGGCCAAAATCCGATCTGTACTAATACTTACTCGGAAGCTTTAGCTGGCCAAAATCCGATCTGTCTTATTTCCTACTCGGAACTTTTTGCTGGCCAAAATCCGATCTGCCCTAATACCTACTCGGAAGCTTTAGCTTGCAAAAATCCGATCTGTCCTAATATCGACTTGGAAACTTTGGCTGGACAAAGTCCCATCTGTCATAATACCTACTCGGGCGCTGTAGCTGGCCAAAATGGAGAATCGACATATTCATCACTTACAATCAAAAGCAGCTGGGAATATTGACTCTATTAATTTTCTTATTCATATATTTCTTTCTTTCTTTATATATATATATATATATATATATATATATATATATATATATATATATATATATATATATATATATATATATATACTGGCTTCAATATGATATTCACAAGAATGCGTCCCTCCTATCTTTTATGTCTGCTACAAACAGGTCTGATCGTATCTATATATACTCTTAAATAATATTCATGATAATAAAATAATATTCATGATAATGAAATAATATTCATGTTAATAAAATATTATTCATGATAATAATACAATATTCATAATAATAATATCCACTATATTGAAGACCGTCCTTACTAATGGACTGCCGGAATTGCTATATACACAATATTTATATATATATACTCTAAAATAATATTCATCATAATAAAATAATATTCACTATAATAATATTATATTCATGGTAATAATATATCCACTGTATTGAAGATTGTTCTTGCCAATGGACTGTAATACTTATGGACTGAAAACTTATGCATCATGCCGTCTTTTTACTTTTTTTCCTGGTATACCTCCATATTTAAAGCCAAGAAGACGAGCATCCTTAACCAATCAACGTGCTTTATACAAATGATATAACGGAATAGATTGGGTCTTAAGCTAATAAAAAGTTATTTTTCCTTTGTTATTTACCCATGTTAACGTATCTTACAAGTTTATTCAACAAAATGTTATCTATATTTCTCTAGAAAGGTGCTGTATGCGTTGAGGCACCAAGGCTTGCATCCCAGCGCGGAATGCAATACGACTCTCGAGGAAAATCCGTAGAAATACACCAAATGTTATTGATAAAATAATCACGTAGGCGTTGATTTAATTGTTTCTTGTTTGATATACTTTTTATACATGAAATACAATTCTTGACAGATCAGTAACTTGCAGTGTTATTTCTAATATCGTCCTGCATACGTTACCGATTTTGTGAAATTGTTGCCTTTTTCTATGGCAACGAGTTGTTCTGTCTATGACAACATAGCGCTTACTTTTCCCGTCGGAATATCTAGAAACAAATTTACCAAAATATTCTGCCTCTTTCCCGTGGTATAATTATAGCTATGTATCGATTGCATTCGATCGCTCTACATTATTAATGTGAACAATCAATTTCATACGAATAGCGAGACTCGGCCGAGATCGGTAAACCGCTCGAACACTCTGTCACTCACAGAATGCTGCAGATTGTCAATAAACACTCGAACACTCTGTCACTCACACAGATTGCAGGTACTAAAGATAAACAGCACTCCAATTCTGTCACTCACACATAATGCATGGGTTATAATGTAACACTTGAACACTGTCACTCGCACAAAATATAGGGACTGCCAGTTAATTCTGTCACTCGCACTGAATTCACAAACAGCGAGTAAACATTTTCAACTTTAGAAAATTCACTCACAAGGAATGCAGGAACTGTCAGTAAACTCCCAAATACTTTATCACTCAATGAACCCAGGACATGTCAGTAAGCACTCAAACACTGTTTCATTTACATACAATGTAGACACTGTCATGAAAACCTCATACAATTTGTGATTCACACACAATGCAAACCTTGTCAAGAGACACTCAAACATTATGTCCTTCGCACGGAATGCAGAGACTGTCCGAAAACACTTAATCTTTGCCCCTTACAAAAAGCAGGGACTGTCTGTAAACACTCAAATACTTAATCATACAGAAAGCAAATTACCCGACAAAAACAATACATAATCTGTCAGTGCACACTTGAACACTCTGTCACTTGCACAGAAATCAAGGTATGTCAGTAAACATTCGAACACTCTGTCAATCACATAGAATGTACTGGCTGTCAGTAAAATCTCTAGAATTCTTTGTCAGTCACACAGATTGATTGGACCTTCAGTGAAATGAAATTTATGAGAAAATTTCTCTCATTGTGATTGACTATTGTTTTACGTCACTCCACGATTATTTCACGTATATGTTGACGCCATCTGCCTGATGCATTGCATAGAAATCTGTACCTTGCAATGGACCCACCCGAAGGGATCTTTTACGCCCCACGCCCCCACTTACCGGGAAACAGGACCTCGATTTTTACTGCCTCATCCGAAAGACTGGACTCCGGTGTATCCACGGTGGAAGTCGAGCCCGGGACCTTTCGGTCAAAAGCTGAGCACTTCATCCACTGAGCCACACCGGTTTTTGTCATCGTGAAAATGGGCCCCATTGCCTTATTTTTCCCCTTGCAACAGACGCAGCCGAAGTATCGTGGAATCGTTCACCGTAGCATGGAGCTTACACTGTTTTACCTAACACAGGTAGAGAGACAGCAGATATATAAATCACCCTGCAGATTTTCCCCAATAGCCTGGTTAGAATGCAGACGGTCAATACTACTAAACCAACAAGCCACGTGATCATGAAATAGGGGAAAACCTTGTATAATTTTGATGAAATAAAAGCTTAGCTGTGGTCAATTTAGTGGACCAGGGACGATATCTTCAAATTATCTTTATCGACTGATGTAGTCCGAATTGCATGCAATATACAATATACCGAATTTTCTCTGATTTTGCCACAAGCATCATTTAACGTCTCATTTAAGACACTCCTTACCTACAAGTGAAATTTACTTTATCCTAATACACCATTACTAAATGATCTATAATGACCCATAGTCGAGAAATAGATCTTAAATTGTCCATAATGGTCCACGGTTCAGAAATAGATCTAGAAAGACTTGTCAAGAAAGTATATTGGTCCTCGTACTACGACAGAGTATGGCAGTGTGCGAAAACAAAGCAATAGCGGCGAAGCTGTACCTTCTACGTAGAACACAATCTAAGAGTGTGCCTTTCTTGATCAATCAAAATGTATAGGTGGGATAAACAGGTTGTATATTTTATGAATCAAATGTAAAAATTTGAAGTTTGAGAAAACTAGTTCTGAATGTTAATTATGTTTTAGGAGTCCTCGATCACCGTTAGTTTCTCATAACTATGGGCGCGGCCGGAATCACTGAACGGAAGTCACATAGTTACGACACTTGGATTTCGTCTAAGCTTCTGTCTTAATCAGTACCAGTAATTAAAGACCTACGTCATTGAGAGAGAGAGTCACGTGTTTCAGTCTAGAGATCTATCTACATTAATGACACCTCACCCGACATTGTAATTAAAGCCATATAATAATTGAAGAATTTCTAGATAATGTTTAGAAACAAAACTGTATGTTGGGCTCGTAAACCGGTTAACCATACCAACTGAGTGTCTTTTGTTACTCAATTGACCGTCTTAAGTCGGTATCGCATCTGTATTACAATCAATATTTTTGTAATGTCATTGCATGTATTTCATTACTTATTACCAAGTTTTATTGTGCATCTCCTTGATGACTTCTGCCCTACAGCTAAGTCAGATGTCTTTCCCTTTCAAAAATTTGAAATAATAAACAATTACATCAGCTGTGAAGTCTCTAACACAGACCCGAGACAAAGACAGGTCATAACTATGCCAAGCTGGAGACAAAGACAGGTCATAACTATGCCTAGCTGGAGACAAAGACAGGTCATAACTATGCCAAGCAAGGGGACAAAGGCAGGTCATAACCATGCCAAACAGGAGACAAAGACAGGTCATAACTATGCCAAGCCTAAGACAAAGACAGGTCAAAACTATGCCAAGCCTCAGACAGAGAAAGGGCATAACCATGCCAAGCCCTACATAATGACAGTCATAACTACCAAGTCTGAGACAGAGACAGGTCATAACAATGCCAAGCAGAAGACAAAGACAGGTCATAACCATGCCAAGCCTGAGACAAAGACAAGTCATAACTATGCCAAGCCTCAGACAGAGACAGGGCATAACCACGCCAAGCAGGAGACAAAGACAGGTCATATCCATGCCAAACAAGAGACAAAGACAGGTCATAACTATGCCAAGCCTCAGACAGAGACAGGGCATAATTATGCCAAGCCCTAGACAATGACAGTCATAATTATGCCAAATCTGGGACAAAGACAGGTCATAACTATGCCAAACCTCAGACAGAAATAGGGCATAACCATGCCAAGCCCTAGACAATGACAGTCATAACTATACCAAGTCTGGGACAAAGACAGGTCATAACTATGCCAAGCCTCAGACAGAGACAGGGCATAACCATGCCAAGTCCTAGAAATGAGTCATAACTATACCAAGTCTGGGACAAAGACAGGTCACAACCATGCCAAGCTTTAGACATAGACAGGGCATAACCATGCCAAGCCCTACACAATGACAGTCATAACTATGCAAAGTCCGGAATCACTGAACGGAAGTCACATAGTTACGACACTTGGATTTCGTCTAAGCTTCTGTCTTAATCAGTACCAGTAATTAAAGACCTACGTCATTGAGAGAGAGAGTCACGTGTTTCAGTCTAGAGATCTATCTACATTAATGACACCTCACCCGACATTGTAATTAAAGCCATATAATAACTGAAGAATTTCTAGATAATGTATAGAAACAAAACTGTATGTTGGGCTCGTAAACCGATTAACCACACCAACTGAGTGTCTTTTGTTACTCAATTCACCGTCTTAAGTCGGTATCGCATCTGTATTATAATCAATATTTTTGTAATGTCATTGCATGTATTTCATTACTTATTACCAAGTTTTATTGTGCATCTCCTTGATGACTTCTGCCCTACAGCTAAGTCAGATGTCTTTCCCTTTCAAAAATTTGAAATAATAAACAATTACATCAGCTGTGAAGTCTCTAACACAGACCCGAGACAAAGACAGGTCATAACTATGCCAAGCTGGAGACAAAGACAGGTCATAACTATGCCTAGCTGGAGACAAAGACAGGTCATAACTATGCCAAGCCTCAGACAGAGACAGGGCATAATTATGCCAAGCCCTAGACAATGACAGTCATAATTATGCCAAATCTGGGACAAAGACAGGTCCTAACTATGCCAAGCCTCAGACAGAAATAGGGCATAACCATGCCAAGCCCTAGACAATGACAGTCATAACTATACCAAGTCTGGGACAAAGACAGGTCATAACTATGCCAAGCCTCAGACAGAGACAGGGCATAACCATGCCAAGTCCTAGAAATGAGTCATAACTATACCAAGTCTGGGACAAAGACAGGTCACAACCATGCCAAGCTTTAGACATAGACAGGGCATAACCATGCCAAGCCCTACACAATGACAGTCATAACTATGCAAAGTCTGGGACAAAGACAGGTCATAACTATGCCAAGCCTCAGGCAATGACAGTCATAACTATACCAAGTCTGGGACAAAGACAGGTCATAACTATGCCAAACTTTAGACATAGACAGGTTGTAACTGTGCCAAGTCTGTTTGAAATGTCGAACTGTCACCTCCCGAGTAGGGGAAAGCCAGCGAAGCACGGGTTTAGAAACTTCTATATTCCGGTCCTGGGCCCCAACACGTTACCAACTTGTCCAAGTAGACAAGGCTGGTATATACAGAATCACGGATAACTCCATTGCGACAATGGCCATCGAATACTCTGACAAAATTGCATGTAGTTATTGCATACTCTGGTAAGCAAGAAACGTGACTAAAATGTAATACATTTACATGTACATGTATGTGAATTTTGAAAGCCCTACCTATTATGATTCAAAAGTTATAACCAATGTTAAAGTTGTTTTTTTTTTTGGGGGGGGGGGGGGTTTATTGCCACAGACAGACACACAAACAGGCAAAAAACTACATGCCCCGGAATCTTTAATTCTGGGGGCATAAAGAGAGTATCGTGATATACCGTACCCTTGTTCAAGTATCTGATAAATACACTTTCTAATTTTTAGTAACCTAACCCATACGTGTTACACTGACCAGTTACAATATATATATATAGTCCGAATAATGAAGCCCAGCAGTGATGACGAGAGGCAGTGTGAAGCCTTCAATCATTATGCTAGCATGTTTGTCCGGTTAAACGGCATGCATATTAGAAATACAATGATATATGCGATTATCAGAAGAAAGTTGTTTAGTCCGATATACTGGTAATAGAATGGCCTAAAAACGAACAGATACGCATGTGCAGGACTACTAACAATAATACATGTAGAAGGTAAGAGATGGATGCAGAAATACCAGAATAACAGAGTTATCGCATAACAGAAGTATACAGGCAGGCAGACAGATATACAGACACGGAATTCACAGAAACTACCGAAAGACCTGGTGACTTGAGACAGCAGAAAAGGAATGGCCTTAATTTTAAAGACAAACAGACGAATTTCTAAGATAAGCTTGTGGAACAGGCGATTTTCTAGAACATACTGCCAAAGAGAAAGGAAAATCTGCAATAGACTGTATGACAGATGTTTTAAAAGCAAAAGAATAAACAGGTATATCAGACAAAAAGCAAAACAGACGAGGGTTTCATACAGTGGCGGATTTAGAGTGAAGCCGAATGAGCCAAACCCCTCCCCCTATTTCTCGCCACAGGTATGAGTAAAACTTCAGATTTGGCACCCAAAATGACTGAGTATTTTGACTAATGCTTTACTTTCACATCTGCACCCATTCCCAACCCCTTTTCGGGTATCCTGGATATCCGCCACTGTCATAACAGATTGTATGAAACGCAGGCATAAGGATATAGATGATCGTGGCTCCTGACTGAACCAGTACCTGATACCTGTATAAAGTGTAATACTGCTCAGGAACACTGAGCCCATACGGGCCAGCGGTCTCACATGACTGAACCAGTACCTGATACCTGTATAAAGTGTAATACTACTCAGAAACACTGAGCCGATACGGACCAGCGGTCTCACATGACTGAACCAGTACCTGATACCTGTATAAAGTGTAATACTGCTCAGGAACACTGAGCCGATACGGACCAGCGGTCTCACATGACTGAACCAGTACCTGATACCTGTATAAAGTGTAATACTGCTCAGAAACACTGAGCCGATACGGGCCAGTGGTCTAACATGATGGTTGGTTGATTGGTGTTTTACGTCGCTTTCAACAATTTTTCGGTTATATCGCGACATGGAAGCCGTAGGTAACCAATCTCTTAAACGTAGTAGCGCAACCCGGGAATCGAACCCGGATTGTCGGCACCGCAAGCCAAGCGCTTAACCACTACACCAAGCCTGCCTCTGTCTCACATGATGAAACTGACTTTTATTCAATATCATATATACATGTGTATGTTGAAGATGAAGCCTGCATCTACACCTAGAGGCTGCAACGTGCATCTGTTCTACGAAAACTTCATAAGGATAAACTAACTAAAGATGCGTTTCTCGGGTCACCGCATTCGGCCTCGTTTACGCTTTCATTGATATTTTTACTTTTTATGGCTTTTATTCAGTTACGGTGTTTAAACATCTGCTGAGATTTATCTTCATTTTAATTACATTTTGTCTGTTTGAATCTTACTTAAGTCACATCTAGATTACTGCTCTTAAATAGTGACATCTGTCTGATGATATGCATAGAAATCAGAATTAAAATACCTTCTTGCCACATTAATTGAGGGATCGCCAGATCCAGCTTTAACCACGCCCATTACGCAGCTTCACTGTGACGTCACGGTTAAATTCACGTTTGACGGACCATTCATGTATGAGGTCATAATGGAAAAGTGTGCCAGAAGGTGCCTTGACGGGGCATTTGACGATCAGTCAGTTTAAAAGAAATCTTGAGAAACAAAACACTCCACCGTGTTATCAAGGTTGTGATAAATACCAGGAAAGCAGCATTCATTTATCGTCCACATCTTTAACTATCATAAAGTTGACGTATATTCTCTTCAGATTTATCAACTCGAACGTGATTGTGATATTTTCATATCTGAGACCACATAAGGAATGCAAAGAGGAGGCGTTATAACAATAGGAAAGAATAACAATAGCAATGACAGACAATGCATGGCCATTGATTTCTCTTGTATAAAAGGTAACGCATTAAATGTATGATAAGATGTGATAGACTCAGACAAGATATCGCTGATAGGTTATTAGTCAAGCTCCACATGGGAAGTTGTATAATTGATAGAATGGTTACAGCTGGTGTTAGATATTAACTTACGCCCTAGTACAAAGGAGAAATGAAAAGTGCAATCCGGAATTTCTGTAAACAGAATATTATGTAAGATATCTATACAAATTTCATGATATGATATTAAATTTTACGAAACCGCTCAAAGCCTGAATGAATAATGGAAATTCCTTCCTGAATTTTAGATATTCCCGACGGCTAGAATTATGTGGAATATTAAGTTTAATTGGAATTATAATTGTGCACAGATACAAATTATATATATATATATGAATAAAAGTAAGAATAAAAGTCCATACATATAATAGTGATACTAAGTAAAGTAAACGTATATTAGTAAAATTAAAATAATTCATATTTTTGAGAGAACACAGCTCCAGGTAGGATAGATTATCCCGAAAATATTGAGCAGTGGCGGATTTAGAGGGGAGCCGCCCCCCCCCCCCCCTTTGGCTACATATTTACCAGTAAAAATCCAGATTTAGTACCGAAAATGGCCAAGTCGTTTAGCTAATACATATGTGCCCCCACCCCTTTTCGGAAATCCTGGATCCGCCACTGTTGAGCCCCTATTTACATACATGTACATTGTATTTCATACTGCCATCCATTTTATCCTTTCCATGTTGATATTTATGTCTTCTGGTCACTATCTACATTGTTTTCTGATCATTATCTACACTGTATATGTAAACTCTTTAGGCATCTTCCTATCCTTTGTTATTACGGAAACCCTTGCTAGTATTATTTCAACCCCTATACATACTTCTAACCCTTTTGTTATTCCCTCGCTACTACACTAATTCTCACCTGTATGCCCCCTCATATACCCCTTACAATTCCCCCTTGCCTCACCGCCCCACTTATTTCTTACCTAATTGACAACCCGTACCTGTTATATTTCTTGAGTTTCTGTAACCTTGAGATCCCGGAATCAGAGCTGCCCTTGGAGACCGGCAAGCTTTCGAGATTCGCCATGAGGAGGTTTATAGCCGCTTTCAGTTCGTCAACGTACATGCTTTCCATCTCCTTCACTACAAACTTCGGGTGTTTCCTCATCTAAAATATATATATATCGATTAGTTTGTTGGGGCTGTACTTGGCATTCAATCATTATCAAATCCCATTGCGACCTGGTCGCAAGAGGTTACCACCCTATTGTCCTATGACATATTTGTGTCATGTGGTCATAGGACACTATTTTTAACACAGTATTCCAAGCAAAGAGCTTAATCACTACACCAAGTTTGTCCTTACAAATCATATAATCCAAAAATATGGATCAACTCTCCTGTCAGATCTGGGTCCGGCGCCATAAACTGAGAATAATATTATACTTGAGTCATAATTTCACATTCTTTTGTTCATCAATGAATTAGTAATTGGGTTTTGGATTTTATCTAGTTTTATTCTATTGATAAATAGAATTAAGTCATTCTACATGGGAATTTATTTGAACATTTGACAATGGAATAAATTTTAAATATTTGACTTAAGTATATTCTCAGTTTATGGCGCTGGACCCTGGGCCTACAACGGGTCATTTTGATGCCCTACCTCGTTTTCCATATAATCCGATGTAGGATGTTCCTTAAATCATTGTGATGCTTTTTCATAGATCTATTATTCTTGAAATTTTGAGCAATTCATGACAAAATGGATTTTTCGGTATGTCTAGTTAACGTGGTAACATAGCCTTAACGAATGATAAACTATTTTAGCTTCGGAAATCCTCTGGTTTTGATGATGTATTCTGATGCAGTGGTAGAGTGATAACAAATATGGCTATGCATGTCTAAAATACCTTTTTTCAGAGAATTATCTCAAAAAGATATAGTTCTAAAATTGGAACTAATTGTTTCGGAGATACTAATTACTATTATGTATTCGTCACCGCCAAATTACTACGCACATTTAATAGAAGTTGGTTGGTTGGTTGATTGGTGTTTTACGTCGCTTTCAACAATATTTCAGTTATATCGCGACATGGAAGCAGGAGGTTACCAACCTCTTAAACATAGTGGCGCAACCCGGGAATCGAACCCGGATCGTCGGCGCCGCAAGCCAAGCGCTTAACCACTACACCAAATGCTGTCCTTTAATAGAAGACTTGATCCATTTATCATGGATCAACTACATCAAGACAAATAAAACCAAACCTTGGCAAAAATTCATAAACTCTCAATCCAGAAGGATCAAAATGCACATGCACATACGAGCAATGAAAACACATCTTAGATCCTTCCTCATTTTGTCAAAACTATATTGAAATGTGTTCACAAGACTTTATCATTTTTTTATTTGACGACCATGCTGGACTTACCCTGGACATGTGTTCTACAAGATGAAGACGTCCGTCCAGCTCTCTCCGGACTTGTGCTGCCTGCTCGTCTGCATTGTCCAGCTGAAAAATAGCCATATAGTTCAACTAAAACCACCAAGGTCAATAATTAGCAAATCGTTCTAATACTGAGTACTATTAGTAAATCCAAGTGACGTCTCTATGAAGCCTCTAGATGAAACAAGCAAATTTAGAGAATTGTGGTCCCCCGCTTTGGGAGTTCTATCAGTAAGGGTGCAGTGATCTGGGGCATAATTTCATGGTTGTGCATGCAGACACACATGCCAAATATCAAGGCCCTAACGGTTAAAAAGTTACACTGAAGTACGCTAAAGATCACATAATAAAAATCTTTGGTACCAAGGGAAAGGTATTGCAATTAGAGACACACATGCCAAATATGAAGCACCTTCGTCTTACGGTTAAAAAGTGACATTGAAGTAGGTCAAAGGTCACAGTCAAGATCACATGATAAAAATTTTGGTACCAACGGAAAGGTATTGGAATTAGGGATACACATGCCAAATATGAAGGCCCTACGTCTTACGGTTAAAAAGTTATGACCAAGGTTAAAGTTTTTGTGAAAGACGTACGGACCGTCAGACAGACAGATGGATGAGATTGAATGTCCCCACGCTTTCGCTAAAAGCGGGGGACAAAAAGAGTTGTCGTCAATGACAGTAATAAGTATTCAACGATTCAACGTCGGATTAACAGATGACCGGTAGGGTACATAAGATCAGTGACCATTGGCATAGAGTAATATAGCCCGGTAGACATAAGATCAATGTTGCCCAGTGGGCATAAGATCAATGTAGTCCAGTGGGCATAAAATCAATGTGGCTCAGATGGAATAAAATGTGGCTCAGTTGGCACAAGATCAATATGGCCCAGCAAGCATAAGATCAATGTGGCCAAATTGGCATAACATCAATTTGTCTCAGCCCGGTGGGCATGATAAATTTGACTCAGTGGGCAAAAGATCAATTAGGCGCACTCGGCATAGGATCAATGTGACCCAATGGAAACAAAACCAATGTGGCTCAGTGGACATAGGACCAATGTGGCTCAGTGGACATAGGACCAATGTGGCTCAGTGGACATTGGACCAATGTGGCTCAGTGGACATAGGACCAATGTGGCTCAGTGGACATAAGACCAATGTGGTTCATTGGGCATAAGACCGATGTGCTTCAGTGGACAGAAGACCAATGTGGTTCAGTGGACATAAGACCAATGTGGCTCAGTGGACATAGGACCAATGTGGCTCATTGGACTTAAGACCAATGTGGTTCATTGGACATAAGACCAATGTGGCTCAGTGGACATAAGACCAATGTGGCTCAGTGGACATAAGACCAATGTGGCTCAGTGGACTTAAGACCAATGTGGTTCATTGGACATAAGACCGATGTGCTTCAGTGGACAGAAGACCAATGTGGCTCAGTGGACATAGGACCAATGTGGTTTAGTGGACATAGGACCAATGTGGCTCAGTGTACATAAGACCAATGTAGCTCAGTGGACATAAGACCAATGTGGTTCATTGGGCATAAGACCGATGTGCTTCAGTGGACAGAAGACCAATGTGGTTCAGTGGACATAAGACCAATGTGGCTCAGTGGACATAGGACCAATGTGGCTCAGTGGACATAAGACCAATGTGGCTCAGTGGACATAAGACCAATGTGGTTCATTGGGCATAAGACCAATGTGCTTCAGTGGACAGAAGACCAATGTGGTTCAGTGGACATAAGACAAATGTGGCTCAGTGGACATAGGACCAATGTGGTTCAGTGGACTTAAGACCAATGTGGTTCATTGGGCATAAGACCAATGTGGCTTAGAGGACATAAGACCAATGTGGCTCAGTGGACATAGGACCAATGTGGCTCAGTGGACATAAGACCAATGTGGCTCAGTGGACTTAAGACCAATTTATTGACAGCAGGAGTATGATTCATTAGATTTATTCCAGCACTTCAGTGCTGCCATCGCATGGTTTAAATTAGCCATTGGTAACAAGATATCGTTTCTAACCGATAAATGACAAATCCATTACATCTTTATATTTACTGTTGGCATCAGATTGATTATTAATGATTATACAGTAATATAAATTACTAAATGATATTAAATGCTAAAACTGTTTGATGTGACTCTATAAATATAGTGCATAGTGTCGGACAGAGTAAGACTTTTTAAACGAATGAAGTTATCATGGCGGTCTAACACCAATTCAACGATAAATAAATGCCCTGAAATGCAGAACAAGAAAGTAAGGGATGAATAAGAATAAATTTAACGCTGAATGCTCTGGGGTATTGAACCGAAAAATTACGTACGACTGAAGCGTTGTGGGATGCCAACTTTCGTCTGTCTGGGCTATTGTTTAAATATGCGCTGTCACAGTCATTAAATAAATCGAATCTGCCCATTGTTACATCAGTAACGTCGTACAAGTCAATATGTTAAATTCATGTAGACTATTATATCCATTTCAAAGAATTCGATATAAATCGCAAAGCAAGAACTCCCTTGTAGGCGGTATGCCGTGATTACCAAGCTTTGATAATGAGATAAAAAAAAGTGGTATGACTTAAATTTTATTACAGTGTCCATCCCACACAATGCAAAAACCAAGACTAAGATACAAATGATTCTCATGAAGTAATAGCTGAAAATTATATTCTAAGGTCAAAACATCAATCTCAAGTTTACATTTTCCGATAGCATTCAGGAGATCTCAACATGATAGTTTTGTCTTTTTATAAATTTTGATATTTATCAAGTGATCACATGACTACCGAGAGTCATGTGATCATTTTCGATGAATATCGAAAGTTGTAAAAAGACAGTATTAAAGTGTAGGAAGTTTACTGGTACAGTCATCCTTTTTCATTTCAATGTAACCCGAAGAAGATTCAATCAATTCCATCTCTGTGCATAATTATGTGAAGTTGAAATTTAATATGCCACATAGTTTTTATCAACAAAGCTACACATAATATCCAAAATTCGACAAATCCTAAAAAGTCTACGCAAGACAGACATCTCCCATTCATACACCACTTTAACTCTGCAACCCGGCCAAAACAATCGAATAACTGAAAGTCCTGATTCCAGGTTGCGAAAATATTTCTACAAACGTAACACGATGCACAATGAAGTGTAGAAAATAAATTCATTTGCTCTCCAGGCTAGTAGAAAACGCTAGCCTCCTATTGACTAACAGACCAAAATTTTCCTCCCTTTTGCTCTGTTGAATAAATGTCTAATTCGCCGTTGTTATAAGTTGGCATTGTAGGTCTTAGGGTCTCCATTCCCCAAAAATATATCACCCAAATCAAATTATAATGCTACAAGTTTGCGTCTGCTTTCATTATTACCTCTGCCTATCACAGTAATAGATCACAATGTTGAATTCCGCTGGAAAAATTTCAATGATATACCACTGACAACCCGATCATCAAAGCTATTATGAAATATGTACATGTATACTGTGGAAGACTGTGAGTCAATATTAATTTAACGTTTAATTTATCCGCCAAATAAGCAAAAATATATAACTGACATATTGCATTTTGTGTATACCATATCACTCGGTAAATTCAACGCTGCCAATACCACACAAGCTTTAATGGAAAATCGCTTCAAGCCCGCTTTGTTACAAAGCTCAATCAAATGAATATTCCCCTACCCTTAACTTAAATCGAGAATCATTCCACGAACTCGCATGGCTTCTGTAAATTTAATTCAACACTCAATGAGCAATGCTCACAGCAATGAGGAAGTAAATATATATAAATATATATAGTGTTAAAGATTTATTGACGGATATTGATTTCTGTATAAAAAAAATCAACATATATATATATATATATATATATATATATATATATATATATATATATATATATATATATATATATATATATATATATATATATATATATATATATATTTCTTAATTTTAATGCTATACACGATATAGAAAAAATTTCAAAAAAGGCACGAAATTCTACATCAAACCGAAAGTGACACGAGGGGACTAATTTTCGTCATTGGAATAGGGTCTGTCTAACAGTCCTTGGTTCGCGGAAACAAAATCTGACAGTTCAGAATGATAGACTGTGAGACCATTCGGAACATGACTATGAAGTATTTGCGACCTATTGTGATGCAATCATTGGTCATTCCGTACATACAAGGCAGTAGAACAAGTTCTATAACTCCGCTTATACCTGCATAAACACGTGTTCCCTGTCATTGAATTAAGGTTAATTTTAACCGTTAGATTCTACAATTTACTCCCACCAGTCCTTGGCAAGCATTTTATAGTACTTAATTACCACCCAGAGGCAGGGGTGTACTCAAAGTGAAATTAACCGAACGTCCTTTTAAATCCCCTTAAAGTGAACACTCCGCGCATTCGAGATATAGGAAAAAGAGCTCAGTTTACAGAGCATTATTCCCTTTTGTTATATACTTGAATTACATAAATGCTGACTAAACCGTTTTAAAAATAATTGATGCAACCGAAAAAAAAAATATACGAGAGAACGAAATGTCGATTAACCGATATAAACCATAATTATGAAAATAACAGGATAAAAACCGGTTCTCACATGTAAACAAGAGAGAAATGTCCACACTGTTGCAAAGAATTACATAATAATTGAGTAGTAAATGGAGTCGATAAACTAAAATGTTCAAACAACTACAAACAAACTTAAAACTCTTGGGGATCTAAAGCGAGGTCGATATTGTCAATAGAAAATAATGGTATGCATTCTGTCATGAATAGTGTAAGGCCTTGTACAGAAAAGCAAAAGGGGTTTATCTATATGAAACAACTTTCAAATGGAGGAGTGTAGTTTGATTGGATGGTTGGTTGATTGGTGTTTTATGTCGCTTTCAACAATTTTTCAATTGTATCGCGACACGGAAGCAGGAGGTTACCATCCTTTTAAACATAGTGGCGCAACACGGGAATCGAAATCGGATCGTCGACGCCGCAAACCAAGCGCTTAACCACTACACCAAACCTGCCCCCGGAGGAGTGTAGGTGTTGGAGGAAACCGGAAGTGGAGGGAAGAGGAGGCTAGTAAGTCACTGCAGGAAGAAACAGGAATAATCGACAGTTAATGGGCCAACATTCCGGTATTTACGAATTAATTTGGCACACCAGAATACGTCTCCGGGATTCACATTTGCTACCCTTATAATGGGTAAGGATCCCAACAGCAGGACAATGTCTCGAGAATTAAGAGCTGGCACCCCACCATGTATATACTTGCTGAGTGATGTACAAGCTATTACCGAACGGATTTCCCGAAGATGCTACATGTAGTTTAAGCTGAAATGAGACAAGCATCCACTTCTCTGCTACAGCACTGGTCTAGAGAACACCGAGCTTTCCGCCTTTTGTGATATCGAGGCTAGTAATGCCAATATGCTTGTGTTGTACTCACCGTCCCCGGATCGATATCCGGACGATGGCCTTAATATAGCGCATCGATCCCCACGATAAGCACAGTCAATCAATCTTCATTTCCAAGAAATTAAACCCTTTTCCTCCTACAAGCCATTCAGGGCTTCAAGGCTCAGTATGTATAATGCCATCGCCTCCTCTCCCATATATACCGTGCACAGAATATCATCTCCTCCTTTACCATATATCTAGTGCAAAGAAATCACCGCCTCTTCTTCTCTCCCACACCACTATACAGAATGCGGACCAACGAACAATTCAGGTTTTCAGTCTTATGTCTGTAACAGCATCTTTTCCTCACTAACACAAACACATTCAGTCATCCTCCTATCCAACATATGCCATGACCAGCATCACTCTCGCTTCCCACTAATGCATATACCACCCTGTAGGAGGCGGATCCAGCGACATTTCAGGCTTTCAGCCATATGTCTATAATAGTATCGCCTCCTCACCAACACATTCAGTCATTCTCCTATCCCACGTATGCCTTGACCATCATCACCCTAGCTTTCCTCTAATGCATATACCACCCTGTAGGAGGCGGATCCAGCGACATTTCAGGCTTTCAGCCATATGTCTATAATAGTATCGCCTCCTCACCAACACATTCAGTCATTCTCCTATCCCACGTATGCCTTGACCATCATCACTAGCTTTCCTCTAATGCATATACCACCCTGTAGGAGGTGAATCCAGCGACAATTCAAGCTTTCTGTCTTCTGTTGTATAATGTCATTGTTTCGTCCTCCTATAAGTTCCGTGTATAGAACCACCCCCACCCCCCTTACTACCATTCTCAGGTGATTCTGTTCTGGTTGATCTAGTTACCTTTCTTAAGTTTAGACTTGGCTTAAACCTATTATCTCAATTTCCACATTAAGCCTTACAATGGGTCGGATATCGAAATCGGGATGTGCTATATAAACACAAGTAGGACTTGTTGATGCATCTGATTTTGAGTAAAAATCGAATACCCTTCCTCTATCCCCCATTCTCTCTTCAAAACATTCCAGGGCATATCATGTTTAGACATCAAGAATGATATTCAACTGAACGCTTCTATAAAATATTCATCATCTAGTGGTGGAACCAGGATTTCCTAAAAGGGGGAGGGGGCACATGTGAAAGTGAACAATTTACCCCCCAAAATACTCACCATATTGGATGAGTTTTACTCATATTATTTCAGTGTTTTCAACTTTATCATCAATATATGCCTTGTAAATTTGTAGCGAAAAAGGGGCCCGGGTCCCCTCTAAATGCATCACTGTCGTCCAGGCTATTATTATACTGTGAACTATGAAAGTAAATGATGAGTCGTTAATGGGTCATTAATGAACCACGGAACTTAGATGCGAGACCAGATTCCCTAGAGACACCACCGAACTCAGAAGTGAGACCAGATTCTCCAGAGGTACCACCGAACTCAGACGTGAGACCAGATTCCCCAGAGGAGTAAATGTCTTCTATTTGATTAATCACACCCAGCATGAATGCCCAAATATGCAGACGGCACACAATTGGGTCAATACTGCATATATCAATCTGTGCGTGCAAAACTTTCTTATTCTTTACAGCACATTTATCTGGTAAAGCTTTATATTTCAATGAAATGATAGTGAAAGTTTTACTTGGCCGAGCCAGCTTTTACCAGAAATGTCAGGCGGCAAGTTGAGTTTCGGAAACTCTGGTAAGTTCTGTGGACAGACTTTTCAAAAATATCACAGCCACACATCAAGACAGTAGAATGAACACATTTAAATCAAACCTTCCGTATACCGGTAATTAATTTTTCTTCGATATTTCTCGAATTATTCCTTTCACATGAAGGAGAAAGTGATAGACTCATGGCTCAATGTTGGCTGCCAGACACAGCGAGAATTATCAACAGTTGTTGCCAATATTTGTTGCCATGCTTAGACCTAAATGACTGACGTGTGCGATCTGCTGGGACTTTAGGCATCTCGCTGATCAGACATGATAGAGGACCGCGCGATATGTACAACTAGGTAGGACCAACTAATACTCAGGTTCAATAATTAGAACAATTACAGATGGCAGGTCTTGGATTCGAGGCTAGATTCCCCTTGTTAGTAAACAGCTACGTTACTGACAAATGATACAGATATGTCACATGTCTCGCGTGACCTCGGGACATTGCAGGCACAGAAGCTCGAAACCTGCGAGTTGTGATTCATCCACTGTCAGGACAGATGTAACGACCAGTCGATATGTACCGTATTACTTGACACTTAGTATACAGGATGTGCAAGTATCAAAGAGACATGAATGAATACCATATTCTTCATGCTTAGTGTACCAGTCTTTCCGATCGGGTGAAATCAGCAAAATTTACCAGGTAGTTGGGATTTGAAGATTTACTAAACAAAACCAAACACTTAATACATATTCGTTGGATCTTTATTTGCATGTATTTATTTTTATTTATCTATTCATTTATTTATTTTTTATTTATTTATTTATTTATTTATTTATTTTTTTTTTTTGAGAGAGAGAGTTTTTCAAGGTAGATTAAAGAAACCTTCATTGTATACGGTTCATTTGTTGAATGGTACTTTATACAGGATCCAAAGCGAGGGTAAAGCCCTGCTTAATTATCAACTTAACCAATCCACTAGAACATACTTTCGACAAATGATGAATTCGTTTACGATGTCGTGAAAATCATAACAGAAAATCCTCGGAAAATCTCGTTCTTTTTCTAATAGTGGAAGGGTCAAACCCAGTTCTACTGGACGTAATTGACGGGTGTTGTTAGCGAACAGGAAATGCTTGCTCTCCCTAGGTACTTGATCCCACTCCCTTTCAGGGGGTTCACCCATCCTTCTAAGTAGAGGTTCTTTAGATCTGTTTCATTTTTGCTTACATTTGGCTGCTCTTAACATTGTTGATTGGCATTGCTTGTGTCATGATACCAGATGGTTGATTTGTAAAGACTGTATACTTCATATTCCCTAGTGGTTGTATGGTACTGCTTACCGGTACGTCACCATCTCTCGCTGGCTAAATGGTATTGGTTAAAAATTACCTGTCTTTGTTTGAACTCATGGTAATTTGGTACAAAGAGGGTTTGATAAAAAGTATTGTGAACATGGTTGATAGGTGATTGTTTTACGTCACTCCACGATTATTTCACATATATGGTGACAGTATCTGCCTGATGCATCGCATAGAATTTTTTACCTTTGCAACTGACCACCCAAAGCCTTGAAGGATCTTTTACGTGCAACGCCTACCGTGACACGGGACCTCGATTTTTACTGTCTCATCCGAAAGACAGAACACCGGTGCGCCCATGGCGGGAATCGAACGTTTTGGTCACCAAAGCATCTCATCCACTGGGCCACATCGGCTTTATTATGAGTATGGTACTAAGATTGTAGGGTTAAACGTTCCTTACAGAATTCCAGTTTCCTCGCAAGGCTCGAGTACAAAAAATCAGAATTCCGACTCCATACAATACACGCCAGTCAGCACGTAAGTCCGTTATTGATGGACACTTATTTATTCCCTACTTTTCTGATTGCATTCCTATTGATTTGTGTCCGGGTTCATATCTTTATTTCCCATCAATTAAGGTCCGATTTATACAAGACGCATCCATAAACTATTTCCGTCTTCAATAGAGAGTGATTGCAGCATCCGGTCTGTAGTCTTCGTAACAAGTACCTCAAGGTCCAAAATAACTACCAGTCAATGGAGAAAACATGTATGGGATTTAAATCATGCTCAGACAACATAATAGTATCATTTATTCATTTATTCAATCTCAATCTCAATCTACTTGTAAGAGAGGAAAGGGGGGGGGGGGGCTGTTAAAATGCAAACAGCGGTACCGACCCATCCCCGTGATGCGTATGTAAACAATGTCATGTTATTTGAAGCTACACCAGAATTATTTCTTTTATATGGTGATATCCAGTGTTAGGTGGTCGTCGCGGACCACCGGAAACCTATATATGATGGTGGTGATGGACACCGGAAACCTATGGTGGTGGTGAAAGACACCGGAAGCTTTTAAATATGATGGTGGTGATGGACACCGGAAACCTATATACGGCGGTGGTGACGGACGAAGAGTACAAGAGATACCTGTAGGAAAACTACAAAAAGCTCAACCTGGGATACATGTTCAATACAGATTTTTTTTTTATGTTGGGTATAACGTGTTAATTCGGACCTTTACACTGAGCAAATCAGCTCCAGCTAACATTACACGCGACAATACCGCTCCACAAGTTCAATCTTACAGTTTATTTAACACTGAATGATCAATTCATCACGGTACCCTATCCCACATCAACGCGTAACAACTGAACCGTACATAAAACATGTCATCATTTTCTTGAAAATTCCCATATGAAATAAATTTACATACGGTACATATAAAGCCCCTGCCTTTAGCTACATGTGTAATGGGCATTCCGTGTTTCAATATACTTTATCAGTTTTTTTTTTTTGTTTTGTTTTTTTTTTTTTTGCGTGTGTATTAGAGCGGATTTCGTACATTGATCAGAGAAATCCCATGATAAACATCGAAGTCCGCACACTAATTTGCACCAGACCCTGGTGCTGTTCGTGACAGGACCGTAAGAGGACTAAGGCTTTATTATCCTCTCCTGTAGAGATATATCACTGAGGCCAATAGAGTGAAGTAGGCAAAGAGACTAGTCGCCGAGTAGGGGAGGAAAATAGTTCTCGTTAGAAGCTTAATTGACAACAGCTTGGACCTGCTTCTCTTGAATAAACCACGTGATTGAGCGTATACTAAGTACTGCACACGGAATGATGGTTAAATCGATTCCTTCCACATTCTAGGGGAGTTGTCGCGATAATCTACATTATATTATTCCTGTAATACTTCAGCATGAAACCTAAACATCATATATCATATATATAAACTTGTGAATTATAATGGGTGAATCGACCCTTCCATTTATGCGCGAAAAATTATGCAATCAAATGACGTCACAATGTTTTACACCTCGATCACACTTCGAGGACAAACATTGAAAATGTATTGTGAGGTAACAAAATTCAACAGATATTCCGCGAAAGCGATAGGTCAATTGACCGTTCTATGGTTCGTAAAGAACACCACATTCAAAGGATTTTTATTGTTATATTTATGACGTCATATTACCAATACCGGCGCGTCATTTGTCGGAAGTTTGTCGTACTTGAAGTCATTACGTTCTGTGACAGGGTGAACGGCTTACGCTCATCTTGAGTCGTGGTAGCGCGCGTTTGGTTGGTAGCATGCTCGATACGTGCTCGGAAATCATCAGGTTTGAATCCAAAAGCGTTTTCTGTGTTTTGAATGACACGGTAAACTCCAAGGTCCCGGATTACAGATGATGCTTAAACGTTAAGATCCCTAATGGATTTCCTTAAGAGGACATTTCTTAGCAATACATTAGGCAGACTCTGTTGCTATATCAGTGGAATCTTGACGTGAGGGAAAACAACAAAGTTAATCTTTATACTTATTTATTGATTTTATTGATAGAAAGGGGTGTCTGCTCGTGGACACTGAGTCACGTTCAGTATTCAGCTATTTTTCATGCACAAACGTGCATTACATGCTGCTGTCGGTCAGCCCCGATGTAGCAGCTACAATCCACAACATGTCAGGCTATGTTCCCATCATCGAGAGAGACAGATGAGGGTATGACAGACAGCGCCATCTGTTGTAAGCTGGTGACATGAATGTGTACAAGACTGTCATACTGGGAGATGATGCAGGTGTTGTGATCTAACACCTTTTGCGGAGAGACCTGTAGTAATCGCGGATCTAATTTGAACTTCCCCCTTCTCTTACCAGTTGAACAGACAAATCTACGAATAGTGAAATAAATGCCCATCTCCAAAGGTATTCACCCTTCCACAAAATGCAATTTTTCATTGTGTTGACGTCATCTGATGCCCGACAATACTCCAACAAACAACGCATTTGTTTATGACGTCATAGATAGAACAACTAAAAAAAGACTGAATTCCACTTCTTTTTACGAAGGGTGAATTGATAGTCAACCTGTTTTCGAGAGAGCGTCGTGCATCGAACATGTATATGTACACTGAAAATTATAATAGAAGTATATAAAGAGCATTTCACCTATAACTTATTTACCTACCTAACAGGGTTACATGTACAAGGCTGCTTCAATATGATTCGACTTCTTTAGTCCGATGCAAATATTACCCTTTGTTTGCTGGGTATCTAACACTACTGTCAAACATACATGTACAGTCGTGGAGATAATGTAGGGAATTTGCGGTGAGGACAACATCAGGGTCTCGCAATGGGGTTTTACTGGTCAGAAAAAAATCAGTGTGAAATGGGGGAAAGATATAGAAGAAAAAGTATATTGATTGATTATTGTTTTACGTCACTCCACGATGATTTCACGTATATGGCGATGGCATCTGCCTGATGCGTCGCATAGATATTTCTATCTTTGCAACGGAACCACCGGAAGCAATGTGGGATTTTTACGTGCCACGCGTACCGTAACACGGGACCTAGGTTTTTACTGTTTCGTCTGAAACACACAACACCGATGGACCCAAGGCGGGAATCGAACCCGGGACCTTTCGGTTACAAGCCCAGCACCTCGTCCACTGGTCCACACCGGCTTAATGAAAGGTACCACATTAGGAAAATGATGGCATTTATGAGCATTAGAAATATCAGAGAACCAACAGGCAACATCCAATGTGAACTGAAGTTCAGTAAAGAATTCTAGGTCATAATCGTATTGGTTTATAAAAGTCTGTATTTTTTTTAAATCTCATTCGAGATTCTTTCGTTCGCCTACCGGTATGCAATTCATTCTTACATGTAGGAGTCAACGATTTGGATAAAATGTACATCAAAATGTACTTTCCGTAATTTTGGGGTGAAACAGCTGAATGGTTTTTATCATTTTCAGAAATAAACACATACAAATTTACAAGACGATACTACTTCCCCTCAATAAAGCCAAAGGCGAGCACCTTAGCAACTATGGATATTAGATCTATAATGTGTCAAACGTATTACTGATATATCCGCTGGTGTTCCACAATCCGTGTAACACATCAAATATCGAATGTTTTGGAAAGGGGGTTCAATATTCAACAATTCGAAGATTTGCTTAAGATGGGGATATCTGACTAAGCCTTATGAAATACCTTCCAAGGATATGCGTAGCAAACTGAACAACAGGTACATAATAACGACGTCATAAAAATATTCGATTACACTACAACTGCGGTACCGACTTAGGACGGTCTGTAAAGATGAACATACTCCGTCAAATGATGTAGTTAACCAGTTTAGGGCCAACTTTACTTCAAGAATCAAAGTTAAAAAGTGCATGTACATAACTGGAAACCTAATCAGTCACACAGCGCCTTGAAGTTGTATATATAAACTGAGGACCTGCCGATCCACATGAGGATTATTTTGCCTAGATGGTGGTGATTAATCTAAAGACCTGTCGATACCACATGACGATTATTTCGCCTAAATGATGGTGGTTAATCTAAGGACCTGTCGATACCACATGACGATTATTTCGCCTGTGTGTTGGGGTACTCTTTAGACCTTTCGATGTCCGCGGTACAAAAGTCTCAGTCCACGATTATACCGCGGTACAAAGGTCCAAGTCCACGATTATACCGCGGTACAAAGGTCTAAGTCCACGAGTATACCGCGGTACAAAGGTCTCAGTCCACGATTATACCGCGGTACAAAGGTCTAAGTCCACAATTATACCGCGGTACAAAGGTCTCAGTCCACGAATATACCGCGGTACAAAGGTCTCAGTCCACGATTATACCGCGGTACAAAGGTCTAAGTCCACGATTATACCGCGGTACAAAGGTCTCAGTCCACGATTATACCGCGGTACAAAGGTCTCAGTCCACGATTATATCGCGGTACAAAGGTCTAAGTCCACAATTATACCGCGGTACAAAGGTCTAAGTCCACAATTATACCGCGGTACAAATGTCTCAGTCCACGATTATACCGCGGTACAAAGGTCTCAGTCCACGATTATACCGCGGTACAAAGGTCTCAGTCCACGGTTATACCGCGGTACAAAGGTCTAAGTCCACAATTATACCGCGGTACAAAGGTCTAAGTCCACAATTATACCGCGGTACAAATGTCTCAGTCCACGATTATACCGCGGTACAAAGATCTCAGTCCACGATTATACCGCGGTACAAAGGTCTAAGTCCACGATTATACTGCGGTACAAAGGTCTCAGTCCACGATTATACCGCGGTACAAAGGTCTAAGTCCACAATTATACCGCGGTACAAAGGTCTAAGTCCACAATTATACCGCGGTACAAATGTCTCAGTCCACGATTATACCGCGGTACAAAGATCTCAGTCCACGATTATACCGCGGTACAAAGGTCTAAGTCCACGATTATACCGCGGTACAAAGGTCTCAGTCCACGATTATACCGCGGTGCAAAGGTCTAAGTCCACGATTATACCGCGGTACAAAGGTCTAAGTCCACGATTATACCCCGGTACAAAGGCCTCAGTCCACGATTATACCGCGGTACAAAGGTCTCAGTCCACGATTATACCGCGGTACAAAGGTCTAAGTTCACGATTATACCGCGGTACAAAGGTCTCAGTCCACGATTATACCGCGGTACAAAGGCCTCAGTCCACGATTATACCGCGGTACAAAGGTCTAAGTCCACAATTATACCGCGGTACAAATGTCTCAGTCCACAATTATACCGCGGTACAAAGGTCTCAGTCCACAATTATACCGCGGTACAAAGGTCTCAGTCCACGATTATACCGCGGTACAAAGGTCTCAGTCCACAATTATACCGCGGTACAAAGGTCCAAGTCCACGATTATACCGCGGTACAAAGGTCTCAGTCCACAATTATATCGCGGTACAAAGGTCTCAGTCCACGATTATACCGCGGTACAAAGGTCTCAGTCCACAATTATACTGCGACATAAAGGCATCAGCTATACATGAGGTCAGTTTTTAGCTTGGGCATACATGGACACTAGCAGATTTAGAGGGGGTTGCAGGAGTTGCATCCCCCCTTCTAGGTAGGAAATTTTACCAAAAAAGGTCATTTTCGACCAGTTTTAAGGCTGAAACACTCCACCCCCTTTCCAAACCGAATTGTGCAAAACATTAGTCTTGGGAGACTGCAACCCACCCACCCCATCCCTTTTTTTTAATTTCTAGATCCGCCTATGACGTACATTGATGATATCTCTTGTGCATGGCCATGGGTATCTACACTGGCATTGGGGATCTTTTGGTAAATACTTATGTTCATACCGTACATGAGATACGAGCAAAACTACACATTTACTTTCATTTCTGTATTACGCAAAGTAGCGATTACACGCATACAAGTGAAACATTTTGAAAGTGATGCAAGTCGTATTTTACTATAATGTACATGTATCATGCATCGTAATCAAAAACCAAATTTTCAGTTGTACTGTGCATTTAACTTCCCAATCTCGTTACTACTCACTATGTTTCTGACACTCATTCCATATTAGGATCAAGTTTGACGACTGGGACTGACCAATTATATATTATTATTATAAAGGGGAACTAAATGGATGATATTTTCCATGGTGCGTATGGCTGGTGTTCGACCCAGAAGAAATGTCTGCTAAACCCCCTCATGCTGATTATGAAAACAGTAAATACAAGCAGTGTTTGTGAACCACTAATATGCCCCGGCGGCACCAAGGGCCCAAGAGTTATTTTTAGCGTGAAGGTTATTGTCAAGTTCAAAAGGTCATCGACCTTGGTGTCATTTGAAAAGGCTTCATTATTTGACTACGCATGTTAAATATGAAGTCTCTATATATCCCTCAAGGTTCAAAAGTTATAGCCAAGGTTAAAGTTGACGACAGAAAGACCAACAAACAATTAAACAGAAGGGACAAGAACAATATCCCCCCCCCCCCGAATCGATCGATCCGGGGGCATAAAAATTTGTAGTAATACTAGTATACATGTACAATGTACCATGCAATACATACTAATTATAGCATTAATTCGATTGCGTTCCGAACTTACACAATACTGTTCGATTAATGCTATTGATTATATCTATGTCTGGTGTACTGCAGACAGGGAGCTTGGGGTAAAGAATTCAAATGAAATGTTTAAAACCCTTGCATTCTTTATTTTTTCCATGAAGCACACTATAGAAAGAAATCTGATATCAAATTTTCCTTGTACTGAAGTTTTGGTTTTCATAGTGGAATTTATTATAATATTTGAAAGATATTTTCATCTGGTTGGTTATATATATAGAAATGTAATGAAATAACACACTCCGGTACAGTCCAAGTGTTCTGTAATTTTTCCACCCACCACAATGGGCCACATCCAGGTATACATTCAAGAATTACACAATATATACTGTGCATTTTACATAGGCTGTGAATGAGCACAGTTAAATTTCCACCTGGTTTTCCTCTGTGATTTTGGGTGTTTTTCCCACTGTGTTTTGCGCAATTTCTCCAAAGCACCTGGACTGTACTGTGTAATAAATGTATGCATAGCTACACTACAGTCCGGTGGGAACTTTGAATGCCCACTGTTCACAGTGGGCAGTCCACCTGAAATTTCAGTGGGCATTAGGAGTAGACATTTACCTGAGCTATCAAGCCGTCCACTTGCCTGTATGTTAATTCTAGCTGGCTCTTACATGTACAAGAATGTCCACTGTGTCCAGTGGACATGTTTAATGCCCACTCGAAAAATGTCCACTGTGACCAGTGGGCAAATTAAGTTCCACCCGGACTGTACTGTAAGTATGTAAAGATTTTTTCTATCATTCAAAGTAAACTTAATCTAAACCACCCCAGTGATCCCTTTGCTTAAAGAGATCGATGTGCACACTGAACTTTCTGAAATCATACTGTTCCTGTGATAAGAAGATTACAGATCAACGTGACTAATGCCATAAAAACTCATATATTATACAATAAATAATAGGAAAATGCAGTCAACTAATTATACAATGTATTGATTTACAGCATAAGCACATTCTAGGTATCTTACCTGAATGTTTATATATTATACCGGTTTTTACATGACTTTTGTATATATTTTCTATTTACACCACAATTCAGACAAACATCAGTACTATGTATTGCATATATATCCATATATACATGTATCTTTATGCTGATACAAATGTACACAGCATGTATATGTACATGTATAAATGTAAATGTACAGTGTTCTAGGACTAGCTCTCCCGTCACCTGTGTCAAGTTAATTTTCCGATCTTTAAAGTAGTTTTCGATGCACTTCTTAATTACCCTTAGAAAGGGAAATTCTTAAGTCCACGACTATCATTTTTATAAAGATTAAAGTGTTACATGACACTTAATAGATGATTTCTCACTTATTTACCTTGTCTGTCAGTCTATTTGTCTACACTGTGTGTTTCTAACCTATGAGTCGCATGGCTCAAGGTACAGTACAGTCCGGGTGGAATTTTGAATGCCCAATGTCCACAGTTGGCAGTCCACCTGAAATTTCAGTGGGCATTAGGAGTGGACATTTACCTGAGCTATTAAGCTGTCCACTTACCTGTATGTTAAATCTAACTGACTCTTACAAGAATGTCCACTGTGTCCAGTGGACATTTTTAATGCCCACTCTAAAAATGCCCACTGTGACCAGTGGGCAAATTAAGTTTCATCCGGACTGTACTGTAATAAAGAACTTGTATAGGTTGTGGTGCAACACTGTATCTACACTGTATTACAGCTATACACCGTAACATGTTCGGCACTGATCACTGTCACAGTTGAAATTTAAATGTCTGTAACAATGATATACAACCCTAATACAGAGTATACTTGTTGAATAATTAATAACTTCTGTTTAATTTGTAAGGTTTAATGTGTAAGGTAGCATCCTTTTAAACATGAGTCATGGGCTATCAGTTCCAGGGTATAAACCTGGGTGAGATACATGTACTGCCTTGTGGCTTGAGAGTCAGAAAGGTGGAACCAAACATACATCTGGCCACACAATCAGCCGAGCACACTCTTCCAAGAAAGGAGTGTGTACTGAAGCAAGATGACAAATAAGTCCAATGTTGAATCGTCCTTGGAGTTGTACACATCTCCATTACTGATGTTAAAAAATATGGAACAGTTGATTTTTATGAGCGGGCAGTGTATTTGAGGGGACGGCTACCCATGGAAAGTTGATAATGAAAAAACACTCCTAGAACACTGATATATTTTCAATCATAATCTTGAAATTCATTAGCATTAGACAACATGGTTATCCCCTTCTCCACTTTATTAACTCCATACTCCTTGGAAACTTGTTATGAGAACAAATGTAAACAAAATGATGAACAGATATTAAATAATACATGTATAACAAAAAGAAACTTAGAAAGCTATAGTAAGTTTGTTTTCTGTCCACAATAATGGCATTAGTCATGTTAGTGGTAAAGATATTTATGTGTAATTTGCAATATTTCATTAAATTAATTGGGTCAGATAAGTTGAGCATTCCCTGTTTACATGCAATATCTGCCAAGTAAATATTGAACTGTACAGGGCAAAATTGCTGTCCAAAAAAAATGCATTTTGCTTAATTAAATAACAAATTTTATATACATGTATGTAATGTTGTAATAAAATAATTAAGATATAAGTTACCTAATCTACATTTTTACCTGACATGCATTGTATAGGATTTGATGCTCATACTTCTTGACACCGAGTATATTCTGGAACATTTCATAAAGCTGCTCTTTACTGAGTATTAATTCTGATGCAGCAGTTGTCATTCTTTGGGGCTGCTTCCGTGGATCTTCCTCACCGCGAAATATTGCATCAAACTTTGTCATCCATGAACTTAAAACTGTTTCTTTACTTAATCCATCAATTTCAGGTAAACTTCGTACACGTTTTTCTATGTTATTTTTAAAAACTTCCCTAAAATCATTTGCGGAACATCCACCACTTTTCACCATATTTGCAACACGGTCACTTTTCAGAAATACTTCATAATAACTTTGTACAGCATTAGTTAAAGCTTCGTCTGCCACAATACTTGTCTCACCGTTCAGGAAAGCAACAAACCGTTCCTTTATCGTTTGAAGTTGTTGTTTTGTCACCTTAGTTTGTCTTCTGGCCATATCAGTTGGCTGTTTAGCATTGAAAGGATAAGCTATACACCTCATAACGAACACATATAACTGTAACCTTTTCTTCCTTTCCTCTTCTTCCTTTTCCAGTTTCTCCGTATCCTCCTTCTCTCTATCACTGATAAGGGAGGGGGAAGGGCTGGCCGGTCGGGGTTGGCGGTTATATGTGACATGGGACCCGGCGACACTTAGGTTATCCCCGCTTGCAGACAGACTCCTCTGTTCTGCGCTGTTTTGCAGACTGTGTCCATCTGAATTTTCGTCTTCATTTGTCTCGTTTTCAGACTCTTCCTCGCTTGATGACGGCTCCCTCATCTTTGACTGATACGCGACAGAAGCCTTTAGATCGATAAACAATCTATTGCAGAAACATGAATATGAATAGCTGTGTTTATTTACAACTGAAGAGTTTTCCTGTCAAATTTTCACGCATGCGTTATTAGCTTCCATCGATTTAGCTTCTTCAGAGTTATCGTCCTTGACGGAATAAAACGGATTCGAAAGTTGTTATATGCAATAGTTACTTTTACCTAACAATGAGTCATGTCAGTTGAGCTATTCTAAACGTATTATTTAGCCTATATTTATAGCATAACTATTTACCCGTTGTACCTCGCGTATTTTACCGGATGAACCATCAATCAGCAAGATGCTTGCCATTTGCTCATGCAGGTAAGGTCCCGGGTTCAAGTTGAATCGCGTCGGTAGCTTGTCAATGATCTGTCTTTCGGATGAGACAGTAAAAACCGAATTCCAGTTTCAGGGTAGACTGTATGTTACCATGTGGCTAATTTGTAGAGAGGCCATATTTGGACGCAAATTCACAGCAACTTCTTAAAATAATTTCTGCCATACGGTGACGGCATCTACATGATGCATCGCATAGAAATTTAGACCTTCACAACGGAACCATTAGAGGTAGCGAGGAATCTTTTACATGCCAAGTCTACCCTGAAACTGGAATTCGGTTTTTACTGTCTCATCCGAAAGACAAGACACTGACAAGCCACCGTGCCCTTAAACGTTACATGGATTATTCATAACTATTTACCATCGTTTATTTCATTTGATAAAAACCCATTCAATTAACCGAAAATTGCAAAAAAGACTGCATTCTATATCTTACATATAATTTCAACGTTAAGACATAGTATTCGAGTTTTCCACAAACGAGAAATCAGTGGCTTACGAAATTCACGGACTGGCGTATACGTCGTTAATAATCATGCTGTCTATTCAACAATGTCAAAAGTGTCAGCTGAATTTCAAATTGTTATTTGAACCCAGACAACCCTCCCCCTACAAACAGAGTCCATGCAATGGAAGCACACTGGTTCACTTTCGCTATAGAAATTCTTAAGCCAACCATCAGGTGACCATTCATGGAATTATAAAAATGTGACGTTTGAATGAGCAGGGGCAGATACAGTCATCTACGTAGGTACTTAGTTATCACCAAATAGCTTTCCCCGAGAGATTTTAACAGGGCAGAACTACGGCAATAACCCAATGTATTTTACTCAAAATCATTCAAGAATCACATCTTTCTACGAGAAGAATCCAAATGATTCCACTTCTGTAACTGTTATGTTCGATTCTCGTTTCACGTCACACATGATCATTGCACTTTGATGGTAATCGCATAATTATGCCTCATGCAACACACAGAAATTGAGACCTAAGCAACTGGCCCATCCAAGGCAGCGAGGGATCTCGTACATACCACGTGTACCATGACATGGAACTTCAGTTTTAACTGTCTCGCCAAAAAAGACGAGACACCGACGAATAACTGACAGGACTCGAACCCTGGACCTCACGGTCACGAGCCAAGCACCTGAGCTACGCCGGCTCTTATTACGGTCAGGTGAACGACACACAGATCTATGCAACCGACCCAATTGGCACAGTGACATATCTCTTACGAGCCGTCTACCGCGAGACAGAGCATCGGTTTTCCCAATATCTCACTCGAACGACGGGGCACCTACGAGTCGCGAGTTGACCTTGAATTGGGGACTCCTTTACCTCCTGGGTTGACCATACTACTTTCTGAACATCATCAGTTCATTTCTGCTTGTTGTACCCCTATACGTTGGACATCACTTTTCAGTTTGTGGCACCCCGCATACTAGTATTATTTCTCAGCTGTTAGCAGCCTTCATATATACCTTGATATTTAAGCTGTTGTATCCTGTTGTTGTTACCCTTTACAATGCAGTATCATTGCTTTATTGTTGGTACCTTGTATTTGTGGAATAAGTGTATTAAATTCATTTTGCACAGTTTAATTGTATTTTGCTACATCTGACAATGAAGATCGGACAACAAGTATTGAGCCAATATATCTATATGTACTAATATATAAACTGAAAAATTCAACTTATTAGTGTAATAGAAGGTATAAAGAGAGAACACGAGAGAGTGTATAAAACAATATTTTTACTTCTACAGCATCGTTATCCCAACCAGTACACGCTACAATGGAGCAAAGTACAGCAACAAATGTCCCCGGTATTCAACCAATACAAACAATAAGCAAGGTGCTTTACTCGTAAATAAATTAGTAATACTATCCAAAACTCGAGGCACAGGTGTTGACTACCCATCTACGGGTAATCATTTGATTACCCTCAAAATATCCACTTTTTCAGATACAATTTTCATATTTATTCAAAACAATAATTGCCGAATAAAGATTTCTCCGATAAAATTACTCTAACGATGTCTGAGCAGGTAAAAATAACCAGATCTAGTAAATAATAAGCCTTCCTGGCTATAGCAAATGTCAATGCGTCACATCAGCAAGTTCAAGGTCACTGACCAACTGTACTACCACGGTGTACTTGGCCGACTTTCCAAAGGAAAATCACCGAGAACACATGGTAATGCAGTAAGATGACGCTCTTAAGTAATGTTTAACATATTCACATATGTCTGATAAAATAGTTCTTTAAATGCATAACACTTAATGCCCTTTCTTACAAAAATATTACATGTATGCCTTAATTACCTCCATTATTCAGCAATTACAAATATACAGTGCATCAATCAAACTTGTTGAATGCATACATACGTGTTAAATAGATTGGCTGATATATGACAATAAATCCAATAATTATAAACCAAAAATAAAGTATAAATGCTATGTGTATCATAGCGGTCGGAAATGGCAGTGAAACATGAGATTTCATCCCACATGTTCTATCCGGGCAACCAGGGACATGCTGGTCCATCCTCCTTCAAAGTGCAAACCAAATAAAACGGCAAAAATCCTAAAGTCTACAAGATACATACATCCACAAGAGTTACTATATAAATAAAGAATCTGTCAATTTACTAGAAATTTACAATGTAGACAAAGCCAGGTCTTCTCTGTATTTACATATTTACATTATGTACATTGACAAAAATAGAACTTCTATCTAAATATGTAGCTGCTGTCCACAGAAAAGCTGTCGTGATTTATAACATAAACACCTTTGAAACAGCATTTCCTTGATATTTCAAAACATACATAGTATGAATACAGGAATATAAAGACACAGAAAGACAGTTAAAGAAAGAAAGTCAAGAAGGGATGAAAATTGGTTAGCCTAACAGTAGAGTAGTCATCACGGTGAAAAATGGTCATAATATACAAAATCAGTGAAAGATAAATGCTGAAAAATTGGTTTTTAAACCTTAAAATAAAGAAAAAAGACTGGGTCATGGGAAAACGGGGGCATTTACAATTGTTAGGTTAATCTGGTACATTTTCAAACCTTAACAATAATGTAGAAAGTTTATAACATTTCACATTCACAAACTGCAGTTTATAGTTCACAAATAAATAAATAAAAATAATAAAGATAACAGAGAAAGATTAACATGGAGTGTCTGTTATGAAAACGATACAACTTTTGTCGTATCAATTGTATAATCATAGTCTGTCATACTATGGTACGATTATAACATGTAGCACAAGGTATCGGCAAGTAAGACAAAGACAGGAAACACACAGATGAATATTGCTTAGTTTGACAAGTAAAAAGACCCCACATACAAAGTCCAAAACAAAGAGGAGGTATGAGGAATTATCAAAACCTTGAGATAATACTGGGATATACGGGAAGTTGGGAAAAGTCCAGGTAACCTTAGAAACCACATAGATAATATACCAAAATTTCACATTCATAAACTTGAGTTCAAAGTAATTTGAAGATGCACAGGCAATGTACAGGAAAGGAGTGTGTGGTATATACATACACTGTGTGAAATGAAGACGACAGAACTTGGTCGTATGGATGTTATAGTAATTCCCAGAACAAGATCCAGTTCCAAGATATATAACCAAATTTCTCCCCATGTGTTTGTAATCACTCTGAATTTCCATTCATAACCTGTGACTGGCATAACCGCCTGAATTTTCCCTCCTCCATTTATATGAACTTCAGTCCAAGTTACCCCAACCTTGCTATGTCTAATGTAGGATACTGTAGACCGACATCAAGGAAATGCTGTCAAAGTCCAAGCTTCAATTGACCTAAGCTTACATGTAAACATGCGATGATACAATACTTACAAAAGGGAACATAATGTACAATGAGTCACAATACATGTAATACTCTGTCCGGAGTTCAATATGTACACTGAATGATGCTTTGTTCAGATGCTACCTTATGTACAGGATGAGAAATGTTGATGCTATTTCCCCTTTGTTACAGTTTCATATTTTGTGGCCCTAATTTCAAAAATTCTCCCATGTCCATTAAGGCACCTGATCATCTTGTTTCCACTTCTACTGATGTTTTTCTTCACCTGATATTTACAGCAATATATTATGGCACACACACATATACACCCTTAACCTGGATTTCAGAGTTTATCTTCTTTTCCATTTTTCAACCACAGGATGGATCTAAAGTTTGTGACTCGACAAAGGTGATCATTCTATAGTCTGATAAAAGTCGAGATACGACACCCAAAGTTGCAGATTCAGGCGCAACTTTAAACCCTTTCAATCCCTGGGACTTTTTTTTAGGTATGATTCAGTTCAGTAAAAAAGAAGAGTCCATCTCACTTACCTGGGATTGAAAGGGTTAACTGGAATATGTCGTACTCTTAACATGCATATCATATGTTCTTATACATATTCATAATCTCCAAAACAAAACCCTCTATACATGTACAGGTATACTAAAACAATTCTGACAACTTAGCACTTGTGATGATATTGGAATTCAATGAACCCTCAGAAAAACCAGCTGAGGAATTCTAAACACCAAGTTTTATATACCACAAACTTCTAGTAATGCCTGCAAGAATCCATCATCATGATATCAAGACTGACATCGGTTTAAAACCGTCAATGATACCAACTGAGTTCAAGCCATGTGGGATATCTGCAACAAGTCATTCAATCTGTGACATCCACACTGAACTCTCAGAAATATGGACCTGCAACTGTCCTCTGAATAGTGAGATCTGCGGAAACCAATGACATCGACTAGAGATGATCAATGATATCTGCTGGACGAGTCGGAATAACGATGGGATGAATGGCTACTACTAGATTTATACTTTGATTTCCTTCGTTGCGAATGGTACTTATGATGAGACGGACTATAGCCATATGGTGAAGAATCCCTCGCACTCTTGCTGCCCCCACGATACGACGGCGAGTCTCGCGAACTCTGATTGTGGGGCGACGAGTCTCTGGAGCCCCTACCATGTCCATAAAAGGGAGAGGAATCCCTAGATCCTTTACTGCCTCGGTAAGAAGGGGATTCATGCATTCCCTTACTGACACCTCGATAAGATGATCCTTTGCTGCCAGCACCTTGGTAAGAATCATCATTATAGCTATGGTGGTATTCACCGTTTGTCTGAGAGGGATAACGATTGTTCTGTGATGACATGAAGTTTGTTCCACTGTTATTGTGTGAAGAATGGAAGACCCCTTGGCCCCCGTTGACATTGGAAGGGGGGAGAGGATATCTATGTGGCTGATGGTCCACATTGCCAGGGGGGTGAGACTGCTGCTTTTGATAAATCGGAGGTTGGTGTGGAGCCCTGGTTATGTTCTGGGAAGGAATTCCTACAATGGACCATTGCAATATTACTAAGAAACATGCATCACAGAGATCAACTTGCTATTATCATAATCATGAAAGGATTTAATTTAATTTGTTTTCCCAAACAGGAAACTATTTTTCTCTGTATGTCAACTTACTAAAACATAAATCTCAAATGCTCATAACAAATCCAATACAATCACTAGAAAACAGAACTTGTGGTGAGTCATTTATACCAAAATTTATCTGCTCTGTCCATAAATATGTTTTTAACTGGAAAGCAAGAAGCAGCAAGATCAATCATTGATCTCCCTCTCTCTCTGTTTATTCATGTATATATAATAATATAAACTTCCATCAATCCAAATATTTTTAAAGTTTGTTTTAATATTGAAAGTAATATTCATTAAAATAAACACCGATAATGACCCTTTTCACTAAGTCCTTTAGTGTAGGCATCATTATAAAAAATTGTGTAGCTGAGAGTTTTCCTGCAACTTATTTTACTGTCCACCCCTCACCCTCCACTTTACTTAATCCTGAACTTCTTTCGGACCAGTTTTATTTTTCCCAAGCTCTCAACAGATATTTCTGTGTACACAGTATACTACACTATCTGGATTAGGACGTATAAGCCTTCTCATAAGGATGTATGTTTACCTGATGGAGGATGATGCTGGTTTAATACTGTTCCATTGCCTTGTGATTGTAACCCAGTATGTGGTCCATTGAGGTGTGGTCCAGGTAAAGATGCAGGCAGTAAGTTGGCTGGATGAGGACCATTCAGGAGATGTGGTGCCACCACAGGTGGTAACAATCCTGGTGCCGCTGATGATACCTGCCTGGGCAGTGGACCATTTTGGAGATTTGAGCCCGCTGGAGGTACACCATTTACTGGTGACGGCTGTCCCAAACGAGAAACATTCAGAAGGTGGTTCCCTGCTAAAGAGGCTGGAGCAGATAGACTCCCTGTAGGAGGCGGTACCATACTTGGGGCAGGGATGTTTCTTGATGGCACACCTCTATTAGACAGTATCTCTGCTGGAGGCAGACTTGGAACAGTTGACTGATTTAGAATTGCCCCTTGCTGGGTGGCTGATTGTGAGTCTGCTTCTCGAGTATCTGAAAGGTCAAGGTTAAAGTTACACTGCATCTGCTTATTATAATTCTTTTTGAGACCGTTGATGAAAAACTATTTGATAATAGACTGATACTATAATACAGTCTGAACTTATTCTGATTTCTCTTAATACTTTAAGAAAAAAACATTCTCTCCACTGTCTACACTTTAGAAGAAAATAAAGTTCAGTACCAATGGAAATTCCTTGTCACTTTGTCACATATCATATGCCAATCTCTAACACGCTTCATCCTTAGATTAGTGTATATTATTCTAATTTAATTGAAATTTGACTGCAAAATAAGCAATGATTTATAGGAAACATGTGAAAGGTAACTTATGAAATACATGTATGAAAGTTTATTTGAAGAGAGAGGATTAATGAATACATGTTTATGAAAGTAAAATCCAAACACCAAATGTGAAAAGCAATTCAAAATTTGAACATCAGCTGAAAAGAAGTTCAGTTGAGCAGCATTTAATGATGACATAGTTATAAGAGAACTGTACTGTATAATACTAGCAGGTATTGGCAAGCCAGGACTGTCATACCACTTACCATAGGAATTCCAGTTGCTTGTTGCCGCTGGTCTTGGTGGCGGGGGAGGAGGGGGGGTAGAGTGGCTGGAAAAGGAGGAAGAGGGTAGGGGAGACTTCAGCTGAGCACCTAGCACTTGCTTGGCTACAAAGTGACAAATGCAAACATAATTATTAAAAACGTGTTGATGAAGTGAATTAGCAAAGCAAAAATGTCAGCAGATTATCTTAGTTATCAATTCTGTGAATTTCATTGGTTAATTCAACAGTGATATACTCCTGATACTGCCCCCCACCCCCCAAAAAAGTCTACTTTGCTGTGCTGTTTATGGAGACTACAAGAGAGAGAAATAGACTTTACATGATGTAAGGGACATAATGCCTAACAAACCACTGTTTGCTGGGACTTATATCATGATGTAAGGGACATAATGCCTAACAAACCACTGCTTGCTGGGACTTGTATCATGATGCCTAACAAACCACTGTTTGCTGGGACTTTTATCATGATGTAAGGGACGTAATGCCTAACAAACCACTGTTTGCTGGGACTTGTATCATGATGCCTAACAAACCACTGTTTGCTGGGACTTTTATCATGATGTAAGGGACATAATGCCTAACAAACCACTGTTTGCTGGGATTTTTATCATGATGTATGGCCCTGGGAAGTAATGCCTATCAAATCATTATTTGCTGGGATTTTTATCATGATGTTAGGGACATAATGCCAAAGAAAACAATATTTGCTGGGATTTTTATCATGATGTAAATGTTTTTGTCAAGTCATAGTTGTACAACACCGTATCTGAGAGGCATGACATGAATGCTGGGCATTTAATGAGAGATAAATTCAATATGAGATAGGTATAATGGTATCTATATGTATGGTCTTGTAGCAAAATCAAATGTATTATAAAAACGATGGGCAGAGTAACAAATGAGGTTCCACAAGAGTTATCAGAGGACAACAGAGGTCACCGGTGGCAACCAAATTTTAACAGCAAAAGTTTTTTTAAGTAGGTCAATCTTCAAGGCAAGGTCAAAATGTACAAAATTGTGATATGAAATGAAAGGTATAGTCACAAGGAAAACAGGCACGAAATATTTAAGCCTTATCTTTTACTGTTCATAAGTTATAACCAAGGTTAAAGGTTTTTAAAAGTAAAACAAACTTCAAGGTCAAGGTCCCAAGGTCAAAACTTTTGGTACCCAATGACCAAATGAAAGGTCCTGGCATGAGGAATACACAGGTGAAATATTAAAGCCCTGTCTCTAATGGTTCCAAAGTTATGATCCAGGGTTAAAGTTTTTGTCCCGACGAGCTAGAAATGTGAGCAAGTCTGCAAAAGGGTAAAGAAAGCTCAAACACAACATAAGATTCTGAGGCCCCAAAACTAAATGCAGAAAGTAACAAGTGTGCAAAGCAAAAAACTGTGCAAACCATCAGTCAGAAAAAGAGTGGAAATTACCTTCTGCTTTATTCTCTTCTTCACAATCTTCAAATCCAAATTCCTTCCTTAATCTTTCTGTTAGACTCAGAGGTTTTTCTCTCTTTTTCTCCAGTGAAGTCCTCCGAATGAGATCAGATGAACCTACAAAGAGGATATGCCATGACCAAAAACTTTTACAAGAAGGACATCCAATGACAAAAACTTCTACGATGAGCAATGAAGATATACAATGACAATAATCCTGTGAAGTAGGACCTTCTGTACGTATGACTAAGAAACTAGGCCTGTATGTACCCTGCCACATCCAGAAGGAGGCAATTAATCAATTTATTCTATCAAATTTGAAGAAAATTGCTTAAGATAATCTGCACTTACAATGTAATACCTACAAGTTGGCAAAAATTTGACAAATAAAGTCCCATAACAAAAATAGAAATTTAACCAAAAAGTATACAGGCCATGTGCTTATCACAGCAAACAAATGTGTGAAGTTTGAAGTAAATCAAAATGTACAAAATAGACCAAAATTTTATGAATTAAGTCCCATAACTCTGGATTAAAACATTGAAATTTAAGTAAAACGTATACAGATCTTAAGGCAGACACAGCAAAGAACTGTGTGAAGTTTGAAGTAATTAAGAGCAAGCATTCTCAAGACGGACAGACATTTCATGATTTGTATACCGTAATATGTACTTCACAGACGGGTATAAAGAACTTGGATGACACAATGGAATATTTGCTAAATACTTGTGCATGGTAATATTTCATTGGAAATTCTGTCAAACAGTAATCAATATAACAAGATTGCTTGAATGGAACTGACTTTTGAACTGATGTCTTGATGAGTTTGATTCTTTCGTGGGAGACGTGGAGGCATCAAACAGGGGCAGTGATGGTAATGACAGCCGATGTGACGACGTCAGTATCTGGCTAGACGATGGATAAGATGAAGATGTAGATGAAGATGAGGATGAAGAAGATGATGTGCTGCTAGTTGAGCCCTTCACTTTCAATCTTTTCCTATATTCTAGTAGACTGACCTGTTAAGCAAAATACATTCATTAATAAATCAATAAAAGTTTACTTGTATATCAAACTATGTAACAATATATCTATATTAAAAAAAAAAAATAAAAGACATTCTATCAATTGATGCACATCCTTACAGAAGTCATTGATAGATCTCGTTATTGAGTTGTATAGTAAACCAGCAAAATTAGAAGTCAAAGTGGTATGTAGTTACCTTCTTCTTGGTAGGAAGTGGCATAGGATCAACTTCTACCTGCTGTGATGAGGTATACAGACTACTCTCCTCTCTCTCTCCTCCCTCCTTCTGTTCCTCTGATCCAATCACTTCAAACTCATGTGACATGTTTGGTCTACATACCAGATTTGAGTCCTCAGTCACCGATGAGGAGGAAGTATGCCCTGGTTCCTCATTTACCAGAGAAGAGGTACACAGAGCATCCTGCGGTCTGTTATCAGAGGGAAACATTACACCTTCCGTGACAGAGTCTCTGGCCGTATAACCTGCTCCACACAGACTCCCCCCTTCCACTTCCCTAATATCATGATCAATGCTGCCATACACAGAGTCTGAGATATTGACAATCTCAGCTTCTACTGTAATCTCTTCACTGTCCGCACGATTAGCCAGAGCTTCACTTTCCGAGCTGTCCACCATTTCATTCCCAATTTCACAAGATATACTGGCATGTCCAGAGGAGGTGACACTGCTACCATGGTCTACACCTTGAGATGATTCTACAATAGCTACTGGCACTTGTTTACGGAATTCACTACTACTACTCACACCGCTAAACACCTTGAAGATGGACCTTCCATCACTGCTACTGCCGACATTATCTCTGTCCCAATGATGTGTTGTAACATCACTAGCTGATATCACATCCTGCTCAATGTGAGACCCCGAAGGGTTGGATTCACGACTTGAAAATCTCTGACCTGTGGATGTTGCTATATTGGGGAGAGTCTCGGGACACCTTTCTGTTGCACTCATGTCTGTACTACTGTCAACACAGACAGACTGTCCTGTATCACTGCTACAGCCTGGTTGTTCATGAGAACCCATTTCCTCACTTATAGATGTACTATCACACAAGCTAGGTCGCTGAACTCTCAGTATGTCACTTGTGTCACTCACAATCCCCCTTCCTCTACCCTGTCTCATGTTACCTGTGCTGTCACTCACTAACTCCTCTGTAACGTTACTTCTCATGCCTACAGTACTGTCACTAACTTCCCCAGGTCTCAGCTCCTCTCCCTCTACACTATCACAAACTTCTGCCTCCCTCTGAGTAAGTCTTAAACCTTGAGTGCTGTTACAAATTACTCCCTCTACTTGTGGAAGTCTCACATCCAGGCTATTGCTTACTACTCCCTCCACATGGAGTCTAATGTCCTGAGTGCTGTTACTAACTACTCCTTCCACATTGGGTGGTTCAGAATCTTGAGTGCTGTTACTAACCACTCCCTCTAAGTGATGAGGTCTGTCACTCTGAGTGCTATCACTAACAGCAGCCTCTACCTCAGAGTGCCTTAAGTTGTCTCTACTACCACTCACCACCCCATCCCTTGTACTCTGGGTACAGTCACTGACGTTATCTAAACTATTGCTCCTGAATCGACCTGTACGACTCACGTCATCTGTACTGTCCACCTCCATTAATGCTAACACTTGACCACACACCTCGCTGTTGTGTGATGTCACAGTTTGTGCTTCAGAAATATCACTGTCACATTCAGAACTTCTAAGTAAACTTTGTCCTCTGTTTTGATCGTGATGATTATCTACACTATTTGTTACTTCACAGATTTCCTCTAAGCTACACATACTACAAGTCCTGTCTTCCTTATGACTATTACCCGTATAAACTTTGCTATGAGTCCGTTCATGTT
Organism: Pteria penguin; assembly: GCA_035048485.1. Classification (NCBI taxonomy): domain Eukaryota; kingdom Metazoa; phylum Mollusca; class Bivalvia; order Pterioida; family Pteriidae; genus Pteria; species Pteria penguin. The sequence continues at coordinate 1,457,606 of CM068588.1, read as the reverse complement.
CGGAGTCCGAGGAGAGATCAGCAGATAAACGTGAAGATGACGGACCAACAGACTCGGACGATACACCAGCGGATTCCGATACTTCACTATCTATCGAATCACGCACGCTCCAACCAACTGTGTCTCCTGCACCAGATAGCCGTCTTGCTCTAGATAACTCCATCTACAAGATGATAGTTTAAGATCATTTAAACATACCTTAAAAGTATCTAAGTAATTACTGAATTTATGTGCAGTTTTCCTTGTATTTTTGAAAGAATGTTCTGTTTTAAAAAATCTATTAAATCCCTCACCAATATGCTTTTGTGTGTAATTTATCAATGATCAGAGCATCCATTACCATGGGACATATGGAGCAACACACAACCAACAATAATACAACTCTTGTACAAAGTATACTTGTAAATTTTCCTCAGGGAAATCAAAGACCCAGTAAACAAGCAGTGTTTGTGAAACACTAATGCCCCAGCCGGACCAAAGTCCAAAAAGTTATTTTCATTGTGAAGGTCATTGTCAAGGTCAAAAGGTCATCGACCTTGCTGTTATTTGAAAGGGCTTCATTAGTTGAGTCCGCATGTCAAATATAAAGTCTCTATCCTTCACAGTTCAAAAGTTATAGCTAAGGTTAAAGCTGACAACAGACAGACAAACAGACAGGATAAAAACAATATGCCCCCGATCTATCGATCCAGGGACATCAAAATACTTTGGACGCAAGCTGAATATGGCATCAAGAACGTTTATGTATAATGGAAATGTGAATGCCTCAATCATGGTTTGCTTCAAATGTTTTACTTAAAGCTTCAATACAGAAAGATTCACAAATACACCTGCAAGTGTTTCTGTATGAAAAATTAATTACAAACCACACGGTCCACACTTAAGCATTCTAACGTGTATAACCACTTATACCATCCTCAAATGTATTATTACACTGTACATTAATCTAAAACCTCATATCAAGGACAATTAGCAGTTTCTAATTCTACCGTTTATGTGTACAATTATTACAATCCAGTTTTATAACCAACAAAACTGACAATGAACATGACATACCACCATGCAACATGCTTTCTAGCATGTTATTCCATCTAGCCGGGCCCTAGCAAAACTGGCTGTTGAGCCATTTATGATACGATGTCAAGTCCCTCATGTGTGAATCAATCTGTGACTAAAAACTTAAATTATAAAATTGAGAATATGAAAATGAAAAACTTCTTATGTCAATGCAATAAATATTAATTCGATTCTGAGAAGAATTTTAAACATGGCACTATCCATCCCTTAGCAACGAGGAATGTGTGAGCAAATTTCAATGAGAGAAAACGATGTGTGTGTTACATTGAATTAGAATGGGAATAAATGTACTGTGTCTGATGGTTTCCGACAGGTATACCATGGTTAAACCGTTGGAAACCACCTTTTCCTGGATATGCAACCGTCGCCCTCTGTTTCTAACAGTATAACCACAGTATACCTGTTTCCTTAACCACAGTATACCTGTAGGAAACAATCAAACACAGTACATTTATCCCCTAACTAATATTACAAACAAGAAGTCCTCGTATCTAGAGACTGCTTAAATTAACACGCTTTTTAATATCAGTATCTTTCTGAGGTACCTGGCTAGACATGGGACTAGTGACTTTGTCTTCTATAGATGTGGACATGGACTCTATTCCTGATGTATCCGACTCGTCAAGCGATGCACCATCTTTGTAGGTCGTACATGATACCAGAGGAGGAGTTGTGGTGCCACTTGGAAGAGGCATGTCGCAGGACTCCCGAGCCAGCCTTCTCTTCTTCAGAGGTGTAACAAAATCTAGCCAAGAAAAGATTTTCGATTATGGATGGATTTGAAATCACTTGTTTGAAAGGAAACGAAAATAGTACATGCGAGTATCGATCGAGCTTTGTCATGTAAATATGTACAACACATACTTTCAAATATTTCATTTTCAATTCTGAATAAAATGCATTCTTGAAAAACTACGTTCCAATGGGGTTTTTTCATTTATTTCACAGGTGCCTATACCTTTGCATTTGGGAATTATTTGTCCCATTTGCATAATGCTAAAAGATCCATGTTTGGGAAAAATTTAATCAAATTTTTGGAAAAATCAATGAAATTTCAATTGGGAAGGATCCTTATAACAGACCTGATTTGAAGAAAACAAAAACCCACTGTGTTCCTATTTCAAGGTTGTAGGTCTAGGTCAGAAACCCTGATCTAGTTGACAAGAACTTCACTACAGAATGTCACTACAGAAGTATATGTATGGTCACACCTGTGTAGAAAGGCCACCTATAGGAAGACTTCAAATAAACATTTATACTAAAATTTGTTTTGCAAGAAATCATAGTGTATGGAAATATGCAGTTTTTCAACTACCAAAATCTGTCATGGTTTGCATTTTGTAACCAACCAAATCTATTCTCCCTTTAAAACACAATTTTCATTGTAATGACGTCATCTGCAGTCCAACAAAACTCTGACAAATAATGCATTTGTTTATGAGGTCATAAATAGAACAACTGAAAATCGTCTGAATGTAATTTTTTTTCTACGAACTAAGAAAGGGCTGTTTCTGATGTTGGCAAATTTTATGTGGGCAGCATATGTCCTAATAAAATAACATTTAAACTGTAAATAATCACCATTTATATGTGTGTATGCTGACATATTGAAGTTGTGATGTTTAGTACTGAAATAGCAAACTTTATTAGAGGGGGAATTCTTAATAAGAATGAATGTTGAGACCTTTTTCTGATGTTATGTGGCTTTGACACTTTCTATACAGTGTTTGTTCACATTCTTTTTTATATACACAGTGTTGAATTATTGTTGTTTCGTTTGTGTGTAAGGGCAATCACGGCGGGTGTGTCTAGCCAAACAGGAGACGCTCACTCCTCCCGGGCACCTGGTCTCACCTCTGAATTCAGGGGTCCGTGAATGTCCACTGTGGTACATTGTTGTTAGTGCCATAGTCATGTGACACCAGTTACTTTCGTATTTTGCTGTATAAAATCTTTACAACTTTCAATTCAACATTAATGGCAAAGCTTACTAGTGGTGAAAGACCAAAAATGACCCCAGATCTGTCAATCCTGAGGCACAGAACATGTTTCACTTTTAAACCATAGTACATACCTCCAGGTGGTGACGCTCCTGGGCTCAGGAGGCTAGGATTTGGGCTGGCATTACCACCCAGAGCTGAGTTAGGAGTGGAAGGAGTTGTATTGGTATCCTCTGACTTCGGTTTATCCCACATGGCTTGTCGTAACCAACGCTAAAAACCAAAACAAAATCAGTTATTACTATATAATACTATTAAGACTTTGTTCAAAGATTCACAGCTAAATAAAAGCAAACTAATATATTTCTCATTGCTCTAGAAGTCAACAATTTACTTGGTAATAATTAACCAGTATAATTCGTCTCTTAATAGTTTTCATCTTTACAATGATGTTGGGTTTCAGGTCATAGGTATGCCAAACTACCAGACATTCATTTTTTCTGTTCCACTCTAAGGACGGACAAGAATCAAATCCCTTTCTTTCTTAAACTCTGGATTGAATGCCCAATCTCAAATTAGAAATTCAGTGTACAACTGAAGAATGATAATGAACAGACACACAGACAGACATCATCAATCTATAGACTGGAACTGATTTGCAAGATGGCCAAATTTATTACTTGCTAAGACCATACATTCCACAACCCACCTTTTTGGCAGAACCAATACTGTTTTCACCAGACACTGCTCCCCCTTTGCTATGCATCATGCTTCCAGAGCTTTGACTATTACGCCTTAGGTGTTCCATGGCATTACGAGGGCTTGGTAAACATGTTACAAACACGGTTTCTTCTACCTCCACCTGTAGACTCTCTGTCTTAGGGTGGAAATCACTAGGTGTAGATGTCAGAGCAACATCTTGGTTCTTTTCATTCAGCCATTCATTCATCAGATGCTAAAATTAGAAAATAAACAACAAATACAATTTTAAAGAAATAAAATAATTCCAAATTGTGGATGTAATTCACACCACGTTAACTACATATCTGACGACTTATAATTCATTATTCATGCTTATGTGCTCTGGCAGTCACCATCGCTTCAGTCTTGGTCAAACATTCTGATATTTTCTTACCTTTTTTGTTTTGAGGAATTTGAAGGAAGGAGAAGAGTTAGGTGTTTCTGGAGGGGCCACAGTAGGAGTGTTGGGACAACTGGCAGCTGGAGGCATTGCAGGCACATTTGCAGAATTACTGCCATCATCTACAGATAAGGCAGGCTCAGATGCAGCATTGCCACTATTTGCTCTTGTTCTCCTATAAAGTAATGTATCAGCATAAGATGAAAAACATTATCAACAATCATGCAGGTACTTAAGCATTGGAATGCAATTACAATATTCCCCAACATCTTAACCAAAGCACACAGAAAAGATAAATGAGGAGGCAAACTTACCTTCTGGATGAAATTCTTTTGGCTTTTTTTCTGAAATAAAGAATAATCAATACATATCCTGTTTAACCGATTTTTTTATATATAATTCTTGCAGACAGAAATAAAAAATGAAAGGGAAATTACATGTAAAATCATAGCATATAAACACTTATGCAACATCTGTAAAAAATCACAAATGGTACAAATTGAATATCTGATATAAAATGACATTAAAAATTTGACTTTATATGGACACTGATCCAACAGTTGATGGCCAGATTGGTAACTTACGATTTGGGTTTGGGTTTCTCCTTGGGGGTAACTGACTCAGCTGGAGTATCTACTTCTGGTTTCTCTTTGACTTTGATCTCTTCTTGAATCTCCTCTTTTTCCTCCTTGACTTCTACAGGTTCTGGCTGTTGTACAACTGGTTTGTCAGGCACTGGCTCTTTTGATGATTTTTGGACTTTCTCCTTCACAGGTTTTTCTTTTTCTTTCGGCTTTTCAGTTTTCTCTTCCTTTTTAACCTTCTCACATTTTTCCTACAAAACCGAAATCATCTGTGTTCTTTTGTATCTAACTAATGTAATGAATGAAGCATAACGTTCATACAATCATGTTACTGAATGGTATGCACTTAAATCCAGTACCTCAAAAATTTCAAATTCAATAATGATAGCTCTTGTCAAATTTCATACAACAGCAATACAAACACAATTACCTTTGGCAGACTGATATTGCAATTACTTAAGAATATACTTAATTATCATTCCTTAGTAAGGTAATATGATATAATTAGTCTAAAATCACTTATTATATCTCACAGAGCTAAACCTACTATTTTCAAGTCAATTTTTCTTCTTTTTTTTTCTTTTTTTTTTTTTGGAGGGGGGGGGGGGTGGGGGAGGGGGTGTTTGTTTGTTTGTGTTTTTGGTACATGACCTTAATTCTTCAATCTGTTACATGACCTTCACTTTTCTAGATGGATTCTGGCCTACCTTTTCCTCTGGTTTACAGTCCACACTCTTCCTTTGGTCTATTCTACTCAATGCTTCTTTCCTTCTTTCTTGTCTCTTTTCCATCTTTTCAAAAGCTTTCATGATAGCTTCCATTTTCCTCTCCTCTCTGGTCTGAGATGTAAAATGAACACGGAAATAACAAATGATTTGTGTATGATTTAAATAAACACAAACTGACCTAATGAATCTCTCAACAACTTAACCCATTCTTAAAATCATTCAGAGATACCGATATAGAAGCCAAGTGTGTAAACAATTAGCAAGAGCATTAATCAGAGAAAGGAAAATTCCTTCAAGACTGAAAACAATGTCAACAAGAAATCACTACAAGCGGCGGGGTACTGGGTTTGATTGATTGATTATTGTTGTAAGTCACTCCCAGTTATTTCATGTATATGGTGACGGCATCTGCCTGAGGCATTGCATAGAAATTTCTACCTTTGCAACAGACCCACCCAAAGCAGTAAGGGTTCTTTTACGTGCCACCCCTACCGTAACACAGGACTTCGGTTTTTATTGTCTCATCCGAAAGACAGAATATTGGTGTGTCCAGGATTGGAATTGAACCTGGGACGTCTAGATCACAAGCCGAGCACCTCATCTACTAGGCCACACCGGCTTCAGAGTACTGGGATCTAGTACTAACTCAAATTTTAAAAAAACTCTATAATGTTGTTTTGCAACCCAACCAGACATAGACTGTCACTACTATCTACAATAATACTAACAGTGTTTCCATGCCTTCTAGTACCATAAAATGTACAGCCATTCATAAACATGACCTTACCACTGATAAACATAATGGTACACAGTATCATGATGTCTATAGCTACTGATCACATGACACCTGTTATAACATACCATTTTGTGCTGATTTTTTTCCACAACAGAAGCTGTACTACTGCTAGACTCCTCCATGTCGGTGACAACATCTGCCGAGGATGGTTGAGAGGTCTGTGGATCAGTGTTCTGTTCACTAGAGGCAATCCTAGGCGACTGAAATATGACAGAAAAAGTCAGATTTAAAGTCATTATACATGGCCACATTCATAATTTTCAATTCATACCATTCTAGGCACTACTGGTACACATTTCAAATTTCTGATTTACTGTCAAAAGCTACTGCGTGTATAATATCCAAAGTTATGCAGCTTATAAAGGATTTGTTCATGTTTATTGTTTTGTGTAACATCAAAATTAATTCACTTATATACAGTAGTGGGGGCACCTGCTTGACGCAAAGAGGTATTTTGTTTTTGTTTTGTTTGATTATTGTTTTACGTCACTCCACGATTATTTCACGTATATGGTGACGGCATCTGCCTGATGCATTGCATACAAATTTAGACCTTTGCAACGGACCCACCCGAAACAGTGAGGGATCTTTTACGTGCCACGCCTACCGTGACACGGGACCTCGGTTTTTACTGTCTCATCCGAAAGACAGAACACCGGTGTGCCCCGGGCGGGAGTCGAACCCGCGACCTCTCGATCACGAGCCGAGCACCTTATCCACTAGGCCACACCGGCTTCGCAAAGAGGTAAGTATATGGAAACAAATGCATGGAGGTAGGTTTTTTCTGGCACATATATTGTGGCAAGTAAATGGAGGCAGGTATATGGCCTCATAATGTTTATGTATACAATAAACCCAAACGAATCAGTAATATCTTGTATGTCAATGTATACTGTGACATGGATTTAATCAGTCACATTGGAAGAACAGATAGGTAGGCAAAAGATGATAAAGTACCATAGAAAAATGCAAAACAACAGTGAGAAACAAATCTATGTTTTCAGAGTAGAAATCTGGTGCAATACTGCTGGACCAACCTGCCCCTTTCAACTTTCAAACGATGCAGTAAAAATATAACATGAATATCAAAAGCAGATATTAAATATGCTTCATAATATGCCTTTTACTGTTACATACAAGATGATCCCTTGATATGTTTTCACCATGCAATATAACTATAAGCATCACAAATGTCGACAACTACCAAGGGGTTTTCATAAAACTGACACAATTAACAGGAAAAGATCACTTATCTTTGAATATTACATCTTATTCCCAAAGTTTCATAGCCTTTTGTTCCCTTCTCTTACAATGAGATTCAATCGTTTTAATTAATATCCATTTTAATTGCATAATGCTGGCATAAGGGCAAAGCACTTATTAATAAAAAGACACCTTTAATGCCCTCATCAAAGGACCAAAAGACCACAGTAGAGGGATTTTATTCTTACTTACCTCTCTCCTGGAAGTTCTTAGCGCTGGTTTCTCCTCTACTGGGGCAGGTTCTGACTCCACTTCTAGCTTTGTTTCCTCCACCTTGGGCACTTCTTTTTCAACCTCTTCTTCTTCTACAGTTTTTTTGACGGGTGATTTGATGGTTAACTTGATGGGTGATTTGACTGGTGACTTATGAGACTTGGTAGGAGTCTTGTCCTTCCTGTAAAAGGGATTTGGGATTAAGTTCCTGATTGACCTCAATAAACCAATTGATTGATTGATTTTTGTTTTACGTCACACCACGAATATTTCACGTATATGGTGACGGCATCTGCCTGATGCGGGGCATACAAATTTTGACCTTTGCAACGGACCCACCCGAAGCAGTGAGGGATCTTTAACGTGCCATGCATACTCGGTTTTCACTGTCTCATCCGAAAGACATGACACCAGCATGACCAGAGCGGGACTCGAACCCCGGCCTCCCGATCAGGAGTCCGGCGCGATACCACTAGGCCACGCTGGCTTCAATAAACCAATAAAATACACTCTTTACAACAGCTTGGTCTAAACCATTGCAGAAAAAAACTGATATGCATTAGCTTGAACTGGGGAAATATCAGACTTAAAATGGCTGAAATCATTGGGAAACACCTGACTTATTATGGCTCATACCAGAGAGGAAACATCCCACCTAAAACAGCTCAAACCACAGGCGAAACACTCGACTTAAAATGGCTCATATCATAGATGTAATACCTGGCTTATAATGGCTCAATTCATTGAGCAAACAACTGAAATGAATTCCCTCCCCCTCCCATTTCTGCTTTCTTTTGTACTTCCTAATATCTCTTCCTGATATCTCAACTTGATCAAACCAGAGTCCATCTTTCCTAAATGCTGTGATTTCCTTACTTGATTGAATCAAATTCCCAAATTTCTAAATGCCATGATTTCCTTATTTGATCAAATTTGATTTCCCCCTCTGAAAATGTGCATCAAATAATCATAACTTAAACAGAAACCTGGACATTTTTAAAATCAAAACCAGTGATGATACAAAAGACAAATGTTGATATAATAAATTCACTTAGAATATTCAGCTAAGCTGGTAAACCACTTACTTGACGGGTGTGCTCAGCTTCTTTTTGAAGAACTTGGCCACCGGACAGTTACTTCGTAAGCAAGCACATTCTACACAGTAAGCACTGAAATTACACATTAAAATGCTATAATGTCAGACCACGACATGAGACATTAATTTTTTTTTTGTCTTTGACATTTGATTAAACTTTTATCAGAATGAAGATATGAGACAATAATGAAATCCATTTTTCATCAAAACTGAACATAAAAGCCATTTACAATAGAGAAGAAAGGTATGTTGTCTTACACCATGCTCAAGTATTTACTTAGTGACATCACTTATCTTGCAGAATTTTTAATACCTCCAGTCCTTACTTGACACAAGTTCTTACTTCACATTCCCATTCTTAAAAGTAATCATTAATCATTTTCATGAGCTTTTGACTTACCAGTCTTTATAGTTATAATCATACGGTAGTGTAATTTCGGAACCTCTGGGAATCACTTTGGTAGAATACACAAAGAATTTCACCTGACCATCTATCACTTCGTGACATATCTGAATAGGAAAACAATGATATACATGTCTTTATCTTACTTCTTACATTACCACATTTCTACAGAGCAGAGACTAACGTGACGCAAAAAAAGTGATTTTCACTTTGCTCAAATTCTTTCATTTACTGTTCACTGTCAAGCTACATGAGACTGAGATACAGTTATCACGAGTTTGACTTCAATATTATATGACACTTGAGTACACTTTACAAATTTGTTGGACTTAATCGGAAGTTATTGGTATATAAGGTGAGGTTTGGTGACTGGCTGATTTATGTCGTTTTCAACAATTTTTCAGCCATATCATCGCATCGAACCAGGAGGTTATCACCCTCTTAAACATACAGGTACAACCATGCAATGAACCTTGACTGCCTGTGCTGCAGACCAATGTAAAATCACTACACCAAGTCAGACGATCCGAAAGTCACCAGACCACCAGACAAAATCTGGTAAAATTAGCTTTGGTCTGGTAAAATTTTTCAACTTTTTCCTATTATTTCTTGTAAATTTCAACAAAATTAGAAAAATGTCTGGTGAGTTTTAAAAACTTTCGCGAAGACTGCAAGTGAACTCTGAAATTTTACAATTTATATGACAGCTTTACAAACCATGAGGCAACTTTACAATCTATGATAGCCATTACATGGTGAATTTTATGTGCCTTCCATTTTTAATTTCAATTTTTTGTATCAAACCCTAATTTGTTTAAGGTAAGACATAACGGAATATTTTCTTATAAATATATTAATGATACCTTATGATCTTCTACAAGTATTTACAATATCTAACAAGTACTTTTGATGATTTTACCTCAGCATTCGCTTTACAGGAACGACGAATGAACCTGGCAATATTTCCATAAGTTGTTGCATCTATACATATCTCACAGTTGTTTATTTTGTTGTAAAATAACACAAAAGGGTTGAGCCTGAAAAAAAAAGCAAATTACAAGAGTAATAACAAGTAAGATTTACATAGGAAAAAGCTACTATGTCACACTTCTCAGAGTACTGTTAAACACTGCTGAAAAGTTCACAGAAACATATGTATCAAATTAGTGATTTTTAAATTGAGAAGTAAATATGATCATTTTCATATGCGTATGTAGAGTGAAGATTGTCTATCCGGCACATTAGTACCTAACAGATTTTCAGAATAAAAGTTTTCTATACCACTCAAACATTTGTCCATGTTGTGGGTATTGTACAATACTTATTATTTAAGCCATTTGCTTAACAGTATAATGAACCATTTAATCCACAATCTAATGATGTATAAGGTCCTCACTGTTTGAAGAATTTCTCCCTGTCTAGTTGATGTTTAAACATGACCCTTCCTGTATACTCTATGACAGCTTCTCCCTCACCAAGTGTCTGAGATGCTTCTAAACCCTGTACAGTAAGTAAATCAAACTTGATATAAGTAAGCAATCATGATTTAAACGAACTTACAAAAAAAAAATTTTTTTTAACTCTTTTTTGTCCCTAACTGCATACAAAAAACAAATATTAAATGTAACAAATCCCATCTCTAAGTTAGACCTCAGAATTATACCATTCAGACTCAAACTAACACTTTTCTGACCAACATATTAACAATTGTTCAAGGAAAGGTATCATGCAAGGGACAAAATAAATTATCTGCTTCCATTTATCACTTACTGACTCAAATACAGCAGTATTGATTTACAATTTACAATATATTGATATAAATTTGAATGTGTTATGAGAGTTAAATCGTAATGAATTTCCTACCTTTCTGTTTTTATTAACCTCTGTTACATGGCATAGAGGGGCCTGCTGTAGTTGTCCATTCAAAGTTTTCCTCTCCGGCTAAAAATAAACATTATTGTAAGAAAACAATGTGAATGGAAACTTACTGATACTAGAAATATCGACAGGTATGTCGTCATGATTTAAATGATATAAATTATGGAGTGACATGAAACGATCATCAACTGAATTTACCGCACACAGAATCTAATTATGTAAAAGACTTTGCGAAGACAATATCATGTCCTGAATAGTTGTACAGTGCCCGCCACTTAATTGAATGTCGCATTATTGAATATTTCGTTTTATTGAATAAGATGCTGAAATCCAAAACCATTTTCTATTAAATCTATTGAAAATACGTATTACACTAGAATAAAGAAGCAACTTCGTTTATTTGAATAGCGCGATTATCCTACCAAGCATACTTTTGTTAAAACTTCACCGTATCACGCCCAAGGTCATATAGTTTACTACGGTGCGAGGGACCTATCAATTAGAGATAAATGGTTTCACACCTGTCCAGGTAAAACCTGTTGACCAAATCACACTTTAAATGTCGAATAGGCCGTAGCGGTAGGGATTAAACGATTAATTAATTACCAACTGCTGAAGCCATATCGTGCGCAAGACCACCGAAAATATCGACAAGATGCCGCTGTTAGGCAACGGCATTGCATGAAGACTGACCTTACTAGATGCCGTCCACTTATACAGTAAGGCCTGGCACACCGTCAAGCCCACAACTATGGCCAACTGCTTCCGAAAGGCTGGCTTTGTCTCGTCAGACAACGAGGCAACCGAAACGGACAATGTCCGGTCGCCAGAGGAGTTGATAGCTAGACGCTTGATGCCTTCATCACAAACGATGGCAACCTAGAGAGCTAAGCTGCCCGGACTGAGGAGAAAATGTGCGCCAGTTTCCCTGAAGACGAGACCCGACCATGCGACACCAGTGATGACGAGGAGGCTGAAGAAACGGCACCAGCAGTGCACGGCGAACGTAAAGATGCAATAGCCATACTTTGACGATTCATTCAAAGTAAAGCGATGACTTCAGCCTGTTCTATCAGATTGAAAATTGAAATTTTACTCGCTTGAATATGCCTTTTAATTTGCCTTTGTTAAAATGAATTGTTGAACCCATCTTGTGTCTTTGATCACCGTGGCCACGCGACTGAGATACAATTACATGTGTTTCAATAGACAGCGGATTTATCTTTACTGTCAGACGAGCAGGTGTAATGTAGCTATTTAATAACATTTGGTCACTGTACTTTAAAACACAGTTGCAAAATAATCGAAACGTAGTCTGTTGACTTTCATGTAACTCAAGCAAACAAGAGGAGGATCTAAGAGAGGTAACTCTAGTGTATCTATATATAGATACATGTACGATGATTCCATTACAGATGCCGCGAAAGTTATATACGTATGCAATTCTTACACAATCTGTCGATCTTCTGGTCTTTGAAGCTGCATTCGTTGGTCACGCCGTGTATTTGAATATTCGTTTATTTGAATAATAAAGTCCTGACAAATAGCTTATTCAATTAAGCAGCTTGCACTGTAATTATGGTCTCCATTGACCCCACAGTAAGTAAATAGGCTTAGCTACTCATGCAATGCTCTCAGATTGAGTCAATTCTAAATGCCATTATCATTATCATTATATTTCAATCCCAATTTGCATCAAATGCTTTATTCAACAGAACTCAAGGAATCATTACTTACCCCCGTTGGCAGCCAATGCGTTACAAACACACTTTAATTCACATTTTAAATGACCAAAAATAATTCATCAAATGAAAATAAAAACTTTCCACTACATACTTACATGTACACCATTGATTCTGGTGGATCCCAGTAAAGTTTTTATATCAGCACTGTAATCATTCTCATAGGCTTCTTCATACTTATCAACCCAAGGACTGCAAAATAAAACAACAAATAAAACAACAAATAAAAAGTAAGACACTTACATGGTAGGTAGTTCATTATGGTTGATATGATGACATACAATGAAGTATAACGCTCAACTTTTGAGTACACTTCGCATTGGAAGAAGAAGATGACTATGGGCACATTTTTCTTGTATTATTTATTTTTACTGAAAGCGAAAAGAGATATTTTCTGTTACCTGCAGGAGCTATCCCATGGATTCTGTGTGTTATCCGTAATCATAAGAGACAAGCCAGGCTTCTTGTTGGCCTGCAACTAATCAAGATAAAAACATTGTGAAAACTGCTCTTAAACATACATTGCTAAATGTTACATACACAAATCCACAACGTTATAAGAAATCAATATCATGATCAAATAAATGCTTTGTGCCAGTACTAACTTTTGACTTTCTTGATTTAATTCCTGCCAATGTTTCTCTGCCAATGACCTGTGAAAACACAAATAACACATACATGTAGACTACTGAAATACAAACCAATACTTCTAGTAAATTTAAAGAAAATTAAGACGCATAAAATTATTGTGTAGTTTCTCAGGCACCTTTTATGAAATAATGATAACGCAGGGAAGTTTTTTTTTTTCTTTAAATCATCAATTCTGTAACATGTTTTACACTTATCTGGAAATTACCAATTCCTAAAATTGAACTGGCCATCAACAGTGCTTTGGTAAAGTTGATTTAGATCACATCCCTTACTATAATCCCAGATTACTGTCTAAAAGAGGTCTGTTGTTAGCAAAGAAATGATTTTAATTCTATTTCACCTTATATGATAGATTTTACTCTAAATAGAAGTAAACAATAATAAGCCATATATTTTCCAATTACTATTTCTTTGAACTAACCTTCGGTAACTTGTAGTGTTCCTTATTCTCTTTCTCTTTCTTGATGTCTTTCTTTTCTTTCTTTATCTTGCGCTTTTTGCCATCTCCTTTGATGATGAGAGAGCCACTTTTAGTGCGTTTTTTGGCCTTGGTTTTACTGCCTCCCTCTTGCTGACCACCGAGATCAAACCGTGACATCTGACCATTGGTTTCCATCTCTGGATCAGTATCTGTAGCACTTGAGTCTGCTAAATAAGACAAATTCAAAAATTCTTTTACACAATATAGGATTATAAGGCGGAGCACTAGTGACAGAGAAGGGTTGGTGGATTCATGGTTTGGCTAGTTTACATATAGCTTAACCTGAAGATATTATCTCATCTAAATAGTGGCTCTCAATGGACACTCTCTAAAAAGATCTTCTACCTCCAAGGAAGATTTATTTTTAATATACCAAGCCAGATGTAGAAAGAAGACCGAATTTCTGGTCTCAAGCCAACACATTCTGAGGGAACAGCTATCAATAACCTTACATCAATTCTCCATCTCCAACACTTCCATATCTTAACTTTGTGTACAATGACTGCTGAAGGTCTTACCAGTTAGGGTATCAAGAAACTCTTTCTTTTTAAGCTGAATTTGCCGTGCTCTTTCTGTATCGAGAGGTCGTGGATCGCAAATTTCACAGAAGTAGGAGTCTGGGATATTATTTCTGTCGATGTCCATGCAGTCAATGTGTTGCCACACACTACAATATACATAATTTAGTCATAACAAGAAATATACAAATAGTTTTAATGTTATTAATGAATAACAATAATTACAGTAGAGTCATGAAGTAATGTCTTTGAAAGCAATCATGATAAAGATAAGTACCACTACCACTCACAAATGATTCTAATAACCAAGACTGAAAACAGGAAATTTCCTTTTATGGTATGCAAAGTTGCATCTGAAATCAAGTGCATACATGGAATCTTGATTTATACTATGACATACCTGCACTTGTCACAGCAGATCATGTAGCCATCGTCATGTATAAAATCACATATACACCGTGTGACGCTGTCATCGACTGTTGTGGTTACGTTCTCTGAAAGCTGCTCCACAAAGTCAGGGACCATAGGCCCCCCTCCGACATCTTCAACCTCCACATGACCATTGAAACGTTCAGGGGTGAGTGGACCCTGAGGTACCACCAAAGGGATGATGGTCCGCTGGGGGGAAGCTGGTGGAGGGGGACTTGGGGGTGGTGGTGCTCCATAGTTGTGATCCTAAATTACAGAATATATGGCTGTTACATATTTAGGATTATTTCATATTTAATTTAGATATTGGGCAAATAAATTGTTCTACAAGATTGTGCTTTAGATAAACAAAAGTGTGGAAAATTGCTCACCTGGCTCTTCCTCTCTTGATAAGTAAGCATATATCCAAATTTGGTTACAATGTTATGAAAGGTACTTGAGTAATCATCCCGAAACCAATAATTCTTACACATTTATAATTATATAATTTAGATGCTGGACAAATAAATTGTTCTACAGATAAATAGGAACATCGAAAATGTGTCATCCGTCTAAAACAGTAAACCCATAGGTATAACAGACAGATGGACACACAGACAATGGACAATGTGATTGTTATGTATCCTAGGCTATACAAAAAGCAACGGCTAACAACTTTAATGTCTCTGGAATATAATATATATGCAAAATTGATCTTAACATTAACAACTATGCAGAATAATATTTGTGCAACATCTTAAAATTTCAAATAAAATAATGAATTTCGTACAGTCCAAACAATAATCCTAAACTGAATGCCATGAAATGATAGTATAAAGTGTTTAGAAAAAGCAGACCTGGTAAGGCAATCCAAAGCATCCTGGGTAGGAGTTATGCTGGGTGTACACTGTGGTTCGACTCTTCCCCTCCTCTCCTACATCCTGGTAGTAAGTAGAATGTGGTTTGGAAGGGTATGTAGCGCTTCGTGTTCCTTCAGCATAGGCATGAGAGTATGTTGTCTCGGCTTTCGAGTGAAAGTTGACAATCTCTGCTTTAGAATTAGGATGTGGATACAGAGTTTCCGTTTTTGAGTTTGGCAGCTGAGGGTACACTGTTTCTGTTTTGTTGTGTACTGGTTGTGGATACACAGTCTCGGTTTTTGTGTGAGGAGACTGAGGGTGTACAGTCTCAGTTTTGGTGCGAGGAGACTGAGGGAGTACAATCTCGGTTTTGGGATGAGACTTGGAGTACCCAGTTCCTGCCTTTGATGGAATTGCTTCCCTTACATCATGGAACCTACATGGAAAAAGAAATTCAGAACTTTACACATTAATGTCACTACAAGGCAAAAGTTTTTAAGTCAAAATATGCTTATCACATATATCCCTGGAACACTACCGACACAGCTGAAATTAACTAGACCGTCCTAAAGGCACAAATACCTCCCACAGCAACATCCACTGAGACATGCAATATTTCATCCCAAGATACAATGTACATCACTGGTATAGGTGTTATGAATGTCCCACTTAAACAATTTGAGAAACTGACTTTGTTAAACTTCTTAACCAGACAGACAGTGATTCCTATATACCCCTGCAAACAAACAGACAGACAGAGAGATTCCTATATACCCCCCAAATCTTGTTTGCAGGGGCAATAAATATACAAATTTAAACCTTACAGCAAAATACAACGTATTCCACAAGCCTTGGCATCATTGCTGACTACAACTTCCCTATAGAAGATTTTACTTCAATGAAAATTTTAGCCTGCTACTTCATTTTTTTTGTGGAAAACACTGAAACTCTCTTCACAGAAAAGATTTCATTCTTCATACATGTATTATGATAATGTTAAGTTCCTAGAACGCATTCTGTTTATATCAATACTGTTTAGTTTAGAAATTTTCAGAATGCCTTACCACTGAGAGTTTACATTGTTAGATCAGATCAATCCATTGTTGACACACCTTCAGGATTATATAATGCAACTGTTACTACAGTATTCTATTGTTACCTTTTTACCAGCAAGAACATATGTCAGGGCAATCCATGCTTTACACAATCATCAATATATCAAAGGTATGTACATGTAAAAGGAAATAATCACCTGCAAAAATAATCATGTAATTTCCCCTTTCAAAGTTTCTGCCTATTAATTACTTCAATGAACGGCCAGTGATTTTCTGGCAACACTGCAGCTTCCAGCCAATTACCTAATTACAGTTAAGATCTATTGATGTGTATCTGCCTTTCATGTTCATACACAGCACAGGTTACCTTATTGGTTACTTCATAATTATCATATGGACATAGTGATTCCATCAACTATAACATCTCAGAAATTACTAGTATTGCGTTCTCATTTAGTTTTAGTGATTTTGTTTCATTTCAATGTATACAACTACAAGTTCCAAATACCACACGTCTCCGATACTTACTGATTATTGTCTTGCTCCTTTGAGATGGCCCCTGAGCTCCCAGCATTGTGATTATTATGTGCTGCCCCTAAACGAAGGACAACATTCATTTTGCTTGGACTACATCAGTATAGTTCATGTCAGGCATGGAAATCTTGATATCGTCTGTCAACTGCATCATGGCCACAAATTCACTGTAAAAATAATTCATAAAGCTGAAATACTCTGAAGCCACTTATTAACTGCACCCTATTCATGCACTTATATTATTACAGACATGTATATTTGTATGATGCAATTATCAGGGTTTAACCAAGCGTTTTGGGAAATGGACCCTTTGATCATTATGAAAAATTTGTCCATGTAATTTAAATAATCACTATAACAACTCTGACTGACAGACATTGACAGCACTTGCTAAAGGTGTATTGTGTATCATACAGACATTGCTGTCTATTTTATTCCCAACTAATAAAGCACTTGGATTACAAGTAGTGTAATGACCACAGGGATAAAATGCTTCACCATCTAGTTCAACTCGTTGTTTTGGAATGCTCTTTACGCAGTACAATTTAACTGGCTCTCTAATGTATGTACCGATAACTATCTATACATGGTTATCACAGTGTTTCCGAAATACACCTGACTTTTCTAGTAAAAACTCCCCAAGTTTGTCAAATGAGCAATTTTGAGAAAAATCTACAACACATAAATGCTATTTACTGGAATTATGGGCTTAGTGAGAAGACGATAGATGGGCTGTTTTTGATGATTAGACAACAGCTTACATGTATTTCCAACCTGGCTCATAGATCACCAAATCTTCAGGATATAATTGCAACTTATTTACACATGTAAGGACTGAATTTTCAGTGGTGGATGTTGGTAAGCAAGTTTTCACCATTCAGAGAAATTCCATTGAAAGAAATCCACATCTGGACAATTTATAAATATACTACAAAGTATATGGATACCATAGTCAAGACAGTAAGTATTAAATTTTGCCAAATTAAAAAACATTTCTTCAATAACAACCAAGCCCAAACTTTCCAACACCGATTTCACTTACCCTTACAGTGAGGGCATTTGCCTGATGCAATGGACAGAACTTAAAACCTTCGCAATGGACCAACCCAAAGTAGTGAAGGATCTTTTACACGCCATGTCTACTAAGACATGGGACAGGGTCTCTGTTTTGATTGTTTCATCCCATCAATTTGATTGTTTCATCCCAAAGTCAGGATTCGGTAGGACACTGATGAGCCACTAGTAAGACTCGAACCCTGGTCTCCCCAGTCAAGAACTAAGCACTTAATACATTGACCTATGCCAGCTTCGAAAGACTTCTGAACGACAATTGCTGAAGGTTCCTTCCAGGTGGGGTATAGTTCCCCTATTCAAATTTCAAGACTAACAGATCTTCCTTAACTGTTTGAGCATATGCTGGACATCTGTCCTACAGATTTCAAAAATTCACTAGACTTGTCATAAATTTTACCAGATAAAAGCAATTAACTTATAATTGCAAAAATCCTCCTCCCATCCCTCTATTTTCCTATCTCTAAATAACTAAATGTCATATATATGACTTTTATTTCATATGAGCATTAAATGCCACTGACCTAGATAACTACACAGGGTTCGACACTTACGGCACAAGTACACCTAACATTGGGCAGGTCTTCTTGATTTACTTAAGTAGGTAGACATGTCAGTCCACTAAATTTTGTGCACATCAATCAAATAGCATCAGGTAGTCTGACACAGTCATCATCTCATGCTGTTTTCAGCATGAGCCATCTGACAGATCTTACTCAGTAAGTCACATGGCTTGTACATATCTTTAACATGTTTGTAGCCTACATAGTTTTAAGCATTTGTTTGACTATGGTGCACTTTTTATGATCCAGTTAAAGTTAACACCAAAATGTTATATTTTTCTCCAATCACATATTTCATTTTATAATCTATTTGATCTGTAGTTACAGTAGTAAGTTGATGCAATATGCATCTAGTTATAACACTTTCCATCATTTGAACCTGTCTCTTTGACCCTTGATACTTTTATAACTTTTATGTTTAAGCGGGATATCCATCACGCAGTGATCCAATACACTTCCTTCAACCTAACATTTACTGTACATTTATGTCAAATTTGACACCCATTCATGACCAATGGTAAGGTCTATGGCATCCTTGCCCAAATCTTTTCGGTTTCCTCTTAGTAATTTGGTTTGGTTTTCTTCATACCTCAAAATATCACGGTAAAAAATTTCAGTGATTCCAATTACAACATTAAAACCTGTCTCATTGATCAGAATACTTTGATATTTTCTGTGTTCAAGCAGGACATTCATGACATACATGTAGTCACCTAAAGCATTACCTTCAATACTATGTAAAACTCACTGTCACTTTTTGTCATGCTTGATGACCAATCCAAGCTCCTTTGTATACAGATACTTGATATTAGAGGTCCACCAGACATTGTACAGGTCCTCAAAAGATGTCCTAAGGGTGGACACACTGTCCACTATGTTAGGTTAGTGTCAAACCTTGCTACAGTACAAAATGTTAATTTTCCAATCTACGAAAAGTGCAATTGCAAATTATCTTAGCTGAAGATAATTTCAACATGTGAAAGCTCATTTGCTTTCAGAGTGATAAACTGGATAATATACTCTGGAATTTATTTAATTTGATGCTTAAAATCACACTGAACTGACAGAATAGTACATTTTTGTTACACGTTAAAATGTCCATTTTTCATCAAACAAGTTTTCTCAGCCACTCAATTTGCTCCAACTGACCGAAACTTTAGCATGGATTCCCATATCTCTCTTAATGTGATAGCTGACGATTACAGCGGCATTACAGATGACCAGGGACAAATTTATCTACCAGAATGTCCCTGATATGACCGAGCATACGTGTATACGTGCATCAGTTATATTCTACAGGTAAATTCTATCTCCTGCTAAGTGACACAGTGCACTGAAAATTAAAAGTGAATACACATATTTTCTGTTGACTCGCCTGTTTTGAAAATCTTGAGTCCTAATCATTTTTGTTTCCTCCTGGACACATTAACAAAACTTATTATAATAATACAGTTTTTCTCAGCATCTCATTAAAAATAAAATGGCTTACAACAGGATTTCAAATCATTTTATTTTGCTGTCCAGTCAAAATTTACTGTGTCCAGTGAGGGTTCAGAATTTACTGGCAATCTTGAAAATTTACCAGGAATCCCCCACAGGCCAGTATATTTCTTAAAGTCTGGACTAATGTAGATAGAAAAAGTGACAGAAAAACACACAAATATGAAAAACAGAAATCTTAATAAAGTGGTTTTTTTTTTTTGGTTCTTCAATACGCAGACGCAGAATCGGAAAACAAAACTACTGATTTCTCAAAGAGTTCAAAATATTTCTTCAAGAAACTTCATACTAGCATTATTGTGGCAATATTTAAAAATATTACTTTAGTACATCTTCAATAGCGATAAATGAAGTTTGTAATACCGTACTTTTTCAAGTCTGTGTTGGCGTTCGCGTACTCATTTTAGTGTTGGCCGTTGTGGAGTCAACAGTCCGGTTTCGCTTCATGAGAAGCAGAATGCTAAAAGACTAGAATGACAGTAATGAAAGACAGAATGAAGGGGCAAATGTCTAGGAGATATGAGAGGCTGGTGTGCAAGGTATAAAAAATAAGAGACAGAGAAGTAATGGAGAGAGAGAGAGGGAGTTAGATCGGGACAAGATACATGTACTGATGATGTAGGAGAGATTGGGAGAAGAGCAAGAGGATAAACATTCAGAAATAGAAATAGAAAATTGTTTATGTTTAAAGTAATTGAAGTAAATTCAAATAAATATGCAAACTTCGTATCTGAGGAATTGAATAACGTTCCAAAAAAGTTACGAAGGTTTGCATTTATTTACTGGGTACCAAACACTACTCCAGGCTCCTAATTTTCTAAATCTAGGGGCCCGGGTGGCTACCATGTTAAAACAGTTAATTTTAGTCCCTGCATACCGGTACTTGCCACTGCCAAAACTAAAACTATTATGCCTGCTATTTCATCATTTTGTTGAAAACACTAGCTATCTTACATTGTATTCAGAGCTGGCATATTTCAGACAATAATACCTGGCTTAGGCTAAGAGGTTCTTGTTTCAAATTCAATCAGTGTGTTGTTTGTGTTCCTGTCTTTCAGTTTTGACAGTAAACTATTAAGTTATTAACTAAAACTCAAGGTCCATTTTATGATACATGCAGAGGCAGGCATTGAAGAAATCCCTCGCTACTTCAGGTACATAATGTAGGTCTGTTGTAATTTGTACAGATCCAAATTTCTGTGCAGTGCATCAGACAGATGACAGCAAAGCATACATGTATACCCATATTATAAACATGTATAGCTGTGTCGCTGAAGGTTTATAATTCATGTGTGACGGACAAATATCGGCCAGCATAGGTTAATGATTATACAGTGCCCGCCACTTGATTATACAGTGCCCGCCACTTAATTGAATGTCGCATTATTGAATATTTCGTTTTATTGAATAAGATGCTGAAATCCAAAACCATTTTCTATTAAATCTATTGAAAATCCGCCACGTATTACACTACAATAAAGAAGCAACTTCGTATATTTGAATAGCGCGATTATCCTACCAAGCATACCTTTGTTAAAACTTCACCGTATCACGCCCAAGGTCATGTTGTTTACTACGGTGCGAGCGACCTATCAATTAGAGATAAATGGTTTCACACCTGTCCAGGTAAAAGTTGTCGACCAAATCACACGTTAAATGTCGAATAGGCCGTACCAGTAAGGATGAAAGGATTAATTAATTACCAACTGCCAAAGCCATATCGTGCGCAAGATCACCGAAAACATCGACAAGATGACGCTATTAGCCAACGGCATTGCGTGAAGACTGACCCTACTACATGTACATGTCCACTTACTCAGTAAAGCCTGGCGCACCGTCAAGCCCACAACTATCGCCAGCTGCTTCCGAAAGGCTGGCTTTGTCTCGTCAGACAACGATGCAACCGAAACTGACAATGTCCGGTCGCCAGATGAGTTGATAGCTAGACGCTTGATGCCTTCATCACAAACGATGGCAACCTGGAGAGCTAAGCTGCCAGGACTGAGGAGAAAATATGCGCCAGTTTCCCTGAAGACGAGACCCGACCATGCGACCCAAGTAATGCCCGGCCAACGTAAAGATGCAATATCCATACTTTGACGATTCCTTGAGGAAAAGTACAGCGATGACTTCAGCCTGTTCTATCAGATTGAAAATTGAAATTTTACTCGCTTGAATATGCCTTTTAATTTGCCTTTGTTAACATAAATTGTTGAACCCGTCTTGCGTCTTTGATCACCGTGGCCATGCAACTGAGATACAATTACATGTGTTTCAATAGACAGCGGATTTATCTTTACGGTCAGGCGAGCAGGTGTAATGTAACTATTTAATAACATTTGGTCACTGTACTTAAAAACACAGTTGCAAAATTATCGAAAATGTAATCTAATGACTTTCATGTAGCTCAAGCAAACAAGAGTATCTAAGAGAGTATCTAAGAAAGGTAACTCTAGTGTATCTATATATAGATACATGTACAATGATTCCATTACAGATACCGTGAAAGTTATACATGTATGCAATTATTGCACAATCTGTCGATCTTCTGGTCTTTGAAACTACATTCGTTCGTCACGCCATGTAACTGAATATTCGTTTATTTGAATAATAAAGTCCTGACAAATAGCTTATTCAATTAAGTGGCTTGCACTGTAGCGCCGTCTTGATGGCGGAGGGTTCTGGATTCGATTCCCTGGTCCGTCCACCTCTTTTTCTCCTGCCTTTTACGTTTGGTGCCATGGCCAGCCCTCATCAGTTGCATGTTTGTTTAAGCACTGTGAGAGATACGATCTTGGGCTGTATGTTTCCGTTTCCAGGTTTGGAAAACTCTGGCAGGGAGGAATGTGATGGATGGGTTTCTGCCCCCATAGCTTAAAAGTCAGTGCATCTGCCTTCATAGCAGAAGGTTCTGAGTTCCATTCCTGGGTCTGACTACATCTTTTTCTCCTGCACGTTACACATGGCAGGGAAAAGATGTACTTGAAAATGACTGAAGTCTCATTTTCTCATAACCTAAATATTTAACTGCCTGGTAATTTATATTATTTCAAAAGGGGAAAAGTACCATTTACCAGCATGTTTTGAAAACCTTGCAACAGGATGATGTGGAGTATTAAATGTACCCAATACTGCTCTACTTAGTAAAGTACACTACCAATGACCTATCAGTCACCAAGCCATCACAGAAACCAAATTCCATGCCTAACATTAGTAACAAGTTACAACTTGAAATCTTACAGAGATTGTCCAACTGATGATCTTAACCTTTCACTTTTTACCATTTTTAGGTTACTGTGATTTGAAAAAGTATGTAGTCAACATGTTTCAAACACTCTCAATGAGTAAATGTTTTATAGTATATAATGAATTTATGAATTTATTCCCTCTTTCCATTAAGGGCCTTCATTCCTCTTGGAAGACAGACATTCATTTTTTCCAGTGAATCAGTGTCAATTTGATCAATCTAAAGAGTAAAGTCTGTTCTGGCAACCTAATTTTTGTACATGGTTATTCAAATGACAACATGGAATTATAGGAAATTTCTAATACTAATTCATGTATCCTATAAGAATCTTACGCAAAGAAATAGCTGATATAATGGGAAATCTGATGCAGCAAGAAGAAAGAGGGTATCTTTAAAATTTTGGCAAAATATACAACCAAATCTGAACAGTGAACACTGCTCACAATCCAAGGCCAAAATAATATAGTAAGATCTTTTCTCTAAGTTTCTCTCATAACAAAAATTGAACAGAATTATTCCTGTTCATGATTATCTATAATTGGAACTGTTCACTTGCCTCATTCTGACTATACATGTAAAATGAATGCCAAAATGTGATAAATAAAAATAAACATTAGAGTGTTGAAAGTACCAAAATATTATTCCAATTTCAACATCAACATTGATTCTATTATGCAGACACTTTAGACCCTTGTTTAATCAATATCAAAATTAAGCCACATTAAAGATTCATGAAATCTAAAACATAAATACTTCAGTATTGATATTCAGATGTTTTCTGGAGTTTACATTTAGGCAACACTGACAATACTGAAGAACATAGGGTCAATCTTTTTGATTGTGCTCACAAGAACATTACAAGAGGTTGATAGATCTTGGTATTAGAGTGTATTGTAGAGAAGCTGAGTATTACAAGTTGAATCATAGTTAGTAACTCATTATATTCTGGACTATGTTTTGTGTCAGCTCGTATCCATGATAACATTTCTATTGATTCAATTTATCTCACTTTTTCAGATTTGCATGTTTATATCTTTTGGTGCAAATTCTGAACATCATATCTGATCATGTCAAAGAGACAATTTATAAACTGATCACCTTAAAGGTCATAAAGGCCTAAAAGCTAAATGAGCTTTTTATGTTGATAAATTATTCAAACTAAGTAGGTCAATTTAAAACCAGACTACATGTCCGTGTGGGGCCGGTCCGTGTAAGAGTTCTGTCAAACTGGTTGTTTACACATCTTGTAGAAGTAGTTTTATTTACACAAATGACGAAGAAGGATGTGTTTAATTATAAATAATTCTAAACCAAATAAACAAAATTAGGAGAGGTGCTAACCGAAACCTATCTTGTTTACAAATCTATCATCCGGCATTTATCACAAATGTAGCCTTGGAGAAGATCATATTTATAACATATTTCGCATGAATAACTTGTCGATTTATATTTTTCTCATTAAACTGCAAGTAAATACAACAGGGGCCACGAATTTTAACAAATACTAATGTATAAACGACTGTCAACATTATTTCGGTACGAAAATTACGGACGCAGCGAAATAGCCCCCTCCAATTAATCATCTAGAAGGTGACATGCTTAAAATTCATTATAGCATGAACTTGGAACATTACACAATGCTGCTACATCCATGTCACATGCATCGTGTATAACATCAGAGAGAAACCATACCTGTTTTGATAGGAATACTAGTCTATTCATATCCAGTGGCAGCCATTGAATTTTGTTATTCTACGGGGTCGTTTAATGCGTTCTAGGGCGTCCCAAATTGTGTTGACGTCATTTAACATATATAATAAGTAAAAAAAACAATAATTTTCTATTTTGATATTAAAATCGTACCGAGTTATTTGAGTTATAAAACCTTAAATACAAATTTATTTGTTTTAAATAAATATATAAAAAAAGGTCTATACTCATAATGAAAAACTGGTGTAGCCGTGTGTGAAATACTTCACTCGAGTAAAACCGGATTTGTTCTTTCACCATTTAAAAACACTATTTCTGGAAACATTTGCTACATTTTCACTTTTGGGCATGGGGAATTCGTGTTAGGTTTTACAGGCAGAAAATTGTTCAATTTATATTTTGCAAAATCTTCTATCCTCTGTCTTCTCCTGTCCTCTTCCGTCTAAAAAGCCTGGTGTATATGTCAGATAAAGAACTACAGACCGAGAAATGTTCACTGTGAGTTACATGCGCGGTTGATGGGAAATGACCCTCCTCCAGTATTCCTTAAGTTGGTGCAAATAGGAAACTCTAGTTCCAACCATCGGTCGTTCGTCGCAAACCACGGCATTCCTAGTTCAATGTATTGGTGTAAGGGGGCAGCGAATTCGGAATACCGTGGTTTGCAATGTTGACCATCAGTGCACCCTGTCATTCCATGTTTTTTATGCCCCGGATCAATAGATTGGGGGCATATTGTTTTTGTCCTGTCTGTTTGCCTGTCTATTGTCAACTTTAACCTTGGCGACAACTTTTGAACCGTGAGGGATCGGGACTTCGTATTTGACATGCGTACTCAACTAATGATCGAAGCCCTTTCAAACGAAACCAAGGTCGATGACGTTTTGACTTTGACATTGACCTTCACGCTAAAAATAACTTTTTGGGACATGGATGCCGGTGGGTACATTAATATTTCATAAACACAGCTTGTTTTTCCTTCTTCTTCTTCCTCTTCTTCTGTTTTTTACGACTTTTAAAAGCAGCAGTCGCGTATATGTGGGGCCTTGTTGAATGCTTTAAGGAAATTCGGTATCACTGCATCAGCATGGATGGAGATGCCAGTACCTACAGCGTGGTCCTGGCTTGTTGCAACAGGGTCACTTCTTCCTGAAACCATGCTTGTGGTCGATTCGAATGAGCTGTTCGTGCGGCGGTAGTCAGAGATTCTCTGCCCCTAAACCCACTGTTATATCGGCGTTGTGTGGGTTTTAACATGGCTGACATAAAAGGTGTGTTTAGGGACACAAATCTCGACTGTGAATGATGTGTTTTACTTCTCGACAACTAACAGAAATCAGTAAAACATGTACATAGTTATATGGCTTGCTCTTATTCCCTTTCTTGTAGAATGGTGAGATGTTGACTGGGAATTTGGATTTGTTCCTGGTCCAGAGGGGTTTGGAATATCCTTGTAACATTTGATGCAACAGATTTGGCCATCTCTTTGGAAAAGCGAGTGAAATTCCATCTGGCCCAGTAGCCCAATCTGATTAAAACCATATCTTTATTCCCCTTCTCTATCTTTCCCATTGCGGATAAATGGGACAAACAAAGAGACGCGGAATAAAGATATGGTTTTAATCAGATTGTCCAGTAACCATGTTTATTGTGACAGGTCAGGACCTTCATCACCCGTTCACGTTTTGTTTTGGATTTTGTACCTTTGATTATATACGTATGCTTTTCCATCACGTTTGTGTTGATTACCGCACCACTCGCTGGAATTTTGCATAGTATCCATCTGTTCATCGAGGTATCATCTAAATTATTTACTCCACGCGGTGTTTAGTGTTTATTTCTTATACTCGACTAAGGGAAAATTTGTTTTCAAAATATATATTCGTATATATTTTGCACCCACATATAAGTCTTGCAGTAAACGGCGGGCGTAACTAATAGCTATGAGGTGCTGATTTATCCTGGATTGATCATCGTATAATGAACTTACCCTTTACGTATTTTGGTTATAATATTTGTAACCCGAGAAAGTTCTGGTCTGTCGTCCGTATTTACCAATTAACCATACGATTTCTTCTGTTGTCTGTATAGACTGACTGTATGTTTCCGTTTTCGGCATTGATCGACTGTTTCCTTTCCTCGGTCGTCTGTATAGATCAGCTGTATCCTCTGATCTACGATTAGCTGGGTGTTTGGGTTTTTTCTTTCCTTTTCTGTTTAGATCGACTGTATGTTTTCTCCGGTCGTCTACATAGAATGATCAACTGTATGATTTCTTCTGTCGTCCGTATGCATTGACTATACAATGTATGCTGTATTCTGTCATCAGTGTAGATCGACTGTATGTTGTATATTGTCGTCTGTAACGATCGACCGTAGTTTTTTTTCCGTATAGATCGACTATATATGCTTTGATTTATGGTCAACTGTCAATCTGATTAAAACCATGTCTTTATTCCGCTTCTCTATTTATCCGCACTGGGACAAATAGAGAAGCGGAATAAAGATATGGTTTTAATCAGATTGGATAAACTGTATTTGCTCTCTTCTGCCATTTGCATATATTGACTGTATGTTTTCTTCGGTCGTCTGTATATATCAACTGTATGCTTTGATCTACAGATCTACAATCATCTGTATGCCGCCCTCTGTCCGTATAGATCGTCTGAATGCTTTCTTTTGTCGTCCTTATAGATCGCTTGTATACTGCCTCGTGTTGTCTGTATGCATCCATTTATATGCTTTCTTCTCTCCGTAGTATAGTTCGACTGTATGCTTTCTTCTATCTGTTTAGTTCGACTGTATGCTGTACCTTTTCTTCGGTCGGTATGATCGATTGCCTGAACGCTTCTCTGTCGTTTGTATAATTCATCTTTATGACATATTCTATCGACTGTATGCTTTCTTCTGTATGAATAGATCGACTGTATGTTTTCTTTATTTCGTATACATGTATATCAATCGTATGTTTTCTCCTGACGTCCGTGTTCATCGACTGTATGTTGTCTTCTGCCGTGCATGTATTATTGGTTGAATTTGGTGAGCCTCCCGAATTTACACCAATGAATTCCACCTCGGATCTTATTGTCGCGAGCGTACCGTGACGTAATGCAGCAAGCTTTAGGACAGCGCTCGTCAATCTACCCTCGGAATCAACGAGATGGTATCGTGGGAATCAACGAGAGCGTACCGTGACGTAATGTAGCAAGCTTTAGGGCAGCTCTCGTCAGTCTACCCACGGAATCAACGACAACGTACCATGACGTAATGTAGCAAGCTTTAAGACAGCGCCCGTCAGTCTACCCTTGGATCATCAGCAGGCGTAGATCAATCGGTGAGGTGCCTTGTGCGTGGACGAAAGGTCCTGGATTCGAATCCCGCCAGCAGCTCGTCGGTGTCATGCTATTCTAATGATACGCTAAAAACAAAAATCCTGTGTCAAGATAGATTTGGCACGTCAAAGACCTCCTTTTTGGGTGGAGGTGGGGTGGGTTCTTTGCATAGGTCTAAATTTCTGCTCAACTGAACCTGGAAAACATGCCGACACCGTATAACAAGAGTAGAAAATGAAATTTTTATAAATGCCCCCCCCCCCACAAAACTAATAAATAAAAAATAAACAGAGATGGGAATATCGTTTTACGTCACTCCACGATTATTTCACGTGACGGCATCTGCCAGATGCATTGCACAGGAATTTAGACGTTTGCAACGGACCCATCCGAAACAGTGAGGGATCTTTAACGTGCAACGCCTACCGTGACACGGGACCTCGGTTTTTACGGTCTCATCCGAAAGACAGAACACCGGTGCGCCCAGGGCAGGAGTCGAATCCGGGACCTATCGGTCACGAGTCGAACACCTTATCCACTGAGCCACACCAACTTGTTACCGGAAATGACGTTAAACAATAATTTTTATGTCTGATGAACAATATAATGGCAGATATCTTTAATAATATAGATCCGATAGTAAGGAGATTGTAACGCTGCTGACTGGTTGTATTAGAGACTGGTTGCTTCCGCGGTGGCGTACTGGATATCTAATCAGGCAACACAGGCAATGCAATGCTACTGCTTCAGACAGGTGCCGCCACCGTTAAGTGAAATAATCTCGGATTCGCCTAAAGTACTCGATTTGAAAACGGTGTGTTCGCACTGGACAAAAGTATGAAGTCATGCACAAGGCAGTTACTGCCACCATACAAGGGAATTAATCCAGGAGATGTGTAAAACAAAAAGCAACCAAAGCACTTTAATCAAGAACTCTAGAAGATCGCATTATCGCAACCAGTTTGAAAATTGAAAGGGTGTAAGTTGTGGATAAACTACAGTTCATTCCCCCCCCCATCAAGGTCGCTATTTTGAATATCAGGAGGAATCGATATTCATTTAAGACCTCTAAAGGCTGTATCATACAGCAGAAGCCATGACAAGAAATTCAAGATAGTTGCCACAGCAACCATTTCGTGATGGACTAAACTCTGATTTATCTCACCCATGGGCTATATACTACATGGGCTATTTACTATAATTAAGGTTCAAAATCAACGAGCGAGGTGATCAAAAAAATTTAAAGATTGCTTATGCTAAAAGTCACTTTCCAGACAGTCAAAACAATACCTGTAAAAACTCTGTGCACTTCGTTGCATTCATAAAATCATCCCTTTATATGCAAAGCTACCACTTTTTCTTGTGACAAGACAACAAGAATTTTAATTGTTTTATTGAAATATGAATACATACAAGTATGTAATATTATTGCAGAGGATAGCAGACAATGGCACAGAATACTCATTGCTCACAGTTATACGATGTTACAAGGCTGTCTCCGAGTAGTTGTTTCTATTTTTTACTCAATCTTAAATCTAGGTTGAAGTATTTGTCCATATGCATGCAATATGAATGCAATTTGTTATAAAATTTAAAGAAAAAACTTACAAGCCGTAGGGAAAATGGAGATACCTACTCAAACACAACTCCACAAATTCACCCTTTGATTTGTAATAATTGAAAATTTATAATTGAAAAGCCATTGTTTGTACATAGCTTTCAGATTTAAAAGTAATACCTCATAATCTCAAAATGTAACAAAAAAATCTATAATAATATACTAAATGCAGGAAATGATTCCAAAAAAGAAAGAATGTTATTAAAATATTTTATGAACACAGGCAGATCAAGTTATTCATGTTCAAAAATATAACAGACTCGTACACGTAGAAAGTAAAAAAAATCACAACTAGTAACTCATTAAAAAACAGATATAGCTAGTCTAAGTTTGAACATATATGGGATGTCAGGTAGTTTTAGATGTCCTTATTGTATATAAATGTATATCAGCAAATCAAGTAGGTACACAAAATTACCCCTATGATTAAATAATGGAATAGTCTGTTTAAAGATATAAAACCCGAATAAGTCACTTTTTCATTATGGAACCATGCTTCCGAAAAATGAAGTTTACCGGTAATAATAATAATAATAATAAAAAAATCATTGTGCAGTCAAATTTTACATCAAAGACTCTGCAGGGTCTTTGCTTTTTCGTTAACATTGTCATTTATAAATACTATAAATATGATCTGTCATGTTTTTCTCACATTACATGCTTTCCAGCTTTGTTTCTCAGATTCTACATGCCCTTCTTTACACAATTCAATCATAGTGGAAATTAAACCAGAAGCATGGAAACGTGAATAATGTAGAGAGAATTGAATAGCAACAATGCTCCACTACAACAATACCGATCAAACTATCTTATACCTTACTTGAAAAATTACTTAAATTTGCAACATGATCTACATTGTCTTTGCTAAATTAGAAAGTTGTGCATTCTGTGTCTATATGGACCTTTTGTTCGTATAGCTTAATCAAGAGAATTAAATGATATATTTGGGAAAAACTACACATGAGCTACATGTGTAAAAAAATGAAAAAATTAAATCAAATACAAATCTACAACATCACTAATAAAAAACAAATTAACTGATACATATATTTCATTGTCATAGTTTGTTTAAGTCACACCATGATCATCTCGCCTATATGGTGGCCTCCCAGTGCTACATGGTAGTAGAACATACGCAAATACATGTACATGTAAGAAATGATACGAGGTAAAGGGATTTAAAATAAATTATGCTCACTATAAACAAATCGAAGCAATATAACTATTATAACTACCCATCTTATCATTCTATCTTCCTCAAAATTCAGCATGACCAAGCAAGCCAACTTTTAGTCTATATCTTACGAGGCTGAACCCAGCAGGTCACTTCACAAAATTTCTTAAAAAGTTTTTAGAAATTTTGCATAATTTCCAACTCTCTACTGAACACATTCTCAGAGTTTGAGCACAGAGTTTAAGTTGAGCAAGGTAAAAGTTTTATTACCTTGGGGCCTGAACTGAAAATTATTAAATCTATTATTATATTTTCATCCCAAAATACAACAAAATATTTCTAATTCTGAATACTGAAGTTTAAAAGTTATATTCTATCTAGGGAAACGTTACAAAAAATTTCGTAAGAACTTTTGTAAAATTGTCCACAGGACTATCAAAACCTTTATCTTGTCTACCAAACAAACCAACTTCTGGTCTATCTCTTATGAGGAAGAAACCCTATCGTGTATCATGATTCTAAATCACTACCTATTGAGATCTAACTTCAGTAGTGGGAGTCTATTTTGATATAAGTATGACCATGGATTAATCAGAAAATTCTGCATGAACATTTTGTTACATTATTATATATATGTAATCCAAAATGAAAGAACTTTCTGCTCCTATCAAGTTGCTTGAAAACATTTGCTATAATAAATACCCACTAAGTCAAACTAAAAAATAACGCAGTTTTAAGTTATTGCCCAAAAGATATACCTTCTGTTCTGATCACCAAGTCAAAGAAAAATTTAATGTAACACCTGATAATTTGAAAACATTTTTGAAGATCTTGTCACAACAACTTAATTGTAACTTGAATACTTCTTCACGAATTGGAAATGCTAGTATTAACTGTTAACGCTAGCCAAGATACAATTTGAATAGAGCATTTTCCAAGGTAAAATTTAGCAAAATATAAATTCAAATAAGAATGAACAGTTTTGTCATAAATGTATTTACTATTACCATAGAAATTTAATCTCTTGGCCATAAATGTATCAATTTTATAAACAAATTTCACAATTGTCATGGTACTTTTGTTTTGTTCTTAATTCTGTAAAAACTTTTATCATTACTTATTACAAAATGAATTTGATAGACATCTACAAGTATCTTAGTGATTATATTAGAATTTTCAGATAAATGCCATTATTCAGCTGCTCCATTTTGATTGTGTAGACGGTACACAACCATTTACTTAACAAAACATTTCAGCATAATAATTAAATTGTACACATGCATATTAACATTATCTAACAACAAAGAACATGCATGAACAATCATGTGTGTGTCAAGTCTGGAAAGCCTAACAAGGACATATGTTTAGCGTGGTTTCAGTTGTCTGGTCATAGGCAGGCCTTCCCTAGCAGAAATCACTCGTGGAGTTTCCATCTCAACATTTTGTAATTGGGATCTGTGCTTATACAGATTTTATCAGCCATAAATCACACAGCCAAGCATGTGTGAAAGAAGAAATAGCGAAAATATTACGAGGATTGTCGCACGTGGTTAACTGCCTGAACGGAAGCTGAGGATTTCCATGCTAGAGCTGGGTCCTCCTAACGACAATCCTCCTATCACATACAGTTTATCCGACAATACGGTAAATGCACATGAGCAGTGGGTGGTGGGCGAGTTCTTGATCTCAATCCATCGATCTGTCGCCCAATCATAAGACTCAACAATCTGCAGAGGCTTCCCAGCATTCCCTGAAAGAGAGATTTATTTAAGGAGGTTAAACAATATCTAAACCCAAGAATGTATGATAAATCAATCAGGGGTTCCTATTTCATGCTTTACCTGAGAATGTGTTACTTCGGACAAGTCTGAGTAAGAAACCATTGTTATGTATGCTCCAAATCCTACAATGAAATATCCAGGAAATTCAAATAATGAATGGATATATCGAGATCCATATCTTATTTGTGTAATACAAAGATGCTGGCAGTAATTTCTGTAAAGGAAACCATTCAAAACATTGGTTCACCAAAGGCAAAATCAACTAGCCCCACCCACCAAATATCTTATGAGACCAAATAACGGAAGCAAAACCATCCAGCCTGGTACAATAGAACAGAGATGAAACTGCTTTATAAGGATGTGAAGAAGTGTTTGTATACTGTGGAGGTGTCACAATAGGCTCAACATATGGTCCAAACGATTCGATTTGGACGGCTTGTGGTGGTAGGATTATGGTCAGAATTGAAAACCTTTATGAAAACATGGATATTCCCAATCCTTGGAAGGATGGGGGGTTTCAGTGCTTTTTTTGTAACAACTAAAAATTAGACACATGCACAGAAACCTTGTGATCTATATTTAAATTAACCATTTACCTACCTATAAATGTAAAATATTTCCAAAATATGGTCCATAACATCCACACACAACTAGATTATGTGAAAACTTGACAAAATCACATTCACAGAATCATTCTAAAGCTTGACAAATCACATTCACAGTATCATACTAAAACTTGACAAAATCACATTCACAGTATCATACTAAAACTTGTTATCTGTGGACAGCATGGAGATTATCTAGGAAAACTACGAATTAAGTCAAGCAGATGAATGATCCCCTCTCAAATCAAAATTTGCTCCAGCATAAAATAGATGAGAATTTGCTGACACTCTAGTCCCATACTACCACTGCCAGACTCACCTAGTCCCCCGGCGCATATCACCCTGTCACCTACGACACCGATCGCCATGTCACCTCTCTTGGTAGGTAAATTAGCACCAATCTTCCATTCCTCTGTAAACAGAATTCAAATCATTCCTTTATTCACTAACAATACAAATTACTAAATGAGTCCAATTTATATTTTGTATGTGTTACATGTAACAGACCTTTATTCCAATTTCAAATAATGCAAGGGACCTAAATATTGGACAAACCGCATTTTGCATTTCGTTCATAAAAATGCTAATGATAAGATTGTTAAGTTAATCTATCATGACACAAATCTGAGCTGAAAAATCTTTCTATCTGATACTGCCCCTTACATCATGTAGAATTGTAAAAAGTCTATTGTTATTAAAGCACTCTGCTCGTAACACAAGAAATTTTGACTCACTATTACTACCTAAGTCAAGCCATATGTTTAAAAGCTATGTTTTTATTATACTGTTCCATCAAACCAAAGGTTTTATTGATTTACCATCAACTCACAATTGTAATTATACAGAGTATATGTATTTTGTTTATTTGATCTTTTATACAATAAATCCAGTATATGCTGCCATTGTTCTGCTGACAACACCAAACACAGGTTATTCCCTGTTAGTTTATTTGCATGCCAAGAATGTTCCCTATAAAAATCAAATATTAAATATGATTTAACTGTAAATAAAATAAATTACTTACTCGTCTCTGTATCAAACACTTCGCATGCATCAGAGAACCCCTTATCTGCAGGTTGATTTAGACCTCCAATACTAAATATTCGGTTACCACCACATGTGTAGTTGGGGAAAACTCGTTTACTGGGAATCTCTGGCAACGTCTCCCATTTATTTGTCTCAAAATCGAAAACTTCAAATGCCACACAGGGTAACTTGCCTTGTCGACCACCTAAAAAGAACATGATCATATGTGATTTTTGTTCACCTTTTCACATTCAGTCAAGAAAGGTACTTAGAATTTTCATTACAGTTTTGGTCACAGATATTTTTCCACCTTGTGTTGGAGATAATTTCCCAAGTCAATACTCTTCATTCATGATAATGTTCTATTAATTTGAATACTTCACATGCTTCTGGAGTCCGAGAATTTTACAGGGTTATTGTTAGTTGTATAAACTTCTGAATAATTTCAAATCAAACAATAACCACACCAACCATCTCAATAACCACACTGACTATCTAAATAACCACACCAACTGACTATCTCAATATCCACACCAACCGACTATCTCAATATCCACACCAACCCACTATCTCAATATCCACACCAACCCACTATCTCAATAACCACACCAACCAATTATCTCTGACCACATCAACCGACTTTTTCAATTACCACACCAACTGACTATCTCAATAACCACACCAACCAACTATCTCAATACCCAAATCAACCAATTATAACTAAAACCACACCAACCGAATAATCTTAATAACCACACCAACAGATAATCTCTATAACCACACCGACCAATTATCTCTATAATCTCACCAACCGACTATCTAAATAACCACACCAACCAATTATCTCTATAACCACATCATCCAACTATCTTAATAACCTCACCAACTAACTATCTCAATAACCACACCAACCAATTATCTCAATAACCACATCATCCAACTATCTCAATAACCACACCAACTAACTATCTCAATAACCACACCAACCAATTATCTCAATAACCTCGCCAACTATCTCAATAACCACACCAACTGACTATCTCAATAACCACACCAAACAACTATCTCAATAACCATACCAACCAATTATCTCAATAACCACACCAACAAATTATCT
Organism: Pteria penguin; assembly: GCA_035048485.1. NCBI lineage: Eukaryota > Metazoa > Mollusca > Bivalvia > Pterioida > Pteriidae > Pteria > Pteria penguin. The sequence continues at coordinate 1,421,494 of CM068588.1, read as the reverse complement.
TAATAACCACACCAAACAACTATCTCAATAACCACACCAACTGACTATCTCAATAACCACATCAACCAATTATCTCAATAACCACACCAAACAACTATCTGCATATGTAACCCGAGTAGACACCCTGGACTTCAAGTCTTGCCAATAAACAAATGCTATTGAATCTCCCACACAGGTGTCAGTCAGATATTCAACTTCTAGAACCCTTCATGAGCAGAGAAATCTGCCTATCGTGTTAGGACATTTACAAGTCCCACTGTTGAGAAGGACATGTGAGAAAAAATCCTATATTACAAAGACACATGTGCTCCAATGACCAATTTTCATGTCCTCACCACAAAAGTATAAATGAACTTCAAACCTTACATGAAGTTAAAATCATGAAACAAAAGAAATATTGAAATGGTAATACAAGATCAAAGATCCATAACTTAGTAAAGAAATAAGTGATATCATGAAATTTGTTCCTGTAGCTAAACTTTATTAATCAAAGACAGACTGATGCAGTAGGACACCACCATACAATGATACATACAAATCTGAGATTTTTTATGATGATGCAGTAGGAAACCACCATACAGTGATACATACAAATCTTAGACTTTTTTGATGGTGCAGTAGGACACTCCCATACAATGATACATACAAATCTTAGGACTTTTTTGATGGTGCAGTAGGACACCCCCATACAATGATACGTATAAATCTTAGACTTTTTTTTATAATGCAGTAGGACACCACCATACAATGATACATACAAATCTTAGACTTTTTTTGCAAACATTCTGACCTATGACATAAAGCTTGTTGTTGACTTCAAAGGCAGAGGAAGCGTAGCGAGGTGTCGACATGGAGGGAAGGGCCTTCCATTTGTCTTGTTCAATGTCGTAACTCCAGAGATGGTCCTTTGGGTTAGAATCAGAGCTCATACCACCCATTATTAGGATCTTGCCATCTGGAAAGAGAGAAAATGTATAATGATAATGATAATGTATCATAGCAGAATATTAACGTAGTGATTAAAAATTTTACCCTCTAATTCATTCTAATGATAAGTCACAAGGTACTCAATCAAGGGTTATTATATAATTCAGTGATTTTCGACCAATGAAAAAAAATATTTTGACATTGGCAATAAAAAAATTCCTGCAGCAACCAATTTAAAAAAAAAGTAACTTGGAAAACACTAAATCAATTAATTTTGGGGTGATGGCCTTACCATATCTATAGAATAATTTATGCATTTTAACTGAGCAATTACAGGAAGTAAAACCAATCATTCAGTCTTACCCCGCACTATAGAACATACTCCTTGTAAAGGCTCATTCAGGGGCTCCATCTTGGTCCATTTCTTTGCCTTGATGTCATAAATTTCCACAGCGTCTACAGGAGCTTGTGTTTCTCCCACACCACCTATTGCAACAATTTTATCCCCAATCACCTGAGCAGCTGGTGCCGCTCTCTTTGTTAACATTGTTGGTAGATTGTGCCATTTTCGTTTTGAGGTTTCGTAATATTCAAATGTATCTAAAGGCTGCCCTGCCTGGTCACATCCTCCTATGACAAAAACATTTCCCTTGTGAATCAGGGGTGTGGCAAAGACACGTGGGTTGTGCATTTTCTTCATGGTTTCCCAGGCATATGTACCACATGATTTGGCACTGGCCATGATGGTGAAAAGTGTCGTCACTACCTGGAAAAATTACTCTTTAAATCAGGTTTCCATTAACACCTTATAAATACAATATTTTCTGTATTAAGTATTTTATGTCAGGAATTTTTTTTTTTTTTTTTTAGTGAATTTGGGTCTGTTATAAGGACCCAGTCCCAATGCCAAATAGTATTATTTTTTCCCAAAAAGTGACCAAAAATTCTCAATTTGCTTCTAATCTCCAAAGTGAAAAAATTTAAGTACAAAAATTGTATGTGTAATGCACAAATTCAAAGAGATGAGATCAAGATAAATGAAGTAGTAAACAAAATCCTGAATATAATGTTAATTTAGTATTTATATGTGTAATGTTTGTTCTTAACTTTTCCCAAACTGTACCAAATTCGCACTATTTTCCCAATTGCAAGGGACCCAGTCACATTCCTAAAGTATTGGAAAAAAACCCTGTATGTGAATAAAGAAACGGAAAGAAAAACAGAAAAGTCAAAGTTTTGATGCAAAACATATTTTTTCATTTAAATATTAAGCCGGCGTGGCCTAGTGGTATCGCGCTGGACTCCTGATTGGGAGGCCAGGGTTCGATTCCCGCTCTGGTCATGCCGGTGTCATGTCTTTCGGATGAGACAGTAAAAACCGAGGCCCCGTGTTGTGGTATGCATGGCACGTTAAAGATCCCTCACTGCTTCGGGTGGGTCCGTTGCAAAGGTCAAAATTTGTATGCCCCGCATCAGGCAGATGCCGTCACCATATACTTGAAATATTCGTAGTGTGACGTTAAACAAAAATCAATCAATCAATCAATCATTTAAATATCAAGACCTATTTTTTATATTCAACATAACATTGACTAAAAAGAATAACATATAATTTAAATCTAGATCTGCAATTTAATATGACTTCTAGAGGCACCCCCACCTGTTTGCAGATCATGAACCAATTTTTTATCATGTTATTCAAGTTTTGGTCTCCCAAACTTTTGAAATGCATCCTACGACTTTATGTTCCATAAGAGTTCTCTTACCCCAAAAAAATTTGTTCCAAATTGCGATTCACAATTTGTCATGCTATAAACATATGGTAAAGCATTCAAATATGTACTACATGACTAATGTCAAATGTCTCATAGTATCCTAATTTTACCCATTCTTGAAGTCAGATTGGTCACATGACCCAATATGTACCATACAGCTCTCCCTCTATCTATCTTACCTATCCCCCCCCCCCCCTTTATGACGCCAAACTCTCATATCGCCATAATTTCAGATTTCCCATTATATCATAACCCTGTTATAACACCAAACTTGCATACCGCCATCAACCACTGAAATGTCGGTACAAACAAAGCCATTATCCCCCGACTGTATCATCAAACAAGGTGAATATCCAGGAGTGTACATGTATGTAAACACTGCTCAAGGCAGATTGATAAATACTAAATAAACACTGACCAAAACCCTGGTATAATTGTGACAATTTTGAAAGAATCACAGATGATTAAATTACGGATTCATTGAGAGGCGCGGAGCCTTCACTCGAATCATGCAATGATCATGATGATGATCCATTGCCTGCCGTCATGTTTACAGAAACCGAAACTCCGATGGCAGTCGTTGTTCGATACCTCAGGGGTTTTGTTTGATACCTCAGGGGTTTAGACCAAACTAATGAAAGTGACATTTGTAAGGTACATGCATTACAGGAGCAAATTTTGAGCTCGCATACCATGGTGGCGAAACAATCACAAATTACCAGGTCTTTTAAACATTGAACAGAGAGTGAAGTTAAGATAAACACATTGAACTTTTAATCTTTTAAGCATTCATCTATACAGTCGAACTTCGATAGCTCGAAGTGCTCGGGACCTAGGAAATCACTTCGAGGTTCAGTAGGTTCCATTTTTAGAAGTTGCGGAAATTCGCTGGAAATTAGAAAAGGAAAGATCAAACATTATTACCTACGAACATTTTGTGCTACTGTAATACTTAAAATAGTATAAAGACGATATGATATTCTTAATTTATTTAATTTAAATGTATATCATGTCAATTATCATCTACGTACAAAATGTATTTAATAAAACTAATCAAAGGCCTGAAAGACCATAAAGGCATCGAGCAGGATTGATTATCAAGCCGTTTAAAGTGCAAGTGGGACAATGAGCAACTATGTAGATTAATTTCTTTAAATTAACTATGACTGGATGCATGTGACAACAAGGGTATGATAGTAGGACTCCGGACATTTGTCCTGGCAAACTAAACACTAGAGCTGTCCTAACGGGACAAATACCCCACGCGGCAAAAAAGTTAAACATGCAATTATTCAGGAAGCTGAACATTTAGTCTTGCCAAAATCCAATCAGACATGAGTTTAGTCACCAAAGAAACAGCGACCTTGAACTATGCCACACCCTTAGGTCATGGACAACAATCCTGTGAAATATTATCCAAATCTATTAACCCAATAACAAGATATTGCCTGGACAGGATCTTTAACAACAAGTACACCGTGACCTTGATTGCTGACCTTCGGTCAAGGTCATGACACACCCTTACGTAATGGGCAATAATCCTGTGAGATATTATCCAAATCTACTGACCAAATAAAAAGATACGACCCGTACATGACTTTAATAACCAAGTCCACATTGAACTTGACCTTAAACTTCGGTCAAGGCCATGACACACCCTTGGGCGATGGGCAACGATCCTGCGAAATATTATCTAAATTCATCAATCCCATATAAAGATATGGCCCGGATAGTATTTTAACAACCAAGTCCACAGTAACATCCACCTTTGACCTATGACCTTGGGTCAAGGTCATGACACATCCTTAGGCAAAGGGCAACACTAAATCCATCCATCCAGTAAAAAGATATGGTTCGGACAGGATTTTAACAACCAAGTCCACATTGACCTTGACCTTTGACTTTGGGTTAAGGTCATGATACATCCTTAGGTCATGGGCAACAATCCTGTGAAATATTATCCAAATCTATTGACCAAATAAAAAGTTATGCTCCTGACACAAAGTGGCCCAGGATTTACTATCAAAGAGGTCTTAAGTCAAGGCCAAGGTCACAGTGACCAAATTTTGGTACATGACACATCCCGTTCCCATGAGACATTCACATACCAAGTTTGATCATCCTGAGTCCTATGGTACATAAGTTATCAAACGGACACGAATCGGGACGCATGGACAGACGGACATGGTGATTCCTATATAGGAACACCCCCCCCCCCCCCACACTTCCTTGGCGGGGGCATCATGGTAAATATTTCCAAGTCCTTGAAATTTAGAATCCCAAGTCTATAGAGTACATCAACGACACTGGTGCAGTAACTCTCGTTACAACGTCCATGTCTTTTATCTGAATTTTGCCGTTTAAACGAATTTAAAATTGCTGATATATACAAATAGCTGCAATTTCGTATAAAATTATATAAATAAAAATTTTTCAATTAATAAAGTTAGAGACAACTATAATTACGGTCATTACCGAACTCTATTGTGCTCTGTTTAATTTATATGTACAGTGTATGTAATGTATAAAATATTTACGTAGAAATACCGAGTCTAGAATAAACATATTCTAGTTCCTGCATAATTAGTGTTTAATTATTTCAAATGAAGCCATATCAGGGAAGTATAGTTTAGTTCTTAAACTATACATCCTTTGCCATATGTACAGGTAAACGCATGTGCGTTGTCAAAAAGCAAATAACAGACTAAACCGCATGCCGGATATTTGGTGCAGGCAGCCGTGAAATCCCTTGTTGATAGTTCCTAGATCGGCAGTTAAGGTAGTCTCCTGGTGTATAGAATTTTAATTGGTGTGAAAATGTACATTTGTTCTGTGCTGCCGATGCCAGAAGGCGAATATGCCGGTATAAAGAACACAAATAAGAGCATGAACATTTATTATGGGCCGATTTCTGCCGATTTCAGAATATGCAGTTATTTCGAGTGACGTTATAACGAGAGTGGACTGTATATACCACTGAGGTTTATTAACAACAAATAATGCAAATGCAGTTCAAACTTTCAAAATTCACTGCTGTATCTACAGTTGCATACTCATAACTACGAGCACAGTTTACAAATCGATCTTTAATGAAAACATGACATCATGTATCCTTACGCCCCAATATCTAAGTTTATAAACAACATTCGGAACAATCTCGCCTTTTACATGAAAAAGGTCGAGAATATCCGAAAGTATAAACGTCGAATTTGACCCTTGGTTAAGGTCAAATCTTGTATATACCTTCGCATAATTTAATCATGAATCACAATGTTCACGTATGTCATTTAAGTCACATTGCATATTAAACATTTCTATGAATAAACATTTCAGGCAATGGAAGAAAATCAGGAAGTATAATTGCATTTCTAGAATCTGATATGAGCATTCAAAAGAAAGTACTATTTTCTTTCATGAATGAGATTTGGCCAGGAAATGCGGTGAAGAAGTAAAATTTTTACGATCCCTATAGGCTCTCGATCATGCTTCGCATGCTCGATGCCTAATAAAAAATGTATAACATGGAGATCTGCCTTTTCAAAGCCATTCTATCGGCTTTGAAACTGTTCAACGATGTCGGGGGTTGGCTCATTATCTTATATGAAGTTACTGTTTAAAATTTACAGCTTGTATAATTCTAGACAATTTTCACCATTGGCAGTTTTTAATAATCTTCTTTCATGATTACGGCAGTTAAAATTAAAATAAATCATCTGTAGATAATAACGATGATACCCTGAATGTTTAATTACTAATGTGGATGAAACGTGTAATATACGATCCCATACACAAGTCTGTTAATCCGTCAAGCTTGGACACACACAATTGTGTAATTTTAATCGCTGTGTAAACAAGCCAATTGCTTTCTATCCTGTTATTTGCTTCCAGTCTCCGATGGTAAAATGCTTCAAGTTTTCGAAGGTGAAATTAAGTACAAATTTGTCATTGGGACTTAAAAATTACTTCGAGGTTTCAGGGGTATTCGAGTTTCAGAAGTTTGAGTTTGAGAAGGCAAATAACATTAAAATACCCGAAATGTTCTCAGGACCGTAGGATGACTTTGAGTTTCCGGGGTTTTTCGAGTTTTCAACATTCGAGTTATCGAAGTTCAACTGTATGTTATATGTTCATCTTTTTATTCCTTTTATTGGATTATAATCATACAAATAAAGGTAAACAATTTACACATATTCATTATTCATATTCACATACACATACAACCATGAATAATTTAGATGATGTAATAAGTCCACCTTGATATATATCGCCAAACCCGTTATATGAATTTCAGCCATTTTATGACTCGCATACCTCTCGTGCTCAAAATATAATTCATCAATCTGCATTACGGTTTACAATTAATCTATTGCCCTGCTCATCTTTGGAATGTTTTGGGTCTTAATTTTATTCAGATCTAAGTGTGATTTCGCTCCAATTAAAGGCAATTTTGAGAAGTTTACTTCTGCACAGCATCAGTCACACACCTACTCAGAGTACGATAACTGAAAGTAAGTAGTTCCAATAGATAGAGAGACAGACTGACAGATAATGTATGCTTCATTTTGATTCTCTTTACATTAATTCCTATCTGTTGGAGTTGAAATCTACATGTGCATCTGGTCAGAGGAAACGCGGATAGTTACACTGTTAGAACAAACATAACAGTTATAAATCTCTGTAAATAACTTTTGAAACTATCGCCAAAATATAATAATGTAAGTCATAAAGGCATGCTACCTCTCAGAGCGTGTATAAATCGTACTGTTTCACTGTTTATGTTGATTGCCGGGCACCCGTGACACACCTCAGAAATGGCTCAGTGGAAAAAGATGACAACGGAACTCGGTGATAAAGTCCATTTTGATTTTTCCTTTTTAATTTTTGTAGTTAAGATGTGAGCCATTCTGATTTTGTTATATGAGTGGTTTATTTTATGAACAGTGAGATCTATTATCATTTGCTCAATTTGGTGAATATTAAACTAAATGAGAAACAGATTGACCATCTTTTTAGACGTTGCCGTTACCGAATTTCAACTTAGTGCATATATTCCATGCGCGGATACAGAGGGGGGGGGGGGGGGGGTTGGGGGGTCGGGCCCCCCCCCCCCTGGAATCCGAAAATTTTACCAAAAAAAGGTAATATTTGGGCATTTTTGGGGTTGGACTCACCCACCCCCTCGTCTAAGAGAAAAATTTACCTTTTTTGGTTGGACCCCCTGTGACAAAAAATTCTGGATCCGCGCATGTATTCGATCGCTAAAACTTGAAACCGAACATAAAACAAACCGTCAAATAAACAAAAACAAAACAAAGCAACCACCCCCCCCCCTAAAAAAAGCACAAATAAACAAAATGGGTCCTAAGTTTGGTAAATTTGACACGAGTCTCGAGCAAAAAATATTTTGGGATAGAAGCAAGGTCTGTAAAGTAAAGATGATGGATAAATCCAAACCATAAGTCTAAAAATCATGAAACCAGAGGACATACAAAATCAGTGAAAATGGAAACCAAGTGGAAAATGACAAAATATGTCTACCTGGAGAGCATATGTGAACCCCTGTGATGGAGTGAGATCAGGTGCCCGGGGAGAATGAGCATCTCCTGCTTGCTAGAAACACAAATACATTTTAACACACAGCTTGTTTATTGTCAGTCTACCGAAAATAATTGAATAAGAATTGAAACAGCCTTTCTTTCTCTCTTTCTTATTGATAGAAGCAAATCAGTATGGTATGGATAGATCTGTATGTGGCGGATCCAGAAGCTCGCCTGAGGAGGTGTTTGCAGGGTTAGGGGGTTTGTTAATCCCAAATTTTCAAGAAATTGGCCACTGTTAAACCTTCTTTTAAGGATTTTTGGTATCTGGGGTTTTTTTCCGAACCCACTCAAACCCCCCTAAATCCGCCACTGGTCTCTATGACGGAAAAATACCCGGTCCTTCGATCGGTAACGAAGTTGAAATCACTGGTATATACTACAGTTAAAACTTCTTATCCGGACAGACGGACAGACGGACGGACGGTGTGATTCCGATATTCCCCTCCCACCCCGAACATCGTTTGCAGGCAAAATAAATACAAATAAGAAATATTGAACTGAAAACTGCACTTTTTATGTTGTTTTCGTTGCGGTGTACTTAAAAGAGTTCACTTTGACCTCGATTCATTTTTGACCTTCACACACAGGGAGGTGTGTTGATTGCCCGTCTCTGATTGGCTGATGCACATTCAATAACCAGCGATTACAAGCAGACGCATAAAACGCAGTTGCCAGACATGTTTACAAACAGCGAGAAATAAGTCAGTCTTATCGGGTGTAAGTATTGTTTTAGAATGTTATTATTTACACATGGTTTCTCTCTTTTCATCTTCATTTGCATATTCCGTTCAGTTGATGACCGCGCCGTTCGTTAACCTGAAGCCTTCAAAATAGTCATTACCATTTACCGATGAATTCTTGCCTGACATAATGGTTTTAAATTCTGATTGATTAGATGAATGCCTTTTGTAATTCTAGACATTCAATCAAGTATTTCCAATTTTACATGTTGCACTCATATATTTGGACAACGTAATTAAAGTTTTTGGACACGTAAGTATAAGAGTATGGCTATGATATTTACAAGTGGTTGACTTTTTTGCCCAACACTGGCAACAGACTTGAAGGCCTGTAAGTGGTAAAGCTGTTGTTTCCTGCAGAGGAATTTTTTCTCTGTCCAGCAACCATTAAGGAAAAATCATAGGCGAAATTAATTTACATAATAACAGAGTCATATTAAATAGAAAGACTTCAAAAATTGCTCAGTCTGTGTTAGCAAGGATCTCTGTTGTTCATATGCGAGGCCATGGAAAGGGGGGGGGGGGGTGTGAAGATGAGAGAGAGAGACATGGGTGGGAAGGAATGTGCAAGAGGGAGAGGAAGTGGAGTGAGGGGAAAAAGATTATACTCTAAATCTGTTGAAAGATTGGCTAGATCAAGGGGAGATCTAGTATGTTTTTTTAAGGATTTGAGGGGTGGGGTGACGAGTATAGTGGATTCAATAGCACTTTTGTGATAGAAAAAAAAAAAAAAGTGGTTTGGTGTAAAAATTTGGGTAACTGCTGGATTAGGGATTACTCAATCCCCATAATTTACTACAGAAGAAGGAAATATATCAATTGGATGGTAGACTGAATTGTTAATGCAGAATATCGCAACTAAAATAACGTCAACATACACATGCACTTTGTGATATTTATGACGTCATATGATTATGACGTAAGTTGGCCACATAAAAGTGCCCACATCGAGAACAATGGATTTGGTAGTTGACTAAATGCAAACTGTGACTGATTTTAGTAATTGCGATACTCCGCATTGTTGCCGAATTTAAGTCATAATCAGGAATCCTGTCACAATAAGGCAGTTACTGAGTAAGATTGCTTTAATATATAGTGTAGTAAACACTAGACAGGTTATGCACAATTCAGGATATAACGGAAATATTTTTGAAATTGAGGTATTCTTAAACACCCGTCATCAACAGAATAACAATCTCTCAGATGAGGAATTCTGATTTTTGGTTACACAGAGGTACTTCCCATTTGGGACAGTATCTGACGTAAAACAATTTTGACGCCATCATATTCTATGGAAACTACATCTGCCACTGTTATGTCTAAACTAGTATTGTTAAAGTCTTAAGACTTTTTTAGCTCACCTGAGCCAAAGGCTCAAGTGAGCTATTGTGATCAATCACCGTCCGTCGTCCGTCGTCCGTCGTCCGTCCGTCGTCCGTCGTCTGTCGTCCGTCGTCCGTCGTCCGTCGTTAACTTTTCACATTTTCGACTTCTTCTCCAGAACCACTGAACAGAATTTGATGAAACTTGATAAGCATGTAGTACTCATGGTCCCCTACAAGTGTTGTTGTTTTTCGTCCGGATTCATCAACAGGTGGCGCCACCACAGGCAAAAGTAGGTCAAAGAGGGTACCCTCCTTTGACAAACTTCTTCTTCAGACCGGGGGCATACAGAGACAAACCGAATGCATAGGAATGATCTAGAGGGATGTGTGAAGAAGTGTTGTTATTTTTGGTTCCGTTCCGAAATCAAATTTTTGACGTTTTTTTGACGTTTTTTTGTACTTGGTAGTTTTAATGCAGAAAAGAGGTATTTTTTTCTTTTAGTAAACATTGATGCATTAATTTGGTTTAATTTGATCATTTTGATGGTAAGAAATACTACTGCAAAGAAAATTTTTCAATATTTTATGTTTTGGATTTTTTATGAATTTTTTAAGACTTTCAAGAAAAAGGGGGGTGGGATAATTGGGGTAAACATTTCACAGTTTGAACTTTTTCTTCGGAACCACTTGCTGGAATTCAATGAAACTTGGCATGCATCAAATACTCAAGGTCCCCGACAAATGTGGTCATCTTTGTCAGGATCCATGAACAGGTGGCACCACCACAGACAAAAGTAGGTCACAGAGGGTACCCTCCTTTGACAAACTTCTTATTCAGATCGGGTGCATACAGCGACAAACCGACTGCATAGAATGATTTAGAGGCATATGGGAAGAAGTGTTGATATTTTTGGTTCCATTCCGAAATCAAATTTTTGACGTTTTTTTCATTTTTATTTTGGACTTTGTTATTTTAATGCATTAAAGAGTTATTATTTTCTTTTAGTAAACATTGATGCATTCATTTGGTTTCATTTAATCATTTCTATGGTAAGGAATGCTGGTGCGAAGGAATTTTTTCAATGTCTCGATTTTTGAATTTTTTATGAATTTTTTAAGACTTCCAAGAAAAGGGGGGGGGGGACAATTTTTCATATCTTCAACTTGATCTACAGAACAACTTGAAGGATTGTGATAAAACTGGGTAGGATGCAAGTACTCATAGTCCTTTTCAAAGGTTTTGTTTTTTGTGCGGATCATCCAAATTGGTTAACAGATAATGCCACCATGTCTAAAAGTAGGTCTCACAATGGTACATATACCACTTGGTAATTGAAATATGGAGAGTAGCGGTTCAAATCCAGCTGTGGTCAAAAAATTTTTTTTTTTTTTTTACACATCTAAATAAGTTTTTAGATGTTTCTCAACACTCAACATATGAAATTAGGAATTTTACGTTTAAGACTTCCAAAAAAAAAAGGGGGGGGGGGGGTTTGGCCATTTTTCACATTTTCAACTTTTTCTACAAAACTGTTCGAAGGATTTTAATAAATCTTGGTAGAAATAAGTCACTTATGATCCTCTTCAAATTCTGTTGTTTTCGTCCAGACCTCTTTACAGGTGGCGCCACCATAGTCAAGAGTAGGTCACAAAAGAGTTCCCTCGTTTAACAATATTCTTTTTCATACGGGCTGTATACAGAGACAAACAGAATGCATAGAAATGATCTAGAGGGATGAGTGAAGATGTATTGTCATTTTGGTTACCTTCCAAAATCAAATTTTAGAATTTTTTTCGACATTTCTTTGGACTTGGTGATTCAATGCAGAAAAAAGTGTCATATTTCCTAGTTAATTGATAATGATGATTTCTTATGGACTATTGTGATCATAATTATGGTAAGGATTGTTACTTTGAAAGAATTTTGTCAATATCTCAATTTTTGGATTTTCTATGAATTTTTTAAGACTTCCAAATGAGGGTGTATAGGAACGATTCAATCACATTTTTCACTTCTGCTGTTATACCACATGAAAGATTTTAATGAAACATGGAATACATGAAGTACTAAAAGTCCTCTATCAATTTGGTAAATTTCATCCAAATTGGTTAACAGATAATGCCACCATGTCTAAAAAGCAGTTCTCACAATAGTACATATACCACTTGGTAATTGAAATATGGAGAGTAGCGGTTCAAATCCAGCTGTGGTCAAAATTTTTTTTTCATTTCTTTACACATCTAAATAAGTTTTTAGATGTTTCTCAACACTCAACATATGAAATTAGGCAATTTTAAGTTAGATCTGGACAATATTTGAAACAATTGTTGTTCATGACCCAGACTTGAAATCAATCAACAAAAGGCCCCACCTAAAGAAAATGACTAACTTGTTGCCCTGAATGACTTCTTGCAGAGACAAAGGAAATGCTTAATATCAAAATCACCTGAATGGATGTGCAGAAAAGTGTTGTTTTTTATTCTAGCCTGAAATAAAATTTGACATATTTTCCACATCTGTGTTGACTTAGTCACATTAATGCAAAAATAAATGAATTCTTCCTTCATGCATGACTGATAATCTAGGTACTCAGGTGAGCGATATAGGCCCACTTGGGCCTCTTGTTTAAAAATGAACCAAAATCTGACTCAATGGGTCGATGTGTTTTCCCATTAGAGAAAAAACATGTATTTATGATGTTATTTTTTAGTACCAGAAATCTGAGAAACATGATCAAAATGTATGATAGAGCTTATCTTTCCTATTTCTTTGATATTTGAAATACTGTGAATATCGTATAAACTTCAGAAAAAATGGTAACATGCACTTAACAATTGTCCTTTTTTTGCAGGAAAAGGAAGGAAAATTTTGTAAATTTTATCAAGGAATAATAGGGAAGTTTTTCTACAATTTGATTTCATCAACTGAGGAGGGTAACTCGTCATCTACAGAACAGAAATGTTACGAGCAAAATCAAAATTCTTCGGTTTAGGGGTTTTAAAGAATAATGATAATGCAATCAAACGTTTCATGTCCGATGTGCCAAGGGTTTTAGCAATAAGAAGAGAGACAATCAATGTGTGGGAAAGAAGAGCACCTCTTAATCCAAGACATGTACGCAAATTGATCAAAAATGGAGTCAAGGTCATTGTACAACCCTCCAATCGCAGGGCTTATAATATGCAGGTATAAGAATTTTTGTTCACCTGTAGCATAAATGAAGATTAAATGTAATATCATATACATGTGTACATGAAGTATAATGCTCAACTTTTTAGTACACTTCATATTAGAAGAAGAAGATGTCATATAAGTGTATGCTTTGGATATTCATGGCAGGTGTGGCCAGCCAGGTAGGAGATGCTTTCTACTTATACAGTACATATACAGTCCGAGTGGAACTTTGAGTGCCCACTGTCCATAGTGGGCAGTCCACTTGAAATTTCAGTGGGCATTAGGAGTGGACATTTACCTGAGCTATCAAGCTGTCCACATACCTGTATGTTAAATCCAACTGGCTCTTACAAGAATGTCCACTGTGTCCAGTGGACATTTTTAATGCCCACTCTAAAAATGCCCATTGTGACCAGTGGGCAAATTAAGTTCCACCTGGACTGTACTGTATACACCAGATTTTACCTGATTTTCAGGGGACCATGATGAAGTATAGTTTTAGAATATAATTCCGAAGACATGTCTTGTAACTGGTTTGATTTGTTTGTTTCAGGAATATGCTGCAGTAGGTGCTCACATTCAAGAGGACATGAGTGAGGCTAATCTTATCATTGGAGTGAAGAGTGTCCCCATAGACCTACTCATGCCAAACAAGACATATGCTTTCTTCTCTCACACTATAAAGGCCCAGAAAGAGAATATGCCTCTCCTAGATGCTGTTATAGAAAAGGTATGCCTTACCTTAATGTATGTACAATGTATGGTACAGTCCGGGTGGAACTTTGAATGCCCACTGTCCACAGTGGGCAGTCCACCTGAAATTTCAGTGGGCATTAGGAGTGGACATTTACCTGAGCTATCAAGCTGTCCACTTACCTGTATGTTAATTCCAACTGGCTCTTACAAGAATGTCCACTGTGTTCTGTGGACATTTTTAATGCCCACTCTAAAAATGCCCACTGTGACCAGTGGGCAAATTAAGTTCCACCTGGACTGTACATACATTGTGTACTGTGATATTTGTACCAATGGAGGGTTGAATATGCCCATCCTTGAAATCATATGGAAAAAGTAAAGTAATAGTTATTCCTAGATAATTTGTTTCATCCAAATGCTCAGTGAAAGTAGTAAGATTGAAGTGGGTTGAATATGCCTTTTCTAGACACTATAACAAAGAAGGTAAGCCTGTGTAGAGAATATGTCCCTCCTACAGGTTTTTAAAAACAAAGTAGACCCAGAGAGAGAATATGTCCAACCTAGACTATAAATTGAAAAAAGATGTCCAGATGTAATATATATATATTTATTTAACCTCCTTGGAGACTTTAATGCATTGTAAGGAAATAATACTGAATAGTAAATGAATAATGAATAGTGATAGTAACTATCAATTCTTTTACAGAACATTCGTTTAATAGACTACGAGAGGATGGTTGACTCCAATGGTCAGCGTGTTGTTGCCTTCGGGAAGTACGCAGGAGTAGCTGGGATGATCAATATTCTCCATGGTATTGGACTGAGACTCCTGGCTCTTGGACATCACACACCATTTATGGTATATCTCTGAGTTATAGTCATGTGATCATGATAAAGGATTCAGGTTCCACATATCTCTAAGCCATGACTCTTCATAGTCATCTTGTACAGTTCAAGCAACTAGAGATCCAAAACGGGCAGAATCCCTGAACCAATCCCCTTCCCCCCAGTTATATTGCAAAGTATACAGCATGATTCATGAAAATGTTTGAGATACACTCATTGAATGGGGTTGGAGATTTTTTTTGGTCAAAATATTTTCCTCCAAAAAAAAAAAAAATAAAAAATGGAAAAAAAACGATCTTGGATATGGGCATGTTAAGAATACCTTCATAGCATTTGATGCATAACAAAATTTCATTCATTGATTTTTCCTGATTTTAGTTTAGATGTATGAAGGTGTCTCTCTAAGCATTCTTCTTTATCGATTCTTTTGACTTTATTGCGGGACTAACAGTTTGGTTAGCAAAACGTTAATTGTTCCCACAATATGATGTCAGAGACAATCAATTTTTTATTATAATGTCAAAAGTTTTATGGGAAATGTAATCATTTGCCAACCAAAATGTTAGTCCCGCAGTAACAGCGAAAGCGCCTGTTGTTAGATGGAAGTGTTTCTTATGATAGAATTTGTTTTAGATAATTTAAAGGACTGAGTCATGTGATTCATGGTAACAGTATTTGAGTTATTAAGTCTAAGAGTTAATGTTTTGATATCATTCCTATGGTTTAAAATGATTGTAATTAAAAAAAAAAAAGATATGTGAATGTAAGACTACATTGTCTGATAAATCCATGTGTGAAACATGAAAATATTTTGAATGAATATCATGGTGAAGACATCATTAATTTTACAATTTTTTTTTTTTATTTCCCAGTACATTGGGCCAAGTCACAATTATCGTAACACAGAGCAAGCTCGTCAAGCTGTCAGAGATGCAGGGTATGAAATATCACTAGAACGTATGCCAAAGTCACTGGGACCACTTGTCTTTGTATTCACTGGATCAGGGAACGTGTCACAGGTTTGTTTTCCCTTATTGTTGACTTCCTCGCTATTCAAGATTTTCTCCCTTCCTTTAGCAGTGGCGTAGCCGTCATATATGTATATTTATGGGAAATTATTGTGTTACATTAGGAAATTAAAAACGTGAAATTTTATAAAATTTTAACATGTTAAAATTTTTACATGTTAAAAATGAACAAGATACAATCCTTTAAAACACAAAAGCCTTTAAAGAAATGAAACTTGAGCAGCTAGGTATTTAACCATTACCTGAAGTCAGCTCATAACATTAAATGTAACACATAATAATTAATATTCAGTGGAATATGTTCTTGAATAATTTTTAAATGAACGATCAATATTTCAGGGTGCCCAAGAAGTGTTTCAGGAGTTCCCTCATGAATATATTGAACCTGAACATCTACCCAAAGTAGCCAAACATGGAGGTATATTAAACTCATCGAACTTTATTTTTGAGTAGTAATTTTACTCTTTCCTTCACACTTTAAAGAGATCACTGCACAGATCAAATTTCATTGTACTGGTATATAAAAAGGGTTATATGACTACAATCTCATAATGCTGTATGTTTACATATTTCAGCAGTATTTATATTTTTGCAGAGTTAGCACTATATTCTGTGTGCTTATTCATAAATAAGCTAAAAAAATATGTTTTTTTAAAGACAGCGGTACAAAGAAGAATAGTTGCATATTGCACTTATGTGTCACAAATCTGTTTTTTGAAAATTGTAAAATTTGGTTCACTTAGAAATAAAACTTTTTAAAAGGATATTGCAGGTCTGCTTTTTAATGAGCCTGAAAAAAATTTGGTTTTGCATTACAGCTACCAATAAGTTATATGCATGTGTAGCCAGGAGAGAAAACCACTATGTCAGGAAGGATGGGGGACCCTTTGATGCTGAGGAGTTTGAACTTCATCCTAATAGATATGCTTCAAACTTCAGTCATAAGGTCAGTTTCTCAACATAAATCAGAAGGTCGGTTTCTGTAACACAAATCATTAGATGCGTATCTGTAACCTAAATTATGAGGCTAGTATCTGTAACATTATTCATATGGTCAGGGTCTGAAAAGTTAGTTATAAGTTCAGTATATGAAAAATTAGTCGTAAGGTCAATATCTGTAACATGTTTTTTGAGGTCAGTATCTATACTTTTAGTAGCAAGGACATTAAACTTCATTAATGGCAGGTTGTTCCAGATCTTATTACATGTAGCTAGCAACAAGAATTTTGTCTTGACTGTCGGACAAGATTTTTTGTGACGAACATCTTTCACCTTCCTATCTGTTTTTCAGATAAGCCAGTAAAACTCAAGGTATTGACAGGTCATCCTGTACATTGGCATATAAATTGTGATTTTCGCTACTTTCACATCTGTGTCAATCTAATAAGCTTCTCTTATACTTAAGATAAAAGTATATTTTATGATATTCTTGATTGTATTTTCAGATTGCGCCTTATGCATCAGTGATCGTAAATGGGATATACTGGGCACCGAATGCTCCACGACTTATGACGATTCCGGATGCCAAAGTTTTACTTCAGCGGCAAATGGAACCTTGGATACCTGAATCACCCGGCTGTCCCCATTTACCCCATCGCCTCCTAGCCATTTCAGATATATCAGCTGATCCTGGTGGATCTATTGAATTCATGAAGGAGTGCACAACCATTGATAAGCCATTTTGCTTGTATGATGCAGAACAGAACATGGAAACAGAAAGGTTGGTTTTAAATTTGATGAAAGTTACTCATATTTGAAGCGCATGAAGTGCTTTGATTATCATAGAATAAATGATGTAATATACAAATAACATGATGATATTCTTCAAATTGTAGTTTTAATGGCAGCGGCGTTCTGATTTGTTCAATTGATAACATGCCGGCACAGATCCCAAAGGAAGCCACCAATTTCTTCGGTGACCTTTTATTTCCATTTGTTAGTGACATGGTAAGACACTAAAGGACAGGGTCCTTTTCTTTTATATTTCATATCCTATTCCCATTCAAACCAAAAAATTGTTGAATTAAAGCAACTTCAGAGGTTTTACGGTTTGAACATATCATAAAAAACTGACCTCACTTTTAATGACCGTACTGCTTGCACAGTACTGTCTGCACATGTTATGTATTTGAACTTTGCTGTACTGCGTTTTCCTTTTCTGAGTGATATTTTCTGTTAGAGTTACTGTAGGCTACAAGCAGTACGTAACATTCATTTCCAGTGCATTCATTTTTATTTTGTAGCTGAAGTCGGATGCTATGAAGCCGTTTGAGGAGTTTGATGTGTCACCAATCGTTAAAGGAGTACGTATGATGGTTGTTACTAGAAGTATCAATTTGTGTCGTATGATAGTGATGTATTCTAAAAAACTTAGATTTGTTTTAATGGGTTCATGTTATTTTTTCATCAGTGTTAATAATGTGAATGTATCTTAATTAGTCAACCTCTGTTCTTTATGATGTGCACCTATACTTATTCTTTAATTTGCGAGTTCCAATTTTATTGCTTTCACCACAGAATATAACTTTGTTGATTTATGATTTTGTGGACGGCATCCCTGATGGAAAAGAGAAAGAATCAAATGTTTGTTCATGTGACATCTCTAGATATATATATATATATTGGACAGAAAAGGCAGTTTACGGGATAAAAAAATGTGAAATAACAATGATTTGAATAAATTATTTATAAATGATTAATTGATCTACTTAGTTCATTTCACTAATCAATGGTCATTTTATAATTTAAGTTGGGGTCAGTGTTTATTCAACAATAATTACCTGTAGTTTTACCATACATACACTCTGGATCAATTGACTTCCTGCTTTGGCAATATGACTGAGAGGTTAAAATGCATAAATGACCTTCATAAGCAGATGGAAGTAGATAAGTTAAGCTTCCAGCTACAGCGATATTTGACCAGATTGCAAAGCAATTTTGGTAAAGTTTCTGGTTGAAGCGAAATTTCAGCAACTAATCAGAGTATAAACATTATACTTCACGCTCAAATTCTTTATGACCAGAGTTTTCAAATTATGCCATGACTTTTGACCTGGTGACCTTGGCCTTTGACTTACTTTCAAAAAACTTTAATTTTGGCTATATCTTGTGCATGTTTTGAATCAATAACGATAGGGCTTTGATACTTCAAACATAGGTTCTTTATGACCAGAGCGTTCAGTAGATATCATGACTTTTGACCTTGTTTCAAATTTCTTTTGCATTTCAATCATACTTTCTTTGGCGGTTTCTTGTTATTTATTGTTTTTGTAACATTTTATTTTGTGGAATGTAAATTTGTGGGTGCAAGCAACCACAAAGACCATGAAATTTTGATCTACACAAATTTAAAGTATTTCACAGTAGTACATGTATATTGATATTCTGATCAGTTGAATTCTCTCATTCAGATGTCTAGACTCTTTAATTGGCACTTTTTTTCCTTCCGATTTAGCATGATAAAGAAATATTCTGATTGACTGCTGTTGGTCTACGAGTCTATAATGACGTATCTCAGATTTCTGTTTGCGTTGCTCTGTTTCTACACTTTGTTACCTTTATCAAGGGAACATGAACTTATAAATGTCTCACATCTTGACTCTATGTAAATTCTATAAAGAACACAAACAGGATTTATTGCATTCCCTTTGGAATATTTTGACTGATTATCTCAGATTTGTTACTTTCTTTTTTGTAGGCTTGTATAACATCCAATGGAGCACTAACGGCCAACCATGAGTACATAAATGACCTTAGGCAGCAAGTTTCGTAAGTATTCACTAACCCCTCTACAACCAACACCCCCCCTTCCCCAACCATAAGTATATAAATGACCTTAGGCAAGTTTTGTTAATTATTATACATGTATTTACCTCTACCCCTTCCATCTTCCCAGTTTTATAGAATGCCTACCTAGATATTGTATAAAATTTATACAGAGTATGTTTGTATTTTGTTTGATAACAAATTTTAAATGCCCCTATATGAATGCCACATTTAGGGTAACCCCCAGAGTCGTATGCTATACAAGTGTATAGCTGCAAAGACGAGACATCAGCTTCTTACAGATATTGCACAGATATCAATAATAAATCATAACTTTACTTCATTTTAAATCTAATGCATACTATAACTTTATGAAGAATATCAACAGTTTCTACTAAGATATTGACCAGAACCAGTTAGATACTGACCTGTACCAAGTAAATATTGACTGGGACTAGTCTTGCTAAGAAATTAAGGAGCTAGCCTACTAGAACCATAGATGTAGGTCACTTGATAGAAATTTCACTTGGGGTTTGAAAGTTATTGCTTTAATGCATACTTTGTGACTTGTTACCTTAATTGAAGTATAATAACCAATGATATATTAACATTCTGATAAAAATGTATCAGATTTGAATCGGATATGGACTTCTTCAGGTATAAGCTTATATAGACTCACTCCAGCTGTATCTATATTTCAATAGAGATTTGTACATGTTTGGGGTTCACCTGAATTTAATTTGAATCAGTTTTGTGCATTCACATAGTAAACATGATTTAATGTGAATAAATTGATTCATGTTAAACTCCTGTGAAAGTGATGTATGCCTAATTTTAATTAACTATTGCTACATATACACAGAAGATAAATGGCTAAAACATATGTTTCTTCTGAATATGTGTTTTACATTCATAAATAAACTTTGAGAGTAATGCAGTATCATGTGGCTCCATTGATATCATGATAATATAGATGACAACATTTTGTAGCCAGATATGATGGAGTCTACATTAGGCCCAAAAAAAAAAATATGTTTGTTTCCTGTAACATGAACTAAAAAGATAGGGTCGGTAGGTAGGCTTTTCTGGTTTTTTTTTTTTTTTTTTCTATGGAAAATGTCTTGACATTCAGATGGACAAACATAATGTATAATAAAAGGTATTGTTCAACATAATTCTTCATGTACGAGGAGGCTTGATGCCATGGGGGTCGCCATATTTCTTTTAAAAACACTGGAAATAACAACAATGTGAAGTTTCAGAAAACTGATTCCATAATTTCGATTCAAGAAATGGTGGCGCTTGTAAATGGCGAAAAAAAAAATCAGAGTCGGCGCCATTTTTGAGGGGTTGGTCGGGTTACAGGAAACAAAGATATTTTTTTTAAGCCTAATCTGTTGTAACTGATGTTACTCCTGGTGGGGGCAGTTAGTGTTTGTTTGCCTGCACTGTCATTTCATTACGCAGTTGATTTCTGGATGATAACTAAAGACTAATTCCCTTACATCCTATTCAAACCAAATTTGGATATATGGATACTTATTAAAATGGAAGATGCCCATTGATATTGATACAATAAGTCAAAGGTCACTGTTTTACTGGTAAAAATAAATTGTAATTATTGATTCTGGACAATTAATCAATCACCATTCATCCCATACAAATAGAATTTTAATATGTTGGCTAATATGAGAATTTGATAAATTGATTATTGATTTTATTTCATTCCATGATTATTTTATGTATATGGTGATGGCATCTGCCTGATACATTGCATATAAATTTATACCTATACAACAGACCCACCCGAAGCAGTGAGGGATCTTTTACTTGCCAGGCTTACCATGACGTGGGACCTCGGTTTTTATTGTCACATCTGAGAGATTGATTGATTGATTATTGTTTTACGCCAATCAACAGCTAGTTCTCATATATGGTAATGGTATCTGCCTCATGCATTGCATAGAAATTTTTACCTTTGCATCAGACCTACTTGAGGTAGTGAGCAATCTTTTACATGCCTACCGTGACATGACACCTTGGTTTTTACACTCTCATTGAAAGACAGGACACTGTTGCCCTCATGAGGTGGGGGGTGTTGAACCCGGGACCTTTTGGTCATATGGAGAACACCTCATTCACTGAGCCACACTGGCTTTATCAAAAGTTGAAGATGCCTCTCAGTTTTGTGGTATTCAAGGTCACCATTGAAATTATTGGTTCCCAATAAATAAGTGATAAATCAAGTACCATTCATCTATACAAAATATATTTGGATGTACAATATATTGAATCTTATCAAAGGGAAGGATTCCTTTTGATTTTGGGGACAATAGGTCAAAGGTCAAGATCATTTCTGGGGGTATTTTATTGGAGTTTTGGCCCTTTAAACTCATGACACATGCTAGCTTTTGAAAGCTTTGTAGCTGCCATGAAATAAAACTCACAGTGGGGACATATGTTCTACAATCATGCTCTAGTGTGCTTTTATTGCACTGAATTCAATTTGCATATAAAATTAACTATGTTAGTGCAATTCAAATTGCATTAGTTAATGGGAGTTGTATCTAGAGTAATCCAAAATGTGATGCATATTCGTTTGATTGGAATGAGGCATTACATATACAATTCATATATGTAAATTTAAATTAATTCATGATATGTTCATTATTGAAATAAGTTGTGTACATATAAATCAAATTCATATGAGGTACAATTACAATTTAAAGGTAAACAATGGTAATTTAATAGCACTTGATTGTTCATACAGAACATTAAGCACCATTCAGAATGTCCTTTATGTAATACGGAACCGATTGTGTATCCCACATTTGTTACGGTGGTATGAATAAAATGGGAGTGGAGTAATGATATACGCATGGGAAAATATACAAATTATATAACAATGTAGCTCATTATAGAAGGTATATTACACTGTAGTGCAATATCAAAATTCTGTTAGGCAGTCAAACAGTATATATATAGGGTTACATTGGTGAAATAGTGGGTGTAGGTCAGATTTTATTTCCTATTTTTGCACCCAGCTTGCATTCTTTCTGATCCGTATCATGCCATAAAAGTTTGGTGTCCTTGCAATGTTTGCATGCATTAGCTCATTTTATAGTTTCCATGTATTAAAGTGCTGAAAAGATTCTGTGGTGATTTGTATTTTGGAACCAAGAATGATTAAAGAAATATTTTGAAAAGAAAAAACCCAGGGGTGATAAAACTTTAAAGCAGAAAGTGTTGTCAGTCAGGAACTCTGAGCACACTTTTTTTTCCCGGCCTTAGTGCTATTGTTTCTTGCCATGTATAATGCATATATGATGGTGGTTTATAATATATTGATAAATGGGTTCATTGAACCTGAAATATTAAACTGGTTAAGAAATTGCATTTCTGTTATGCCTTGATCCTATAACTTGACCTCTGATTTGATTTTGACCTCACATGTATTAATTTATGTGAATGTTGATTTTCTGAATATCGTGAAGATACACTCGGATAATAATTTAAGCACATTTTACAAAGTACCTGCAGTGATTAAATGACCTATCTTCTTTGATATGATCTAGCAAGACTGCCATGAGTATGGGGACATTAATGATACACTCACAGTAAAATAGTGTTCATTTTATTAAACTGAAAGAAATGTAGCATTTCACTAATTACTGAAACACTTTATTCATTTAGAAGATCTTCACATAAGGCTCAGGTAACTAATCCAGGACAGAAGCGTGTGCTGCTCCTGGGGTCAGGCTATGTCTCGTTACCAGCTGTAGAATATCTGTCACGATCCGACGACATCCAGGTCACAGTAGGTTAGTACATAATTAAACATCTGTTGTGTTTAAAGTTAATTTGATTCTCTCAGGTTTCTTTCATATGAGCCCAGTTGAATTTTGTGCTTATAATATGAAAAACAAACCTTGAAGTTGATTGCATTAGTTATATGGTCACATTTGCTTAATTTTTAGATTCTTGCCTTAACCATTTCACCATTTTATTATAGATCCAATCTGCTTCCCCCACCCCTTTTCTTCTGCACACCAATTTTGCCACACAAGAGGGTAGCGTTAGAATCCAAACCTTTATCTAACATAGCATAATTAACCTTCTTATATTATGTTACCCTATGGCCACTCCAGTCTGTTCACTTTGTTCTCCCTTATTACGATGTTTTGTTGACCTTGTAGCATCACAGTTACGAGATCAGCTGGACATCGTCTCTTCTCATTGTTCTGCTGCTGAGACCCTTCTACTGGACGTACAGCAAAAGCCAGAGGAGCTTGAGAGAATCCTACCAGAGTATGACATTGTAGTCAGGTATGCTGTGAATGTGATTCTTTAAAGCTTACCTGAGTCAAGTTTTATAGCTTACCTGAGTCCAGCTTTATAGCTTACCTGAGTCAAGTTTCATAACTTACCTGAGTCAAACTTTATAGCTTACCTGAGTCCAGCTTTATACCTTACCTCAGTCAAGTTTCATAACTTACCTTAGTCAAGCTTCATAACTTATCAGAGTCAAGCTTCATCACTTAAAATGTATCAGAGTCAAGCTTTATAGTTTACCTGAGTCAAGCTTTATAACTTATCAGAGTCAAGCTTTATAGCTTACCTGCATCAAGCTTCATAATTTACCTGAGTCAAGCTTCTTATGTTACCAGAGTCAAGCTCTATAGCTTATCAGAGTCAAGCTTTATAACTTACCTTAGTGAAGTATTTGTCTGTTGTCAGCATGATACTGAGTCTCATATATTTTCAATTCATTCTCTAGTACCACATGAACATTTTCAATCAAAATTGGCACAAAGGATCACTCGTTTGGTTATATTAGATTTTTAAATGGAGAAGTGAGTCTTTTCATATTCCAAAAGAGGAGAAAAGGGAAAGTTCAAAGAAAATTAGTAAAGGTCTCTTGATAATTCTGTTGTTATGATGTACATATGTCAAGAATAAAGGGAATTTTGTTCAGACATTGATTTCTATTGTGCAAGTTAATTTCTTTGGACCTTTATACTCATTCTGTTGTGCAACTTTGAATCAGTCTTCATAATTATATACATGTAATAACAACACATCTTGGTTTTATTTCTTTATTGATTTTTCTTCAACTTTATTCTTTTTCAGAAGTAGATTGATTTTACATTATTAGATTTTGTGTTTCAGCCTTCTGCCATATGTCTTACATCCCATGATAGCTAAACTCTGTATCAAATACAGAAAGCACATGGTTACTGCAAGCTATGTCTCCCCTGAAATGAGAGCTCTACATGAGAAGTAAGTTTATGTCTACTGCTATCATATTATCACCTGAAATGAGAACTCTACATGAGAAGTAAGTTTATGTCTACTGCTATCATATTATCACCTGAAATGAGAGCTCTACATGAGAAGTAAGTTTATGTCTACTGCTATCATATTATCACCTGAAATGAGAGCTCTACATGAGAAATAAGTTTATGTGTACTGCTATCATGTTATCACCTGAAATGAGAGCTCGAGATCTACATGAGAAGTAAGTTTATGTCTACTGCTATCATATTATCTCACTTAAATTGAAATGTAAAGTGAGATTTTCTAATCCAACTTTGTCATTCATCTTCTTTAACATGTCAGCTCTTTAGAATTTCATTTGACCTTCATGTGTCAATTATCCATCTGCTCAAATTGAATTAATTTGATAAAATGTAAAAAGGATTCTTCTTTATTTAAGTACAGAATTAGGACTATTTTCAATATATCAGTCATCAGAAACATACATCATGATATTTGAAAAATAATTTTTACAACATTAAGGACCAAGTTTGATAAAGTTTAGCCTTCAAAGAGTGGCCACAGATTCTGGAAAACAGGGAAAATTATGAAATAAAATCCCTCAGGGAAAATTAAGGATATCTGAAAAATCAGAGAAACTTCAGAGAATTATAAAGCTCAGGTTCAATATAGTTTACTTCTGTTGAATTCATTTTCATTAAAATTTTAAGATGCAAGTAAGATTCAACATGTTAATAGGATGAAATTGTAATTAAAATTAAAAACATGCTTTGAAACAGTATTTCATCTATGATATAGTCATATTTCACAAAGAATAATCCTTGTCGGTATGAAATCATTTTACAGATGGAAATTTATCAGTGAAAATATACTGTTTATTACCGGTATGTGTATTTCATCAGGGACAAAGTGTATGAATGGGAAATTTTCGGGGAATTTCATACATCTAAATTTGTGTCTCGCCGTGCTTTGCCCCAACACATTTGCTTAAAATATTTTACATGTATACGGACATGCGTGAAAATTTGTTTTTTGAAGAAAAGAAAATCACAATGCATGGATAAGCCTTAATTCCCTTATTACTGGTACATACATTTCATTGTTTTCAGTATAACCTAAATATCATAACATTATAGAGATGATGACTGGCAGACATACAGGCTCTGAATACATTTTTAGAAACACGATACGAAAGACATAATTTAACGAATACATATAATTTTCTTGTCATGTTGGGACATGTCGTGCTTATGTAGCTGCAACAAGCCTTCTTATATCTATGTATCAAGTTGATCATAGGATGAGTTTTATGGTGTTAGAAGTAAGTTGATGGGATTGTATTTGATGATAAGAAATTAAGCAGGGAGAGAGATTTCTCTTTGAATAACGATGAATTATCCTGTTGTTTGGGAATACAGATTCCCACAGTACTGATTAACAATTGCACATTGAGAAAATTTCATAATTTGGGTTACCAGGGATGGTACAGAGCAGTCTTGGATAAAAACACTTAATTTTAAGTTTTTGAAAATAAATTGTGCAAAAATGCTTTGCTGACTATTATCTTCAAACCATGAACCCATAGACTAAAATCATTCTATCGAAGAACAGAAAAAATCCCTGAGACTAATGCATCAAAACCCTGGACGTTACTGATTAGTCAGTATGAAATCTCCTGCACCCCTTAGAATTTCTCAGTGTTATATGTTTAATCATGTATTTCTTTTCTTTCTTTTGCGGGACAAAATCTTTTCACTGTGTTAATATCATCTTTAGGGCAGAAGGAGCTGGAATCACAATCATGAATGAAGTAGGAGTTGATCCAGGAATTGATCATATGCTCGCTATGGAATGTTTTGATGAAGTAACAGATGCAGGCGGAAAGGTAAGATAGGATTCTGTTAGTGGAGGCTTTCGTTGTGTACACTGTGAGCTTCAAATTCTGACTTGCTGTAGATCTTAACATGGGACACTGACTTAATTAGCTATTCCATAAACAGATCTCTTAGTGTCTGATGATCCAGTGAGTCACCGTTTTATGAAGAGTGTGATGACCCAGTGAGTCACTGTTTTATGAAGAGTGTGATGACCCAGTGAGTCATCGTTATATGAAGAGTGTGATGACCCAGTGAGTCACCGTTTTATGAAGAGTGTGACGACCCAGTGAGTCATCGTTTTATGAAGAGTGTGACGACCCAGTGAGTCATTGTTTTATGAAGAGTGTGACTCACTGATCATGTAATTAGACTATACAGTGATCTGTTAAAGTGAAATAGAAGGATAAATATTAATACATGTAATGATAAAAATTGTATCGTAAAACCGGATGCATATCAAAACCATCTTATAAAAGGTGATCAGTCATACAGCCATAGTGGTGGGGAAGATAGATCCAAACGCATGCTGTATCCAGACGATTGCTGTTTTTGTTACTTATTAACTATTTCAAGTAAGTTTTAACCATTTCAAGCAATTATAACACCACAACTTGAAAGAACAACATCTTTTTAAACTGTATACCAATGGACATTTTAAAATTTGTTCATTTCACATTTTAACCAACTGTCCGGATTTAACTTGTCGGCCAGTACCAGCTTGGACTTCTTAGGCATTCACTAATGGAAACATTTACCAATTAGTGTACATGTTAAAGTGTTTTGTTGATTATAGAATTTACAATGCCTTCAGACGGTTTTGCTTATGTTATTTCAGATAACTTCGTTTGTATCGTGGTGCGGTGGTTTACCAGCCCCAGAACACACCAACACACCTCTCAAGTATAAATTCAGGTAACCAATTATACCACCTTAGATTATTACAGATTACAATTTACTACACGATATTCACTACACTACTATAAATACATACCCAATTAAACTATTTGGACCACACTGAATATGTCTATTGAAATTTGAATACTTTATGATGACCGTTGAAACACCAGGAACCTGTTCTCTTTTTCTAGAGTAGTAGAATAATTTTTAAACATAATTTATTTCATTATTTTAAAAATGGATTCAGGATAAGATGAAACAATACAGTAACTATCAATCTTTTGTCTTTCATACAAAAATATTGGATTTATCAATTACAAGAATTATAACGTGATACTCCATGCATAATATCTTGGGAATTTATTTCTGCTGCAGTTGGTTCCCACGTGGTGTTTTGATGAATTGTCTCAATGGAGCTAAATATCTCGATGATAACTGTGTAAGTACAAATGTAGTATCTTGGTAAGATTTTGTGATATCTTGGCCAAATATCTCTTGAATGACCAGGTAAGCATCTCCTTGAAATTATGTTCTATCACAGAGCTTATTCTTTAGTCAGATATCTTTAAGGTAACAGAGTGAATATCTTGGATCATTTGACATCTCAATCAGAAATCTTTAAAAAATTTATGCAAGTTTTCTCAATGAGAATATGTGATGGATAAGTCAGTTATCTTTAGGATATTGTCTCAGAGAATTGTGGGATATCTTGGTTAACCATTAGAAATGTCAGATCATTTCATATCTCAAATAACTCACAGATCATCATTTAGATATCTCAATGATATATGAGATTTTGTATGAGATCTCAAAGATAACTGTGTATTTCGGTTAAATATCATACTGAAATAATGTTAAGTCAGAATAATATCTCTGTGATGATGACCTAAGCATCTGAGATATTCTTTGAGATCGTAGAGATAACTTTGTGTTTCAATGAGATTCTGTAATATCTTGGCCAAATATCTCAAAGAAATCCTGTAACACTTTTCCATATATTTAATACTGTAGTTGATAAGGAGAATGATTTCCAGGTATATCAAGAAGCATTTGTAGAATAAATAAACATGAATCTCATACAATCTCATTTAAGAAGATGTCTCGAAGTAATAACTAACACCTGTTTTAATGGTAGAAATTTTCCCAAGGTTCTCTACATTTGCCTGAATAATAGGCTATTTATAATGTGTATTTCAGGTTGTAGAGATTTCACCGAATGGTGGTTTGCTAAACTCGACTCAGGACCTGAAGTTCATGCCAGGATTTCACCTAGAGGGATTCCCTAACAGAGACTCCACCATTTACACGAAGGAGTATGGAATAGATGCAGCTTCTACTGTCCTCAGGGGCACCATTAGATACAAGGTGAAATTGTGGATTTTATTTTATTGGTGTGAATGCTAAAATTCAGCTAAATAAGTATTGTGTTTACCTTAGCAGTGCTAATTAAAGATGAATATAAAAACTTACGGGATCAGTGTTGTAAATTGTGGACTTTCAGTCTATGCTATAAAAAAATTATAGCCATATTGTCTTGGCCATGTACAGGATAAACATGACCAAAATCAAGCTTGTAGTTTAGTACAGTGCAGCATTAAATGTATGATAAATACTCCTATTTCAATCAAATATTACAGTTCAAAAACCAAACAACTATACCTTTGTTTGTAAATCAAATTGTAAAGTAAGAGAAGTAAGTTAAATTTATAATCCGTACTACTTGAAAGCTTCAGCGTTTTTTATTCCAAGTAATAATTATATCATTACTCTCAGTAATAATTATATCGTTACTCTCAGTAATAATTATATCGTTACTCTCAGTAATAATTATTGTTACTCTCAGTAATAATTATATCGTTACTCTCAGTGATAATTATATTGTTACTCTCAGTAATAATTATATCGTTACTCTCAGTAATAATTATATCGTTACCCTCAGTAATAATTATATTGTTACTCTCAGTAATAATTATATCGTTACTCTCAGTAATAATTATATCGTTACTCTCAGTAATAATTATATTGTTACTCTCAGTAATAATTATATCGTTACTCTCAGTAATAATTATATTGTTACTCTCAGTAATAATTATATCGTTACTCTCAGTAATAATTATATCGTTACTCTCAGTGATAATTATATCATTACTCTCAGTAATAATTATATCGTTACTCTCAGTAATAATTATATCGTTACTCTCGGTAATAATTATATCGTTACTCTCAGTAATAATTATATCGTTACTCTCAGTAATAATTATTGTTACTCTCAGTAATAATTATATCATTACTCTCAGTGATAATTATATTGTTACTCTCAGTAATAATTATATCGTTACTCTCAGTAATAATTATATCGTTACCCTCAGTAATAATTATATTGTTACTCTCAGTAATAATTATATCGTTACTCTCAGTAATAATTATATCGTTACTCTCAGTAATAATTATATCGTTACTCTCAGTAATAATTATATCGTTACCCTAAGTAATAATTATTGATACTCTCAGTAATAATTATATCGTTACTCTCAGTAGTAATTATGTGGTTACTCTCAGTAATAATTATATCGTTACTCTCAGTAATAATTATATCGTTACTCTCAGTAATAATTATATTGTTACTCTCAGTAATAATTATATCGTTACTCTCAGTAATAATTATATCGTTACTCTCAGTAATAATTATATCATTACTCTCAGTAATAATTATATCGTTACTCTCAGTAATAATTATATCGTTACTCTCGGTAATAATTATATGGTTACTCTCAGTAATAATTATATGGTTACTCTCAGTAATAATTATCGATACTCTCAGTAATAATTATATCGTCACCCTCAGTAGTAATTATGTGGTTACTCTCAGTAATAATTATATCGTTACTCTCAGTAATAATTATCGATACTCTCAGTAATAATTATATCATTACTCTCAGTAATAATTATATCGTTACTCTCAGTAGTAATTATGTGGTTACTCTCAGTAATAATTATATCGTTACTCTCAGTAGTAATTATGTGGTTACTCTCAGTAATAATTATATGGTTACTCTCAGTAATAATTATCGATACTCTCAGTAATAATTATATCGTCACCCTCAGTAGTAATTATGTGGTTACTCTCAGTAATAATTATATGGTTACTCTCAGTAATAATTATATCGTTACTCTCAGTAGTAATTATGTGGTTACTCTCAGTAATAATTATATCGTTACTCTCAGTAGTAATTATGTGGTTACTCTCAGTAATAATTATATCGTTACTCTTGATGATAATTATATCGTTATTTCAGGGTTTTGCCGATACGATGAAGGGCATCCTCAGCTTGGGATTATTGAGTGCCGAACCCGTGCCAATACTACATCCAAATGGACCAGAAACCACATGGGTAGGAATGCTTTGATTTCTGTATCATCTTCAATAACTTAAGCTGAAGGCAGTGAAACCATCATCAGTATTGTAATGAAGGGCAATGACCTCTGTGCAGTCTGCATTTTATTCTTGGTGTGGTATTAAACCAAAACATCAAATAGAAATAAATGTGATGTATGCCTTATTGTTTTTTGACTGTGAAGCAACATAGTGTATAGGGGTCACTTTTTCTGGTATCCGTCTGTCTGTCTGGCTGGTTGTTAGGAATCACACTTCTGAAAAATGAATAGCGGGTAATGTATGACTTCTTTCGATCTTTCTCTTTGACTGGATCACATTTTTATTTAAGCCTTAACAAAGGTTAAGACTGCAGGCTCATCATATTTCAATTTCTACCACTGTATTTTATATGACATAATCTATGTGTCTTATTTTCTTAAACAGAAAGGGTATATGTGTAGCCTATTTGACAAACCTCCAGACCTATTTGAGGACACATTGAAGGACTTGGTATTTGAAAAAGTTGGCCGATCTGAGGAAAGATTGCAGGCCATAGAAGAGTATGTCTTTATGAATATTCATTGATTAGTTAATAATACTACCAGTCCATTTGTAGCAGCACTGTTTGAAACCACTAAAATGTATATGACACTCTGATGTATACCTGAAAACTTTATGTTAACCACACTTCTTGTTGCAGAAAATTGCAACTTATTCATTGATGAGCTATGTTTATCACATGAATGAATCAGACTTGTTTTGCTGTAACGAAATTTGACGATTTATTGCATTTAGGTAATTCACAGTCGGAATGTTGCCAATCGCAGTCGGATGCTGTCCCACGTCCATCATTTTGATAGGGAATTTCAGATGTTAAAAATCTTTGTAGGGAAACTAGATCATTTCAGATTGCGCTATTACTTGCAGATGGAAATTCCCTGTAACAATCTTTTGATGTATGAAACCATCAACAATTTATAATTTACGCTTTGCATCGGTTTTGGCTATCTAACTATTATTCTACGTGTAATTTTCATTCTGAGTTAATTCAGCTATGATGTAAAACATCCTTTAATCTTACAGACTTGCCATCCCTCCCCTCTTTTTAAGGGGCTTAGAAAGATTTTGAAATGGGGATGGTGGCCGGAGTGGAAGGTGGAGGGGAGTTGATTTCAAAGTTTATAATTTGTTGAAGAACATAAGAAGTGCATGCAAAAATACAGATGAACTTGAAACTCAAAGACTTAAAAACCAAAAACAAAACAACAAAAAAAAAAGAAAAGCAGGCTTACCTATAACACAAACACTTAAATAAGAAAACTTAAAAACTTTTAAAGGATGTAAGATTAATACATAATAACATTTTCATTATCTGCTTAGATTTAAAAATAAATGAAACCTAATCTGAGAACATTGTCTCATGTGATATGAATAACCCCAATTGACCTCTGACTATATGATGTTGACTTTCATTTTTGTTGTTTAGATTAGGTCTGTTACAAGATGTAGAAATTGACAAGAAGAACAGTCCAATAGACACATTGTCCAACTTCTTGGCTAAAAGACTAGCATATGGTAAGGCAGCAGAAATACTTCTTTTCTTGATGTCTAGATTAAATTTCATGTTACTAAATATCATAATCACCCGGGTATAATGCAAACCTTTTTTTTTTCAAAATTACCGTACAGATGTCACTGAAACAAAAATGTAACATTTTTTTTCCTCAATAAAAGTGGTATCTGTGCTGGAGGTGTAAATGATGAAGTTCCTCCTGGTGCATTGTTGATAAGGAAGTTAGTGGTCACCAGTCACATTCACTAACACCTGAGAGCACCTTGTTGTGCAACTGCTGCTGAAATTTTAACATTCTTGTATGCAAATGAGTGCTCATGAGTATAAAATTATTTTTTATTAATAATAATAATGATAAATAGTAATAATAATGATAATGATAATAATTAATTAATTAATTAAACTAAATAATAATAAAATCAGGCTCATCCTACTGCAGCGTGGTCAGTTTTAGTAACTAGACGCCGTCTTGAAAATGTTTGTGAAACATCTTCGTCGTTGTATCACAAGTGCGTGCCAGCACTACAGTGAGTACCCTCATTCAGATATTGAACACTGGGCTGCACATTGGGTACTCATGTTATTGACAGTGAATGTCATCAGCGCACCAAGACAATCATGGAATTGTTTGACCAGTTGATTTAAATTTTGCACCTGCTCACTAATTTCATTGAATCGATTTTTATCCTGTGCATTGCACATGGGAAGTAAACATTTGTCTTGACGTTTTAGAGGTGTGCATTATACACAGGTGCCCATTATACTCAGCAAAAAGCAAAGAAACTAGATCACATATTTTAAGTGGATTCAGAACTGAATTTCCAAAAATACTTTTAGACTTATATGTTAATATATAATAACTGTATCTGCAACCTCATTAAAACTCAATCTATCATGCTCCTCAGTTGCATCATTTCGCTGTGGTAGATCTCGATACACACCATAGCAGTTCATCTCAGAGCAACCTTTGACACTGACCAAAGCTGGCCAGCGCTGGCGAAAGGAATTCCTAGTCAATGTGGGTAAACAAATATGGCTGCACCCACATCTCAAGGCAGCATGCCTCGAAAAACCTATTCGTTTGGTAATTTGTGCATAATTTGTGGGTTCAAATTCAAATTATTATAGACAGCGATAGAAAAAAAAGAACTGGCCAATTTCGCACAGGGTACGCTGATTGGTCAGTGTCAATGGTCAATTTGAGATGAACTGCTACTGAATGTATTGAGATCTACCACAGGAAACATAATAAAACGAAGGAGTGTGATAGATCAAGATCTTATGAGATTGCTGTATCCGTGAATTACTAGTTCTAAAAGATTTTGATGTGGATTTGTTTTTGGCAAAGACAAGAATCCTTCCTTGAATATGAATTAAAAAAGAGTATTGAATACATAACCCGTAAACTGATTAGTAAATAACTGATTTAGAATTTAGTGAGATCATGCAACCACAGCTGGCTCAGTGGTTTTTGTGTCTCACTTAAGATCAGAATGTCTTTGGTTCGAATTCCATCCAAGTCATTGGATGTGACAGTAAAAACTAAGATTATGTGGTCAGTGTAGGCATTCACAGATAAAACCTAGCTCTGTCTGGCAGAGATATCATTGGTACAGCTATGACTGGTAGTGGTAACACAGATTTTATGTGTCCCATCAGATAGGTGCTGCTACCGTATAGAGGAATAAATCCTACCATCCTTCCCACCGAATCTGTGTTGGAAAAATTGCAATTATTTGAATATTTATTAAAGACATATGCATGGAATCTAATCTAGATAACGAAAACATTTTATGAAATATAATTGATTCTTATTCTCAAATTTTCAGTTTTCAAGAGAAAATAACAAGTAGTGTATGCATTATGTGATATCTATCTTTGCATCATGTTTATAAGGTCATATATTTGAGAATTTGGGAATAAGAGTTAATATTATTTATTGGATTGACACAAACTTACCCTAGGAAGATTTTATTGGACATCAAAACAATTCATTTGTAACTGACAATAGCATAACTTGATTCATCAGAATTATGGTCTGTAAATTTTCAATTCCATTCTGTTTCTTCATTCTTTAAGCTGTAATGCTTAAAAGAATATATGAGAGTACAATACACAATTTAGCCTAATATCAAACTGAATAGGATATTTCCCTTAGTAAAATTCGGTAGAGCAGGAATAGGACAAAAAGAAAAAATGTAGAAAATGGGAAAAAATTTACCAAGATTTATTACTCATTATGAAAGAAATTTTTAATGCCAGAATGTGAATAAAATCTCTAAGCATTTCTTTTCTCTCTTAGTGATTGTTCCTCCTATGGAGTTATCCTCCTTGGCCATATTAATTTACCTTTCAGATTTCCTATTTGTCACAGTACTTGTACCGTGTTATAAATTCTGAACAAAATTGGTATCATCACTTAAAACAAACTGAATCCTATTGATATGTATTGGTGTTAAATTTAGAAATGTGAAAATAATTGAATTTTTTGAGGTGCACCATTGTGTGAAACCAACAGGGTGGATCATACCTCATAATGTATGATATGCCCTGTGGGTTTTACATAATGGGGGTGCACATACTTAGTGGGAGTAGTGTTACAATACACAGAAATGCACAACATACATTATAGTATTGAGTAACTCTGTTTGACCATATATTTCTCTGATTGACCTTGACCTATATACAGGCCCTGATGAACGTGACCTCATTCTGATGTACCATGACGTCGGCATACAGTGGCCAGACCGCACAAAGGAAGAACGCAAAATCAGCTTAGTGTGCTACGGTGACCTCAATAAACATTCAGCCATGGCTAAAACAGTTGGTCTTCCCACTGCCATAGCAACCAAGATGATTCTAGAAGGTAACAGTAGCAGATAAAGTTATAGACGATCTGTCCTTCACTACATTAAATGCTGATACCTTTATATAGACTGAGTGTTGTATTACCAGTCATAACCACATTCACATGTATATCTAGTTAACATTGTTATGATTTTCAATTCCAGTTCAATTTACGGAGCATTGATACAGTTGTATTTGGTCGAGAATATTGATGATTTTCAACCATATACAGTATTATGTGCAAAATGTGGTTAAATCAGAATAAATTTAACCCCCCCCCCTCCCAAAATTCCCATATTATGATGAAGTCATCAGTATTCCAATACAGGCACTATAGTGACAGAGTTTGCATTGAAGGGCTATAGTGGAAAAATAACTGTTAGAGTCTTCATCATATATAGGCTTCATTCTGTTGTGATATCACCATGCTAGCATTAATGTTGAAATTAAATGTTAAGCAAATGGTACATTATCTGACATAAAGCACCTCACATCAGGTACAATTGGATTTTGTTTGTTTGCAATTTTTATGTCTCCTTCAAGAATTTTTTCATGAAATCGTGATAGGGAAGCAGGAGGTAACCAACCTCTCAGACATAGTGATACAATCTGGGAATTAAATGCAGATCTGTACAACTGGGAAAAAAGGGGTCCATTCTCAATAGTTTCTCCTCTCTATTATGTATGGGTTTTGATTGGGACAAGTGGGAAGGTGGTTTAGGGGTATCTGTCAAATGTCACTGGTTTTCTCCAAGGATGTCCAGTTTTCTTCATCACTTAACACTTACAACCACCATATAGATGAAATAATGCTGGTATGGTATTGTCCACCACCACTTAACACTGTCCACCACCAGGTAGGTGTAGTAATCCTGGTGTGGTGTTGTCCTTCACCATTCAACACTGTCCACCACCAGGTAGGTGTAGTAATCCTGGTGTGGTGTTGTCCTTCACCATTCAACACTGTCCACCACCAGGTAGGTGAGATGATTCTAGCGTGGTGTTATCTTCCCCGTCTCAACACCGGCTTTACCATCCACCATTCAACACTGCCCACCACCATACACAATATGGGTAAAGTAATAATGGTGCAGTGTTATCTTCCACTACTTCACACTGCCAACCACCGCATAGGTGAAATAATCCTGGTTTTATCCTCTACCACTCAACATTGGCTGCCATCATGTAGGTGAAGTTATGCTGGTTTAAAGTTACCCTCCACCACTCAACACTGTCCACCATAATATAGGTGAAATATCCTAGTGTAGTGTTATCCTCCACCACTCAACACTGTCCACCATAATATAGGTGAAATATCCTAGTGTAGTGTTATCCTCCACCACTCAACACTGTCCACCATAATATAGGTGAAATATCCTGGTGTAGTGTTATCCTCCACCACTCAACACTGTCCACCATAATATAGGTGAAATATCCTAGTGTAGTGTTATCCTCCACCACTCAATGCTGGTCACCACCATATAGGTGAAATATCCTAGTGTAGTGTTATCCTCCACCACTCAACACTGTCCACCATAATAAAGGTGAAATATCCTAGTGTAGTGTTATCCTCCACCACTCAACACTGTCCACCATATAGGTGTAGTAATCTTTGTTTGGTGTTATCTTTTACCAATCAACACTGCTCATTGCCATATACCTAAGTGAAATAATCCTGGAATGGTGTTATCCTCCATCACTTAGTGCTTGTCACCACCATGTAGGTAAAGTAATTTTTGTTTGGTGTTATCTTTTACCACTCAACACTGCTCATTGACATATACAGTCGAACTTTTAACTCGAAGTGCTCGGGACCTACAAAATTACTTCGAGTTTCGGTAGGTTCGAGTTTTGGAAGTTGCGGAAATTCGTGGGAAATTAGAACAAGAAAGATTGAACATTATTACCTACGTACATTTTGTACTACTGTAGTACTAAAAATAGCATACTCTCAATTTATTTATTCAAATGTATATCATGTCAAATATCATCTACGTATTTAATAAAGCTAATAAAAGAATGACTGAATGTATAACATGGAGATCTGCCCTTATAAAGCCATTCTATCGGCTTTGACACTGTTTAACGATGTCGGGGACTTGGCTCATTATCTTGGATGAAGTTACTGTTTAAAATTTATAGCTTGTATTATTCAAGACAATTTTCACCATAAGCAGTTTTTTAATAACCTTCTTTCATAATTACGGCAGTTAAAATTAAAATAAATCATCTATAGATAATAACCATGATACACTGATTGTTTAATTACTAATGTAGATGAAACACGTAATATATGGTCCCATACACAAGTCCGTTAATCTGTCAAGCATGGACGCACACAACCATGTAATTTTAATCGCTGTGTAAACAAGCCAATTGCTTTCTAACCTGTAATTTGCTTTCAGTTTCCAGTGGTAAAATGCTTCGAGTTTTCGAAGGAGAAATTAACTACAAATTTGTCATTGGGACTTGAAAATTACTTTGAGTTTTCGGGGGCATTCAAGTTTCAGAAGTTTGAGTTTGAGAAGGCAGATAACAATAAAATATTCAAAATGTTCTCGGGACCGTAGGATGACTTCGAGTTTCCAGGGGTTTTCAAGTTTTTGAAGATCGAGTTATCGAAGTGCGACTGTAATATGAAATAATACTGGTATGGTGTTATCCTCCACCACTCATTGCTGGTCACCACTATATAGGTGAAGTAATCCTTGTTTGGTGTTATCTTTTACCACTCAACACTGCTCATTGACATGTAATGTGAAATAATCCTGGTATGGTGTTATCCTCCACCACCCAATGCTGGTCACCACCATATAAATGAAGTAATCCTTGTTTGGTGTTATCCTCTACCACTCAAAACTGCTTACTACCATATAGATGAAATAATGCTGGTGTAGCATTAACATAGACGTATAAACCAACATGTTTTTGCGTTTTTTAGGAGAGATACAGAGGAAGGGCATTGTGGTCCCATTGTCACGTGATATCTACAGACCAATTCTTATGAGGCTCAAGAAAGAGGGAATCAAAGCGGTGGAAAAGATCAAGGTCCACAACTAAAGAAGGCTTTGATTGGTCAAACGAAAAGAAGATCAGTTTGTACCTAAAAGCATTAATAACAATTAAGGAAGAAGAAAGTTTGAGGTGATTATTCAACAGAATTCTGATGGGTCAAGTAAAGTAGTGTGTGTTTCATTGTGTACTTTGAAAAGTCCTCGGATTTAATATTTTGTGAGATGTGTGGTTGATCTATCTTCAAGGTTTTTTTCTCTTCTTATCAGATTCGTCATATCATACAGCTTTAAAGTATTATTCATATGTAGCATTCCGTACGATGAGTTTCACTTTTTTATAAGTCAAGATGTTACAAAAAATATTTTGTTACAAGTTGATGTGTAAGAGTTGTTCGTGTCAAAAGTTACTTTTTTTCATTAAATCAAAGAGATGGACAGACCAATGATTTAAAACTAGGAAGAAATATTGAATTGTTCATTTATGTTAAGGAAAGAAGATTTAAGGCACTATCAACCAACATAAAAGTTTTGCATAATGTCCATGAAAAATTTTCCAGAAGTATTACATTAATACAGCGATTTGTACATCAAAAGAGAAAGTAACGCTTTTTACCGTCCTTTTGATTGTTATACTTCTGATGTCATAATCTGACCTTGAATGGCATCAGTAGTATCACAGTTTGCTCTAAATCTGTGTTTACTGACATGAATTTTTGGTTTTATATCTGTCTTTATCGTTTTCCCACTTATGTACCAGATTTGTAACCTCTATACATTGTAGCAGATTTATGTATATAGCAATTATTATGAAGATGAAGTGTTTTTACTGTACATTATTTCTATACGTCATGTTTGCTATAAAGACGAACGAATTCCAACATTGCTTTACATACAAAGTTGTCTTGAAATATTTATATCACACGTACCAATTAGTCACACCAAAAAAATATCCCAAAGATATCTCAAGGGATGTATTCAGATCTGTTCAGAATTTTAATAAAAATGTCGACAAAGTCAAATTACAAATTTTTTAGCTTTAACACTCAATAAAATCAAAGTATTTAAAGATTTGACACTCATTAAATGATTTTTGTATTGATTTTTCTGCAAATTGTGAATTACTTTAAGATGTAATGATTGTATATGAATTCCAGGATCAGTATCTAATACATAATTAGCTTATTTAGATTACTATATTTGACTTTGTTGCGTCATTGTTTTATTGGACAATCACTTATGCAGCAATCATCTTTAGTAGATTACATGTACTATAAGAATCTCAGTGCCAAAGTATTACCTGTTCAGGTGTTTAATATCTTCATTATCATGTTTGAGGATGGAATTTACCTGGAGTTTTTTTTTTACCAGTCCAGGTGTTTTATATCTTAATTATTATGTTTGAGGATGGAAATTACCTGGAGTTTGTTTAACTTGTCCATGTGTATTATATCTTAATTATCATGTTTGAGGAAATTACCTGGAGTTTTCATTTTCAGGTGATCTGTACCTACATGTTCTTTTGACTTTCTTTAACATTTTTTTAAAGCTTTATCTGACAGAATTTACACACAGTGATATTAGGATATATCCTTTATTATAAAATTTGTTTTGTATCAGAATTTTGACATGATTTGTAATCCGAATTGTGTAGAAGAAGAGTGGGACTAAATAATCAATATTGACCCATTAGCTTTAGCCTTCAGCACATGTTTAGGTACAGTTTGGCAGATTATTTATGAGTAAGATTAAGGGATAGGTTATGAAAGATAAACATTGCTATATATAATCCCTGCCTCAGGTATTCAGTAATAAATTGTCTCCTTTGAAATAAGTGTTTGCAGACCCATATTCTTTAACTGATTTTTAGCTCGCAAGGACAAATGTCTGGAGAGCTATTATCATCCCCCGGTGCCGTCGACGTCATTATTGTTGTCCGTGGACAAAACTTTAACCTGGATCATAACATTAGAAGCATTAGAGACAGAGCTTTAATATTTCACGTGTGTATTCTTTGTGTCAAGACCTTTTATTGGGTACCAAAAAGTTTTGACCTTGACCTTGAAGTTTGACTTACTTTTAAAAACTAACTGTATCAGAAATTTTTACGTTTTGACCTTGACCTTGAAGATTCACCTTCCAAAAACTTTTTGCTATTTAAATTTGGTTGCCACTGGCAAGCTTTGTTTTCTTCTGACAACCCTTTTTCTTACGCTTGATGTGGCTTTTAAATTGTACAAATGACCATAGAAGTATTAGTTTTACCATAATGTTTTGTTTATCCTAAGCAACTTTTATTTTCTTTGAACATTAAGGGGGCATCATTTGCAGGCCAAGCAGATTAAAGCATTGTACTGGAACACACTGTAGCCTCATGTGTCTGTGTAGGTCCGTTTCTTGGTTGGTGTAAGTGGGAAGGTGTGCCAGGACACCTTCTGAAGGTCTCCATGGTGTTCTCCAAACACAGACGATAAATCCCTGAAAATTCAAAGAAGATTTCATTTTAATCACCTAGTTATGCAATACTTCATTCAGTAACACTTTCAAACATTGATAACTTGAAGGTTCAAAATTCACAAATCCTAAGAAGCTCACACGATCCTGACAGCTTTTCTAGAAATTTTATAATCAGCACTGAAGCGTCAAGAATGGGACCTACCGAAACTCAAACTGATCTTAAAGGTCCCTTACATTTATATTTATCTAAGTGCAAGTTTATGATACCATTGCATCATTTTGAATATAGTAACATGCTTAAAAGTTTAAAATATAACAATATGAATGATTGGACAGCTTTGTCGTGGTATAGTTTTCATATTTTTGTCCACAGTAGTAGCTTTGTACATGACATTACACATGTAGTATAGTCTG
This sequence comes from Pteria penguin, assembly GCA_035048485.1. Taxonomy (NCBI): domain Eukaryota; kingdom Metazoa; phylum Mollusca; class Bivalvia; order Pterioida; family Pteriidae; genus Pteria; species Pteria penguin. The sequence continues at coordinate 1,379,888 of CM068588.1, read as the reverse complement.
TCATACTTTTTACTTCCTGAAATTTTGGATCAAACAAATTGACATGTAGATTTTACTGAACACTTTATGGTTAAAAGTGGAATTATAATTTAATAAATTTCCTTAAAGTCGTGTAAATTTCCATAAAATAGTGCGAATTTCCATAAAATAGGATAGATGCCATTAGAAAAATGTGGATTTACATAAATATCTTGCATTTCCATGAATTATTTTGGATTTCCATAAAATAATGTGGTTTCCCATAAAGTTTCTTAGATTCTTATAAAGAGAAATAAAGAGGCATTGACTTCTATAATATAAAACAGATTCTCATAAAATCAAGGTGTCATTATTATAAATTCAAAATTATAACAACAAATCCTGCCAAGATGTAAATTTTTTATTTAACTCAAGCAGTTGGTCTTGTTTTTTCATATTCTAATGTTTTTTATCTTTAACACAGTTTGAATTAATGAATAGAATGTATTTATCATGTTTGAAAGAAAAATACTCATACAGATATGTAAACAAATATTCTGAAGTGTATATAGTGAACACAGTCTTGATGTGATACAAATAACTATTTATCTCTTTTTCTGGTAAATATTTTTTTCAGTCTTTTATCGTTGAATTCTCTTTTTCTAGTCCTTTTTAAAGTCATCTCTTCTCAGGTCCTGTTATTGTTGTACCATCCCTTTTGTAGTTGCCAGATATTTAAAATTTTATAGTTTTTATATATGTTCTATTATAACAGCACTCTGAAAGATTGTGATAGACATCTAGGATTTTTTGTTTTCTACTATATAGCTAATACCCTATGATATATACAGTATGAAATTATGTCACCCTTTAGGACATAACAAGTACATTTTTGTTTCCTGCTTCCCTATCAATCTCATTTTGTACCCACAGACCCCAAAACATTTTATGGTATCCTAGAAAATATTCATAGGAAGGAAGGAATCTCCTGAAAATCCTGTGTCGCTCTGAACTTGTCTCCACCAGGGTCACCAGTAATAGTCCCATTTTATTGATTTTTTTTAATCCTTTCCTGCAAATAACACTTGATACAAACACAAAACTGGTGTTGTATGTTTTATAAATTGACAGTTTTCAAAACTTAATGGATGAGAATCAAAACTGTCAGAAATACAGTTCTGTAATCATTTTTTAGAATTAAACAAGAGGTAAATAAATACTTATCCCTTCCTACCTAGTCCATCAGTCAGGAAGCAGGACACAATACTGTATTTTGTCCTTAATAAATCAGTGTAAGCCACTCAGTGTAGGGTTCTCAATTCAGAATTTTATTGCATTGTTATACAATATTTTCCCAATAAGATGTATCCTACCTTTTGAACAAGTTGACAATGCATCAGAGGAAATGATAACATTTTTTAATGTTACATGTATATCATTTTATGTTACATGTATATCATTTTATGTTACATGTATATCATTTTATGCAATTGGTTGCTCAATTTGAATACTCTTTGGACTTTTTTCTCCAGAGAAAACCGAGTCTTGGTTTTTGGTTTACCCTATACAAAATTGGTCATGGTGGTCATAATATGCAGTTATAATGAAAATTATCATAGTATGATGGTCTTAATAAAAAAACTATGCATGAGGAGATGTCAATCTCAAGGAATCTCTTTTCTTTATTAGTCCCCTACCAGTGAAACCAGGGGGAAGAACTTTAGGTTTTGTCTCCCTCTGTCCATCCATCTGTCAATTTGTTTTCCAGAATTATTTCAGATGAAACTGTGAGGTACTTTATTGAGAGTTGGTGCTCTGTTTATGTAACAGAGTTATAGATCAAGTTCCCTTTTCTTGGGATTTGTTAACTTTTAACTGAATCATGGCCATATATTGACTGAAAATCATTGAAACTCATGTTTTCTAGAATTATTCTAGGTTTAACTTAAAGGTACATGTATTTGATTGACAGTTGGTACACTGTTCTTTATAGCAGTATTACAGATCATGTTTGTTTATTCTGTCTATATTCTGACTGAGTTATGGCTCTTTATTGCCTGAAAATCAATGAAATTCTGTTGAATATTCTTTTTTTTTCCAAAATTTCTTTAGTTTTAGGTCATAGTGTGGGGTATTTAATTAAAATTTAGTACTGTTATCCCAGGTATGGCCATTTATTGACTAATAGTTAATGAAAATTCTCTTTTCTTTTCCACTCCTTCTGGTCCTCTCTTTCTGTTCTGTAGATTTGTTACATTTTAATTGTTTGCCAGCTACATGTTGTATGCTACTAGTGGGGAAAACGTTTTCCATCAATGATAGTATGACTCGCCTTGGTATGATAAGTCTCAGCATTGTGAAATTTGTAGAGGACGGTAGGAAATGCATTGCTTAGCAACACTCTCAGAATGCTTAGCAACACTCTCAGAATTCTTAGCAACACTCTCAGAATGCTTAGCAACACTCTCAGAATTCTTAGCAACACTCTCAGAATTCTTACCAACACTCTCAGAATGCTTAGCAACACTCTCAGAATTCTTAGCAACACTCTCAGAATGCTTAGCAACACTCTCAGAATTCTTAGCAACACTCTCAGAATGCTTATTTTATTTACCTACTTTGTTATTATATTTTCTTATATATATAGCCCTAATAGTCTTGTAATCATGTTTTAGATTCTAATAACATAGGTAGTGAGAATCTCATTGTTCACATCTTAACAAACTGCTAGAGTTGTCTAACCTTAAACAGCAATAATAATCATGTTCTGATTTCAAATAAAATTGGGAATGTCACTTTTTCACTACTTAACAAATTGCCTTCCCTTTTATGGCAATAAAAAAAATGTTTTAGATTTTAGTAAACTGTGTATGAAAGAGGAATCTCATCGAGGTAATGGAGTCATTTATCTTAAGGAGCTTTGGTGAGGTTTTATTTGGAAATTGTCATAAGAATCAGATAATTTTTATGTGTGGTTATAGAGACATTAAAGGCAAAAAAGAAAAAAGAAAGAAAAAAAATTACCGTATTGTTACATGTATTAATTCATGAAATGAAAGGAAACCTGTACATCCCAGTAAACATTGAAATTAACATTAGTTTTTTATGATTTTAATGTTTACTGTTGATAACAATTTTTAGTAGGTTTTTTTTTTAACCCAGAATTTTTTTCTTTTAATTTTGAATGTAGCTTATGTTTACTTATATTATAACAGAAGCCATTACTGTTGGAAAAATCTTAGTTTACTATTCAAATCATCACAAAAAGAAAGAAAAAATGTGTATTTTTCTTTGTGAGGTAAGGAAAGAGTTTTAAACGCTTTTAATTTGATTTATATCAGTTTTGTATTTTTTTATTCAGGTATATTGTATGAAGATTTTAAATGAAATTGTGCACTTAGATGATTTAGACATTTAATGCTCTTATTGTCTCTAATACCACTAGTGCCGTCAATGCTGTTGACCTTGTAGAGGTCAGATTGTTCACAGATTGAAATGGATTGACAAGAGAATTTTATTTAATCTGGGGCTTTTTAATTTTTTTTTTCATTTTTTTTTTATAGCAGAATAGATAAGGGTTTTGAGAAATATAATATTGCTTAAAGCATAATAAATTTCATGAATAAAAGTTTTCCTCTTTTTAAGTTGCTTGCTTTTTACTTTCAGCTGTTATATGCTTTTTATGTGTGGAATACAAATTATGTATGACTTTACTTTCATTTCATGCCAAAGTTTCAGATATAAATACTCCAATTCCTATACATTTTCTGTACCTTGACCCCTTTGTTACGGTGGTCGTGCCATCATTATAAATCTGTGATCAATGTTAAATTTGTTAAGGAAGTGGATGATGTTTCATATGTAAGATTTTCTCTGTTGACATCAATAGATCTGTGATTTGTGTGTATCCTAGAAGACTGCAATGATATTTTATATTTTCAGTATACCAATAAATATGTAGAAATTAGGCATGTTATTATCCAATTGAATGAATCGTTATTGTTTTACGTCACTCCACGCTTATTTCACATATATGATGACAGCATCTGCCTGATGCATGGCATAGAAATTTATACCTTTGTAACGGACCCACCCGAAGCAGTGAGGGATATTTTACGTGCCCCGCCTACCGTGACACGTGACCTTGGTTTTTACCGTCTCGTCCAAAGGACAGGACACTGGTGTGCCCAGGGCTGGAATCGAACCCGGGCCTCCCAGTCAGGAGCTGAACACCTCATGGCTTTGTTATCATCCGCTAGCTGTTGTTATTAACCTTCTCACACGGCAAGTTGGTCCCATACAAGAATTCACATTACAGATACATAAATTTGGACAAATCATGTCGTGCATCAGTGTTGTGGTGTTTGCTACACTCTATTACCATTTACTGTTCACATCATGTTTATATATATATGCATTGTGTATTTTACTCGGGGGTAAGGGGATCGAGTTCTATTCATTCTTCACAGTCACATGTTCACGGTTCCTGTCCGAGTGGATTGTATGTCGCCGGATAACTTTTAGCTCGCCGAGACGAATGTCCAGAGAGCTAACGTCATTGCCTTAGTGTCGGTGGCGTAGAGAAAAACTGGAACCTTGGTCATACCTTCAAAACTATAAACGGCTTTTAAATTTCACATGTAGATTCCTTGTGACAAGACCATGTCTTTTCGCAACATCATTTTTGACCCCGTGGCCTTGATCTTGACGTTTGACCCGGCTACTTTTCAAAAATTTAAGCATAGTCATTACTGACTGTTGAACTATTTGCCGCCAGCAATAGAAGATATTACTAATATGGTGTTGAAAACAATCGACTCCTTAATTTTCATTGGGTACTATATTGAGTTTTGTAGCAAGTGGCGACTCCGGCGCCCCTTTGCTGGGCCAAATTGCACATATTGCTGCTTATGACGCCCGGGTGGCTCAATGCCCCACTCCGCGATACACCCTTACACCCCCCCCCCCATACAGTTCACGGTATAACCAAGAATTGATGAATATATATTCTCTGTTTCAGTTGGAATGGAAAACAATAATTCCATTGTGTTTGTCCACCTGTCGTGTGTAAAGATTTTACAATAACTAGTACCTGCGTTTGCTTTTTGACCGAAAGTTAAATTAAGAGACTTTATCTAGATTTAGTATTGAGACTTTGTTTTAAAAATAAGTCATCCTTTTACTTAAAAAAGGTCCCAAGGTTATAAAACTTTTATCATGGTCAACTCGAGATCCGGTCTCAAACTCTTAGATTGATTGGTTGAATATTGTTTTCCGTCACTCCATGATTATTTCATGTACATATGGTGACGGCATCTGCCTGATGCATTGCATAGAAATTTAGACCTTTGCAACGGACCCACCCGAAGCAGTGAGGGATCTTTTACGTGCCACGCCTACCATGACACGAGACCTTGATTTTCACTGTCTCATCCTAAAGACAGAACACAGGTGCGGCCAGGGCAGGAGTCGAACCCGGGACCTCTCAGTCAGGAACCGAGCACCTTAGCCACACCGGCTTCAAACTCTGAGAACGTGCTTAGTTGAGATCGCCACTAGAGTTTGAGATGAGTAGAGGTTATAGATATTTTGAGCATGGATTTTAGCAAGGTATTTACCAATCTTAAAATATTTGAGCATATGCTCAACTTTGAGCACATGCTCAAACTTTAAGAAGTTTTATAACCTCAGTTTTTTAAGGTTATCTCATATTTGAGCATGGGATCAGAGTTTGAGAACGGTGAACATTCTCAAAAAGTTTTATAACCTCGGACCTCGGAGTGCTTGATCAACACTTTTAAGATGCACTTGGGATTTTTGACAGTTTTAGTTAATGTATATATCAACGGATTTTCCACCATCGGGCTGTGGTACCAGACTGGTGATCATTCCAGCCTCCGATTTTAGGTATAAACTTACTCACTCGCTCTTCTTCAACACCATTTGTATGAGTATTTATCTTTATGGATACCAATTAATCGTAAATACTGGTACCAAGTACCGAAAGGGTACCCAAAGAAGACGACATAATTACGACAGTCTTCTTACACCCACTCACAATGAATTGTTCCTAGACTTGACCAAGATGCTAGTGCGAGTGAGTGAAGTCCAGTGCAGATCCTCTGTCCACTCGCTGTCCGAGATTGTCTCTGTACCAGAGATGATGCATATCTATACCGGTTTGATTTTTATTCGCCCGTCCTCAGACGCGGAACGTATCATGTGATGGCGTCCGTCCGCTATAGTTTGTCCTAACTGATAACTTTTCAACTCTCGCATGGATTTGAATAATATTTCAAGGAATTGTTGTCCAGGACCAAAGGATGTGTAATGACCATGAACCAAATTCAAATTTATCTGCAAGGTCAACGCCAGTGCATAGGATGGGTAAATCTTTGTCCTGGTCATAGCTATTTAGTCCTTGCAAGGAACCTTTATATATATATATATATTATATATTTATATATATATATATATATATATATATATATATATATATATATATATATATATATAATATATATATATATATATATATATATATATATATATATATATATATATATATATATATATATATATATATATATATATATATATATATATATATGAGAAAAGTAATACAATGTACTTCATAGATCACTGCAGCACTTGAGAAAATTTCATATCTTAGCTTTACTCTTAACCATACTTTGCTTTACTTCTATGGTGCCAAGCAAAATTTGAGGAACATCGTAATTGTACAAGCTTCTCACACAATTTGCCTTACTCTGAGTGATGTATACACCTGTACACTTCCACATAAATGTATACAATGAGGAGCGATCATAATAGTTATAAGCTTTCTTTATCTTGATTTTAAGAAATCCTTGTTGACTTCGTCTTCCACTCCCCTTGTAATTTTGATTTTATGGATATAAGTAAGTAATGGAATCTGTTTTATTACCTATGTGTCTTTTTCTAACTTTAAATTTTTGTTATTTAAAGTGAGCACATGATTTAAATAACAAAAATTTAAAGTTAGAAAAAGACATATGCATCATACCTTTACATAACATTAATATTGTACATGCTTCTATATAGTTACTTTAGCCTGTTCTAGCAAACAGCGTGATTCAGGGATCACTTTGTCCAGACTAATATGACAATTCTGTCCGTCCCTGAATTCATCCATGTGTGTCATTCTCTTAAAATGTGTCATACTTTACCATCATTACTTGGACAGGCAAATTTCCTGTACCACCATGTACACCATAGATGATAGACACATATATTTTACTCTAATAATAGGGTTACATAAAAAGAAGAAAAAAAAAAAACTTCACCACAATAAGTCCATTAGAAATTTCTGTGAAATTCAAAATAATTTTGACGGGCATATGATGTTACGTTGGCGTTGAACTTTTACTCTGCGAAGAGATTGGTAAACAAAAACTGCAGTATTTTGACAAAAACTGCAGTGTTATGAATCATCATATTTCAATTAACTAAAATTGTATAATTAGTAGATCAAGTGCTTGTATTATAACTCGGTGTTGTTTCGTTTTCAAATCGTGTGCCACAGCCACATTGCGCATGCCCTCTCGTCTTAGTATTTCATGCTAGCAGAGGATGAGTGTAATAGTATAGTTGTATCAACAGCCAGGGTAAATAATGGCATCAAACTTGATTTATTTCCAAAATTTGAATTATATTTGACAATAAGATTGATACTATCACACGTTTCTTTCAAAAAATGATTTGATTTCATAAGTTATGTATACCACGTCCAAAATGTCATGTGTTTTGTTTAGTAACGAGTATGCCCCCCATTTGCTTTAACGCATGCACGCAATCTGGACTCATAGGAATATTATTCCACTCTTCTTGAAGAGCACGTGCCAACTCATCCACAGTTCTTGGTTGACGGTGACGTTTACGTAAGCGTCTCCCTAACTCATCCCGCATGTGCTCTATAGGATTGAGGTCGGGTGAACACGCTGGGAAATCCACTACATTAATTCCCTGGATGTTTAGAAAGTTTAAGGTGACTCTATCCGTGTGCGGACGCGCGGTGTGTTGTTGAAACGTCAACGGATTGTTGACAGTTTGATGACGTTGAATTAACAGAAGGAGCTCAGGCTGTAAAACGATGATCATTTGCTTTCATCGATGAAGCGCCTCGCGGTAAGAATGTTCCTCAAAATAACCAGTGATGACTTGAAATGTTGATTGATGGCTCCCCAAAACATGACGCCACCACCGCCAAATTTGTCACGCTCAATTATGCAGTTTGCGGCAAAACGTTCATTGCGTCTCCTATAAATGCGTTGTCCTCCGTCAGCCATGGACAAATTGAATCTTGATTCGTCGCTGAACTCTACGTCATGCCAATGACGTCGATTAGCAAGCATGTTACGGGACCAGGTCAGACGATTTCTTCGGTGGCGAGGAGTTAGGATCAAGTCTTTCAATGGGCGACGGCATTGCAAACCTTGCTCTTTCAATCGTCGGCGTATTGCCCTGGGGTGGATTTGCCTACCGTGACGACCTATCACATCTCTTGACGTGCTTACGGCTGCCGCAAACCTGTCTCGTAGATGACGTTGCCTTATGAAAACGTCTCGACGTCTTGTCGTTACGCATGGCTGACAACTAAAACGGATTTCAGGGAAACTACTACATAAATACTGATCAGTAGATAATTATTTATATCTGTTAACAAGTGTCCGTTAGGATTTATGTAACCGTATCAATAATATACTCCGGGACTTTAAAAACGCCTATATGTTTTTTTCAAACTATCCACTATTATAAAAACTACGGTATGTTTGATGATGCTGGAATCCCTGGATATTTCACAAACCACTATGGAAAACGTACCATTGCAACAACGCTGTATCAGGCCGGTATCCCGGAGCAGGAGATAATAGAGAGATTAGGTCATTGTTCTATTGAAAGTGTTCGAAAATTCAAGCGTCCATCCACGGAGATGCTTAAAGATATATCACATTTGCTACTGTCCGCGCCACTCACTTTGTAAACCGAAAAATCTGGATTTTCACTTATTTATCTTTAAAATAGTTTTACAAAATTAATATCAATCGACAGATCTTGTTTAGTCGTAACTTTTGGTGTATGTTATATGTTTCTACGAAGAAGCATTCGTATTTTATAGGGAAAAATCATATTAGATAGGGTGTTTTCTATGTTAATTTTGACGTGACGTCGCTGATGTTTAACATTGAGTCTATGGGAAACTTGGCGACGTCACGTCAAAATTTAACATGGAAATCGCCCTATCTAAAATCGATTTTCTTTTTTATAAAATATGAACGCTTGTTCATACAAAGATATAGCATACACTAAAATTTACGACTAAACAAGATCTATCGAATGGTTTTGCCTTTTTGAAATTATTCTGAAGATGAATAATTGAAAATCCAGATTTTCCCGTTTCCAGAGTGAGTGGCGCGGACAGTAGAGCCCTTTTCAAGCGTGAAAACCGAGGACATTGATACTACAGAAATTTAATCCAAAACTAAGAAAATGAAGTGCGAATTTATGCTAAATAGCAGCGAAAATCAAAAAGTGTGAACTTCTCAAAATGGCCATTAATTCACCGTGATGTTTATTTTCAGAACAAGTAAACATTTACCAGTAAAAGACAAGAATTTATTTTTTATATTGACAATTTTATTTCTAGCCAATCTAGTCGATTTGTTTTGTGATTTTATTGTTTTTTCTTTCTGAAGCACAGAATGTAAAATTGTTTGTTTTTTTTTTTTTAATAAAATCGTTAAAATTGTTTTTAATAATTTTTAATCCTCATCAGCAGTCCATGGTAACGAACTCGGCTCAGGTCACACAGATTGTGATTTTATTGTTTTTTCTTTCTGAAGCACAGAATGTAAAATTGTTTGTTTTTTTTTTTTTTAATAAAATCGTTAAAATTGTTTTTAATAATTTTTAATCCTCATCAGCAGTCCATGGTAACGAACTCGGCTCAGGTCACACAGTACTATTGGTTATCTAGTATAAAAATGGGCCATGTGATCTATGAGTTATGTTGTAGATAGCCCATGGCCAAGATCTAAGGAATAACACCGCAAGTATGGTACATGTCATGTCCTCTCCCTCTGGACATCTCTGCCCATCCTTCTCTATCGACATTGAGATGGCATATTTAATGGTGTATATCACTATATTTGAAATTTTCTCTACTAAATACTTTATATTCAATGAATAAATATAACCCCAACCCCCTCAAATATATGTACATATCCTTATGGATAAATAATGAGAATGTTTTGGATATTCACGTGTAGAATGTTTATTTCTTGATCCCGAAGTTGTTTTTCTCACGTGACCACATGTTTCCATGACGTCATACACATGCATGACGTTCACCAACAGAGGTCGTGCTTGGCAACCAGTCCTCCATACTTGTCTGAAAAACAGTAACAGACTAACAAATTCTGTCAGTAGAAGTGATAATATTCCACTCATTAGTTATTTAGTGATATCGGTGAATAAACAGATATGAGGTGAGCTATTTCAGTGTTACAAATGCAGTTAAGTAGGGCATTCGGATTGTACATAAAAGCAGAAACCAAGCGGGGAGAATGACAACTCGGGTGAAACCTCTTCCCGTGCAAGTTCAGAGAACCCGGTCTATGCTGACTACTGGAGATATGTATACACACAACACTCTTGACGGTACACACCACTTACCGCCTTTAACGAGTCAGACTGTTGGCGGCGCTCACAGTGCACACGTGAACACCGGGACAGGAGTGAAAGTGCAGCAGTTGTATGAGGACCACAAGCACCATCACCACCATGATAAACAAAATGTACATAGTGGTGCCAACGAAGGAGAACCACCAATTGCCAACATACGTCCAAGCTCAAGTGCTGGCAGCCAAGGCAGTAAACTGGGATCTGCAGCCAGACGAACCAACTCTATGAGCCCAGAAACAGCTATGAAACAATACATGCATAAACTCACTTCGTTTGAACATCATGAAATTTTTAACTTTCCGCAAATATATTTTGTGGGCCAGAATGCAAAAAAACGGCAAGGGGTAGTAGGTGGTGCAAACAACAATGGCTACGATGATGAACAGGGCTCATACATCCATGTTCCGCATGATCATATTGCATATCGGTACGAAGTTCTTAAAGTTATTGGAAAAGGAAGTTTTGGCCAAGTTGTTAAAGCATATGATCATAAAACTCAACAGCACATTGCTTTGAAAATGGTGCGTAATGAGAAACGATTCCACCGTCAAGCTCAGGAGGAAATTCGAATCTTGGATCATTTGAAGAAACAAGATCTGAAAGATAATAACATGAATATTGTGCATATGCTGGAGCATTTCACATTCCGCAATCATATATGCATTACCTTTGAGCTTTTAAGCATGAATCTATATGAACTTATAAAGAAAAACAAGTTCCAAGGATTTAGTCTGCAACTTGTTCGTAAATTTGCACACTCAATTTTACAGTGTTTGGATGCTATATATAAGAACAGAATCATACATTGTGATCTCAAACCTGAAAACATACTTCTGAAGCAACAGGGTCGAAGTGGAATTAAGGTCATAGACTTTGGTTCGAGTTGTTATGAACATCAACGTATTTATACATATATTCAATCCAGATTCTATCGCGCTCCGGAGGTGATCTTGGGAGCCAAATATGGAATGCCTATAGATATGTGGAGCTTAGGTTGTATTTTAGCAGAATTGTTAACAGGATATCCGTTATTTCCAGGGGAAGATGAGGGTGATCAGTTAGCCTGCATCATAGAATTAAATGGAATGCCTCCACAGAAGCTACTTGATCAGTCGAAACGTGCAAGAAACTTCATCAGCTCAAAGGGTTATCCCCGATATTGTTCTGTAACAACGTTACCAGATGGAAGCACTGTATTAAATGGAGGTCGCTCAAGGCGTGGGAAAGCCAGAGGCCCACCTGGCAGTAAAGAATGGGTCACTAGCCTAAAAGGATGTGATGACCCATTATTTCTGGATTTTATGAAGAGATGCCTTGATTGGGATCCTGCTCAGAGGATGACTCCAACTCAAGCTCTGCGACACACATGGCTAAGGAGGCGTTTACCTAAGCCCCCAACCAACGAAAGTAGAGTGGAGTCTGGAAAACGACGGTCAGGCACTAATACTGCAAGTGCCGTGATTCCCAAACTGGCAAGTGGAAATTCCAGCGGGAAGGGTCGAAATCAAATGATTGGTGATGACATGTCCGCACCAATGCATACTAGAACTAAACTGCCACAAATAGGGTCAACATTATAGTTTTCCGAATATATCGATGTGTTAGGTTTTACAAGTGTTCCTGAAAGTATATCCATACTTTTAATATTTTGGAGCCGTCCAATGAGTTGTGACTCGTCTCATTTTTATTGTCTTTCTTCTTAAAATGAGAGAAAGCCATACTTTATATATGTATACATAGGATAATGAAATTAAAGTCATCATGAACTGGCAATTTAGAATATGGAGTAATATTTTTCTGATGTACCAGTACTGTTCTAAAAGTTTTTTCCAACTGATTGAGTGCATTGTATTGAAGTTTATTTGTGTGGATTTATTACTGAATCAGTTTTTCAATCATGGAGAATGTGGACTGAATGATGATACCGAGGGTGTACATGAAACTTCTGATACTACATAAAGGCTTAATATACACTAGTATTAAACCATTTTATCATTTCTTGCACAATATTTGAGATTTTTTAAATGTTTAGTGCTATAATCACCAGAACAGTCTCTATATTTTCTGTTCAGTATGAAATTTTTTACAGAGCAGGATCCAGGTGTTATGAATTTTAATTATCGTAGGAGATTATAAGAAAAAATTGTTACTTCTTTATTAAGCGTTAAAAAGGCAGAAATAGATTTAACTAGCTTTGTGCAATTTTACTCTAGGATTTGAGTTGATGTTTTACAAATGTAGATCAAGTGAACATTTAGTATTTGGGATCCACAGGATAGTATTTATATTTTAATTTATTCAGATGTAAAGTACATGTAATTACAGTTTTGTTGTAGAGTACAAAAGGTTCTGTTTTATATATGTTAACTTAATGTTAGAGGGGAAAAAATGTAAATTACTTCATGTCATGTTCTTTTTCTCATTTAAGATGATTTATGTAAATAATTGCAAAAGTACAATCAGTTGGTGGAAATGATATTTTTTTTTTACCCTTCTGGAAACTGAACCGTAGATTTTTTTTCTGACAAAAAGCGGTTTTAAAATTCATTTATACAGATTGATAATTGATATGCATGCTACTTCTATTGTGTCATGAGATGCAAATTGATCCAAGAGATAATCATTCCCGTTAAGTCAGTCTCAGGGAGCTTTTGTCGTGGAACAACCCCCGTGCTTCTCCTTCGAGAAGATATTAAAAGCCCTGATGCACGGAAACCAGTTTTTAAATGCTTTCTTCTGATACTGTTCATTTGTACGTCATTCGAAGTCTTATCTACTTTACACAACTTTCTTTTGCAATAAAAACACAACGTTTTCTTTTTATATGCAGTTTCAACGCAGCAACTTATTCATTTTTGACAGTAGTGTAGAGAAGGAAGCTTCGTGTTGTTTTTTGTTGTTTTATTTTTTAATTTAGACTGCTACGTGTTGGTACAGTCTGTTTCTATTCTTACTTACAGAGTTATTTTTGGAGTGAGTAATAAGTTATGCATTGTGCCAAATCCCCCTCTATAGACTCTATATGTATGTAGTACATATGTGTTATGTAGTGTTAAGATAAATGAATGCTTGAGAAAACAACCCGATTTAAAGTCCTATTTTTAAATGAGTAGGTTCAATCAGCCGATCAATGCGGGCAATTGTTTTAGGTATATTTAATCGCCTGGGTATATACTACACAAAAATCAATGTTTCCACAGCGCGAAGTAACGTCTTGCTCGAGTATCGATCACGCCAAGTAACACCAGACCCAAAGCCTTTCAATAATTCAACGCCGGGAGTTTGTTGTCGCTGGCTCTTTAAGGGGTAGTCTGAAAGGACTTGGACTTTGTTGTCCGCCTTGAGATTGAAAAACACACACTTATGTAATAACATTTGTTCTGCTTGTTTTTTTAAAATAGTTGGCATTATACAGAAGGTAAGGTTACGTAACAGTCAGGTGTTGAAACGCTTTCATACGAGGCTTTCTACCTTGGTTTTCAGACCTCTCTTTAATATACATGTATTTTTTTTTTGTATTTTTGTATTATTTTTCGATTCATTAAAAGGGTTTTATATTGTAAAGTTTGTATTAACTATATCGGTATACACCTTATGTATTTTGCATGCACGTCATGTCGCTGATTATGGTTTTCTTATTTAGAATCCTTTAGATTTCGTGAACGGAGATAACCCAAGTTTAGCCCCGCCCTCTTCCTTCTACCAGTAAAGTCTGATACGACATAAATGGTTTCTGTGTTCTACACTCCCTTTAATATTCTTCAGATAGATACAACATATATCTAGATGTTTGTTAAGTTTACAGATCTGTATATTTACCACTATATATCTGCAAAATACCACGCTGTCTGGTTTTTGCGCGCTGAATCCCAAATGTTAACCCTCCCCCTTTTCATTTTGATGAACGACCACCATTTTTCGGTATGGAATATTAACATGTTTTAGAAATTTAACTGAATGTTACATTTGAGATCATTTTATGAATGTTTTAGAAGCTGTGAGGCCGTCCTGTGTATTTTTTTTCTGGTCGACATGTTGTCTGCATCACCCATTGTTTTGTCTGTAATCGCAATGAACATTGTAGTTTCTGTTATGAAGTCGTGTCCCCTTTTTTAAAAAAAGAAATCTCTTTATTTCATATGGTTGGAGTTTTATATACATGTTTTACATACATGAATTTTAACTTTTATATAGAAATTGTACATAGAATATTTCAGAACGGAATGAAATTCGTATTTGTATATAGCTACATATTATACTGCAGTGGAAACCACTGAAATTTGTGGGTGACTTTCACCCGACTGTTTGATTTTCATGTAAACTTTGTTGATTGTTATACACTGTGTACACTCTTTTCATGCAAAATATACTGAGGTCAAATATGGAGCGTCACTTATTATCAATAAAAGTCGAAACAAAAACGAAAAAAAACCCCAAAAGATGGAAACTTCTTAAAAGAAACCTGTACATTTATTTTCGCTGTCTACCTCGAATGTTAATTTGCTCATCTTATTATTTGTATAGTATTTCACTTTCGGGTACATCCCATTGTTTTGGCCAGTATGGTACGATCTACCGCTTACCTAGGTATTATTTCGCCTTCAGATAAGAGAGCTCCATACTTGACCTCACTGTAATTCTACAATATGACAGTGATACTGTTCAAGCCCTATACTGAAGTGTAAAATTCATGGAACATACAGTAAAATGACACAATTCCACCGCTTGTTTATTGTTGTCTTACACATCGTAATTCTGGCCTGACAGCTGATGCTGTACTGAATGAGTCCTCCTAGGTTTCGATAGAATATCGCCCAATGAGCAAAATAGCACGGAATTCATTTGATATCCAAATGTAACTTACCATTGAAAAATGAAATATGTACTCGAGTGAAGAAAAACGATTCACGAAATCATTTTAAGCTGAACTGGAGAAGCAAAATTGGTCGAATAATTGTGATGGCTATCTGTTTGTCTGTCAGATATTTTAGTTGTTGCGTCTAGGTCAGCTCTAGAGGGCAGCATCCACTTCACATTTCTTGTTTATATAAGCAATAATGATGTCTGTAGAATGCAACCTTGTTTTCTGACCTCGACCTTGTAATATAAGTTTTCCGTTTCAAAGTGATTTACGTTTAGCTCAGCAGTGAAAAAATTATATTGTAGTTTCAAGGTCAAGCGACGTTTAGTTTTAGCCAAGTTGTGAAAGGACTGAGATATGTTTATTGCAGACTACATATTTGATGCTTTATTTTGTTACCTCGACCTTCGTATTTTCTTGATATCATATCAAATCTTGGAGTTTCTTCAAAAGAATTTTTCTGCAATCTGATTGTCACCTTTAGAATTTTCAGACGTGATTTTAATGAATTGTGATGTACTTCTATCCAAGGCTACGATTTAAAAATGTTTTCCAAGTCCTTTTGAGAAGATAGGCACAATGTGCTGGTATTTTGGGTGTGCAACAAACACTACTTAGTAGTAAAACAGCTGACAATTGTAACACCTTTTAATTTGCCTATAAAAACCAGAGGCTTAGGTGATGAGCATTTTCGGATCGTTCACTGGTATCTACCTCGCGTCTATTGACCAAATGGAACTCGTTAGTAGATATTTGCTCAGTGCTTTTTGAAATGAGGCAATTGATGCATTGTTTACAAACTGAAGCCGCTAATCATTACCAGGACTTAGTAACTGGATGCAGGAATATCGGTCTCCGAGTCTCCGAGCTTCTTACCACGTGACTACTGATACGTAATCGCTGCTGCGCTAACGATGCAGCGAACTCTGAACTAACATGTAGTATACAGAATTCATTCATGCAGTGGCTTACATGAAGCTAACTCTTATACCCCATTGTTCTACGCCTGTTTCAGTATATACCGACTTATACATCATTATTCCACAAATAACATACATTATTAGTCAAAATTTTGGGCGGTAAAGGTTCTTATGTAAGGAGGAAGCAGCGAGGTATTTCGCTCCCAGATTGTTTATTCCGTGCAATGTAGTAAAGTCGGAAGTAACTGATCCTGTCAATGGCTTTCGTAACAATGGACCATCTTGTGGTCTTGAAAAAAAGAGTATACATCAGGCGAAAAGGAGTAAACATCTACCGTTTGGCGGGCTTTGTCTGTAAAATAGAAGCTTCAACTGAATTATCCCGTGACAAAAGTGACCCTGGTACAAACCCTAGTCAATGTGCTCGACAGTAGGTCATAGACCATGCATTGGTGGTGCCACCAGGTAATGACATAAAATATGAAGGAAATCTATGGTTTCATATGTTCACGACGTGACACTCCAATCAGTGTGTTGAGGATACAGCCGAGAGTTTGTGATAGGAGTAGTAGGAGCATGGCATGGGTGCCGCCACCTCTTGATTAAAACATTCTCTGAGCGTGACACAAGTCACGAAGGTATCATATTGTAACTAGGGATATGCCTGTTGTACGCTGCCCGTATCGTTTGTACGGTCTTTATCGCTGCATGTTTGCTGGAACTCCAACACCGGTATTTGATTACCTCATTCTCGATAAACGTGCAAATATTGTTCTTTGTCTATAGATAACTCGTCTCATGGACGGTTCTTAAGGTGCTATTTAAATCATGTAGTACCACTATGCGGGTGGAATCCCACTTCTAGTGCAAATATTCCGGTCAACATTTGTTTGTCGCCGTCTTTTGGCGATAGGATGTTTTTAGATAAATTATTCTAAAAACAGAACCATCACATCTTATAAAACTCATTTTATCTGTGATCCAAATGGTACTGGTTTATTAAAAGCACTGAAACGGATTTCATATTTTTTTTCCAGTAAATATATACGTGTATATCTGGTGGCATTGTCGCATTGTCGTCAAATTTGGTGCACTGCTTCCTTACGACACATGGCGAATTCTTATGATATAGTTTTGAATGGAAAAGAGGAAATGCAGATAGATGTCTGAAGCCGCTGTTAGATTTGAGTTCCATGTTCAGTGGGTTTCTCGGAAATATTCCGGTTTCCTCCGCACTATATAATAACCAGAACAGCGGGGATCGGTTTCCTCACAACTTGGTTGGATAGAAGTTACTATCATATGTACTACACAGACACGGATCCAAAAATTTGCCGAGAAAGGACACATATTTTTGTCCGTAAAATTATTGATTTTACATAGAAAAAATAATCAGAAAAGCAGTTTTAGTCGAATCCGAAGATGCGTCCAGACCCGGGTCCACCCCTATGGATCCACACAAGATTCATTATTGTTTGTATAATCCTCTTTTACGTCACGCCAATATTATTTCATTTATGTGGCGACGACGTCACTCTGTCTGATACATTATACAGAAATTTAGCCCTATGCAACAGAACGACCCCCCCACCAAAACACCCCTTTTAACACCCTGCTAGATCCGAACCCAGACATGTGAAACAAGTGAGAGAGCACAGTGAACTCCAGCGGTACGATCTACCCACTCTGTCGCCAAACTCTCTGAACACAAACGTTACAGAAGCGAGAAAGCACAGTGAATACCAGGGCAACGATTTAGTCCACACAGTCCCCAAGGTCTCGGTCCTTGAGCCCAGACTTAACAGAAGTGAGAGAACACAATGGGTTGTACCGCAACGATTTAGCCCACTCGATTCCTGAACCCAGACTTATCAGAAGTAAGAGAATACAGTGAGCTCCAGGGCGATGATTTAACCCACCCATTCCACAAGGTCTCGGTACCTGAACTCAGACTTTACAGAAGCGAGAGAGTACAATGAGCTCCAGGGCATCGTTTTGCTCACCCAGTCCGCAAGGTCTCGGTCCCTAAACCAAGACTCTACATAAATGGAAGAACACAGTCATCGATCTACCCAACTCAGTCACCAAGGCCCCTCAACACGAAATCGGAGACCACAATGGGTTCCTTAGCAACAGTTTAGCCAATTTAATCATCAATGCCCCTGAACCCAGACTCGAAAGTATTGAGCAACCATAGTGAGATTCCCAACGATTCAGCCCACTCGATCATCAAAGTTCCCTAAAACGAGCATGAATTGGTCATATTTTGATCCAGGGGTTGGGATCTGGGATCCTGATCCCCCCGAGATTTGCCCTACCCCTTTTGTTATTATTTTTCTTTGTAAAACAGGCCTTTAGCAAACGTATTTACACCCAATGTCATGCTTGGAAACCCTATAGATAAAGCCCCTCTCAACATGACTTCTGGATTAGCGCGTGTGTTTATTAGTTCAATACCAGGATTCATAGGGACCTTTCCATTATTGTTCTGCGTCATTCCCCGGAGTCTGTATCTAATGGACCGTCCAAGACTTCAGGTTTACGTACATACTGAAAAAAAAAAAAAGAAATCGCAGATCAATGGTCCGTATCACCAATAATGAATGAGTTCTCGCCATTAGTGCGATCTATTCCCACAGGGGAATCAATAACCCTGAAACTCAAAAAGAAACACTTAATGGATGAAAATAGAGAATATGGAAGACAAACGATAGAGATAACAAAAACTAACGTTAATGACATCTAGGTGTCCTCATTTATGAACTTGTGCTCCAGGCGCGGATCCAGAAATTTTGTTCAGAGGGTGTCCCTCCCCAATAAATTTTCCGAGAGGGGGTCCACCCATGTTTTTTGTGTGTAAAAATATTTTACATCGAAAAATAACAATTTTCGCCGAATTGCAGGATGGGTCCAGACCCCCGATACATCCATCTGGATTCGCTCATGTGCTCGGAAGAATACTGTAGATGGCTCGAGATCTACATCTTCTTGAAAAAGTTAGTCATAACGCAACGTGGAAAGTTTACAGGACGACCTCTGAAACATTGATTCCCAAGCAGGGAATCGAACACGGATCGAATGCACCCCAAACCGTGCGCGTAACCACTGGAACAAGTTTGCACCAAGATTTTAAAAAAGAGAAGGAGCATCTGCATATTGTTACTCTGCTAGAAAGAATGTAACATAGTGTAGTCAAAGATTACCACGCTAACCTCTATACAATACTTGTCTAACAAAAACAAAAAAGAATAGTAGCAAGTTCTATAGAACATTTCAATCTTGAACCGAGTCAGGTCAGATGCATCATAAGGAAGCATGCGGTTAAGTCAGCACCCCTAGATGAACCCAAGATGCAAGTTTGGTAACTGTAGCACCGAGTTACTGCAAACTACTTAAAACACGCGGACATCGGGGGTATAACACAAAATCTTCTCAAATTCGTCGAGGTGACCTTAAATGACACAAGGAAAATCAAATATACACTACGATGTTTATTACTGGGCGAAATATCACATGTCGCATGGAAAAGTGGTTATAGTATAACAGACAGACACCAGACGGGCAGAATGATCCGCATGTAGATCTATGCTTTGCAGGCGACACATACGTGGAAAAAGAGACCAGTTTCGCGATACTGTTGCGAATGGCGACTTGTATTGCAGTTATATGGCTTGTAAACGTGGGCAGCCTCTCGTATTCGCTTGTCTGGCATTCCGACTTTATCCTCCGTTTAACTTATGAAATATTCTATGAAGTGCAGAAATTAACACATCGTTACAAGTTACAACATGGTTTCCAAGCAGACCAATTTCGTATCGTATTCACTTGTTTGGCAAGTATGCTCGTCATTTACCACCGTCTTTTAACACATACATATCTCACATTGCATTGATCCTACTTTTATCCAAAGGCCGCGGTCGTGACTAAAGTTCTGTACCTGTAATGGCCAAATACAGACAGTAACTATACATTTAAACCTCTTTTCTCTTCAACCCCCCACCCCCTAAAAAAACCCTAAAAAAAAAAACAACTCCCCCCCCCCAAAAAAAAAAAAACAAACAAACAAACAAAACAGACTGCAAAGAGTATCTACCTTATGTTTTACTCTTCTGATTGGGTTATCTTAGCAATTAGTGTCTATATATAGTGTCTAATGTCTCTAGTTTCCAACTTGGACATCACTATAAACAAAGTACTTGTCCAAATGCGCATTTGGTTCACAGAATTAGCAATGGTTAACATGTTTCTGTAGATTATTACCAAAGTCAAACATGCTCTAAAAGTCACATGTATTAATTCTTCACCTGTCTATAACAACCACCTTTTTTGTTCCTTACCATTAATTGTACAAAATCAACCTGTATTTAGGGGCCGCCTATCTGAAATGTCCACTTCCCAATCGTCCAATATATGGCCGTATAAAACAGGGTTGACTGTACTATACAGTTACTACGTAGTAAGTAAAACAAGATAAGTTTGTGAAACACTATGCCCCCCACCGGTGGCAATATGAATTTAGCATAAAGGTCATGGTCAACGGTCACGAGGTCACTGACCTTGGTGTAATTTGAAATGGTTTTATTACTAGAGTATGTATGCCAAGTATGGAGTCTCCCTCGCGTTTAACCCTCGCCATAAATTTTGAAAGTTGACAACAGCCAGACAAAACAAAAACAGTATGTCCCTGATCTATCGCCCGGCGGCATAATTATCATCTAAGATAAGACAAACGCCGGGGTTTGATATAAGTTCGTCTGTCCTAAGCAAAGCGATCACAAGAGAGAGAAACAAATGCTCTTCCAAATACTTTAATATGGTTGCATAATAACTGTTTAGTTATTGGATTTAATCAACCTTGTTGGTTTAAAATAATGTATAACAAAAATCAAAGATAGACATGTTCTTACAGAATGTCGATATTAAAAATTAAGGGTATTGTGCTTTCAATGGATAAGTACATGACATTACATAATCTGCAGGGATTCTATAGCTATGGTGACTAGAATGTTTAATACAACACCTCTGGATTGATCCATAAATTAACAATAACGCCCTAGTAACTAAATACATGTAAAACGAATCCTGTACCATTTATCTACATGTTTCCGCTCATACCCGAATTATTTATGTTGTTCCGTATCTCGCAAAAACCCGTTGCCCCGGTAACAGATATCACAAAAGAGACCTTTACAGTTAGATATAATACAAATAATAGTTTTGGGATTTGCCGGGGTTTCACGGCACATTAAAAATGGCTGGTACCATCGCAACATTGAACCTATCTTTTACATAAGTGGCGTGATCCGGACACCGGACCCGGATCACCTGCACCGGAAGTCAGAATCGGAACCTATACATCAAATATTTATCCGAATGAATGTGTTTCTCGGTCAAAAGAAATTAAGAGAAGAAAAAGGGGGTCAATCTCAGTAAGATTCTTCAGTGAATTTCGGCAGTTTTCACGACTAACATAGCTCTTGTGCTCAAAATACAATTCAGCAACGTTACATGACGGTCTATGATAAACAATGAGAATATCCCCCAGGCCACACTCGGAATGTTTCGGGGATTATTCTAATTTAGATCTTAGTGTGATGTCATGTCGATTTCGAGAGATTCAAACTACTTAAGGAGACCATACTATGTGTACAATTATGTGACACAAAGGATATCAAAACACTGATACCTTACGGTGATTTATACTCAATACTTAAAGTAACTTCTTTCGGTACAAACACTCTGGTCAAAATACGCTATATCATTCCTACCAAGTTTGATGAAGTTCGTTGAAGCAATGACATGCCGCAAAAACTGACACTGTCCACCCGTTTCATTCAGTCGTTGTAGTCGATCCAAGATTCATATGCTAAACGTAAGGAGGGACTCTGACCAAGTAATTATTCAAAGGTAAGCATCTACCTCATGCACAACTCTGTCCTTAGATTGGTTCTTTGTCTCCTACTTTGCTGTCAGTTGGGTATTGAGTTTGCTTTTAAAATATTTACACTTCGAATTTTCAGTTTCGGTCTTGTGCATCACTGAATAGACATAAGTGGTCGAAATGTGCATACTGTGCAATAAATTTATGCTTAACCCAGAAATTATACTGGTAGAAACAGAAGGATCTGTGATTCCTTTGCTAAACGCAGAAATAAAATCGGCCTGACCCCGAGATACGTGAGAATCTGAGATTTCTGTGCTAAATACAAAAATAAACCCTGCCTGACATCGACACACAGCACTCTCTAAGATTCCTGTGCGTAGCACAGGAATGATACTGCTCAACTACAAGTCACAGGTTGGTATCAAACACAAGAAATATCAGTATGTGGATGATGCATGAACCAATGAGATTGTTTACCTAAAACAAAAAATGCCATCAATAATTATAATTTAATCTGTAAAGGTGATGGAGATGGTACATGGACTGATTCTTGTCATTGTAGATGGTACCGTGACTAACGCTTACCTTACCAATAGAGATGATGCTTAACATAAGCTTTTCTTACTAGTAAAAATGATACCATGACTAACGTTTAACTTATCAATAGAAATGATACTATGGCTAGTGCACAGTGTGCCACTATAGATGATACCATGACTAACGCTTATCCTACCAGCAGGGTGACACTAAAACAACGCTTATGTAATCAGAAGAATTGTTACCATTGTTAATGCTCAATTTATCAGTAAAAGTGATACTTTGGCTAACACATATCTTGCCAGTGGAGATCGTATAATGACTAAAGCTTATCTTACAAGCAGAGATCATACATGACTAACGTTTATCTTTCCAGTAGCGATGATATATAACGAACGCTTATCTTACCAGAAGCGACGATACGACTAACGCTTATCTTACCAGTAGCAATGATACATGACTAACGCTTATCTTTCCAGTAGCAATGATACTAGACTAATGCTTATCTTACTTGCAGAGGTGATACATGACTAACGCTTATGTTACCAACTGGGATGATACCATAATTAACGCAATAATAATAATAATTAATCTTATCAAAATCAATAATTCTCGAATAAATGTCTATGCAGTACATAAAATACACCAACTAAACTTATTTTATCAGCACAAGTGATACACTGAATTACAATCATCTTATTAAAATTGATGATGCATGTTCATCTTATCAGTGTACGTGTAGTTGATACATGAACTAATACTTTAACGCTTATTTCATCCGTACATATAATACATGGCTAACAATACACCTGCCGGCACAGTTGACAATGAAGCAATGTCCAACAGATCAGAACACTTGATGCAGGGACTAACACTTGGCACTGCAGTACAGATAACATAATCATGAAGGGTGATGCGGTAAATGACGATCCTTTAGTGCTGGTTTGAAGGATGACTATTACAGGATGGGTAAAATAACATGTGAAAGCCAATGCCTACGAAGCAGTGGCAAAGTTATGTGCCCCTACAAGGTTAAAATTCGTTCTTTGTAGGAGTTATAGTTGACACAAATTTTCTATGCCCATTCTCCTTCACTTCCTCTTCTTCCTTTTCTACTACGGCCAACCTGTAAAGTATAATAGGGAGAATGCAATAAGAATCATGGAAATTCTGGTCTGTAGATGTATAATACAGACTGTAAAACTAGTGAGAGGGTATATGACACTGATCTGTCGGCGTACGTCGGTATATACTATTGTCGCGTCCTGTCGCTGTATGTCGCTGAACAATAACACTGGTCTGTCAGCGCAAGTCGGTATACAATACTGGCAGATCTATGTATACTCTATGCAATATATATCTGTAAAGTGCTTTGCAGTTTTATAGATAAAACATTGACACACAAATCCTGTCGAACAAATCGGTATAACTATGCAAATGCCCTTCATGTGTCCTGTCGTACAGGTCCCTTTTAGCTAGCGGGTGTCCTTCTTGTGTACTGCACTACATTTCTGTATAACCAAACAGGGGCCCCTCTGCGTACTCTGTCGTACATGTCCGTATAACTCTATCAGGTGATTTTGCTTATTCTGTCATACATGTCCGTATAAACTAACGGGAGCTCTTTGCATATTCTCCCGTACATGTCCGTATTACATATCAAGTGCTCTTTGTATATTCTGTCGTACATGTCCGTATAACCTATCAGGTGCTCTTTGTATATTCTGTCGTGCATGTCCGTATAACCTATCAGGCGCCCTTTGCATATTCTGTCGTACATGTCCGTATAACCTATCAGGTGCTCTTTGTATATTCTGTCGTGCATGTCCGTATAACCTATCAGGCGCCCTTTGTATATTCTGTCGTGCATGTCCGTATAACCTATCAGGCGCCCTTTGCATATTCTGTCGTACATGTCCGTATAACCTATCAGGTGCTCTTTGTATATTCTGTCGTGCATGTCCGTATAACCTATCAGGCGCCCTTTGCATATTCTATCGTGCATGTCCGTATAACCTATCAGGCGCTCTTTGCATATTCTGTCGCACATGTCCGTATAGCCTATTAGGTGCTCTTTGTATATTCTGTCGTACATGTCCGTATAACATGTTACGTGCTCTTTGTATATTCTGTCGTACATGTGCGTATAATCTAACGGGTGCTCTTTGCGTATTCTATCGTACATATCCGTATAACCTATCAGATGCTCTTTGTATATTCTGTCGTACATGTGCGTATAACCTATCAGGTGTTTTTTGCGTATTTTGTCGTGTATGTCCGCATAACCTATCAGGTGCTCTTTGCGTATTCTGGCGTGCATGTCCGTATAACCTAACAGGTGCTCTTTGTGTATGCTGTCGTACATATCCGTATAATATATAAGGTGCTCGTTGTCTATCTCCTTGTCTTCATAACCTAGCAAGTGCTTATTGTATGTCCTGTCGTAAATACCCGTATAAGCTAGGTATGCTTAGTACTCTGTCGTACATATCCGTATGACGTTGCAGGTGCTACTAAGGTACACAGCCGTATAATTCAGCAAATGCCCTTAGGTGCTCCTCGCACGCCTGACGTGCATGTTCGTATAATTTATCAGGTGCTCCTCGTACGTATGTCGTACATGTGCCTATAACTTTGCAGGTATCCCTCATACACCTGTCGTACGTCCGTATAATAGAGCAGGTGCCCCTCACACCAGCCGTACATGTTCGTATAATCAAGCAGGTACCCTTAGGTGCCTGTCCTACAGGTCAGAATAATTCAGCATGCACCACTCCTAAGCCTGTTTTACATATCAATATAAACCAGCAGGTGCCCCTCATACACCAGTAGTACACGCTAGTGTTTAATGGTCTCCAACAGTTTACCTAGTTCGATTCTGACAGGTTTGTAATTGTCAAAACATTATCGACGTGGATGTATTTTAATCAATGTTTTACTTAGGTTCTACTTTATAACCGATATCATTTAAACATGGCTTTTATTATGATTGATTTTCCTATACATCCGTCTGCAAACTACGTAAGATATACCCAATCATTATCTGATAGTGTAAATAGGACGGGAGCCTCAATAATGAATGAAATGTTTTCTATCAATTGTTAGGAAGATACATCTTGCATTAGTTTAGCTTTATATATAGCATATTAATCGAAAAGAAACCTTTTAGAGTGCAGACGATACATCAAGAACCGCTAAGTAGGGCATTCTGACGTCCTTGACATTTGACCTTCAGAATTGACTTTACTAAGGAAAACATGCAGATAAAGTCTTGAGCCAATTTGATTGGGCTAAATGTCAAATCCCTGTAAACTGTCACAAAATAGCAAGTTTTCTTTTCAATTATCTGGCGATGAAAATGTCACGAGACTAATTTCTAACCATGTCGCCAATATCGATCGTTCATCCGGAAATAAGACTACTAATATGTAGTTCTCTATAGAACGTAATACTTCAGGTTTGGTTTTCTTAATGATTAATTATTCTGTTGCACTAGTATTTGGCAAAATGTACGAAATGTTTTAAACGGTGTTTGTTCTTGTCACCAATAGTGTCCTTGACAACTGACCTTCAGCAATGACCTTACTAAGGCTGTTTCTTTAAACTGTATGCAGATACAATCTACAGCAATAGCAAATTTTGAGAGAACAAAGAGCTCTTCACATAGCGCTTTTCAGTCAAGGTTTTAAGTATTATTATTATTATTTTTTTTTTTGTAAATCTGATCTCTTTCTCCGAATATCTTAGCGTCACCATTGTCTGAATGCAAAGACTAAACGTCCGGTCAAGAGTGTAATCTTCATCTCGTTATTAGGATCCCAGACATGTTCTCCATATGAGGGGATATTTCAATCATTTAATGTTACATGTAACACGCATTTTGATTGGTTTAAAAATTTGTGGTAAATATCTCATCCACGAAATCTTTTCTCTGACGACGTAATTTCCCGCGTTTTCTTAAATGTGACGTCAATATTCACACCACGGGAAAAATTTACAGATGTTGAGAGATAGTGCATACATAACGTACCAATTTCTGAGATTATAAAAACATGTTTGAAAGGAATTAAATGATAAGGAATGAATTTAATATTTTTTTTTCGTTGGATGGAGGTACACCAAGAAAAAAAAAAAAAGAACGGAAAACTTATGCATCATGCGCAGTTTTCCGTCCGGTTTTTCTTGGTATACGCCATCCAACTAAAAAAAAAAAATAGATTCATTCCTTAAAGAATCATAATTTTCTTCTAGCTGGGATACTACACAACGGGACAAAATCCAAACAATGTATAGGCAGATCCGACTACGCGAACACTCCCTTAAAATTATGTATTTAGTCTATCCTCTTGAGTTGAACTTTCTTGATATAAAACTGGATTTTTTTTGCCTTTAATTTCTATCAATACAACTTATAATTTGTAGTGAATTGAATCCACTTAGAGAAATTGGAATACGATTGATTTGTTCTTATGTATTTTAAATTTATGACAAGAGTTATTTGCAAGGATAATTTTATAAATGGCAGACGACACTGACGTCATTCGGTTTGAAAATTATCGGATACATAAATCAATAGTTTAGAATATGCCTAAGAATCCAGATTTGATTTTAGCTGGGTAGTGTTACCGGTTTTAATGGAATGTTATATTAAAGTAGTCAGTTACTAACACATTAAACTTTGAAAACGTCAGTGTGTTTTCATTAATATACCCTAGAAACGTATATGGGTATACGTGCACTACATAAATTTGACACCTCCTACATTGGTATACATCTAGGTTACTGCGCTTGTCATCGGGAAAGGGGGGGGGGGCATGGGGGCTTATTCATGGATATCGCATACTAGTTTTTGTTTCTAGAGACCGTTTTACTAAGAACACATCGTAAATATTGGACGAGATATTAAATGTAGATATTGGCATAAATGACTTAGTCATGGCAGGAGGTTTTGCTAGTTTTTCGATTAAACAGCATCTATATACGAATATTCAAGTATAACTTTCATTAATTCAGGTGTCAAAATTTTATGATTCTGAAAACCAGAAGTCTCTGTCGAGACTGGAGCTCTACTGTTATCCTCTACTCAAACAACAATTTACCTTCAGAGAAGAAGGGGTAAAAATATATTTGGACCACACATGTATGTTTTGTATTGCACATGCACAACTAGACCACCTACCAAACATGATGAGATCATAATTAAGTCTCACAGACATATACAATAGGAGAAGAAGTGGGAACAAGATTTTGGGACCACGCCCCTTTGTGGGGCCCCAGGGGGTCCAAACTGGTCCAAAATTGCACATGCACAATTACACCACCTATCCAACAAAAGGAGACCATAATTAGGTCTCTAGGCTATATACTTTCAAACAAAAAGAGGGAACAAGATATTTGGGACCACACCCCTTTGTGGGACCCAAGGGGGTCCGGACTGGACCAAACTTATACATGCACAACTACATCACATATCAATCATGATGAGACTATAATTAGGTCTCTGGGACATATACCTTCAGAAAAGAAGAGGGAACAAGATTTTGGGACCACGCCCCTGTGGGGCCCAAGGAGGTCCAAACTGGTCCAAAATTGCACATGCACAACTACACCACCTATCCAACAAAATGAGACCATAATTAGGTCTCTAGGATATATACCTTCAGAGAAAAAGAGGGAACAAGATTTTGGGACCACACCCGTTTGTGGGACCCCAGGGGGTCCAGACTGGACCAAAATTATACATGCACAACTAGATCACATACCAAACATGATTAGACTACAATTAGGTCTCTGGGACATATATCTTAAGAAAAGAAGAGGGAACAAGATTTTGGGACCACGCCCCTTTGTGGGGTCCCAGGGGGTCTGGACCAGACCAAAATTGCACATGCACAACTACACCACCTATCCAACAAAATGAGACCATAATTAGGTCTCTAGGATATATACCTTAAGAGAAAATGAGGGAACAAGATTTTGGGACCACGCCCCTTTTTGGGACCCCAGGGGGTCCGGACCAGACCAAAATTATACATGCACAACTACATCACATACCAAACTTGATGAGACCATAATTAGGTCTCTGGGACATATACCTTCAGAAAAGAAGAGGGAACAATATTTTGTGACCACGCCCCTTTGTGGGGTCCCAGGGGGTCCGGACTAGACCAAAATTGCACATGCACAACTAGACCACCTATCCAACAAAATGAGACCATAATTAGGTCTCTGGGACATATACCTTAAGGATAGAAGAGGGAACAAGAATTTGGGACCACGCCCTTTTGTGGGACCCCAAGGGGGGGGGGCGGACCAGGCCAAAATAATAAATGCACAACTAGATCACATATCAAACATGATGAGACCATAATTAGGTCTCTGGGACATATACCTTAAGAATAGAAGAGGGAACAAGATTTTGGGACCACGCCCCTTTCTGGGAGCCCAAGGGGACCGGACCGTACCAAATTGCACATGCACAACTAGACCACCTATATAACAAAATGAGACCATAATTAGGTCTCTATGATATATACCTTCAGAAATGAAAAGGGAACAAGATTTTGGGACCACGCCCCTTTTGTAGGGGCCCCAGGGGGTCCGGACCGGACCAAAATTGCACATGCACAACTAGACCAGCTACAAAACATGATGAGACCATAAGACCATGGGATATATACAATCAGAGAAGAAGAGGGAACAAGATTTTGGGACCACGCCCTTTTGTGGGCCCCCAAGGGGTCGGAACTGGACCAAAATTGCACATGCACAACTAGACCACCTACCCAACAAGAAGAACCCATAATAAGGTCTCTGGGGTATATACCTTCAGAGGAGAAGAGGGAACAAAAAATTGTTTACGGACGGACGTCCGGACGGCCGGACAACGGACGAAGGACCATCGCATGAGCTCGACTGGTCGAGACCAGTAGAGCTAACAAAACGAGCATCTGTTCCTCATCAATGTTCTTATCTTTTACTATTAGTAAGAAGTCGTACAGATCGGGGGCCTTAGCTCGCTTTAAGACGACCAGAGCACGGTTGACTCATCTTAATGCCACTTGATGTATTTGATAATTATATTAATTCCATAATAAAATTCGTGTTTATATTTTTAAAATCTCTATACTTAAGTAGTCTGTTGGTCCTTCTTCTCTATATGGAAAACCATTTATACATCTTTAAATGTGTGCTGAGTTGGAAAGTGGGCTCGAAAACCGGTTAACCACACCCATCGAGTGACAATTGTCATTTAAACTGACTGCCTACTTACTTATTTTTGCATTTTACCACGTTATCATCAATTTCAACACTGCTTATACCACATTCTGACATGTCGTCATCTGTCCACACAGTACGTGTCAAAGTAACAAGTCATAAATTTTAATATCAACGGAAAAGCCTCATCAAAACGAAAACCATGAAAAATGAAAGCTATACATAATATGAGTCATACGTTAGGACTATTTCTCTAAATGTAAGTGAACGTAAATGGAACGTCAAGGTAATGAGGTCATAAATTATAATAATGAAAGGACTTGAAAGTCCTCAAGGTCGGAATTGCATGGTCCAGTACATCAAAGGTAATAAAGTCGTGATCCACCAAGAGATCACACACCAAGCGTGTAATGTTTAGGATCAGTATTGACAAAAACACGGTCTGCGCACAGGTGCTCGTTTTCATATAAACAACGGCTCCGCCCTGTACCCCCCTGTACGTCTCCGTCTCGTTCTACATAGTTATCTCATTCTCTCTTATCACTTTTGATCTTGACAGTAGTGTGAAATTAGCAATCTGGACAGTCTCCCGCTGTACATGTACATTTGGGGAAAACCACGTCTACACATGTAGATCTATAAATAACTGGCTATTTTAGTAGCATTACACATCAACAACTACCAAGACGTTTGTTTATCGTTGTGACGAGAAGATTGTAGAGTACTTTGAATTCCACTGCTATAAAAAGAAGCGATATTCTCAAGTTTTATTAATTATAATACAACGGATACTAGTACGGACTAGTAGTGTACTTCTTAAATTACGGCACAGCTACACAATAATGTCAATCGTACTTTTTCGGGACTTTCCGTCGAGTATTCGGAAAGACTGCATGTCCTCCAGCGCATCAATATAACTCGTCTAAATCGATGGAATAACGGCACATCTATTTTCTCATCTGATCAAACTTATCTTATATTGACTCGTACAATATGAATTATAAGTACTATAAGTAAATTTAATCACGCTTTTTCTAAATATCGACGCACTATTTATACACGAGGAGGTATTTTCTGCGTTCCACGCGTTCACGACAGCATATTGTAAGCACTAGGGTCTGGAATTGCTATGCAATTCCGACCAAAAATTGAACTGATTGATTGAATATTGTTTTACGTCACTCCACGATTATTTCACGTATATGGTGACGACATCTGCCTGATGCATTGCATAGAAATTTAGACCTTTGCAACGGACCCACCCGAAGCAAAGAGGGATCTTTTACATGCCATGCTTGCTGCAACACAGAACCCCGGTTTTTACTGTTTCATCCGAAAGACAGAACACCGGTGCGCCCAGGGCGGGAGTCGAACCCGTGACCTCTCGGTCACGAGCCGAGCACCTTATTCACTAATCCACCCCGGCTTAATAAGAATTGAAAGGTATTGAAAGGTTTTGCTACAAGGAACACACAATATATGTAAAGTATCGAAGTCTTAACTCCTATGGTTAAATAATGTTTCTTTTCTCAAATGTAAGCGGAACTTTTGGTAAAGTTACAGCAAAGAATTTACCTTTTGAAATTCATGTCAAATGTGAAGGTCAGGGTCGCGATATAATAAATTAAGGTAACAATGGATAGGTCTCATCACAAGGAACAGGTATGTTGAATATCCTTTGGTTAACAAGATCAATGCTTAGCATGACATAATACGCCCGTCGCTTAGCTTAAAGGGGATCAATTTGAATGAATGGCCAAGTTTCAATCCAATACCTTGAAACACTGCATAAAGATATCCGGAAAACTGTAAAATTCTTGATATATTTCCAAGTTCAAGGGGCATAACTCTGGCAAATCCAAAGCAATCTTACCCAAATGCGATTTGGTACCGACCCTTATTGATATAAAGTTATATACCAAGTTTTAATCCAATACTTTTAAAGACTGCAGAAAAATGCCCGAAAACTGTAAAATCCTCGATAATTTCTAAGTTCAAGGCCGTAACTCTGGCAAAACCAAAGCAATCATACCCAATGCGAACTGGTACTGACCCTCGTTGATATTAAGTTATATGCCAAGTTTCAATCCATTACCTTGAAAGACTGCAGAAAAAAGTCCGGGATACATGACCTCGGATGGATGGATGGATGCACGGACAGAAAGACGGACGAACAACGCCATAACATAATACGTCCCGTTTTACGTCGGACGTATAAAAAGTGAAGACCAATGCTGAAATGTAATTAATGCAGCTCAACTGCAAGTAAAATTTGATGGTCAGGGTCACAAGGTCATAAATCATGGCACCAATAGAAAGATCTTATCACTATGAAAACACATGCAAAATATGAAAGCCCCAGTTCCCATAGTTGAAAAGTTATTGCTAAGGATTAAATGTAGGTGAGTAGGTAAACATGAAGTTTAAATTTATGTTCATTGTTATATTCATTGTTAGGGTTGTCAACAGAAAAATAAATGGACAGACAGAGCTAAACAAACAAACGGACAGACAGTCTGAGCAAAACGATATGGCCCTGGTCGATTTAAAAAAGACTGCACAGAATAGATTCAATCCCCAAGATTCAAATAGTCTTGCTATTCATAATCAGTTATGACTCCATTAAAAAGTTTGCTCGATAGATAAAAAGTAAAACGAAAGAATAATCTGCAAGTCTTAACGAAAGCGGTTATCATTCCCATACATTATGAAATTCCAGGGCCAGACAAAGTTTCCCGACCGTAAACATGTTTCATTCCACTGCTTTTATAAACACTAGAGCCTTGATACCTACGTGCATATGGTACAGATCAATGCACGATAACAAGCGTCGTATAAGACCAAAAGGGGGCTTTAAAATGTCGTTCAAATACTCATTCTCAACTAACTGGGAGATTACCACAGACCTTACTATTTATAAGAATTATTTTGAAAATAGCAATAGGCACTCTGGTCATTATCGTACAGGTGACAATGGCTATTTTCGGTTGGAAACAGCGGCAGTAGCTCAAACGATACGCGCTGGGCATTCATGAAGACCTCGGAAACACAGACGAGATCAGGAGCCCATAGAGTTATCTTCTCCTGTCGATTGGCCATTTCTGCCAAAGCAGGCGGTAGAAATTATCTTGGCACGCACGAAAAGCATGTAGGCTACCACTGTGTACAAGACCCTCCTACCTACTACATGTAGGAGCTTGGCTTGTGACTAAGCAACTTCAATCGTAGTCTTGATCATTATAACGTTTGTGTATAAAGCAACCGCAAACTTTCGTTGAACAGAACAAAAATGAAGAAGATCGATCTTCAAAAAAAGGCGGTAAGGACTAAACATCGAAAAAGAGAAATTCTGCAAAATCGGATTGGCATAAGGGAAATCAAAAGAAGTCAAAGTACCGACGAAAACAGGAAAGCTTACATCCCTGTTATCATCATTCTACAAACAAACATGTACAAATTCAAAAGAGACAAGTTCTGGTTCTTGATGTGCCGTGTAAATGTTTCGCTGACATTTCGCCTACCGATCAAAATTCAAATCTTTCAGTACCCATCCAACAGAACTATTAAAAATCGTATACCATAATTACTGTCTATAACACGTACGGTTTGACATTTCTATCTGTGAAATAGTACTGCGAGATGCCTTTTTGCGGTTTTCAAATCTGGATCTTCGTGCCAAAAAGAGAATTTTCCTCACGAAAAGCATTAAAACCACAGTCTACATTATCTTATCTACACGGAGGCCAGAGAAACCATTCAACCACATCACAGCATCTATTCATCAGAGAGACTTCAACCACGAAGCCTTAAGCGATTTCATTCAAGAATCTGTTCACAAAGAAAGCGATTCTGTTCAAGAATTTGTTGATACAGAGAGCGACTCCATTCAACTCTCCCTTCATATCCATCAGTAGTTGGAGTTTTTTGTGTGCAATTACATAAGACGAAATCAAGCTCCCTGTTAATTGTACGTAGGTTCTACCGATGTTCACGTTTTGATTGAGTATTTCCGACCTTCGTGGCTGCAGCACAAAGAAATGTGGTTAAAACACCATTTAAATGTGATGCTTCCAGCATCATTTGAAAATTCTACAGAGAAAGTAATTAATAGGCTTTGATGACTATAAATCCTTTAAACTTTTTTTTTCCCGAGGCATAATGTACAATATTGAGTTCCTTTTTGTATCGCGCTATCTTACACTTGTATCAATGAACCCCACGGCTCAGTGAAAAAAAAACACTGATTAAATATTTATAAATAATTAATAGCTTTTGTGTATATCCAAAGGACATGAAACTCTTGAGCGTCATCTAATAAGGTCGACAGCTTTTATCCTATAGTAAACTCTCTCCATAAAGAAATTTGATTCATTAAGGTTTTATATGTTTGTAGGACCTCGCTCACACACACACACACACACACACGATTAACACGAGTTGATTTCTATACTCCCGATTGTCAGATTAACACGAGTTGTTTTCTATACTCCCGATTGTCAGATTAACACGAGTTGATTTCTATACTCCCGATTGTCAGATCACACGAGTTGTTTTCTATACTCCCGATTGTCAGATTAACACGAGTTATTTTCTATACATCTGACTGTCAGATTAACACGAGTTGTTTTTTATATACCCGACTGTCAGATTAACACGAGTTGTTTTCTATATACCCGATTGTCAGATCACACGATTTGTTTTCTATACACCCGATTGTCAGATTAACACGAGTTGTTTTCTATATACCCAACTGTCAGATTAACACGAGTTGTTTTCTATATACCCGATTGTCAGATTAACACGAGTTGTTTTCCATATACCCGATTGTCAGATTCACACGAGCTTCCATCTATATTACTAAACTGTCATATTTCTATTTACTTGATTGTCAGTTTCAAATTAGCAGTTTTCTATATAACCAGATAGTCAGTTTCACATCAGCTGTTTTCTATATAACCAGATAGTCAGTATCACATCAGCTGTTTTCTATTTACTTGATAGTCAGTTTCACATCAGCTGTTTCTATGTTCATGACTGTGTTATCCAAGTATATACATAGTACATGTTCAACTTGCACGAGTCCCTCTATTATTATCACTTTATATTTTTGTTTGATTTTATTCCGTAGAAAAGTATCACTAGAGAGCACGAGTAATGATTCCTCTTACACAGAAAACACAAAATCAATCCTCCATATTTAACACTGGAAAATTTGAAATAATATAGAGGGACATGAGTCTATGTACATGTATATAAACTCGAATCGGGTTGGATTCTCCGGGGCGGAGTGGGATAAAGTGCCGGGCTCAATATATCACAGCTGACATTATGTCACTGTGGAACTCCCAACAACATTCCGCAGTGGACATTATGTCACTGTGGAACTTCCAACAACATCACGGCGGACATTACGTCACCGTGGAACTCAAAACAACATTCCGCGGTAGACATTATGGCACTGTGGAACTTCCAACAACATTCCGCGGTGGACATTACGTCACCGTGGATCTCCCAACAACATTCCGCGGTGGACATTATGTCACTGTGGAACGTCCAACAACATTCCGCGGTGGACATTACGTCACCGTGGAACTCCCAACAACATTCCGCGGTAGACATTATGTCACTTTGGAACTCCCAACAACATTCCGCGGTGGACATTACGTCACTGTGGAACTTCGAACAACATCACGGCGGACATTACGTCACCGTGGAACTCCCAACAACATTCCGCGGTAGACATTATGTCATTGTGGAATGCCTAACAACATTCCACGGCGAACATTATGTAACTGTGGAATGCCTAACAACGTTCCACGGCGGATATTATGTCACTGTGGAACTCCAAACAACATTCCGCGGTGGATATTATGTCACTGTGGAATGCCTAACAACATTCCACGGTGGACATTACGTCACTGCGGAACAGTACACAACAGCATGTAGGTACCACTATGCACATTTATGGACCACTAGAAAAGGGAGATCAAATCGGGAAAATCTATAAATATACAGATAAGCATGTCGTTGTCATGGACCTCTCGTACTAATGATCCTGATCTTATTGTATAAGATATAGATTGCACACTGTTATGTCAATACACATCTATGCGTATATTCAATGCAGCGTTTCACTTTGTTAACTATTCTATGATAGGAAATAATCCTCATTAATGAAAACCTGACGATACACCTGGTTATCTTATAATACAAACTCGGCCGTCTGCAGAAATCACACAGGAAACATTCTAAAAGTTTCCCCTTGTGTAACAAAAAATTCGATTCAACCTTTTTGACGCAGTTTTCATTGCGTATTGTATGGGCAACTAAAAGCGTTTCAAATATGAGCATTAAAGCAAACTCATTACGAAATGAAAATGTAAGTTGGGTTTATGTCAATACGGAAGCTGCTGACATTGTCCTCTAAAGTTTAGAATCAGAAAAAAGAAGCATGTGGATGTAAACATCGATATTTTCTTTGTTTCTAGACTATTATGTACGGAAATAGGGGATTATGGATACTTAAATGATCAATAAACGATAGGCTACTCAGTCCATGTTTCTAGCCGCGCAGACGTCAGTCCGCATTTCCAGCTTTTCAGTCCGTGTTTCTAGCCGTGCGGACGTCAGTCCGGATTTCATTTCTAGCTAATCAGTCTGTATTTTCTAGTCTTGCAGACATCAGTCCGTTTTTTAACTAGTCAGTCAGAGATTCCAGCTTTGCAAAATTCTGTCCGTGTTTACGGCCTTGTAAATGTCAGTTCGTGTTTTAGTCTTGTAGACGTCAGTTCATGTTTCTGCCTTGCAAACGTCAGTCCGTGTTTCTAGTCTTGTAGACTCAAACTGTGTTTCTAGTTTTGCAGAAGTCAGTTCGTGTTTTAGTCTTGTAAAAGTCAGTCCGTGTTTCTAGCCTTGCAGTCCATATTGCCAGCTAATCAGTCCTGTGTTTCTAGTCTTGTAGACGTCAGTCCCTGTTTCCAATCTTGCAGACGTCTGTCCGTGTTTCTAGTTTTGAAGACATCAGTACGTGTTTCTAGTTCTGCAGAAGTCTGTTCGTCTTTTAGTCTTGTAAACGTCAGTACGTGTTTCTGGCTTTGTAGAAGTCAGTCCGTGTTTCTAGTCATGTAGACGTCAGTGTGTGTTTCTAGTTTTGCAGAGGTCAGTTCGTGTTTTAGTCTTGTAAACGTCAGTACTTGTTTCTAGCCGTGCAGTCCATACTGCTAGCTAATCAGTCCCGTGTTTCTAGTCTTGTAAAAGTCAGTCCGTATTTCTAGCCTTGCAGTCCATATTGCTAGCTAATCAGTCCCGTGCTTCTGGTCTTGTAGATGTCAGTCCGTGTTTCCAACCTTGCAGACGTCAGTCCGTGTTTCTAGTCTTGAAGACGTCAGTACGTGTTTCTAGCTCTGCAGAAGTCAGTTCGTGTTTTAAGTCTTGTAAACGCCAGTCCGTGTTTCTAGCTTGATGGAAGTCAGTCCGTGCTTTTAGTCTTGTGGACGTCAGTCCGTTTTCTAGCCTTGCAGACGTCAGTCCGAGTTGCTAGTCTTGTAGACGTCAGTCCGTGTTTCTAGTCTTATAGACGTTAGTCCGTGTTTCTAATCTTGCAGACGTCAGTCCGTGTTTTTCAGCTTTGCAGACGTCAGAATCTTTGATTTCGGAGGCATAAAAAGTAAATGTTTTTATGTTCTGACAAAATGTCTAATAACTGCTTTGAGGGAATACTGCACCGAACCTTGTAAAGGTAATTACTCTTTGATACTGTGTATTCAAAATAAATTGCAAAACTTATATTATGTAAGAGACAATGCTATCTGAGCTTTAGGCCATTTGTATTCAGATTATGCTTTCCAACGTCATTAATTCACGGAAAGGCTTAATATCTCAATACGTACATGGCTTTAGTTGACGACTTCTCTTTCTTATTCCATTTAGGAAAATCAATTGAATTATGTTATAAGAGATTTACTACATGTTGTAGAATTTTAGTCCATAATTGACACTGAGTCAACCGGACTAGGAAACATTCAAAGAATTAATTATCTGATGTCAACTTTACAATGGTAATGAAATTGAAAGGGATAAGAAAAATCTGCTTTGCCAATGAGAGCTGGGATTGTGTTATTCATGCAGTCAATACATTGATGGTGTCAAGGTCCAGCCAATCAAAGAATACTCGTGTCGAATATCTGAAGCCTGTCTCTGAACGTTCAAATGCTACAGCTAATATTAAAGTTTTTGAAACACACATTAAAGGTGAAGTTTAATGTGTAAGACAAAATTATGGAATCAATGCGAGTTGTCGCAAAATAATAAACGCATAGCCATCCACAAGCTATGTCCAACCCGAAAATTTTTAATACAAATAAGCGGACAAAATCTACTTGCCCCACAATCTCTTGATACCGAGGGCATAAAGAGATAAAGGAAACATAATACAAATGGCAATAAACCGAGCTTGGTTCTCATGCGTCGTAACCTAGTGACCTGGCAAGGGATGGGTCTGAATGCGTCGTAGACTTGGTGATCTGGTATGATGAGACTGAATCACCTGCGTCGTAGACTTGGTGACCTGACAAGGGATGGGACCTGGATCACAGTGTCGTAGACTTGGTGTCCTGACACGGGATGGGACCTGGATCACAGTGTCGTAGACTTGGTGACCTGACAAGGGATGTGACCTGAATCACTTGCATCGTAGACTTGGTGACCTGACAAGGGATGGGACCTGAATCACTTGCGTCGTAGACTTGGTGACCTGACAAGGGATGGGACCTGAATCACTTGCGTCGTAGACTTGGTGACCTGACAAGGGATGGGACCTGGATCACAGTGTCGTAGACTTGGTGACCTGACAAGGGATGGGACCTGAATCACTTGCGTCGTAGACTTGGTGACCTGACAAGGGATGGGACCTGAATCACTTGCGTCGTAGACTTGGTGACCTGACAAGGGATGGGACCTGGATCACTTGCGTCGTAGACTTGGTGACCTGACAAGGGATGGGACCTGGATCACAGTGTCGTAGACTTGGTGACCTGACAAGGGATGGGACCTGGATCACAGTGTCGTAGACTTGGTGACCTGACAAGGGATGGAACCTGGATCACTTGCGTCGTAGACAAGGGATGGGACCTGGATCACAGTGTCGTAGACTTGGTGACCTGACAAGGAATGGGACCTGGATCACAGCGTCGTAGACTTGGTGTCCTGACACGGGATGGGACCTGAATCACAGTGTCTTAGACTTGGTGACCTGACAAGGGATGGGATCTGGATCACAGTGTCGTAGACTTGGTGACCTGACAAGGGATTGGACCTGAATCACAGTGTCGTAGACTTGGTGACCTGACAAGGGATTGGACCTGAATCACAGTGTCATAGACTTGGTGACCTGACAAGGGATGGGACCTGGATCACAGTGTCATAGACTTGGTGACCTGACAAGGGATGGAACTGAATAACCTGCATCGTAGACTTGGTGACCTGACAAGGGATGGGACCTGAATCACCTGACAGTAACTTGACAAAATACAGAAAGTAATCACCTGCGTTGAAAACCTTATGACTGACAAGGGATGGATTTTAGCTACTTAATCACCTGCAATGGAGTGATGTTAATCACCTACGTCGCAATCTAGTAACTCGACAAGGAACGGAACCCAATCATCCGCATCGTTACCAGGTGACCGGTCAAGGATTAGGACTTAATCACCTGCGTCATCGCCCAATAACGAGACATGGGATGGACTCTGATCACCTATGTCGTCGCCCAATGACGAGACATGGGATGGACTCTGATCACCTATGTCGTCGCCCAATGACGAGACACGGGATGGACTCTGATCACCTATGTCGAAATCTAGCGTCCCGACAAGGGACGTGACTTAATCATCTTGTGTCGTAATCTAAAGACCTAACAATCATCTACGTT
Source organism: Pteria penguin (assembly GCA_035048485.1). Classification (NCBI taxonomy): domain Eukaryota; kingdom Metazoa; phylum Mollusca; class Bivalvia; order Pterioida; family Pteriidae; genus Pteria; species Pteria penguin. The sequence goes on along the minus strand of CM068588.1, from coordinate 1,339,860 downwards.
GAAATCTAGTGATCCTACAAAGGACGGAACCTAATCACCTACGTCGATTCCCAGAAACCGGATAAGGGACTGAACCTTATATTATCTCCTGAATCGAAATCTAGTGGCCTGACCAGGGACGGGACCTTATCACCTTCGTCGAAATCTAGTGACCCGAACCTGGACGGGACCTGACTACCTTCGACAAAATCTAGTGACCCGACCAGGGACGGGACCTAAATATCTAAGCCGTTATCCAGCGGACGGACGTGTGATTACCTCCGCTTCTTTGGTGAAAAACATATCAATATTTAGAAAAGCAATGTTATATTATTTGTTTTAGATAAGTGCGGTTGGATCCCGTCTGATCCCTTTTGTTGAAAACTTTGCACTATTATCGAAGAATGAGTTAGTAAACAGTCTCAAGAAGTTATATTTTCAGAGCAAATTCGGGCACGGCCTTTTTGATATTCCGTTCTGGGTGAAGCACTATGAATGTCCCCCACACAGATTCTCGTTCATTTAACACATATATTAAGCCGTAAATCACGATTAAATCTCTTTGTTGATAAACTAAATACTTGTTTTAAACTTCTAGCCTATTACGCCGTTAAGTACTTTTCTATAGTATACATTGTAAAAATATGAAATGCGAATCTCGAAATGTCTCAGGTGGTAGGTACACGTTACGAGGAAAAGGTTCTGCAGAGAAACTTGTTCCACATCCACAGCACGCTCGGAATACGGGTACATCCTGCGCACATTCCATTTAAGACAAAAACGAAAAAAGAAGCTTAAAAAGACAAAGATGAACTACCCTTACTTACATTTATCCTATCTTTCTATAATAGGATATGCTCCTGTAACCTGACATAGGGTATATCTCTGTAAATATGTAAAGTAATTTAAGTACATGTCATCGCACAAAAAGTGCATGAAGCACGTGGCCAAGCTTGCGTCCCGAGCCGATGGGTGGAAGAGCAGGGGCTCAGGGGCGGTACTGTGATTTTTCAAAACATGTTGTTTCTGGTCAGGAATGCTTTACTCCCTGAAAAACAACCTTAGTATGGTTCGCTGTTCCAACGAGGGGATCCGTTTTATTGGTAACAAGGGGATTTAATTTAAATGTGCTCTGTCACGAGAAAGCAAGGTTCAGTTTTACACGATCCATGAAAAGGAACCGGTTTTTAAATTACAAGAGAGACTTTCAACTACGACGACTACCAAGGACACGAGCATACGGGATCCAAAACCCATTCTCACCAAATATTGCCAAGTTCAAATACTGAAGTTTGTTATTTATTTAAAAGTTATACGAAAAGGAAAAAAAAAGAGAAAAGAAAAACAGAAAGTTTAAATCCTTTTTGTGGACTTCTGAACATCTTCCGAATACTATGATATCCGCTTTATACCCAACAATTACAGCAATATACTTACTGTATCAAGGCCATTACAAAATAAGAATGATTCGACTTGCCAGCACTTCAAGACATTACTCAGTTCAATTGTAATATTATAACAAAAGAAATCATTTTAAAGTATGCAAACTGGCACTAGTATAGGGGCCAAATCCTGAGCCGGGTTTAGAGACTTAATTAGGTACACTGTTTATATCTACCAGGGGACACGCAAAATAATACAATCTCTGGATTTGCCGTATAAAGAGAGTGCTGACACTAGCCAGGGGAGAAATAATGCCATTTAAAGAAAATTAAAGTTGTCATAATGTATAATATAAAGTGTGAAGTTAATTTAAAAGGGATAGAACGCCCTGTTTTCAATGGTTTCGAATGAAAATAACATAATCATTTAAAGAGTTATGAAATGAATACATCTATTCTCCTTTAAATTCCCAACTGTGACAGCGTATAGAAAATAATCAAATACGTACAACGTTTTAAATGGAGTGTATGAAGGGCGTTCCCGTATTGCTATTAAAACTGCCATAGTAAGTTCATTTCAATAGAGTAGAGTATCACCTGTACTAACAGACACCTTTCTATAACGGACACATTTCCTCAGTACCTTTACTGTCCGTTAAACACAGGTTTTCCTGTAAAATGTTGTGATACAGGAAAACCTCTATATAACAGACACATTTCCTCAGTACCTTTACTGTCCGTTAATCACAGGTTTTCCTGTAATATGCTGTGATACAGGAAAACCTCCCTATAACGGTCACATTTCATCAGTACCTTCACTGTCCGTTAAACACAGGTTTTCCTGTAATATGTTGTGATACAGGAAAACCTCTCTATAACAGATACATTTCCTCAGTACCTTTACTGTCCGTTAAACACAGGTTTTCCTGTAATCTGTTGTGATACAGGAAAACCTCTATATAATGGACACATTTCCTTAGTACCTTTACTGTCCGTTAAACACAGGTTTTTCTGTAATATGATGTGATACAGGAAAACCTCTCTATAACAGACACATTTCCTCAGTACCTTTACTGTCTGTTAAACACAGGTTTTCCTGTAATCTGTTGTGATACAGGAAAACCTCTATATAACAGACACATTTCCTTAGTACCTTTACTGTCCGTTAAACACAGGTTTTCCTGTAATATGTGGTGGTACCATGTCACCAGTGTCTCGGGAACTGGGGACCAAAAAGTCCAGAAAACGCGGACCAATGTCTGGGTCACTGGAATTTGGGACCTGTATCATGGTTCAAAGTACAATCGTCATGTATCAATGTAAAACGACCGCCTTATCACTTCCCTCTTCTTTAATTCTATCACGGTAGAGTAACATCCCCCCCCCTCCCAATCGTCACCGAGATCGGGCACTGTGATGAACAATTATGACTCTGTACTGGTGATTAGGAAATTGATTCTACCAGGGTAAAATGATCTTCCCCTCTACCCTCTTCTACCCGGGATCGGACACTGTGATAAACAGTCAAGATAAGGACATTATTATATCAGGGTAGAATGACCTTTCCCTCTACCCCTCTCCATCTTCACCGAGATCGGACACTGTGAAGAACAGCCTGGTTTCTATGCGGTGATTAAGACTTTCAATCAGGGTAGAATGACCCTCTCTCTCTCTCCTAACCCTCTTTTCACTGAGATCTGACAATATATGATGCTCTCTCCTCTCCAGTTTTCACCTGAACCAATATATGATTCTACTAGGGCAGAATGTCCCCCACCACTTTCTCCTTCCCCTCTTTTCACCGAGATCGGACACTGTGATAAAATCTTTTAACCAGATCGGACACTGATATGAACAGCTATGTTTCTATGCATTGATTAAGACATTCATTCTACCAGGGTAGGATGACACTATAAGCCTTTTCTTATGCAAGGTAAGTCATTATAAAGATCATTATAAAGGAAGATACAGGATCGATCGCGTGGGATAAATAATTCCACTGAAAAAGCTTCCTCTCCTATTACTGTATCCAATATAAATGCTTACGTTCCATATCGTAGCATGGATTTTGTTCATGCAATACATTAGCGGATCCAGAAAAGAGGAAGTGGTTACAAACTTCCTTCTTGATAAAAAAAGTCTGGAAAATGGTCATTTTTAACTACTTTTGAAGGTGAAAACCCTCTCCCCTCCTTCTGTAAAATTTTACATTCAAACGACAGAATTTAGAATTTTACGACCAAAGAGCAAAGGACAGAAATACCCCTTTAAAAAATTATTGGATCCGCTCCTGTAACAGTACAGATTCAGATTTATAGAGAGTCTGAACAGATAACAAGAGCAAACGATTTCAAGCATCACTACATGTCTCTACCATGTCGTTTACATTTACAAAAGATATACATTTGTATAACATTTATTTTGTCATCTTTTATGGCTTGCACTGACATAAAACCTTGAACAAACATTTATAGGAAACCATAAATTCTGACTTCTGTTGTACCTAGGTCAGAGATAGTAGTTTCATATCAATATCAATGATGTAAGTCTATTCCGAATGGCAAAGATTTTAGGGTTCTAATACAATAGCTTATATTAAATGTATGTGAAGACAAGTGCCGGCTCATCCCCACATTGGTGAGCTAATAACAGGCGACCAAAGATGTATAGGACTTGTCACAAGAACATTTATAATGTGGTAAAATGCCTCTCCCAACACATTTTTTTTCAGAATATCAATACTTCTTAAACTTGTACATGTAATACTACTGTGAAAACATTTCTATCCAGGCCAAGTATCTCTGATAGGAACAGGTTCATGATGTACTGATAATCTGGTTAGAAATACTTTCTTGCAAAGCAAGCTGTTTAAAAAGATACAACTAAGAAGAGTCAATGTTAAACACAAAGAAATATATGTAGTTTGAAGGTCAATACTCAAGGTCACAAGGTCAGTCACATTAGTGTCGACAGACATGATTTTGAAACAAGAGGCCCAAGTGGGCCTATATCCCTCACCTGAGTACCTAGATGATCAGTCATGCAGGAAGGAAGAATACATTTATTTTTGCATTACACAAAAGTTGAAAATATATCAAATTTTATTCAGACCAGAATAAAAAACAACACTTTTTTGGACATCCATTCAGGTTATTTTGATATTAAGCATTTGCTTTGTCTCTGCAAGATGAGATTCCGGGCAACAAGTTAGTCATTTTCTTTAGGTGGGGCCTTTTGTTGACTGATTTCAAGCCTTAGTCATGAACAACAATTGTTTTAAATATTGTCCAGATCCAACTTAAAATGGCCTAATTTCATATGTTGAGTGTTGAGAAACATCTAGAAACTTATTTAGATGTGTAAAGAATGAAAAAAAAATATCCACAGCTGGATTTGAACCACTACTCTCCATATTTTAATTACCAAGTGGTATATGTACCATTGTGAGACCTACTTTTTAGACATGGTGGCATTATCTGTTGACCAATTTGGATGAAATGTACAAAATTGATCGGGGACCTGTAGTACTTCATGTATACCATGCTTCATTAAAATTTTTCATGTGATATAACAGCAGAAGTTAAAAATGTGAAGAATTGTCCCTATACATCCTAATTCGGAAGTCTCAAAAAATTCACAGAAAATCCAAAAATTGAGATATTGACAAAATTCTTTCACAGTAACAATCCTTAGCATAATCATGATCACAATAGTCCGTAAGAAATCATCATTATCAATTAACTAGGAAATATGACACTTTTCTGCATTGAAATCACCAAGTCCAAACAAATGTCGAAAAAAAATTCTACAATTTGATTTTGGAAGGGAACCAAAATGACAATACGTCTTCATTCATCCCTCTTGATCATTTCTATGCATTCTGTTTGTCTCTGTATACAGCCAGTATGAAGAAAAATATTGTCAAAGGAGGGTACTCTTTTGTGACTTACTTTTGACTATGGTGGCGCCACCTGTACAGAAGTTTGGACGAAAACAACAAAATTTGAAGGGGATTTTAAGTGATTTATTTCTACCAAGATTTATTAAAATCCTTTCAACAGTTTTGCAGAAAAAGTTGAAAATGTGAAAAATGGCCAACCCCCCCCCCCCCCTCCCCTTTTTATTGGAAGTCTTAAAAAATTCATAAAAAATCCAATAATTGAGATATTGACAAAATTTTTTCACAACAATATTCCTTACTATAATTTTGATCAAAACAGTCATTAAAAAATCATCAATATCAAACATGACACTTTTCTGCATTGAAATTACTAAGTCCAGTGACATGTCAAACAAGCGTAAATTTCTATTTGACGGATCTTAACCCAAACACAATTTTTAATAACCCATCTTTATAGATTGCTGAAATGCAATTAGTTTCCCCATTTATGCACTGGTTCTGAAAAAGAAGATTGTTGAAGAGGGGTACCGTTTTTGGTACTTTTGGCCCCGCCCTGGATCCACCCCTGAAGGAATCTGGATCCTGAACACAATTTTAGTAGGGGACCTTGAGTACATCATATATACAAAGTTTGATCCAAATCTGCACTGCAGTTCCAGAGAAGAAGTCGAAAATGTGAAAAAGTTAACGACGAACGGACGATGACGGACGGCGCACTATGACTATAGCTCACTTGAGCCTTCGTCTCAGGTGAGCTAAAAAACTGAAGAACTGTAGGGAAAACATCTAGGAAAAAAAACTGACAAAGGAAGGGGGGGGGGGTTAAATTTAAACTTCTGCTGTTTTTTTTTAATTCTTTCACAACATCAACCACATTTTTTAAACAAATTTTCCAATGAAAAAAACTGAAATCAGTCTTAAAATTGAATAAATTGATGTCTGTGTTGAACAAGCAAATCCACTAGAGTCAAATATCAAATATCCATCCTTTGTAGTCCAAAACTTTCTGCCAGTGTTAAAAGTTTCCGGTAGAATGGTTCTGGTTTTCTTTTTGATAAGTTTCTGGTTTACCAAAATGTATGTGAGCATTTCATTATAGCTCCTATTACTTTATTACATTCAATCTATGATTTTCTTATAAATATTTTAACTTTCTGAGATCTAAAGGGTTTTTATATTTTGATAAGAAATACACTATTTAACATGATTCACATAAATACAAAAAGTCCCAAAAGTCCATTTCTACAATTATTATAACAAGAAACCTTTAAAAAATAATCGATGCTATGTCACTCTGGCACAACAATGTACAGGGGTGGACATTCATGGAGCCACACCCACCATGTTAGATAAGGTACTAGAGACAAGTAGACATCTCCTGTATGGTTAGCCACATCCACCATGTTAGATAAGGCACTAGAGACAAGTAGACATCTCCTGTATGGTTAGCCACACCCACCATGTTAGTTAAGGTACTAGAGACAAGTAGACATCTCCTGTATGGTTAGCCACACCCACCATGTTAGATAAGGTACTAGAGACAAGTAGACATCTCCTGTATGGTTAGCCACATCCATCATGTTAGATAAGGTACTAGAGATAAGTAGACATCTCCTGTATGGTTAGCCACACCCACCATGTTAGATAAGGTACAAGACAAGTAGACATCTCCTGTATGGTTAGCCACACCCACCATGTTAGATATGGTACTAGACAAGGAGACATCTCATGTATGGCTAGCCACATCCACCATGTTAGATAAGGCACTAGAGACAAGTAGACATCTCCTGTATGGTAAGCCACATCCAGCATGTTAGATAAGGCACTAGAGACAAGTAGACATCTCCTGTATGGTAAGCCACATCCAGCATGTTAGATAAGGTACTAGAGACAAGTAGACATCTCCTGTATGGTTAGCCACATCCACCATGTCAGATAAGGTACCAGAGACAAGTAGATGTCTCCTGTATGGTTAGCCACACCTACCATATTAGATAAGGTACTAAAGATAAGTAGACATCTCCTGTATGGTTAGCTACACCCATCATGCAAGATAAGGTACTAGAGATAAGTAGACATCTCCAGTATGGTTAGCCACACCCACCATGTTAGATAAGGTACTAGAGACAAGAAGACGTCTCCTGTATGACTTGCCACATTCACAATGTAAGACCAGACACCTGGGAGGAGAAAGCCTCTCCTGTATGACTGGCTATACCCATCATGTAAAACTAGGTGTCTGAGAGGAATAAGTGTCTCCTGTCTGGCTAGCTAAACCTACCATGTAAAACCAGGTACCTGAGGGGAATAAGTGTCTCCTGTCTGGCTGGCCACAACCCCATGTAAGACCAGGTACCTGAGAGGAGAAAGCAATTGTTGTATGGCTAGCCACAACCCAAGGTGAGACCAAGTACCTGTAAGGAGTCAGCCTCTCCTGTATGGCTGGCTATACCCATCATGTAAAACTAGGTGCCTGAGAGGAATAAGTGTCTCCTGTCTAGCTAGCCACATCCCCATGAAAGACCAGGTACCTGGGAGGAGAAAGCAACTGTTGTATGGCTAGCCATACCTGTCAAGAGTATAAAAACTTACCAACACTACATAGACATGATGACTGTGGATACAGCATAGAAACTGCCACAGCTAAAAGACAATATCTAGTACAAATGTACTGAATTTCAGTTCAGTTCAATTAACACATTCCATGATAACGACAACACTTACTTGCACCATAAATCAATCTTTAATAGGAATCGTGGTTGTAATTTACTTAACAACAGCTTTGTTTCTGTGACTCACCCTGTATCAATTTCCTGTCCTGCAACAGTAACGAGTCTGACATTCTAGATTCTGACAGCCGCTGGCTGTATTAGGGCACGGATCATCCATCATGTAATCACAATAATAGAGATTGGTGTGGTCAAGTGCTGGACATGCTTTGATGACAGCGGTCAGTCCTTGGGACGTGATGTTAACACAGCCAGACAGGTCCAGGTAACATAGATGTGGAAGGCATCCATTCTCTATCAATGAGCTGTCAACAAACCCATTAAAAGAAGAAATTATCAGAAAATTCTAAAATCAGAAATAAAAACAGAAAAAAGTCCTGATAAATTCTATTTGTACCCTGAATTACGTGGGAACCACAGTTTGTGCCTGGATCCTGGTACATGTATATATGTGGATACCATTTTGTGTGAGTACTCGTCTGTTAGTTAATGAATGAGAATGGGCTGCATCATATACATAAATGGATAAATTTGAAGATAAATGACTTCTTTTCAGAATATAACCTTCCCATCAACTCTGTGGATCCAGATTAACCCTAATAGTTTGCATCAAATATGAAGATTGGAAAAAGGTGGAAAATATCAAAGTTAGACCAGAAGCTTATACAAAACTTCACTTACATCACCTGACAGGTATTCCCTTACTCAAAGTTAGGAAGAGAGCTAAAAGCCTAAAAAGGAACCAACACTTACTGATACTGCCCTGCACCACGGTTAGACAAGAAGCATAAAGTAACATTCACTTACTGATACTGTCCTGCTCCAGAGTTAGGCTGGCTGCTCTGCTCCAGAGTTAGGTTGGGAATATAAAGGAACCTTCACTTACTGATACTGTCCTGCTCCAGAGTTAGGCTGCAGGTATAAAGGAACCTTCACTTACTGGCACTGCCCTGCTCCAGAGTTAGGCTGGAGGTATAAAGGAACCTTCACTTACTGATACTGCCCTGCTCCAGAGTTAGGCTGCAGGTATAAAGGAACCTTCACTTACTGATACTGCCCTGCTCCAGAGTTAGGCTGGGAGTATAAAGGAACCTTCACTTACTGATACTGCCCTGCTCCAGAGTTAGGCTGCAGGTATAAAGGAACCTTCACTTACTGGCACTGCCCTGCTCCAGAGTTAGGCTGGGAGTATAAAGGAACCCTCACTTACTGATACTGCCCTGCTCCAGAGTTAGGCTGGGAATATAAAGGAACCTTCACTTACTGATACTGCCCTGCTCCAGAGTTAGGCTGGAGGTATAAAGCAACCTTCACTTACTGGCACTGCCCTGCTCCAGAGTTAGGCAGGAAGCATAAAGAAGCCTTCACTTACTGGCACTGCCCTGCTCCAGAGTTAGGCAGGAAGCATAAAGAAGCCATCACTTACATGTACTGATACTGCCCTGCTCCAGTGTTAGGCTGGAGGTATAAAGGAACATTCGCTTACAGATATTGCTCTGCTCCAGAGTTAGGCTGGAGGTAGAAAAGAACCTTCGCTTAATGATACTGCCCTGCTCCAGAGTTAGGCTGCAGGTATAAAGGAACCTTCACTTACTGATACTGCCCTGCTCCAGAGTTAGGCTGAGAGTATATAGCAATCTTCACTTACTGATACTGCCCTGCTCCAGTGTTAGGCTGGAGGTTAAAAGGAACCTTCACTTAGTTACTGATACTGCCCTGCTCCAGTGTTAGGCTGGAGGTAAAAAGGAACCTTCATTTACTGATACTGCCCTGCTCCAGAGTTAGGCTGCAGGTATAAAAGAACCTTCACTTACTGATACTGCCCTGCTCCAGAGTTAGGCTGGGAATATAAAGGAACCTTCACTTACTGATACTGCCCTGCTCCAGTGTTAGACTGGGAGATTAAAAGAGCTTTTACTTAACAGCAATGGACTGAAACTGCCCTACTCCAGATGTAGACAAGGAGAATTAAGGAACCTTCACTTATAGCAATTGATTGATAATGCTTGCTACCAAGTTAGGCAGGTACCATAAAGGAGCCTTCGCTTACAGCACTTGCTTGGTACTGCCCATTTCCAGAGTAAGGCAAGAAGCTTACAGGAACCTTCACTTACAGGTCCTGACTGATAATGCCCTGCTCCTGAGTAAGACAGGAAGCTTAAAGGAATTTACTGGATTTGACAGGTAATGCCCTGCTCCAGAGTTAAGCATATTTAATGGAACCTTCTTTTACAGGATTTGACAAGTACTGCCCTGCTCCAGAGTTTGGCCTGGAGCTTATAAGAACCTTTACCACAATGGTAAATTATGATAGCATTTAATGGACCAATAAACAAACACTTTTATGTAATCCAACTACCACAAACACTATTGATTTTCCTTCCATAGATAACAATCTCCAATGTGACCTTGTTAAATGTCAAAGCATTCATTATAATCATTAAAATTACATCATCTTGACAAACCGTTTGTTTTCATAGACATGGCATTCTGGTTTAAGTCTAAGAAAGACAACTCTTACAGATTGTAATGAAACAGCAAAGACCATACATTAATTTAATGTTTTCATAAAATTATTTTTGATTTCATACATGAAACTCCCATTTCATCAAATAAATTATAAAAAACACCATCTCATCTGTTATCTCCAGTAAAATATTCTTGTAAAACTTTCAGACAAACAAGCAGCGTTTCCAAAACCCATCTGACCGTCTGACATTTCTGGTAAAAATTGGCTCGGTCTGGTCAGAATTTCATCAGATGTACAAGATGTCCTGTAGAGCCTAAGACTGAACAGTTTAAAGTGATTCACTGTAAAGCAAAGTCAATGACATATGTAGCCATACAGATTTATAAACAGGAGTAAAAAATGTGTATATTGTGGGTACTGACCTTATCCCAGTATCAGTGATGCGATGGCACCCAGACAGCGACAGATACTCTAGCCCACACACGACATCATTGTCTTTATCACACATATTATCACAGACAGATCTACTGCAGGTAGCATTAGTCCTTTCATTTTGCCACCTTTGCACAGAACATTCATTATAACGTCTATTGGAATGGTCTGAATGGGCCAGTGTGCTTCTTTGTCTGATGCATCCTGGGAAGACTGACCTCTGGAAGTTCTCATATGACCTATGAGAGTTGAGTGTTTTGATAATGTCTAAACAAAGAAGATAGGCAGAGGATAACTCCAAATGACTATCGATGTAACGAGAATTAAAATTAGTCCAAGACTGTGGCATACTTTCATTTTCTATCATTTCGTATAAAGTCGATGCCATAAGATTGTCTTCCAGCCAGTCACAGGCAGATTTTAAGGCAATATGTACACGATCAACTCCCAGAGTTTGTCTCTGATCATCAGACTGGTTCATGACATCATAAGATAACGCCTGTCCTAGTGCCGATGATATCAGAAGTAACGTTTTGTCTGTTATATTTTTGCAGCCAGTTAAGTTGACCTTTCTCAGCTTTCTTCCACTGCCATTTTTCCCCAAACTGAAAAAAATCAACAAAATGTATTAAGTTGATAAATATACTGCATGGGTACTTTTCATGGATATGACGATAGAGTTTCTGAATGAGCACTGAAATCCCTAGGACCTCGTCTTGTAGATTGTTAAAATGATCTAAAACCCACGGTACATCCCTTAAAAAAAAAGAAAGAAAAAAAAAAAAAAAAACCCCAGAAAAATGCTGAATAAATACAACTGTATCAAAATTCAATTTCATGTAACAGTCCCTTTCACCGTTACTGCAGGAGTAACATTTTGGTTGGTAGAATAATAACTGTTCCTGCAAACTGACATCAGAAACAATCAATTATTTATTATTTATTATGCTAACAAGAATTTTACGGTAAATGTTATCATTTACCGTAAAAGTTTTGATGGCATAATGTTATCATTTACCGACCAAAATGTTAGTTCCGCAGTAACAGCGAACTGGTCTATGATTTACTGGAATCAAGTTTTAAAAAATGTATAGTTTGAATAGATTGGTAGTTTCTGTTTCAAGAAAATTTCTAATCATACAGTATTAAAAGATTCATTTTGTTTTAGCTCACATGCAAGTCAACTTTCTGAAGTTTAGATAACATTAATCCAGCTATCTCTTGAGGTCCTAGATTTCTAAGTTTTCTTCCAAGACACAGAGCAAAATGGTGTAAGAAAGACAAATCTTGTGAATTATGAAATGTCTTTTCCCTCTGTTTTTCACTTTTGTAAATTGAAGACAGTTGGGATGTCAGGAATATTTAAGTCTAAACAACCAAATTCCAATCAAAACAATGCAAGAAAGACAACTCTTGTGTGTGTATGAAATGTCTTTTCCCCAATTTTCCACTTTTGTAAATTGACAGATGTCAGGAAAATTTAGACCTATACAACCCAACATCAAGCAAAACGATGTAAGAAAGACAACTCTTGTGCGTATATAATGTCTTTTTCCCAATTCTTAACTTTTGTAAATCGAAGACTTGGTCAGGAAAATTTAGACTTATACAACCAAATTCCAAGCAGAACAATGTAAGAAAGACAACTCTTGTGTGTACATGAAATGTCTTTTTACCTGTTTTTAACTTTTGTAAATCGATGGAGGTTGGATGTTGGGAAAATTTAGACATACACAACTAAACCTCGAGCAGTGAGTTCTGTTACAAGGTCTACTGTGACATGGGATCTTGGCTTTCACTGCCTCATTCAATGACAGGGCACTGACTGTGTAACCAAGGAACTCTTGGCTATGAGTCAGCTATACTCAGGACTGACCTACACCACCCCTTTCTTGGTAAAAGTCATAATGTGATGAGACAGGCGTATCATTCAGTACATTTGCCTGAATTGTAACACAAAAACTTAGATTCTCTAAACCTCCAGTGATCTTAAGGTACTACTGAGATTTGTACTTGTCTTACATGAAAATTTGTTTTTGGTTTGATTTCCATCCACATTGATTTTGTTTTTGTGACTTGTAGTATTTATAATGTTTATTCCTTCTCTTAACCGACAGATTTTATCTACATATCTGGTTGTACCATATCACTCAATGGTTGTCTATTCATATGTTAACTAATGCCTCACACTAGCGGCACATTCTCTTTGCAGCAAACTTTTTGCCAAATTTGTTTCGTATTTTCTGCTGGTGTTATTTGGTTCATCGAGAGTTCTTTTATACAATATATACTGACCTCTTAAAGCCGATGTCCGATATGAACGAGTGGGTGAGATCCAAAACCTCAATATTAGGGCAAAGCTGTAGAATCTTGTATAACTGAAAAAGAGGCAAATAGCATATCATGTACTTTTTGACATTGGAACTGTTTGACAAATCTTTCATGTAATTGGTGATTCTACGCAAGTAACATCATTCATTTCTTTATAACTTCTTTATAACTCACCAGACCATTCTGTAATCCTCGGACTTCTTTTACTTTTGAAACTCACTACACCATTCTGTAGTCCTCTGACTTTTCTATTATTATAACTCACTACACCATTCCATAGTCCTCTGACTTTTCTATTATTTTAACTCACAAGACCATTCTGTAATCCTCTGACTTTTTCTACCTTTAAAACTCACTACACCATTCTGTAGTCCTCTTACTTTTCTATTGTTATAACTCACCAGACCATTCTGTAGTCCTCTGCTATAAGCAAGATAACACTCTTTTACATGGTGTCCAACTCGTGGCAACAGACAATGTACCATCAGAGTCATCCTCTTTGATTCTGCCTGAATCTGTATTAGAAAATAGTGAATTATACCACATTATGTACACATACATGCCATAGTTCTCCGGGCCCTTTTCTGGGATTTTTTCCGGCACAGATGACAAATTACTGGGACATATTTCATTGAATTCTGTGACACTTACTACGGCCAATTTTTGGTACATTTTCCATGTGTTAATTAAATACAAAATGCAATTTACATCTTTATTTTACAAATTACAAGCTATTTTTGCTGTTACAAGACCACCTTTTGGAGTTTTATAATTCCTTCATTGTAAATATTTAACAGTAATCATAATCAAGATACACACTCAGGTATATACAACCACTAACCAGCTGATCAGCTGTTTGTTACATGACGTGATGATCATGTGATTATCATGTTATGATCATTTTACCCAAATCTCACTCATAATGCCATCTCATATAGACAAAATGGCGACATTCATGGATTCCAGGACAAACCCAAATTTTATATGAAAAATAGTGTCCTGTCCAGACACATTTTAGAAGATTGATTATCCATGACTTTTAGTGTCCTGCAGGGACATATGGCGTGTATGTATACCAGTTTTACAATACTTTTTTACAAGAATTTTCCATGTGGCTGTACTATAAATGTATGGTTCTATCTGTGAACTGCTACCAAGTAACCTAATCATGGGGAGCATGGAAACTTAACAAGACCAAGCCTAATATAGAGCCTGGGTCCAGCTGCATGTCCCGGCCAATGGTACGAACAAAATTAACTAGACGAAACCTATAATAGGTTCTTGGTCCAGCTGTATGTTTCTGGCCAAGGGTGCAAACAAAATTAATTAGACGAAACCTGTAACAGGCACTGGGCCAAGCTGTATGTCCCTGGCCAAGGGCAACAAATAAAATCAATAAGACAAAACATATAACAGGTACTGGGTCAAGCTGTATGTCCCGTCCCTGGCCAAGGGTAACAAAGAATCTTAAGACCAGGCTTATACTGATATTGGGTCCAGATGTACAATTCTGGCCAAAGGCAGCTTATATTAGACTTGGGGTTCAGTTGTATGTCCCTGGCCAAGGGCAAAAAAGAATTTTAATGAATTCAAACCTACAACAGATAATGGGTCCAGCTAAGTATTATCGATCAAGGGCAACTTATAGTAGATATTGGGTCCAACTGTATGTCTCTGGCCAAGGGCAGGATAGAATTAATTTTAATTAATTGTAGCCTATAACAGATATTGGGTCCAGCTGTATATCCCTGGCCATCTTAACAATCTTTACAAGACTAAGCATGTCTCAGGAAGTTCTGAACTTGTGGCTTTCCAATTATGACATAATGTCTTCACAGCACTGTATTTCTGCTTCAGAATGTTCACTTCACCTGTCTAATTTCTACAGAATCATCATCATCATTACTATCTTCGGACTCGTCGATATCTGCGTCTTCGTCATATTTTAATTCCGCCAGTAGATCTTCTGTCTCCTTCAGATGACTTTCTTCTTCGTCTATGTCAGTAGAATCGGAGAGCGACCAGTTCCCTATAATACATTCATAACAATCAGAAAACATTTTACGTCTGTAACAATAAGAAAACATTTTTTAACTTTCAATAGGTTGGTTGCTTGACTGAGGTTCTATGACGCTTGACTGAGGTTTTGTGACACCTCACTGAGGTTTCGTGACACCAGACTGAGGTTTTATGCACAACTGGCACAATCCGGTAATTGAACCTGCATCCCTTGTACTATAAGCCTACTGCTTAACCACTACTCTATACTTTTAATTACAAATATCATGTACAGTATACATGTATAATGCAAGCTTGGTATGAAAAAGCCAACCTCTTTCTCAAGGTCATGACAGACAAACAATCCAGCAAATCTGACATGGGTTCTTAAAAAAGTGTGTGTACAACTTATTAATGACGGCTTGGGCTAATAAAGGTTGAAAACTATTAAATGTGTTAATATCAACATTTTTATAATGGTTTCACCATAAAAAATACTGTTAATTTGGTATATTCAAAGTAAAAATCTAAATAGCACAAGGCAATATCCTGATATAAGTGCCCTACCGAAAGATACCAACTATCTTTATTTATTTCATACAAGGTTAGATAGCTGTCCCTTTCTCAGGTGGGTATACCCAAAGTAAAAATGTATACAGCTCAGAGCAATATCCTCATAACAATGCCATGCTGAAAGATATCCATCATTTTCCTTTATTTCATTCAATGTTAGATAACTCTTCCATTTTCAGACATGTATGTAATAGTCTGAGGGGTACGTTACCTTTCACATACTGAGCCAGTCGCAGTACTCTCCACAGTGAGCCATCAAAGCTAAGGCGATTCCAGCGTTTAGAAGCCTGAGCACACCTGCCCAGCTGCTGGGGGTTCAGGTATTGTAACACCTGCAATATGACCTCATCTGGAAGTACATCAATGGCAGCTCTCTGCAGTTGTGAAGACACTGTCAATTTCTCCTCATCGTCCGAAGAGTCATCTGAAAATAATAAAAGCATCCTTTGAGCAACTTTCGAGTACACTTCGTATTGGAAGAAGGAGAAGATCCATTATAGATAGTATACAAGTAATATTTTGCTAGCTCAAGAACGGATAATGTTGACATGTAGAAATACCCTGATAGAATCTGGTAATTAAAGACTTCAAGCTCTGACAGAATCTGAATCTTGACCCTCCTTATCCTTCTTATCCAACATTCCTAAGTGACGAGGGCTCAAATTAGCTATTGTATTCAAGATACGTATGACAATTGTATCAAGGAGAGGGAATATGCAATAACTTCCATTTAACTTGTAAATCTGATGAACTAACAAGAAAAAAAAAAGCAAAAAAAAAAAACCAACATAATTGTTACTACATGTATTTAGAAAGTAGATTAAAATGTTTCTGGTTATTTATATTTGCTACTATCTTTAAATCTATCTGACCGTTCTGGTTAGTTAGTCTGATTTTTGCTTTATGTCTCTCCACGATTATTTCACATACATGGTGACAGCATCAGCCTGATGTATTGCACAGAAAGTTTTACCACTGCAATGGACTCATTGAAGGCAGTAAGAGGTCTTTCATGTGCCAAATCCATTATGAGACAGGAACTCAGTGTTTAATATCTCGCCCAAAGACAGGAGAGCAATGGTCTGCCATTGGTATCTGAACCTGGGCCCTTTCTATCAAGAACAAACCAACAGCTCAAAATCTGAGGGTTAGTAAGTAAAAATTAGCCAAACACATCAATCAGCAACTCTTCTTGTGGCAATGGTGGAAGACTAAGCAAAAGTACTAGAATTCACTGTACCCACAAATATCTGTCAAAATTGGGTACAGATTAAACACAATAAGTTTTTCAAATTTACAATTTATAGATACTTCTATATTATATGATCAATCTACGGTCAATTTCTTCTTTAAACAACATAACAGTCTTACCGATGACAATTTCGTTCTCTGCTATATCATCCTTTTCTAAGTGTTTCTTGATCACTTTGGATTTAATAGCCTTCAGCTCATCAAATGAGAAATACTTTATCAACATCGGCTGGAAAACCTGGGAAAGTTTATGAGATGTGTCAGTTAGTATATACTTTTCCATGTACATCAACACTTACAAACATTTAAAACAAAATCAAAATTTGTACCAAGCAACAATAAGGATAGGTTCTTTGCATGGAGATATTTTGGCACATTCGAAATACTGCCTGGTATTATCGACCTGCACTGTGAACTTGGGTCTCTAAGAAAATGCATTCTACTTTTTTAATTACAGTGTTCAAAATTAAAAGACAACAAGTATTCTGAAAGTATTGCTTAGGCAACACTAAGTCCCCTACCGGTAAATGGAAAACTAAGACTCCCAAAACACACACAAACAACATACTGTCTTTCAGGCTGTCAGCAAGTTAAGTATTTGATCATAACCTTTAAAGAAATTTACTAATTCCAAGGGCCGTAATTTCATCAAAAATCAGTGGACCGTAACGAAACTCGAACTTGATCTGTAACTCATGGTGGTATACTAACACACCAAAAACTGGATAAATATCTACAAGCGATAAGAAAACAAGTCCGGAAAACTGCCATTTTAAAGAAATTTTCTAATTCCAAGGGCCGTAATTTCGTCAAAAATCAGTGGACCGAAACAGAACTTGAACTTGATCTGTAACTCATGGTGGTAGACTCACACACCAACAATTGGATGAATATCTACAAGCGTTTAGAAAAAAAGTCTGGACCACTGCCATTTAAAAGAAATTTTCTAATTCCAGGGGCCGTAATTCCGTCAAAAATCAGTGGACCGTAAGGAAACTCGAACTTGATCTGTAACTCATGGTGGTATACTTACACACCAAAAACTGGATTAATATCTAAAAGCGTTCAGAAAAAAAGTCTGGAAAACTGCCATTTTAGAAAAATTTTCTAATTCCAAGGGCCGTAATTTCGTCAAAAATCAGTGGACCGAAACAGAACTCGAACTTGATCTGTAACTCATGGTGGTAGACTCACACACCAAAAATTGGATGAATATCTACAAGCGTTTAGAAAACAAGTCCGGACCACTGCCATTTAAAAGAAATTTTCTAATTCAAAGGGCCGTAATTCCGTCAAAAATCAGTGGACCGTAAGGAAACTCGAACTTGATCTGTAACTCAAGGTGATAGACTCACACACCAAAATCTGGATGAATATCTACAAGCGTTTAGAAAAAAAGTCCGGAAAACGTATGTGTGACTGACGGACGGACAGACGGGTGGAGTGCAAACCTAAAGTCCCCATTGGCGATGCCGGTAGAGGACTTAAAAAAACAAGGAAAAAGAATCCACTCAAACTTTGATTTAGGTAACAGCACAAATATATTGGGATTTGGGATTTGTCAGTTGAAATATTTCTATAGCCTACATTCCTTTACATTAGCACTTCAGTATGCAAAAATAAAACAGAAATTTAAACCGTAATTTTATCAAGAAAGAAAATCACTAAAATTCTGTCATATAAAAACTGAACCAAAATAGAACTCTCCTTCACACAAATCCTTCCAGATGACTGGATTTTTTATTTCATGCAGTCCACATACAGAAGTAGCTTCTCAAACGTACTCTGCTCACCCTACATCCATCCCTGGGCAGATCTATCTAATCGAAAAACAACAACACTCACAAGGGACCCCAAGTATTATGTTACTACCAAGTCTCCTTATCTCTTACCTTTTCCTCCTCCTCCATGTGGGGAATAAATTTCTTTGTAAAGTCTTCCAGTGCTGACCTTAGCTTGATGCCATAGTTGATCCTGTCTATCTCTGACTTCTCAGTACATTTATAGCCATCTTGTAGCAGCTGTAACATTTCAGACAGTTTATTATCCGAGTGACAATTACACACTGCAGAGCTACGGATCGACAGCATGCTCAACTTGTCCTTCAACTTTCTCATGATGTACTTGTTCTCGATCTGTTCATGGGTACGGAATTCTTGGAAAGAATCTCGAAGGTTCCCTAGAAGGTTGGTAAGGTGATGTACATTGGAGAAGTTGGTGTCTGTCAGCTATCAATAAATAATGCAGGTTTAACTAATTTAGTGAAGAAATTGTAAAGATTCTAATATAACTTTATACAATAGACCTTTTCGTGTTAATTTTCGTCTTGCATTAAATACCTGACATATGCTGTTTTGCAACTCAAATAAGCCTCATTCTGTTGTGATGTAACTATCCAAGCATTAAGGTCATAATAAGAATTCCAGCTAAACGTACACTTGAAACTTTTTATGTTTAAGTTGACATGACCAAAGGAAATATTTCGACTTATCTGGAATTCAAGATAAACATCAGCTGTTTACATAACCATTGATTAATTGATTGATTATTGTTTTGTAACATCATCAGAAAAATATCTATATTTATGTATTCGATCTTTTCGTTAAACGGAGTTACTTCCCATTTGGGACGGTATCTGACATAAAAGAATTATGACGTCATCAAATTCTATGGAAAATGATCTAAAACTCAGCGAAATGATATTCTACAAATAACGTTTTTCATAGGAATTTGATGACGTCATAATTGTTTTACGTCAAATACCATATACATGTATATGTTAAGAAGATTTTTATTGCAGTTTTTAATCATCAAAGTATTAAAACTATACTGTATCGACTATAACAATAATGTACATTGGGCATATTTTGACCAAGACTATGAATATGATTTAAAAAACCTCATTGCGTTGAGTAGCTTTCAATTGCAGCTTTTAATCAAGAAAATATAAAAACTACTCTGTATCGAATATAAAAATACATTGGGTACGTTTTGAACGATGAGGACACATTTGATTGACCAACAAAGTAAAAATTATATTCAGAAAAATTCATTGGGTACGTTTTGACCAATATTTTGGGTAAGTTTTGATGGGTTAGGTACGTTTTGACCAAAGAAATGGATACATTTTGACCAAAATTGGATCATTTGATTGGGTATGTTTTGGCATGGGTAAGTTTTGACCATAACCCAATTAGAAGTACAACTTGGATGGTTTTAATTTGGGGTGATTTAAAAAAACACTGTGACTTCTGATTTTTATTCAAAATCACCGGAAATAAAAACACTGGGTTTTCTGATTTTTATCAAAAAACCTGGACCGTACTGTACGCATATGAGTGAATGTCTCTAAAAAATGAAATGAGTGTTTGTCCCCAACCAAATACTGAAATAGTTACAACATGAATTATGACGGTTTCATATTTTAAAGAGGATAAGACAGACCTAAGAAAACTAAGTGCATTGACTGGGCTACAGGATTTTTGTTTTATCTTTTGCAAATTCATTTAAAGAACTAAAATTTCCGAGTGTCTGTGAACGGGACCGCTACGAAACCATTAGCACTGCACCGGTTTTTATTTCATTTTTTTTTACTAACACAACATACTTTACCATTAACTAAATGAATTGTCAGTTTTATTGTTATTGTTAATTGGTTTCACAGTAAATTGAATTATGTGTTTACCAAATGTAAATTTTTGTTTACTAATTCCTTCATTCGTGAATGAGGAATAGTAAAAACATCAATTTCTTCAGGACAATTCAGCGCCATATTTGTTTTGATAGGAAATGAGAAATCTCGCCAAATCTCACGTGAGTGTGACGTTTCAGGTTGCTATGGGAAAAACCAAAGCTCTCGCGGTGCGTCCCGGAAAGTTTCATGCGAAGTGTCAGTAGAAACAAATCGGAGTTTTAGTGTTTTTGTGTATCAAAGAAAACATTTCAAAGCCGTAAAATGGCTCGGAACTATCCTGCAAATACGCAGATTCAAAAGTTCTTAGAAGAATCATACAATAAAGAGCGTGACACTCGATTACAGTGGTTCTACAAACTGAAGGATTCCAATTCACAGGCAGCAACTTCCAAACAATCGGAGGTCGCCAGACGAAAAATCCAGAATGCTCCTAAACCAGCTGAAGATATGTTCAAAAAGCTTCCTGCAGAATACAACCCACCTTCCTACAACAAAAAGAAGTCGGATTTCAATGCTGTGATGGACACAAGCGAAAGAAAGCTGCAACAATTAGTAGCGGAGATGCGCCCAGCCTCTCCTGGGACGAAAGAAAAATTATATGATGGATTTACCAAGGAAGGAAAAGGTAGATACCATTATCTTCAATGTAGAAATAAAACGAGTCCAGAAGATAAATTTGCATTTCCTTTATTAAGTTCATGGGAGTACGGGTGGAGGTTGGGTGATGTTGTGAAAAAGGAGGACATTAAGAAACCACCACACGGCCGCACGCGCATCGTAGCGGACACCTTCTACACGAGGACGGGCATTCCAGATAATCCAACTGTCAGTATCTAAACACTGAGATTATGAGAATGATTTAATAACTTTATTTTCTATCGTCATGTTATATCTACAGTATTCTACACGGAGACCTCTTGTCTGTTATTGTGATCTATATCTAGAAACAGTATTCTCAATTCTTGGTTTGTGGTAATATTATGATAATTATCACGGAATCGAATAAGTGGCAGTATTAATTTTATATGATGATCCTATGCTCTTATGGAGGAGTATTGATGAACTGGGTAACTAAATCAATCCTTACAGCATGGCAATTCAGACGAGCTTGTCTATTTACCTGCGTTCGGCTTCGATTGATAAATCCGTTTACATTATCCCAGTGGGAACTCAATATCTAATCTGTGTAAGGACAAACATTTTCACAAGCCTTATCTTATTCGTTTGCTCAATACTGCAGTTTGTATATTACACTTATAAGCTGTACGTTTTAATGTTTTTGTTGAGTTATCATTGTTATGTATTCATATTACTCTGTTCACTATATGTCATTGCTGTGCGCATTTTCAATGCTTCATGAAGATGATTTGAAGTTTGTGTATACCACTCTTCAAGCCCCTTTGATCAGTGCCATTCCGTCCAATTTGGCATTTCACATTTCATGTTCATTATATATGTACCTTGTTACAAAAGTGCATTCATATTTTGTAATAAATTATCCCTCCAAATTGCCATGAAGATCTGAAGCTTCTTTATTGCTATCATGTAGGATAATAATGGTGGATTCCATTGTGTGTATGAAATGGAAGATCCCTTCTCCGGGCAGTGCCTAAATTTTACCTCAAAGCAGAATTGTGGATGATTTTCAATCAAACCGGCAAATTGTTCCCTTCGACAAAGGAGACTTTAGATCCGCCACGATACCTCCAGACTGATAACATAATAGTGAATGATATAGCTAGCAAGTGCGACGTGCTTTTAAATATGTTTAAAATGTAAATATGTATACATGCATATCCTGAATATGAAAATGAATAAGGATAACGTTCTCTGGTTATATATCCAACAAAATGTTAAATGTTAAACTGTGTAACTCTGGTTTCTTTAATTTAAGCCTTCGAGTTTTCAATTTGATATTCTTTAATTATCGAGAAATCAATCATTCAACACAGTTTGTTACGCTTCGTGTCAAAAATTGTTTGATCGCATAACATGCGACATTACTGAAGTCAACAACTTTGTATCGACCTCATTGTTGCCGTACAGTAATTTGTCATCGCCTCTGGAGTTGTATATCGAAATATTTGACAATGCCTCCTTTTTCTTTAAAATACCGCAGTTCACGTCGTCCTTTTAATTTTGCAATATTATCAAGCGAATGCAAGAAGGATCTTTTATTAAAGATCAAAACACTAGAAGTAGTCATATACGATTATTGCATTATTAACTAAAATAAAATGCACACTTTTATTTGTAGAATAACGTTTTAATACAAGTTTTGTTTCTATTAAGACCGTTCTATATATTTATTAAACAAATGAGATTTCAAGTTTATTAGAGAATTCCATTTTTTTTAATACAATTTCATAAATTTTCAGTGGTTGGCTTTATACCGAGATTTAAAAGAAGTTTTCTTTCAATACTATCTGTACTTTAGACAGATTGTTATCTCGCTTGTAACCGCAGAGATAGGGGTTCACGAGAACATATGCAGTGCAACTACGAAGGGTACGGGAAAATGGAAACGGAAATTGAGTTATTAGTCATGACCGGATACTCGTGCTGTGTGTTGTGGAAATAAATGTTGGTTGGTTGGTTCATTGGTGTTTTACGTCGCTTTCAACAACATTTCAGTTATATCGCGACATGGAAGCAGGAAGTTACCAACCTCTTAAACATAGTGACGCAACCAGGGAATCGAACCCGTTTCGTCGGCGCCGCAAGCAAAGCGCTTAACCACTACACCACGCCTGCCCTGGAAATAAATGACTCCATTATTGTAATTTTGCTCCACGTATTTCATTATATATATATTATTTGTGTTATTGTTAATGATACTAGTGGATAAGGTGCTCGGCTCGTGATCGAGAGGTCTCGGGTTCGACTCCCGCCCACACCGGTGTTCTGTCTTTCGGATGAGACAGTAAAAACCGAGGTCCCGTGTCACAGTAGGCGTGGCACGTAAAAGATCCCTCACTGCTTTGGGTGGGTCCGTTGCAAAGGTCTAAATTTGTATGCAATGCATCAGGCAGATGCTGTCACCATATACGTGAAATAATCGTGGAGTGACGTAAAACAATAATGAATCAATTATTGTTAATGACAATGTTTTGCAACAACAACAACAACAACAACAACAACAACAACAACAACAACAACAACAACAACAACAACATATCTCTAATGTCTTTACAGCATATTGCCGTATTCAGAACATTAACTAAAGGCGAGGAAACTACTGACTATACATGACATAAATCAGTTTGTTAATTTCAAGTGAAATTGTTCATGAGATCAATCAAACGATTCTTGAAAGCTTGCTTGGAATTAGATTTGAGATTTCAGTAAATGGAATTTATCAAATACTGGTAACATATTACATGTAGAAGCTCCACTCTGCATGTATACCTATATTCAGAAATTTAGAATTTTAGCCTATTTGGGGATTGGAGATCCAATATCTTGACCAGACGATTAAGTTATAACCCTCTTATTACTAAATTTGGTAGTATATATTTAAAAACAAATCTGGCATAAGCGTATGTAATATAAGGATGTACAACCCGTATACATGTACAGCCGGTATACATGTACATGTACCAAGTACCGGTATACCAACATACATATATCAGGTATATCGACCTATTAATTATCAATATTTCTCGGCGGCCGCCGATATTCCACCTATATTGGTATTCAATAACTTAATGCTAATGGAAAGGCTGGTCTTTGTTTATCAATTTATTTACGGGCATGTTGAACACGAACTTGCTCAATCTAATCCCCGATTTATTGGCTTCACGCAACTTATTGAAAGAGTGCTAGTAACGGTAAACGCGGCCAGGAATCCGGTGCGGTCCACGCGTATAAGACGAAATGAGCAATTTACCCAGACCAGTATCGAATGACACACAGTAATGAAACCTGTTGGATTAATTAATGATACTGAAGGAAAACACACCTGATGGAAGACACGTGACTCCAGATGGAAATACACCATAAAATATATAGTTATAACATGTAATATGGACATACCGTGGCGATGAACGGGGGCATAAAAGAGTAGATACGAAATCAGATGGATTCATCATTAATAATACGATAGAATATAGGCCCATTATCCAGACCTATATCATATTAGCAAGGTCATATATCTTGATAATAATCTTCACCCGGTGTAGCTATTTTGGTAAGGTATTTGGCTCGTGACCAAAAGGTCCCGGGTTCGAGTCGCGTTTTTTTCTGATGAAATAATAAAAACCGAGGTCCCATGTCACGGTAGATGTGGTATGTAAGAGATCCCTCCCTGCCTCTTATTAACTATGACATTTATATCTTCTTGCTTCACCTATGGTTTGGAATGGAGATCTCCTGATTCCGCTTCTCGTTTAGTAGGCTTTATGTCTTCTAGCTTAGCCTTTCGTTGTAGGTCACCGTCTTATGTTTTCTGGTCCAGTCTATGGTTTTGGTTTAGGTCATCTGATTCCTCCTCTAGATCTGCCCGAGGAATAACATCTTCTGATTCAACCTCCGTTTGTGGGATTTATGTCTTTTGGTTCCGCAGTCTCTTGGTTGTGGTCGTTTTATTTTCTAAATCCGACTCAGATTGTTGAACTATCGTCTATTTGTTCCGTCACCGGTCCTGAACTTCAGGTGTTTTCGCTTCATCTTCTGGTTGCAAGTATTGTATTCGAATTCTACCTCTGCATTGTGAGCTTTATGACTTCTGGTTCCGCCTCTGGTAGGATTTAGATTGTTGATTCCTCTATTTCCTACGATGCTTTATGCTTTATGCAAGTGTATCTCCAGGGTTTTCCGGTTTTGAAGGACTCGGATCACGATAAATGCTCCACAAGATACGAGAGATATGGCATCTTATATAAGAGCGTCATTGTGTGAAGTGTCTCGTGGGGTGTCGATAAGTTCACCCCGTAATCTAAGAGCAGGCCTTACACGGCAATAACCATGCGCCAGAGGTATCTTAGGAAATGTCAACATTAACATACTCCTCAGGTGGCTGATCAGTATGATAACAGAAAAAACAATATAAAACTCTGATTAAAATATATGATAGTGTATTACTAAATGTATGCCTCCCCAATCCTTGCTACCCTCACTGTATACACACAACGATGGACTGAGTATAAGTTGTATTCCCTTCCTCTAGTCTGATTTATTGTATCATGTAGTCTTTTATCCCTGCCTCCCTCTTTCCTCTAATGACCGCCATACCCGCTCTTTCTGCATTTATTTTCTTCGTATTTCACCTACACCCTTCAATTCAAGTGATTCATATGCCATACAGCATATAGAAAGAACATATATGTACACAGATCTATCCCTTCCAAATATCTGCCTTCTCCATGTATACATTAAGTCTCACGTGCACGACCATATACAACCCCCACCTTTTCCTTTTCCCCTACTGCTTAGCTTCTATATTTATGCGCCATATCTCCTACATTGGGGATACAAAGACCTCTTCCCGTTTCCATCTAGCGCGTTTTTGCTTGTCGGCGTGCATGTTTACTGCTCACTAATTTATCGCATGCCATGGGTTTTAAAAGCCCATTATTGAACTTTAAAACCCACGATGTGTATATAAAATGAATAGGTAAGTAAGACATATGATTTAAACTCCTCGCCGACATTGTAAAATTCTTATACTAAGGAGAAGGCATTGTTGTATTTTTGATTAATCGGATAAACATAATAAAATACCAGGTAAACGTGCAAACATAATAAAACTTCATGTGTTGACGTCAGAGTATCAAACCTAGTGAGGACTGGTCTCCAAACATACCTATCAACACAATATTCACATAAATATTCCACTGTTAAATATTGTCATGGATGAGTCAGTATGTACTGTCATCATTTACATTCTAGTTTTCAACTAAAACAACATATATGGTTTACAGCGATGACATTGTAGTGTGAAGCTATCCCAGAGACCAATGAATGGAATTTTGATTTGTTGAAACAGAAAAAAGAATTATTAAGAAAGAGACCTTGACAGTTTGAAAGGGCTTAATTAGTAGAGTATGCATGCGAAATATGAAGTTTCTATCTCTCACGTTTCAAAGTTATGGCGAAGGTTAAAGTTGAAAACAGACGGACAAACCGACAGACAAACAGGTCAATAACGATATGCCCTCGATCTATCGACCTGGGGGTATAAGAAATAGCCCCCCCCCAATTAAAAAAAAAAACAAAAACAAAAACAAACAAATAAAAAAAAACCTCCCACAGACAGACAAAAAAAAAAAAAAAAAAAAAAAAACTACACACACACATAGAAAAAATATACATGTATAAATAAATTCACGAAACCAAGTAAGACACAGGTTGGTCTTGGCATTGCATGGGATTGTTAATCTGAAGTCCTGTGTCGGAACTCTGCTGTCGGTTCGTCTGCTGTCGGTTTGTTAATATACAAAAGACATACAGACAGACAAAGTCTGTTGATTGGCTGATTCATGCAATAATGTTCCTACCATATATCACATGGTCATGCTGTAGCTAAATCATGTATTTGAGATAGGTTTTGATTAAATACTTGCTTGTATGTTGTGAAATTGAGAATTCGTATTTCACAATTTTATATCTTAAATTCTATTATAATGTGGAAAGCTAGACAGACAGCCTAAATCCATATTGATGTTGTGGTATACAAAAAAGGCGCACCAGAAATATATTCAATGACAGCAAAACCAGGTCTTCGTTCAAAATTCTATATAACAGGTCTGTTAATCGGAATTCTTGGTGGCCATATTGGATGAAGAATCACGCTGAATTCTTGGAGTTCTTGTATTTGCAAAGCAGAATTCGAAAATGTATCATGCAAGCAGACTATCCTGGACGTCATTTACTTATGTACATTTGATTTCAAAATGTGCGTTTACAAATTAAGAACAATTCCTATGGCGAATTAGTATACTACAAAGAAGCATTAATTTAGGTCTTTCAAATAGTTTCATCAAATGCGGTAAAACCAATCTGAATATATCGAAAATTCAATGCTCCGTCAAAAATAAACGGGATCTCTTGCGTAGAATATAAATCTTCACGCACTGAATAAATAAATTTTGTACTGTTTGATCATATACGAATCAGCATACTGTCTTTTTGAAGGCTGTTTAGTATGAACGCCCAAATGGTGGATATTTCAGAATCTAGTTTCTATTATTCGTCTGATTAAAAGACATAGCCGTAAGCTTTGTATCCGCTTTTGTACATACCACAAAAGGGTGGATATTGATGGAGCAATTTCTTCGCTAGTTTACGAGTACAACATCAATAATTAATCAGAACCGTTGAAGTATATCAAGAAGTGAATGATAATATTTGACGGCAGCAGTGCGACGCATGCGCAGAACTATGTCATGATGCATGTTCTATGATGATATCTAACGTCATACCAAACAGGGTCATGAAGAATGGAGATGGGGGGAGATGCAAGACCACCCTCCTGCACTTTTAAAGTGGAAGGGCGCAAGTGGCTCTGTGTCTTACTTTTCACAGAGTAATTACATATCTATTAGGTTTTATCATAGAATCCTTAAAAATTGCCAAAAAGTACGCATTTAACACCCCCCCCCAAACAATGTAAGAAAATGGTTAAATATTGTAAAATATAGTTGTGGATTACTGCATTAAAACCTTCTTAATAATTTAGATATAACTCTAAAAGTAATCTTGATATGAATTGCATACATGCGGCTTTAGTTGAATAAAATAACAGGTTTTTGTTTTTGAATAGCGAAAGTGTCAAATTTATTGACAAAATTGTTTTACGTTTTAAAAAATCCCACTCTAGTAGTGAAAAAGTAGAGGGCGCAAAGTCTATGGTATCTTTTATGCGACAGTATTTTAACGATCTGCGATAAAGTTAATGATTAAAATAAAAATGAAAATAAAAATTAAATAAAGTAAATGAAAAATAAGATAAATAATAATTATAATTAAACCAAAAAAAAAAAAAAAAAATAACCAAATAAAAACATAATGAGTATGATAATTATAATGATAAAATAAAATAAAATAGGGTGGTGGAATCGAATCCTGCCCCTGTAAATTAAGCTACGTAAAAGAGTCGAGCATTGTGTCCCTTTGAACCTCGTTAGGCATACACACTCTCTCAATCTTCAAGTATATTTGTTTATCATGTTCGTTTGTAAATTGCATAGCAAGGCAAATGAAGCAAAACTATAATGGGGATTACTTGCTGAAATATTGATGATAACTGTAGTTAATTTTACATTAGTTACAGTAAGATACAAACAATATTCATCTTTTATTCAAAATAGACGGACTGTTTTATGCAAATATACGGTGACTGTAAGCGAGTATGTGAAAAAAAAAATAATGAAAAAAAAAAAAAAAAAAAAAAAAAAAAGAAAAGAAAAAAGAGGAGTTACTGGCTCAGTTATTTGGCAGAAGTCACCATGTAGCTATACAATACATGAATATAAAAAAATATACTAGCACATATAACACATTACAAAAATATTTGATTGTAAGTGCAATTACGATACCGACAAATGGTGTGGTTAACCGGTTGACGGGCCCACCTTCCCACTCACCGTAACAGCAGAACAATCAAAGGACGTACATTTAAAAATTTATAAATAATCCTTCATGTAAAAAACAAGGGTCAACAGGTATTGAATATTGAGAGGTCATAAAAATATAAACACGTAAGGTATTGTAAAACACATAATGATATAAAAATATATGCGATATCAACATGATAAACCGTGCTCTGCCAGTCTGAAAGCTAGCTAAGACCCTAGATCTGTAGGAGTCCCGACTAACAGTCAGAGGGGACGAGGTTCAGGACCATGTCTCCTCTGAAAGAGGTTTGCACAAGGCCCGTCATATAGTCCCCACCGCCCTGTTAGTCAGCGTGCAACGTTCAAGTAAAAGTCTGCATAAGGCTGTAGAGGGGCCAAATACAAGACCTATAGTCTTTTTGATGATCTCAATGTCATATGGTCTATTTAGAAGACGTTTGACTATTTTATTACATGATAAAATAACGATATCGGAGTCTTTTACTTTCCTTAGTTTATATACGAGATCACCGTAAAAATTAAGATGGGAAATTCCGTTGGATATATAGTGTTGAAAAGAAATATTTCCAGATTTAGATAGAAGTTCTGAATAAGATCTGAAGAATTTGCCGAATGTTTTTCTTAGCTTGTGATATCTGTAACCCTGAGTTAAAAGTTTAGTAGTAATTTGTAAATTTCGTTTATGAAAGTCCAAAAAATCTGTGCAGCCTCTGACAAATCGAACTAATTGAGATATATAGATACCATATGATGGGAGTCGAGGGACATCGCTATCCAAGTAAGGAAAATTTACAATAGGAAATCCAAAATCCTCACGTTTATCATAAATATTAGTATATATTAGGTGGTTGATAATTTTGATGTTCAAATCTAAGAAAGGTGTGGATTTATCTCAAGTATTAGCTTTATTCAATTTGAGCTCTGGTGGATATATTTCTGATATAAATTGTTCGAATTCAGGGTTGTCGATAACCAAAATGTCATCCAGATATCTGCAAGTATTATTAAATTTGTCAATGTGGTCGAAACGTTTTAGGAGAAAGAAGAAAAATAAATTATCATCTAGTTCCCACAGATTATTATACATACATGTATGTACATTTCATGTGAAATCTGTTCACATATTGGATTGTTTTAAAAGTATGTTCCATTCCAGCCCTACGTTTGTATAAACGTTATGTAGGAAGTTAACCCCACCCGCCACTTTCTAGTGTCGTTTACTTTTAAACGTTCGAAAGAATTATTACTCCTCTTCAATAGCAAAGTTGACAGACATAATATCTATATCTATTGTCTGAGAGAGAGAGAGAGAGAGATTGTCCAATATTTAGAATATATGCTATACATGTATGTTTGTTTGTGGTTTAGTATTCTGTGGAAACGAGATTATAACTTTTTTCACAAGTTTACCTATAGCCACCGTATAAAAATGACGCATCGTAGAATAAAGTTATTTACGCAAATAAAAGTCACAAAATAAAAGCTATTTATAATACGAGTATAAGTTTATCATCTGCGAAAAGAAAGACAAGGACAGACGTGTTTGCATGTTATTTGAATATTTTATGGGTGAGGAGACATTTTCTGTTGGTGATTGGTTCCAGTGAATGGTTGCATATGGATCAATCTAATTTATAAAACCAAGACTTAAATTATATTTCGCTACTCTTCGGTACACAAACGCAAATTGGAATGTATCGTAGCGGAATGGAATACAAGTCGGAGTTAATTAGACTTCAAGTAACAGAAAGGCGAATCAATATGAATATTTGCCTTCACGTATTTATAAACATGTTAAGTATTTTGGTGGTGAATGTGTTCGGAAATGTATGAATGAAAGATATAAATTGTACATGTATTCTAGTTCTCTTTGAAACTGATATGCAGCCAGGACTCGATATCAGTTGTTTGTCAACCAGCACAGAACAGGTGATGCAGCAAGCAGGAGATGCTTTCTCTCCCCGGGCACCTGACCTCACTCCATTATGTGGCGATGCAGCAAGCAGGAGATGTTTTCTCTCTCCGTGCACCTGACCTCACTCCATCATGTGGTAATGCAGCCAGCAGGAGATGCTTTCTCTCTCCGGGCACCTAACCTCAATCCATTATGTGGTGATGCAGCAAACAGGAGATGCTATCTCCCTGGGCACCTGACCTCACTCCACTATGTGGTGATGCAGCAAGCAGGAGATGCTTTGTCTCCCCGGGCACCTGACCTCACTCCATTATGTGGCGATGCAGCAAGCAGGAGATGCTTTTTCTCTCCGGGCACCTGACCTCACTCCATTATGTGGTGATGCAGCAAGCAGGAGATGGTATCTCCCCCGGGCACCTGACCTCACTCCACTATGTGGTGATGCAGCAAACAGGAGATACTTTCTCTCCCCGGGCACCTGACCTCAATCCATTATGTGGTGATGCAGCAAGCAGGAGATACTTTCTCTGCCCGGGCACCTGACCTCACTCCATTATGTGGAGATGCAGCAAGCAGGAGATACTTTCTCTCCCTGGGCACCTGACCTCACTCCACTATGTGGTGATGCAGCAAACAGGAGATACTTTCTCTCCCCGGGCACCTGACCTCACTCCATTATGTGGTGGTGCAGCAAGCAGGAGATGCTATCTCTGCCCGGGCACCTGACCTCACTCCATTATGTGGAGATGCAGCAAGCAGGAGATACTTTCTCTCCCTGGGCACCTGACCTCACTCCACTATGTGGTGATGCAGCAAACAGGAGATACTTTCTCTCTCCGGGCACCTGACCTCACTCCATTATGTGGTGGTGCAGCAAGCAGGAGATGCTATCTCTCCCCGGGCACCTGACCTTACTCCATTATGTGGAGATGCAGCAAGCAGGAGATACTTTCTCTCCCTGGGCACCTGACCTCACTCCACTATGTGGTGATGCAGCAAACAGGAGATACTTTCTCTCTCCGGACACCTGACCTCACTCCATTATGTGGTGGTGCAGCAAGCAGGAGATGCTATCTCTCCCCGGGCACCTGACCTCAATCCATTATGTGGTGATGCAGCAAGCGGGAGATACTTTCTCTCTCCGGGCACCTGACCTCAATCCCTTATGTGGTGAAGCAGCAAGCAGGAGATACTTTCTCTCCCCGGGCACCTGACCTCAATCCATTATATGGAGATGCAGCAAGCAGGAGATGCTTTGTCTCCCCGGGCACCTGACCTCAATCCATTATATGGAGATGCAGCAAACAGGAGATACTTTCTCTCCCCGGGCACCTGACCTCACTCAATTAAGTGGCGATTCAGCAAGCAGGAGAAGCTATCTCTCCCCGGGTACATGACCTCAATCCACTACGTGGCAATGCAGCAAACAGGAGATACTTTCTCTCCCCGGGCACCTGACCTCAATCCATTATGTGGTGATGCAGCAAGCAGGAGATACTTTCTCTGCCCGGGCACCTGACCTCATTCCATTATGTGGTGACGCAGCAAGCAGGAGATGCTTTCTCTCCCCGGGCACCTGACCTCATTCCATTATGTGGTGATGCAGCAAGGAGGAAATACTTTCTCTCCCCGGGCACCTGACCTCATTCCATTATGTGGTGATGCAACAAGCAGGAGATGCTTTCTCTCCCCGTGCACCTGACCTCACTCCACTATGTGGTGATGATGCAAGCAGGAGATGCTATTTCCCCCAGGCAACTGACCTCACTCCAGTATATAGTGATGCAGGAAGCAGGAGATGCTTTCTCATTCCATTATGTGGTGATGCAGCAAGCAGGAGATACTTTCTCTCCCCGGGCACCTGACCTCACTCCACTATGTGGTGATGATGCAAGCAGGAGATGCTATTTCCCCCAGGCAACTGACCTCACTCCAGTATATGGTGATGCAGGAAGCAGAAGATGCTTTCTCTCCCCAGGCACCTGACCTGAATCCATTTTGTGGTGATGCAGCAAACAGGAGATACTTTCTCTCCCCGGGCACCTGACTTCAATCCATTATGTGGTGATGCAGCAAGCAGGAGATGCTATCTCTCCCCGGCACCTGACCTCATTCCATTATGTGGTGATGCAGAATGAAGATGCTTTCTTTCCCAGGGCACCTGTTCTCATTCCATTATGTGGTGATGCAGCAAGTAGGAAATGCTTTCTTTCTCTGGGAACGTGACCCCTCTCCCTTTTGGGGGTTCATTTGACTTCTTTGGTTTGTTTCTATTTGTTTTTCTCTTTGTTAATTATATATGCCCTTTGGTTTTATGATTTTTGGACGACTGAGCTAGGTTTGTCTGTCATCTTACAGTTACTTTGTCTAGTTTGGAGGTCTGCTGGTGTAGACGACAGAAGAAATGAATAGCCTTAGGGTCGCGGTAATTTGCAGATAAAAAATTATCTCAATAAGTTTCCACACACACATACATCTACAATTAATTTTTATACCTGAGATGGGTCACCATCTTCACCATTATGAATTACATATGGATTACAATTTTATCTGACAGCTGTGGGTTATTATGAAAAGATTTTTCGTGTCAAGTTAGAAAGAAAGAAAGAAAGAAAGAAAGAAAGAAAGAAAGAAAGAAAAAGATTTTCAAGTCGGCTTGTCATGACTGTCATATGGATTACATGGCGCCATTTAAAATATCTTCATCTGGTATTATAGGTAGATTATCTCATTAAAGTTTCAAACTCATTACAGAAATGGGAGAGCAGACGTACATAAAAGAATACATAGACTTGTATGTATATAAGAAAAGAGACCACGCCCCTTTTCTGAATCCTTTGATCAAGAATCAGAACCGCAATGATCAATTGCATTGCTCGAGAAAACCAAACACGTGTCCAAATCGAGATTCTCTGCTTACGACGTTATTCTGCTCCTAGATTCTCGTCTGAGACGATGTTGACTGGATTCCAGTCCTATTATAAACACTAGTTTATGTGCTTGGAATGGAATCTGTCGTCGTGAAGTTACCGTCATTTCGTAGTGCAAGTTCTTCAGTGGAGCTTTGTCCACCGTGTGTCTGTCTGTCTAATCTATCTATCCTACCTACTTATCTATCTATCTATCTATCTATCTATCTATATATCTTTCCAGCCATCTACCCACATTCATATATGTACCTTTGCTATTCACCGACTTATTAGAGTACTCGGAACACGTGCGCAGCGTCATAAAAAAGATAAAAACAAAGACGATGTATTCCAAAGTTATGAATAGAACAAACAGAATTCGTATAATCAAATAATGGTAAAAGTTTATATAACTCTAGTGTGTGGACTCACATGCAGGAAAGAAGGGGGAATCAATGACACTGTGAGATGTGGCAAAATGACTTTTCTTAGATCATTTTGTTGTACAATACGTAAATTCACATCCTTCAACATGGTTAGATCCCCTCATGAAAAAAAAATTAATTGGAGTGGATCCCCTCTCCGCAAAATTGCTTGATCTGTGCAGCCAAGCTGCAAGATTACGACATATGGATCAAATTTGATGGAATTTAATATAAACTGTTGTTGTTGTTGTTCTTCCGTTATATTTTGGAACTTCTTTACGCTCGTAGTGCAAGCAGGGACGTATATATCTAAATATAGATATATACGTCCCTGGTGCAAGTAAGTCGCTTTGCAGGTGCAGTTAAAATTCTCAATATATATATACAATTAAAATCAAAGAGTTCTGGAACTAGTTGCGGATTTTACTTGAACTGCATGCTACAACAGTTGTTATAGAGTCAAATGCTGTCAGGAAAGAACGAGTGCTGGTAAACTGTAGTTCTAGTGAAGTGTACTAGGTAGCATTGACGGTGCCCCCGCACTGAAACCCTGTTGGTATAAGATGTGTGGTCCGTACGGCAACCAGTCCATGATGACCTAGCTAGTAGCTCCTCGTTCATGTAGCGTTGGCTTTTCAAAATAGGTTTAACAATAAAAGAAAATATATCAAAATAAATCAATGTGATTCATTTCCCTATGACATTCTTGTAAATCAGAAGTTGACGCAAGTGCTCCGACGCGGAAGTGATGTACTGATCCAAGGGAGTGCAAGGACCGTAACTCTGCTTTGGAGATTGATGTAGGTTATGACAACAATGGCGGAGGTTTCAAATCCGAGACTTTTGAAAACATTCACAGAAAAATTACAGGTAAGTATCTTTCAAATTTATTACAGTGTTTCACGCATGTATAATTCACGAAATGTTTAACGACAAAGTAACTGAAAGTTTTGCAGAAATTCAGATGTTTAATTGTGTGAAGAGGAAATTCGGAAACTTTCCTTAATCAGTATCGTTTAACTTTTACAAATAATTCCAAAAGAAGAACAGTCAATATTTCTATGTAAAAAGATAAAATAAAACCAAAAATATAACCTATTCCTCCGTTACTTGATAGTTTATATTGTGTCTCTACTCAGTTTCTTACGAGTTTGATTTTGCTGATCAGACAAGCACATTTCTTTGGTTACAGATAAATCTATATCTAAAGAGTTTCTCTGACATGAACAGTTGCAAATCAGACCTCTATTGAAAACAAAAATCAGTATGTCATAAATTGAATTTCAACTTTTTAAATAATGAAAGTATTGAAGAGAGCATGAGGGCCTTGCAATTGAGAGCTGAATATCCCTCAAACTGTCAAAATCTCAAATGAGAGAGTGTGCTTCACTTGTCATGCTTGTGAAAGGCAGGATTTAAAGAGAAGATGAAGGATTCAGTGAAAATGTAATTTAATTTTTTTAGATTTTTTATTTAAAAAAGAAATTGGTACTGAAAATTTGGTATGAAAAGTTATAGAATATATTTTACAAGTGTGTTTTTTAGAGGCTGAGCTGTCCATATACAGAGGGTGTTGAAGATGAGGGATGGATCCAAGAACTCATCTATGCTCCAGGTGAACCGAGAATAAGGCTGTTGCAGTGGCTGTTTGTAAAGTAAGTCATAAACATGTTTAAGTCATGCAGAAAAAGACATGAACTTATATAAGTTTTAGTTTAAGAACTGCAGTTTGTATGTGTAGTCAATTTTTGTGGTGTCCTCAAAATTTGTTGATATTTAATCCAAACAACAATCACTTGGCTGTCTTTTGGCCCTCCATCTTTCACATGTCTGCTTTAACTATCTTTGCAGTGCATGCCAGGTAACAAATGTATATTTACTCTAGTCTATAATTGTAGTGATCTGTAGAGATGTAATTGGTTCATGTAGGAAAGTCTTTCTCTTAGTGAGACATTTATTTGTTATCAATTTTCCATCTATTGCATTTTACTGTCATCATAATCTTTTATTGTTTCGTCAGAGTTGAGGTAGGGTATTCAGTTTATCATGAAATCATTGTCACAAATAGAAGAACTTTTAACAAATAATTCAGCACTGTTATCTTCCAATTAAAAATCTTTGGCTTACTATTGCAGAATTAATGGACAATCAATCAAGCATTTGAAGCGTCAGGGCTAGTGCCTCCACTTTTGAATGAATATTGTTTAAACATAGACAAAATAATAATCTTACAGATTTGACTCTCATCTGCAGTCTGTATTGGAACCACAACAAAGCGGGGCTGAGTCTAGGAAGGACTCCATGATACAAAGTAAGTTCTTGACCATATGATTTAATTGGACGGATGTGGATAACCTCATAAGTACAGAATAAGAGTCCTAAAAGGATTTTATATGATTGTATTGTCATATATATGATTAATTAGATGAAGTAATGAAGAAAGAAATACTGTATAGAGAAAAAAATTGATCAGACAATCAAGGATACCCCCTTGGTGGGCCATAATTTGGAAACGTGAAAATGAAAATAGCAAAAATCAAACTTAAGCTCTGTATTATAGGATAGTCGCTTTCTGGAGGTCAACGTAAAACACCAGTCAGCCAACCAGTCTATAATAAGTTCTTCTAAGTGCTTGAAGTCCTTTTTCAGTGATATAACTTACATCTGATGGAGTTATGAATGGAGAATTTATCAATGATGACGGGCCGAGTTTAACTTCATAATCACTACCATTCTTTGTGTAGTTGATTCTCTAAATAGAATGTTGCCATTTCAGGACTACTTTTTGTGGCTTCTACTCTTGGATTCTGTCATTCAGATGATGTGGACCTTGTCAGGGTAAGATAATTGTTTTTCCCATATTCACAGAGATAAGTGTACGAAACTACCTCCTACGTCCTATAGACATCCGGTCCACAGTAATTTCAGTTCCTATAGACCTAAGCATTTTCCTATAGACCGAAATGAAAAGGCACTAAAATCTTAATTTTATTGCATTTGATTAAATAAAACTAACGATCAGTTAATTGTATACTTTCTCAATTTCATACACAAGTTCTTTAATCCGGACACCCTCAACATATTTTAACCGGTCAAAGAAAAACATTTTCGCTCTATCCTTGAAGTTGAAAAGGAAAATACATTGATTGAATACATCCTCCCCTATTCTTGTTGAATGGAAGATGCTAATTCAGTCTGACATTGGAAGTATTGGGACATTCTATTTTAGAGAAGGATGGATAAGTTTGGCTGAGCGTTTTCATAATTGGTAAAGGGGACATACACTTAAATGACTTGGTCAAATTTGCTATAGACAAGTCAGTCTACAGACTTTTCGATCACTGTAGACTGACACGATTTACTGTAGACATTGTCTATTGGTCCACCGTTAATTTTGCACACTGCAGAGATATCCTTAAAACAGGTGTGAAATGATCAGCCTGTCAACAACTGTGGGGTGGATGACAAGCTACACAACCTATTTCACACCTAATTTTATTATGACATCATAAGCAAACATGACATACGCCAACATGAGACGGCCTGATTTTTGTTAATTTTCCAACATGATGCAAGGGAAAAATGACAATTTTAAGGGATATTACAGGTAATCAATGGGAGAAAAACAATCAATGCCTAATGTTGGATGATAAATGATAATTCCACAAACCCATGTGTCAAATTAGCTAGTCCATGCCTCAGCATAGACAAAGTGAACTTGACACTCGGGTTTGTGTATTTTTCATTCATCACTGGACATCAAAGGTAGACTCTATTAATCTTTATCATTGTTGCTAGGAAACAGTTTACTGACGTTAGTGGATTGATTGTAAGTTGATTTATTGTAAATTGATTTATAGCATTAAGTTTATTGGATTAGGTTTTGTATAATTAAAAGAGCAAAATAATAATGCACAGATACATGTTTAACATTTGTTGTTACAGTAAGGTGAGTTGTGTGCCCCTTATTAGAACTCTCTCACTTCCTGCATGTAATGTAAGATGTAGAGAGTTGACTGCTACTCAAGAAGAGATGTGGTCATTGCCAAGTACTCAGTACTTAGTAGAACTTGACACTGACCTTATCTCACTATGGTCAATTGAGCATACAAATAAAAACAGTATAATGAATGAGCAGATATTGCAAAACTTCTGTTATTCTATACCACCCCATTTCCATGTCTGCATACTACCTAAACAAACAAGGGCAGATAACTCACCTGATTAAGGTGATCTTTACTGTAACTACAAGTAGTTAGTCTGTTGGTTTGCTATTATGGGGCTGTCTTCATAAAAGGGAAATAATCCTGGTGTGGTATTAAGTAGTATGGATTTATGATCAGTTAAGTAATTGTAATTGAAGATTCCAAACTTGCTGGGTTCACAGCGATGTTGGGTATATGTTCCGTGGCCGTGACATGAAGCTTGAGCTTGTGTCAGGTTAAACTCAATAGACCATCTTCCAATTTTACATGACATAATGGGCCTACTGTCTGCGCCACTCACTCTGGAAACTGGAAAATCTGAATTTTCAGTTATTCATCTTTAGAATAATTTCAAAAAGGCAAAACCATTCGATAGATCTTGTTTAGTCGTAACTTTTGGTGTATGCTATATGTTTGTATAAAGAAGCGTTCATATTTTATAGAAAAAAATCAATTTTAGATAGGGCGATTTTCATGTTAAATTTTGACGTGACGTTGCCAAGTTTCCCATAGACTCAATGTTAAACATCGGCGACGTCACGTCAAAATTAACATTGAAAACGCCCTATCTAAAATGATTTATTCCCTATAAAATACGAATGCTTCTTCGTAGAAACATAAAACATACATCAAAAGTTATGACTACACAAAATCTGTCGATTAATATTAATTTTGTAAAACTATTTTAAAAATAAGTAAGTTAAAATCCAGATTTTTCGGTTTAAAAAGTGAGTGGCGCGGACAGTAATGCCCAACAATCCACTTTTTGCCAGGATTTTCATCAAGGCTTGGAGTCTAGGGCTAGGTATTAAGGGAAAAAAAAACGTATTGCAATATACTGCAATATTAAAAAAATATATTGCAATAAATATATGAAGATAATGAAACATCAAACCTGAACTGATTTTTAAAGAATAGTATTGCAATATGTACTGAAAGTGAAAAAATGGTGGTGTACCGATTTAGCGATAAAACCACACATCCCTATTGGATTCTGGTGTTGCGATAATTCGACATAAATTTGAGTGTCAGGCAACTAATGAAGGACAAAATTAATTTGATGAAGGTATGTATGAGGATTCGAACTTACTGTCAGTAATGGCAGCAGTTGAAGCTTGGAAAACACTGATAGTGTCACCATTATACATGTAGAAATAAAAATGTGGTTTTACACAACCAAATATATAGTCACATTTTATAGAGATCTCCTTTCTTGGTATCATGAAAATGTGTTATGAAGTACTGTACCCATTTTTATATGGCAAAATTTTTTTAATAGAAATATAGTATATATTTATCTTTAGGGGGTTACAACTGGATCCAAACAAGATGCCTTTATAAACCACTTGTTAGACCTAGTGTGTATCAGTGATGCAGCAGAGGGCAACTGGGAATATGAGCAACAGTGAGTAGACTTACAAAGAAACAAGAATAAAAGTTCTGAAGGTTCACACTGGATAAAATCAGTGTCGCTCTGTAGATAAGGTGTTAACCTCGGAACTGGAATACATTGTATTCAGTCCAGCCTTTTCACATCAATTTCCTAACATTTGGGATGAGAAATTGCAAACTAATGTGTCAAGTATTGTTTGGAGTTGTTAGCATGTAAAACAGAATAATGCAACCAAGACAGAATGGCCTAACTGGTTCTTGTGGATACTGAAG
Source organism: Pteria penguin (assembly GCA_035048485.1). NCBI lineage: Eukaryota > Metazoa > Mollusca > Bivalvia > Pterioida > Pteriidae > Pteria > Pteria penguin. The sequence goes on along the minus strand of CM068588.1, from coordinate 1,299,425 downwards.
GAAAAGAAATTATTATGAAGCAATAGGGATGTACAGGTTTTGTTGTTATACAACTTTGATTCATTGTTTTTATACACAGGTGTGACTTTGTCTTGGTTGCATGATGTACATTGGGCGTTATGTAGGTCAGAATGTATTGAGCAATGCACAAGGCAGGTGCTACCATGATATAGGTGACATGCTCCCGGTGTAGCATCCGTAGGAGGTGATGTAGATGTCACTGTCATAATGGGAAAAGGACATAATAATGATCATTATGATGTTTACAGAACCTATTGACACTACATGAGGCCCAAAGAAGATGCATGTTTTCTGTACCTCGACCAACCTTAATTTTCGACCCCGACCCCAAATAATTTTATTCCACTTTCAGTAGAAAATTATTTCAGTATTGAATATTTGTCTTAAAATGTAGTTTTTGAAATCAAGGGGATAATTGCTTGGGGAAAAAATAAGTAATTGTCATATGAGAGATGTCCAAATGCATTGTAGTTACCATCAACCATAGATTCAGTAATAAAATAAATTATAGAAAAAAGCATGTCACAGGAAACATGCATATTGTTTTGTTTGGCCTTACCTTGATATTTTGTTTAAGAAGTTTGTTGTCATGATACATAACATCATGTACTTTAACTATGTACATGTATGTATCATGACTCCTAATACACACGACTCCTAATACACACATGACTCCTAATACACACATGACATCTAATACACACATGACTCCTAATACACACATGACTCCAAATACATGTACACACATGACATCTAATACACACATGACTTCCAATACACACATGACATCTAATAGACACATGACTCCTAATACACACATGACTCCTAATACACACATGACATCTAATACACACATGACTCCTAATACACACATGACTCCTAATACATGTACACACATGACATCTAATAGACACATGCCTCCTAATAGACACATGCCTCCTAATACACACATGACTCCTAATACACACATGACTCCTAATACACACATGACACCTAATACATGTACACACATGACATCTAATACACACATGACACCTAATACACACATGACTCCTAATACATGTACACACATGACTCCTAATACACACATGACTCCTAATACACACATGATGCCTAATACATGTACACACATGACATCTAATACACACATGACTCCTAATACACACATGACGCCTAATACATGTACACACATGACATCTAATACACACATGACACCTAATACACACATGACTCCTAATACATGTACACACATGACTCCTAATACACACATGACTTCTTATACCCATATGACTCCTAATACACACGTGACATCTAATACACACATGACTCCAAATACACACATGACACCTAATACATGTACACACATGACATCTAATACACACATGACTCCTAATACACACATGACTTCTTATACCCATATGACTCCTAATACACACGTGACATCTAATACACACATGACACCTAATACACACATGACGCCTAATACATGTACACACATGACATCTAATACACACATGACACCTAATACACACATGATGCCTAATGCACATGACTTCTAACACACAGACTCTAGTACACACATGACATCTAATACACACATGACCCCTGATACACACATGACTCCTAATACACATAATGGCTTCTGGTACATGCATGACTTCCAATACACATGACTTCTAATACACATGACTTTTAATACATGCATGACTTCTAATACACATGACTTCTAATACACACATGATTCATAATACACACATGACTTCTTATACACACATGACTTCTAATACACACGACTCCTCATACACACATGACTTCTAATACAGACACGATTTTTTATACACATGACATCTAATACACACACATGATTTCTAATACACACATGACTTCTAATACACCCACATGATTTCTAATACACACATGATTCGTAATACACACATGACTCCTAATACACACATGACTCCTAATACACATATGGCTTCTGGTACATGCATGACTTCTAATACACATGACTTTTAATACACATGACTTTTAATACTTGCATGACTTCTAATACACATGACTTCTAATACACATGATTCATAATACACACATGACTTCTTATACACACATGACTTCTAATACAGACACGATTTTTTATACACATGACATCTAATACACACACATGATTTCTAATGCACATACACACATGATTTCTTATATACACATGACTTCTAATACACACACATGATTTCTAATACACACATGATTCGTAATACACACATGACTTGTAATACACACGTGACTCCTAATACATGTGTATACAAGAATAGTTAGAAGGACAATCATAGGTCATGTGGACTTTGCTAATTGATCACAAACCACTTCTTTCAGTAGAGTTTGCTTTAGAATTCTAAAATAGAATAAATTAGAATGCTAAAATAAACATTTGTGCAGTTTTGAGTTTTTTTTTAAGAGATAGATCTTATAAAGGATGGCTTGTTTAAGTCCTCTTAGAGTTAGAGGTAACAATACAGTATTAATACAATATGAGTATACAAATTCCTTATTGCTTGTTGGGTAAACTTATTGAGATACCGCTAATATCATTTAATAATTCTTTCAGAAAATTCTATTTGCTCATCAAGCAGTTTGGTTGAATACGAATATATTTCACCGTAAATAATGCAGTAAATTTATTTCACTGAGGTTATTATAATCAACCATTGCATGATGAGCCATTTGTATTTACATGTGACCTCTTGATTACAATTTACAGCGACTCTGTGGCGATACACGACCAGTATCTTCAGTGCTGTGAATATGTGGACCGTCTGGTCTCAGATTTCCATGTAGATTCTGTGCTGCATCAGAAAGTCAATCTCTTACCCCCTGACTTGATGAAGAAATATGAGGCAGCATGTGCGGAGCAGGGGGGCAGCAGAGATCGGTATGTACATCAGAAAAGGGGGGAGGGAAGGTGTGCTGTGGGAGGGTGCAACAATGATAGGTATATACCTCATAAAATGGAGAGGGTGTGTACAAAGCAAAGGGTACAGCAAAAATAGGTATAGTTCAGTGGCTCATTCTGGTTAAGGGTCTCTATCAAAATGTAAATCACTTAATGTCCTCTGACTTGCATTTGCAAGAACATCGCTTTTGATATATTTGCGAAACATGATTTTAATGAGAACAATAAATATCTTAATTTTAATAGGTATGCCAGGGCCTGGGGCCTTATTTACAAAGAAACTTAAGTCTAAGTCTAAGAATTGAGACCTAAATGGTAGCATGTGTCTTAATTCTAAGAATTAATAAAAAGTTTCTGTAAACAGTATATCTTACAAGCTATTCACAGGCAAACTTTCCACAAATTCTTAGAATAATGACACATGGTATTTTAGGTCTCAATTCTTAGACTTAGACTTAAGTTTCTTTGTGAATAAGACTCCTGATTTTCAAAGAATGAGAATAGAAAATTTTAGTATAAATAACATTCATACTGATAAAAAATGATTTACAGCATTTTATTATCATATGGAATAGTAGGGGTGTACAGATATTGAGGTATTGAAAGTGTGTCATATGATGGGCCTGTAAATAGTATCAGCTCTCGCCTCTTTTTATAAGACATAGACTTTATAAAGACATAGACTTATCCTGCTTGTAAACAGTGTGCCACTTGGATGTTGTTATTAGAAAAATGCAGAGGGTGTGTACCAAGCTTATTGCAGCAGTTGAAGTGGTACCCAGATAAAAACTTAAGAAAAAGATACAGGAAACGAATCTTCTCTCTCATTAAACTGACCAGAAATATCAGAGAATGTGGATACAGTTGAAACTCGTTATCTCAAATTCATCAAAGTCGAAGTTCCGTTTATCTCAAAATCAAGTCCAAGTCCCGACTTTTTTCCTTTAATTTCTTAACGATTTTACTTTAGTTAAGCTGAAGTCGAAATTCCGCTTATGTCAAAGGCATTTTGCAATCCCCAAACTTCACTTTCTATATATCTTAGACTCGTTATCTGGAAGAGTCATTGTACAAAACAAATTAATTAATACGGCAATAAAGGTAGAAGAAATGTAACAACCAATTATCCAAGCGTGGTGTACGGCAATGGCTGGTTGTTTGACCGTGAAGCCATTTCACCTTAATCAATGATGATTAGATAATTGGAATACATCGACACTTGTTACTTTAAAATATGCTGATCTCATTAGTAGAAACATCTTCATTTAGGGCAGGTTATAGGTCAGTATCATTTTCTCAGCTTGTAAATTAATAAAGGAATTAAAAAATATAAAACGCTGACAATACGATTTTTGAAAATGTTTCTTCAATTAAAGGTTAGCCATTCAGTTGATGGATAGTAGTTAAAATTCAGTTGGTAGAAGTATGCATTACATAGACTAAAGTATTAAAGTATATCAGGTAAAACAATTGATGTATATTCATATATGTTAATAAGAATGATCGAAAATGGTCATATAAACAGCTGATGTTTATCTCAAATTCCAGATAAGTCGAAATATTTGCTCTGGTCCCGTACACTTCGGCATAACGAGTTTCAACTGTATTTCAGTATTCCATCATAATGAAAGTATTCTACTTTCATAACTGAGAAATATCATAGAATCTGCTGGTTGTGAGAATTATTACCGTTAGGCTGTGCAAATCACGAAATAACTGAAATTTAAGTCGAGCTCCCTATTCGTATATTGCAGACCACCAAAACCTGATCTGCAATCCTTACAACAGCAGTTGGAGAAACCTGACGAGGACTTGGCAAGGCAGACAGAAATTTTATCAGAACTTAATAAAAAGGTCATTATCTTTCTAATAAGGATGTTGTAGGTATATCCAGATATGCATTTCCAGGATCATTGTGGTCTTTTGAGTAGTCTCCTATATCCCATTAATGATACTCATGTCTGGATGAATGTCTGGAGACCTATTGTCATGCTCCTGCATTGTTATCATCTTTGGTGTCATCGTCCAGAGATAAAAACTTTGACCTGGATCATAACTTTTTAACCATTAGAGACCGGTCTTTAATATTTCCCATGTGTATCCCTTGTGCCAAGACCTTTTGTCAAAATGTTTTACGTTTTGACTTTGATCTTGAAGATTGATTTACTTACAGAAAACTAAGAGTCTTTTTATCTCTGTAATATGCAACGTGAGAAGTTGTGCAAATGCTACTTTTCCCTGGGATTTCATTGTGACATTAATGTTTGAATTGTGAAGTCACAGTAACATGGTGTTAAAGGTAGTGTAACAAGTTGAACTGTAATCCTTTATTATACCCCCCGCAAACGAAGTTTGGGGGGTATATAGGAATCACCATGTCCGTCTGTCCTGATTCGTGTCCGGGCCATATCTTTTTATTGGGTGGATAGATTTAGATAATATTTCACAATATTGTTGCCCATGACCCAAGGGTGTGTCATGACCTTGACCCAAGGTCATAAGTCAAAGGTCAAAGTTACTGTGGACTTGGTTGTTAAAACCGTGTCCAGGCCATACTTTTTATTGGGTAGATGGATTTAGATATTTCACAGGATTGTTGCCCATGACCCAAGGGTGTGTCATGAACTTGCCAAGGTCACTGTGGACCTGGTTGTTAAAATTGAGTCCCGGCCATATCTTTTTAAACGCCCGTCATTAGACGGGACGTATTATGTTATGGGCTGTCCGTCCGTCCGTCCGGGGTCATGTTTTCCGGAAATTTTTTTTGCTGTCTTTCAAGATATTGAGTTGAAATTTGGTATATAGCTTTATTTCAAGCGGCGTCAGTACCAGTTCGAGTTTTGTTATGATTGACCTACTTTTGATGGATTTATGGCCCTTGGACTTGTAAATTTCAAAATTTTATAAAAAAATTCATTAAAAATCTACTTTTTGTCAAAACATTATAAAATTTCTCATGAAACAAGTAAAGTGTACCAGCTATCACATGTGTTACGGTTTTTAATATCTTTAACTTCATTTTTGAGAAATTTATGATTTTAGGGGGGGGGGTTGACCATATGTCCTAGGTCATGTTTTTCGGACTTTTGTTTTTGCCATCTTTCAAGATATTGAGTTGAAATTTAGTATATAGCTTTATATCAAGCAGCGTCAGTACCAGTTCGAGTTTTGTTACGATTGACCTACTTTTGACGGATTTATGGCCCTTGGACTTAAAAATTTCAAGATTTTTTCAGAAATTCATTAAAAATCTATTTTTTTTGTCAAAACATTATGGAATTTATCAAGAAACAAGTAAAATGTACCAACTATCACATATGTTACGGGTTTTAATATCTTTTTATTTTTGAGAAATTTATAATTTGGGGGGGGGGTGACCATAGGTCCTAGGTCAAGTTTTCCTGACTTTTTTTTGCTGTCTTTCAAGATATCGAGTTGAAATTTGGTATAAAGTTTTATTCCAAGCAGCCTCAGTACCAGTTCGAGTTTTGTTAAGATTGACTTACTTTTGACGGATTTATGGCCCTTGGACTTATAAATTTCAAGATTATGTTTTGAAAATTCATTAAAAATCTCTTTTTTGTAAAAACATTATGAAATTTACCATGAAACAAGTAAAATGTACCAAATTCCACATATTTACAGGTATTGATATCTTTTTCTTCATTTTTGAGAAATTTATAATTTTAGGAGGGGAAGGGGGGGGGGGGCCTTGTACTGAAAAATTTCAAGTTTTTTTTTGCAGGTCAAGTTCCAAGATGGGTTGGATAGGACCATTTCTGCAGGAGTTATTACCCTTGGACTTATTCCTATGATAAAATGCTATGAAACGCTATTAACTTCAGTAAACGTCAGATGTTTTTCATGAAAATCATGCCAAATGCGAATTGATCCTGTCCGAATTAAGCGATGGGCGTATTATGCCACGCTAGGCGTTGCTCTTGTTATTGGGTGGATAGATTATGATAATAATTCACAGGATTGTTGCCCATGACCAAAGGGTGGGATGTGTTATGACCTTGACCCAAGGTCATAGGTCAAGGTCATGAGACGCAATAAGTAAACTTTGTCCTGGCCATAACTTCTTCCTCTGAGCACCAATTTCAATAACACTTCACAGAATCGTTGCTTAGGATCCAACTAACAAGGGTGTGTCCATAGGTCAGAGGTCAAGGTCATAATAGAAACAATAAGAAAAAACTTGTCCAGACATAACTTCTTCCTGTGCACGGATTTCAATAATACTTCACAGAATTGTTGCTTAGGATCCAAGGGTGTGTCATGACTTTGAACCAAGGTCATAGGTCAGAGGTTAAGGTCATGATAGACACAATAAGTAAAACCTTGTCTGGGCCATAACTTCTTCCCCTGACCACGGATTTCCATAATATTTCACAGAATTGTTGCTTAGGATCCAAGGGTGTGTCAGGACCTTGAACCAAGGTCATAGGTCAAAGGTCAAGGTCACAATAGACAAAATGGGGAAAGCATTGTCTTCATTGATTATTCCTCAAAATGTGCTTGTAAGTGGGACATCCATTACATTTATACCAGTGATGTATATTGGGATGAAATATTGCATGTTTCTACTTTGTTGCCTCAGGGCGTATTTGTCATGTTAGGACTGCTCCAGTTTTACTCTGGTTTTCCGGTAAAATTGTGCAAATGAGTAGTTTTAGACCTCAGAGAAATACTGAATCAGAAGGAGTTGTAATTTTCATGAATTTTATAGAAATTCAATTAAAATTTTCATGAAAATGTAAACCCCCCAGGCACTTTAATCAGATAGTCTTTTAAGCAGGTTTTACTATTTTATTATATGCATATCACTCATGATTAAGAATAATATTGTACAGGTGAGGTCTTAATTACATGGTTTTCATTTTGTAATCCTCTCGAACTGTTTTTGACTTTATACTCCAATTTTTTTTTATTTCAGTTTGACTACAAAGAAAGTGATGAGTCACATTGTGATAAAGTAAGCAAGACATTAAGCCTGGTCCTGTCAGAATTATCTCAACATTTCACGGGCTTCTCTTACTGTTACCAGAATGAGATGCGACAGTGGTGTAACAAAACACCACCAGATCTCACACAGCTAGGACCTGCCTTCAAAAGGGTGCATCAAATACTACCACACTTTGCTAAGGTAATTTTTGGTCTTTCAGAATTGTACAAACTTATGTTGAGTCCTTCTGCAGGCGGGAAGGTTCATTAGTCCAGAGTTTATACCCGATTACTATGATGCCGAGTGAGTGAGAATCCGAGTTTATACCCGATTACTATGATGCCGAGTGAGAATCTGACTTTATACCTGATTACTATGATGCCGAGTGAGTGAGAATCTGAGTTTATACCCGATTACTATGATGCCGAGTGAGTGAGAATCTGAGTTTATATCCGATTACTATGATGCCGAGTGAGTGAGAATCTGAGTTTATACCCGATTACTATGATGCCGAGTGAGTGAGAATCTGAGTTTATACCCGATTACTATGATGCCGAGTGAGTGAGAATCTGAGTTTATACCCGATTACTATGATGCCGAGTGAGTGAGAATCTGAGTTTATACCCGATTACTATGATGCCGATTGAGTGAGAATCTGAGTTTATACCCGATTACTGATGCCGAGTGAGTGAGAATCTGAGTTTATACCCGATTACTATGATGCCGAGTGAGTGAGAATCTGAGTTTATACCTGATTACTATGATGCCGAGTGAGTGAGAATCTGAGTTTATACTGGTGAATAAATTCAGTTTGCATGACACCTAGGATAACAATGTGGGTGTTTTATAAGCTAGTTTACTGGTGCCCTATATTTCAAAATGCTTTCACGTTTTAGAACCAAAATCGCAAATTCGATGGGCAGCACAAATCCTAAAGATTAGTTAGTGGTGTTGGCAATCAAAATTTGATTTCAAGACTACATCACTATGTTTATGAAGTTGCTTGCCAACTGCTCCCATGTTGTGGGACGACTGTAAAACCCGAATTAAGTAATCAATCCTCATTAAGAAGCAACAGTAGAACAGTATACTTTTATCAAATGAAGCTATAAAACTATCTAGTTTTTCACTTGTGCTGTCCTAAATTATATTCTGTTCTATGAATTTTTTAGGGGGTAAGCACTAAAGGGGGCAAAGCAAAAATCAAAGATATCATATTTAGATTTGAAAACATGAATTTCAAATAATAAATACCCCCCCCCCCCAAAACAAGAGGCCCAAGTGGGCCTATATCGCTCACCTGAGTACCTAGATTATCAGTCATGCATGAAGGAAGAATTAATTTATTTTTGCATTAATGTGACTAAGTCAACACAGATGTTGAAAATATGTCAAATTTTATTTCAGGCTAGAATAAAAAACAACACTTTTTTGCACATCCATTCAGGTGATTTTGATATTAAGCATTTCCTTTGTCTCTGCAAGAAGTCATTCAGGGCAACAAGTTAGTCATTTTCTTTAGGTGGGGCCTTTTGTTGACTGATTTCAAGTCTGGGTCATAAACAACAATTGTTTCAAATATTGTCCAGATCTAACTTAAAATTGCCTAATTTCATATGTTGAGTGTTGAGAAACATCTAAAAACTTATTTAGATGTGTAAAGAAATGAAAAAAAAATTTTGACCACAGCTGGATTTGAACCGCTACTCTCCATATTTCAATTGCCAAGTGGTATATGTACTATTGTGAGAACTGCTTTTTAGACATGGTGGCATTATCTGTTAACCAATTTGGATGAAATTTACCAAATTGATAGAGGACTTTTAGTACTTCATGTATTCCATGTTTCATTAAAATCTTTCATGTGGTATAACAGCAGAAGTGAAAAATGTGATTGAATCGTTCCTATACACCCTCATTTGGAAGTCTTAAAAAATTCATAGAAAATCCAAAAATTGAGATATTGACAAAATTCTTTCAAAGTAACAATCCTTACCATAATTATGATCACAATAGTCCATAAGAAATCATCATTATCAATTAACTAGGAAATATGACACTTTTTTCTGCATTGAATCACCAAGTCCAAAGAAATGTCGAAAAAAATTCTAAAATTTGATTTTGGAAGGTAACCAAAATGACAATACATCTTCACCCATCCCTCTAGATCATTTCTATGCATTCTGTTTGTCTCTGTATACAGCCCGTATGAAAAAGAATATTGTTAAACGAGGGAACTCTTTTGTGACCTACTCTTGACTATGGTGGCGCCACCTGTAAAGAGGTCTGGACGAAAACAACAGCATTTGAAGAGGATCATAAGTGACTTATTTCTACCAAGATTTATTAAAATCCTTCAAACAGTTTTGTAGAAAAAGTTGAAAATGTGAAAAATGGCCAAAACACCCCTCCCCCCCCCTTTTTTTTGGAAGTCTTAAACGTAAAATTCCTAATTTCATATGTTGAGAAACATCTAAAAACTTATTTAGATGTGTAAAAAAAAAAAAAAAAAATTTTTTTGACCACAGCTGGATTTGAACCGCTACTCTCCATATTTCAATTACCAAGTGGTATATGTACCATTGTGAGACCTACTTTTAGACATGGTGGCATTATCTGTTAACCAATTTGGATGATCCGCACAAAAAACAAAACCTTTGAAAAGGACTATGAGTACTTGCATCCTACCCAGTTTTATCACAATCCTTCAAGTTGTTCTGTAGATGAAGTTGAAGATATGAAAAATTGTCCCCCCCCCCCCCCTTTTCTTGGAAGTCTTAAAAAATTCATAAAAAATTCAAAAATCGAGATATTGAAAAAATTCCTTCGCACCAGCATTCCTTACTATAGAAATGATTAAATGAAACCAAATGAATGCATCAATGTTTACTAAAAGAAAATAATAACTCTTTAATGCATTAAAATAACAAAGTCCAAAATAAAAATGAAAAAAACGTCAAAAATTTGATTTCGGAATGGAACCAAAAATATCAACACTTCTTCCCATATGCCTCTTAATCATTCCTATGCAGTCGGTTTGTCGCTGTATGCACCCGATCTGAATAAGAAGTTTGTCAAAGGAGGGTACCCTCTGTGACCTACTTTTGTCTGTGGTGGTGCCACCTGTTCATGGATCCTGACAAAGATGACCACATTTGTCGGGGACCTTGAGTATTTGATGCATGCCAAGTTTCATTGAATTCCAGCAAGTGGTTCCGAAGAAAAAGTTCAAACTGTGAAATGTTTACACCAATTATCCCACCCCCCTTTTTCTTGAAAGTCTTAAAAAATTCATAAAAAATCCAAAACATAAAATATTGAAAAATTTTCTTCGCAGTAGTATTTCTTACCATCAAAATGATCAAATTAAACCAAATTAAGGCATCAATGTTTACTAAAAGAAAAAAATACCTCTTTTCTGCATTAAAACTACCAAGTACAAAAAAACGTCAAAAATTTGATTTCGGAACGGAACCAAAAATAACAACACTTCTTCACACATCCCTCTAGATCATTCCTATGCATTCGGTTTGTCTCTGTATGCCCCCAGTCTGAAGAAGAAGTTTGTCAAAGGAGGGTACCCTCTTTGACCTACTTTTGCCTGTGGTGGCGCCACCTAGTGATGAATCCGGACGAAAAACAACAACACTTGTAGGGGACCATGAGTACTACATGCTTATCAAGTTTCATCAAATTCTGTTCAGTGGTTCTGGAGAAGAAGTCGAAAATGTGAAAAGTTAACGACAGACGACGGACGACAGACGGTGATTGATCACAATAGCTCACTTGAGCCTTTGGCTCAGGTGAGCTAAAAACAAAAAAACACGGAAGATTTAAACCCATGGATCACTCTATCTACGGTCCATCAGATCTCTTGATTAACTTTCACAAGTTTTTTTTAAACACTGCACGCAAATAATTTGTATTTGTTTGTTTTCCAGCTTATGAAAAATTATGAGACAATCCGTTCTTCCTATACCAAGCTGAGTCGAGATGTTCCTAAACAGATTGAGATGGCAGTACAGAGCACAGAAAGTTCTCAGATAGGTACATGTACATGTATATCGTTTAACAGTTGGCACCTTTTCCTCGTTTTCTTTTGGTACTTGGAACTTGATTTTGGAGGTTTTAAAATTCAGAAACTGTCAGATTGTTGATAACATGGTCGTTTATCAAAAATTGCAAGAAATGTGACTTGCTTTCTGTCTCTGAATCTGCCCTTTGGACGAGACTGTAAAATGATATGGTAATGATATGTACAAGGTCCTTCATTGTTTTGGGTGTGTCTGTTGCATAGGTCAAGAATTCTGAGGGCATGTAACTAGCACAATATCACAATATAGGCGAAGTAATCAAGGTATAGTAATTAAGAACAAGAGTCAAAACACCAGTGTTCTCAGATGAAACACCCACAGTAGAAAAAGCTGATGTATATTGAGTAAATTTGGTTTTCCTTCAGGCTGAAGTTCTGAAGTGACTATGGTCAAATCTTTGAAGCACAGAACTTTATCCTAGGTTTTAATCATGAATTATAGAAAAATGACACTTTCTTTAAATTTTTTGAATTTTTGTCCTACAGTGAGGTAAACAATATTGCATTTATACTTCTAAATTTGAGTTTGTTTCAAATACTTTAAACCCCCAGGTAAGAACTGTACTGTATGTAGCCATGGCATAACAGTACAATAGTTTTTATAGAGGAAAATTTGGAGAGTAAGTCTCTCTTTCATTTAAATGTTAACAACGCAGTTGGCCATGCTACACTACTAGATCTGGATGTTCGAAGGTTTTTTAACAGATCATAAAGACATACACTTGGACTTGAGCAAAACTAGTTTAAAAGTTTTTGTTAATAGAAGTCTTCGGTGAAATTTCATACTTGAATAAATGCAGAAGATTTGGGCTTAAATTTGTGAATTAGTTAAGACCACTAAAGCTGGAGTACAGACATACATGCTTTTGTAAAACTGAAAGGAACAATGCATCTCTAGACAATACATTTGGTTTTACTTTTTACTTCCTATTATTGAGACTTGTTTTCAATGTACATGTATCTACTTGTATATTCACACACTGGACCTGAAATGCAGGTAACATTTGTATTATTAATTATTTAAGTTATGTTATGTCCTGTTTAGCAAATCTCTATCAAATATACATAATCATTGATGCATCTTGACTTTCTTTCAGGTGGGAACATGGAGTCCAAACGCCGAGCATTTGAAGAGTGGGCAGCAGTTCTTGAGGACAGCCTTTCACGTCAGAGAGGTCGCACAACAAAGAATGTACGTGCATTGTGGTCGGCAAGCTTAAACAATCAGTAAACTGTCGGAAGACACTGTTGCTTGGCTACACATTATCCACTTCATCTCCTCCATGGATACAAGTCTGCACAGAAAAAATCATCTCATGGTGGCTGTGAGATTCTTTATCTTAAGAGATGCTCAGTAGGTCAGCAAGCAGGTTGGATTCAAGACGATGACAGTACCGGCAAGCTCTGAAAATTTCCGTACAAATTAGTAGTAAACTCTCTAAACATAAGAATATGATGTACAACAAGTTACAAATGTATATTCTTTTAGAGAGGATAGAACTAATGTTTTAAGGCGATTGTGTAAGTGGTAAACTCGACCTTGAACACACAAAAGAAGACGGGTAGTCGTGACACAATAACCGAAATCCTGGATAATGCAAAGTTAGTGGCTAAACTACGCTTGGAGTAGTAATTTGTAGCGTAATGATGTTGGCAGATCATCATGTTGTTTGCGAAAATGCTGGGTAGCATGTGAAAGTTTGTTGTCTTGTAGCAATGCCATTGACAATAAATTTCTATAATGTGGCAAAATGACAAAGAATATTTAAATTTAAAGATGTGGAGATTATGATATTTCAGTGTTTATCAAATATATTAATTAATTATTTAAATTATTTCATTGAAATAAAAGTATGAAAAACTATTGTCACTTTCACTTTTCATATCAGTTAAGATCATGGTACATTGAAATCCGTAAAATGAGGAGAGTTACACTGCAGTGCTTGTACTACATGTACTAGAAATGATGTATCTGGTGACTATTTAAGTAAAATTCCAAGTTAAGTTTTCCCTTAAACTTACAATTAAGCTCAATTGATAAATGCATAGTTTTTCATCAATTCACAATTTAATTTTCAAAACGTATTTGATATTTACAGAGAAATAAAAGTTAAAACTTGATGAAATTTTCAAGAAATTTATTGCTTGTAAAATTTTTTCTATGAGGGAAAAATTTTCAAATCTTACTGTATCATCTCACAGTGTTCCCATTAACTCACCTAGATGAGTCCTGGACTCACCAAAATGGGTTTGGGACTCGCCAAAATTTGTATTTTCCTTAACATTTGTAATGAAAATGAGTCCCAAGACTCTAATGGGACTCATATTGTCTTGGGTCTAGTTAGAACCCGATTCGTAGAATTCTCTTTTTAGCCTTCTTTGATAAATAAGTCCTCCTAGCTGAATTAAAATTTGCACTATTTTTAAAAGCGTTCAAAATCAGCAGTTGTCTGGTTGCCACAAATACCCAAATTCCAAGCTCACCGAGTTGAAATATTAGTTGTTTGATTGATGACTTCAAAATCTTTCTCGTTACTATTTACACATTATTTGGATTTTGAAGAAAAAAAAAGAAAAGAAAAAAAAAGTACACTTTTCAATTATGCTCAAAACATAAAACTATGTCCAAAATGAAAAGATTTATTTACATTTCTTCCACTTAATCTGTTTTGGGCTTAACTTTTCTTTGATGCCAGACATTCACTTTTCACAGTTTCAATGTAGGAAACCAAAAGGTTTTGAAAAAATACTTTTCTTACAAGTTAAGTGGTTACTTGAATAATGACTTTAAAGTATTACAAATTTCTGACATTGCAATTTGAGTACATGTATATGTATTTGGCTTGAGATTGTTTTGGTAAAATCTCTACAAATCAAGTGGATGACAAATGATGATTATGAAACTGGAAGAAAATGATAATATCAAGCTTATGTCAGGTCTCTGCATTTAGTCTCAGTCGTGGGTAAATTGCTCTTACTTGGATGCAGTACAGCGCAACTTCCCAGTATTGTTAAGACTGATGATATTAAAACATGGTGGAGAGATCCTTGAAGACCAACAAAAGCAGAAATATTTTCTAATCAAATTTCGTCAATGAAAGTAAATTAGCTCTTTTAAAATGTATTCAGTCGGTAGTGGACTTGTACAAATGCTAACACACACTAGTAAAATGAGCAAAACCAATCTCAACAATTTACTTGCAAGTATTTGACAAATTTTGTCCTTGACTCAAAATAAGAAATGTCTATCATTTGTTTAATTGTTGTGATGCTATTACTCAATTTACTAGTGCAGGATTATATTTATAAATTTCTGCAAATTTAATTACTGAATACACCTACACATATACATCTCAGGATGTGAAAGCAGTTCCTTTTCCTTCAGATTACTCATGCACCTACGGAACTAAGTTTTACTTCCTGATCAATGATGTGAAACACGAACTGATACAAGTGTATTGTATATAGTTGATGCTCTACCAGTATTTAAGTGGCTCCCTATAAACTAGATTCAAATGGCCTCTGAATACTCCACAAATAACTTTATTGTTAAATCACATGATGTTTGTATGATATGCAGATTACTTCCTACTGCAGGATGATAGGCTGAAGTACAAGGAGCATTATATAATAAAATATATACATGTGCTGATCCAGAGGGGGTATCAGGGTTTGAACTTTGCCTTATATATCAAATTTTACTCTCAAAAATGTCATTTAGGAGGATTTGTGATGATTTTCCTTAGAAATATTTCAACACCAGAGGGGAACCCCCCTCCCCTCCTTTCAAAACATGTTGGATCTGTCCATGTACATATGAAAATAGTGTTTGTGAAACTCACCAGACCCATAGAATAGATGAATGAATATCAATCTCTTTAAACTTGTATTACTTACTTGAAATACATGTATGTCCTGTTAACTGTAAAGTACTGGCAAGTTTCACCCACACTATAAAACGACTGAATGTATATTTTTTTTATATATATATATATATGCAGGTGTGAGACACAAAATAGTAAGGTATTCACCTTTCAGACAGCTGTCTGAACCAAGAGGCTCGAATGAGCTTAGGAGAGCTCTCATCGACTGCTAGGCTCAGAACAACAGGCTCACAGGAGCTCGCTTTCAAAGCAGTTTGTCTCTACACACTGAAATGGAAAATTCAGCATTAGTCTCAGATTCAAAATTAACTACACAAAGTTTCATAAAAGCACAATTTTTTTTAATCTGATAAAATATGCGCCATATTGGTGCATCAACATAAATGAAGATTACAATTTAAAAACATTGTTATATACATTTTTACATTATCTATCATATCTTACTCCTATGAATTACAATTTGAATATTATTTCTCTTCTTTGATTTATATTGCTTTTTACTTTTTAATTCAAAATATTCATAATATTTTTTTTCAGTAACATTTCATTATTCATATGTTCAATATCATAAAACATTTACATGTTTCAATATCTAAACTGTTATTACTTGTACAAATCATGTGAACTTGTTCTTCCAATATTTTTTTCTATTTATAAAGAATATGAATTAATACTCTGTCCATCTCACTGAATATGATACAATATTTAAGTTGAAATTAAACCCAAGCTGAATTAATTTCTCAAATTCAATAAATGTTGTAGATGAGCATTTTCCTTCTTTAAGTCCTCAATTTCTTTACACATTTTATCAGATATTGAAACACATTCCACTGTAGCTTTTAAATCCTGTGAATTCTTTGCTATATGGGATGATGAAATTTCCAACTCTTTTTCAAGACTTTCTGTGAGTTTTTCTAGTTCTAGAAGCCTTTCTGAAAGATCTGATTTCGACATATTCAATAATGCTTCAAATTTGACCTGTTGGTATTCTTCTTCAAAATCTTTTTCCATGAATTTCTTAGTATCTGATTCATCGCCATAAAAACTGATATTTTCACTGTGGTCCCTATCATTGAGGTAAAGCTCTGGGGTCGTATCCATCACACAGTCATATGACATACGCTCTCCAAACGGGTCTGGGGAATCAAACTTGAGATAAGTATTGCTGTACCTTGATTGATCGTCCATCAGAAACTGGTTCGAATTATGAGGCGCTTTGGGACTGTGGCGGGGACGAAGACATCTTATTTGGCGGGAGTTCCTGCTCTTACTCCTTCTTTCTCTAATTATAGAATTGTTGGTACCATTCCATTGTGTGTTAATCATGTCTAAATCATTTAACATACTTATCTCATCATCAAATTTGACTTCAGTTATCAGATTACGATATTCGTGCTTCATAGATTTCTTCTTACCACGTCTTGTTCTTTTCTTGATTTTGCCATGATTTTTGGGAAATTCGCTCTTCTCTTCTTTCTCTACTGTATTAAATTCCATCTTTCTAAAGTTTCTAAACTCAGAAGACTGTAAGTACATTTATTAATAGATTAAATAGAATATTCTCTCTTCGTTACGTGTACCACTTCGCTTCTGTTTGGGAAATGCGTTTTGACGACGTTTCCACTGGTTTTGTTTTCTTCTATATCACGTGACACCTGTTGGCATTACGACAGCAATACGACACAAACGTCACAATAGCGATGTATCTTGGTTATTTGTGTGTTTTATAGTTATGGTTTTGAGCGTGCTAGTAACACAGATTGGATCGACTGCGAGTGAAAAATGTCAAGGCCACGTTTCCAGAAATAGAAATGAACGTGATTGCCTTGTGCAATATATTACGCTTTTGGAGTTGACCATGAGGCGAGGGGAATTGAGACTTATAAGGAATCTTGAAATCTTTATTTGGGATTGTTTTATACGTATGCCTTTGTGTAGAGAGACTTTAAATACTTATTCATCAATACGACACTTAAGATAATAGAATGCCTAAAAAGAAAAACAAGGGTGAGTTTGCCACGCGTGATCCACATGGCGGCGCGGAAAGTGGGGATTACTTTGTGGTAAACACAACACAGCACTAAGGACATCCACAAACATTATTGATTTGGGAACTGAGGAATTCAACTTACTGACATTCATGTTTTCAATAATGTTGATATAGTTACTGTATATTTTATATGGTGTTACTGTATCTAAATTTCTTTTTACCATATGCACGCCATTACAATGCAATGTCGGATTGATTAGTCATTATCACTTGTGAAAAAAAAGGGGGGGGGGGTTTGCTATATCAAGTCCTTAATATTATGATGGTTTAGAATAAAAAAAGGAAACCTTTAAACATTCTTTCCTTAGTATTGAGTGGTGGCAAATTCTAACATTCTGTCATTTCCTGAATGTTGAACACCTCTCCTTCTTTAGTTTGTTCAAAGGTTTAGAGATTAAACAAATTACAGAACAATAGTTTGTACACCTATATGCATATGTTATCAGAATTCTGATTTCATAGTTATTTTTTAAAAGTTGTTGATCAATTACAAAGTACATGATTATTGCTGTACATGTACATACATATTTAATGTACTATTCAATTCTGTACCCAACTTTTTGAAAGCATTTCTCTAAGGTGATTAGTCATCTTTTGCTTCCGCACATAATTACAGTATTGCATGTTTCAGGGATCTCGTTAACGCGCGTATTTGCGTCCCTGACGCGTCAAAATCGGCCGGGACGCACGATTTACAAAAGTGGTGAGTCCCCGGGACGCGTCCCTGTTACTCCCGCACGCGGCTAATAAATTTATGACATTGTGCTGTGTCGCCGAGTAAGCCGTGTATTAATTGATTTGTATTAACCGCGGGAGATAACGCTTCGGGCAGTCCGTAGGCGGCAGTATAAATTGTCCACTCGACCCTACTACATGCCCATGATGCCGCCGGCGGACAGTTGAACGCACTAATTGTAGAACTAACAGTGAATAAGGGTGAATTGAAGACCTCATTGTACATGTGTAGGCGGGAATTTACTTGTAAAAATCCAGATTTTGCACCAAAAATGTCTGAGAAGTTTGGCTAATACCCATTTGGGTCCCCCTTTTCGGAAATCCTGGATCCGCCACTGATATTTAAAAAAGAATTACGAGTCTCTTTTCACAGTAAGTTTCACTAGTGATGAAAATCTGAAAGAAATTGCGATGTCTTTACAGATGTAAACAGTGCAAATGTTAGCATGTTCTCTATATCCTGGATTGCCACTGTCTAATCGGCACGCGCTGGACAAAAAGGATTGAATGTGTTGACATTTCAGGGTCATCTACACAAGATGATTTGTTTTATGAGTTATAGTTGATAGGGGGTTTAAAGAATCTCAGAATAGTGGACAAAAGCATGTGTTTAGCCATCAGAATATGTAATGATTTATTTGAACCTCAAATTGCCTTACTATTAATTAAGTTCAACGCACTTGAATATATTAATGATACTTAAAGACTTCCGCGGTTTGTACGGGTCATTATTACAGAGATATATGTGTATATATGTTTCTGATTATTAAAATTAGCTGTTACTGCAAAATTGCAACGACGGCATGGGTCAATCATAATTTGGGTTACAATCGGTAAATTTATTAATGCCAACATGCCTTATGTTGAAGTTAACAGAAGAGATATTGTAGAACACATTGAGCTTTGAATACATCATGTGTACATTATCTGCTTTTCATGCTTAAACAACAAAACTATAAAATTTATTGACATTTAATTCACATAATTAGCATGAAAGACAGATAATATACATATACAACTAACAAGACAAAAAAAAAACTATATATATTGAAGTTTACTTCGGGACTCATCATTTTTAGATTGGGACTCACCAAATTTTGGTGGGACTCACCATTTTCAAAAGTGGTGAGTCCCAGGACTCACCATTTCAGAACCCTAGTGAGAACCCTGATGTTTCTGTTCTTGAAATGAGACTGAAGTTGAGGTCTTATGTCACAGTTAACAATGGCACAGAAAAGTTCCCCGCTCCTGACGATTCTGTTCTCTAGGTCAAAATTTGAGTTCCTGCAGCAAGCAGGCATTGCAATCCTATTGCTCAATGAATTAATCTGGGTGTAATGCAAACTAATATGTAAACATTGAATTGATAGAAATAATACCATTTGTAATGTTTAATTGATGCTTAAGTTGTGTTTGTTGTTTCCTGAATGTAAAACTACATGTAAACAATAATTGAAGGTGGGAAGACAAAGGCTGGACAGGAATCTCTTCCTCCAAGTGACGATGAAGCTCCCGAGAACTGGAGCACAGCCAGTGTGTTATCAGATGATCCAAGTCTAGGTAGCCTTACAGAGGAAGGTAATAATCCTTGTCTTAACTCAAAATACAGGGTAAGAAAGGAAGGGACATGAAAATGAGGAGTTAAGAGATTTGATATACATGTAGCAAGTAAGCTACATTGTAGTCAAGAAAAATGATGGAAACAAAGTGGAAAGCTTTATGCTTTGTAGCTTTGTAGTTAAACTTAAATCTTGATATATGTGCTTACTGATATTTAATGAGGACTATTGAATGTATTGTGAAATTTTAGAGACTGCTCTGTCTAGTTTGAATCTACAATGTATATGAGATTTATGTATGATTGTTCTCAATAAGTGGTTTAAATAATTATCATAATATTATGCCTTAGGTGATCTTTGTGGTACATAAGCCCAAGTATAATGAAACCTTCAGAAACCAGCATTGTGTAGTTCTTCTGAAATCATAAGATACAATGTTTTTTCAGTATTGCACATATTCAGGTCATACTCTTCAAAATCAGTATCGCCCAAGAACAGTAACTCTGCTTTGACTAATGCACCAGAGATTCATACTTTCATTTCATGAATAAGATGATAAGATAAGTGCATGTACAAATATACCACCGATATATGGTGAACTCTAATTTACATGTATTATTAAGAGAAAAAAATGTGATATTATTGAAAAACACAAACTATATTTGCAGATTTATCCCCATGTGACGTGTGGAATTCTCCAATGATCGTTTGTTGTGTTATTTTTAAGTATTATCTCTTTAGTAAAGTTTCACATTTGATTGTAGGAGCTGATGGTGGGGTTGATGAAACAACGGCTCAGGAAAATTTTGAAGACAAATTGAAGGATTGCATAGAGGGTGTATTACAGAAAAGGTAACACTGAAGAAATACAAGAAAAGAAAAGGTTAAAGGCAAATATATTAACCTTTGGAGATGTTGAAATTTTTCCCTATTGTCAGTCCTTTTGAAATATTTGCCAGTCCAGGAAATGAAATATAAAGTTAAACTACAAATTTCTTATCAGTTACAAAATTTTTTATCCAATCAGGAGTGACAAACCCCGCAGTTTTCAATAGAATCACTGCATTCTTTTCGTGTATCTGCTTACATGTATAATCAATATCTAAGTGTCATGACTTTGGCACAGTTCTAAGAGGCTTTGGGCTGCCTTGTAATGGGGTAATACATAACTTTCCTATGGTGGGGTGGGGTGGGGAGACCTAATCTAATAATGACTGCTACATTTACAAAGCATAAAGTAAGAATTACTCAACATACTTTTATTTCACAGTGCTCAAGGCAGAAAGAAAGCTATTGAAGGAGTATGCAAGGCATTATCAAAGAAGTACATCTTTGACTTTCTCATAGATAGGTTGGTGAATAAAGCTTCTGCATCACTTTCCAGTCATAATACATCATGAAAATAAAAGAAATTGAATTAAGGTTACTTCTTTTTCAAAGAGAGTACATGATGAATAAATCTAAAACTTGTAATTATTCTTATCTTTTGAGGAATATGTAATTTTTTTTAGTCAGAAAATGTAATTGCATGATTTCCATGCATTTTTTATTTCCAATATGCAAGATTGTGATTACTGATTGACTGTTTTGACTCGTGCTTTTATACACACCATTCTTTTGTTCTCCAGTGGGGCAGAAAATCTGCCTCAGTTTAGAACAATAGATTTGGTAGGTGACTTAAACACAGAACATGAACGGAATGAGTATTTGTGATCTTGCATATTTAACACATGTCCATGCTGAACTTGGTTCTATATTAACGTGACATCATACATTACATTGAAAACAAAACACAGACAAACCAATACATTTAACTTCTCTCAAACAGTTATACTCTGGAAGAATAACATTGGATGAAGAGGTGAATCAAAGGTTGTGGAAAATTAGAAGCTAAAAAAACGATATGCCTCTGTGCTACATTTCTCTCGTCCGTTTTATGAAAAAATACAAATTAACTTAATATGTATCAGCTCAGTATATCCTGGTGAATAGATAGAGGACAGCATTTTGCTATTATTTTGTGCTTTATCTGGAATCCTCTGGTTTAAATGTATTTCTGAGGGAGGTAATATTAAAAGACAAGTTTTGTCATTTTACCAGCAATCATGTTTCTGTTTCATCTTATGATTTATAGGAAGTTAACATTGAGTGACAGCCTGTTAAAATGTTTGAAGCGAGGGAAGGGGGAGGAGCAGGGACTGGCGGCTCGTTGTCTCAGTCTGCTTTGTATACAGCTCGGCTTAGAGGCGGAAGATTTGTTTGAAGATATAAAGTCCCAGCTACTGATTGTAATGAATGATACGTCTGCATCACTCAAAGCAAGAGCGGAGGTAAGTCATTTGTTGTTATTTCTTCTCTTTTCATCCATGTTCCCAGAACTGAACGTTTAAAGCACCTGTAAATCTGTGTGGATGGAATGGAATATATATCTTCTTTGAATGAATAAATTTGATAAAGCATTAGAATGCCATTATGTCTACATGTAGGTACAGTCCAGGTGTTTTTTGTAATTTTTTCAACCTCCACAGTAGGCCACATCAAGGCGTAAATACGGAGTATCGCAACCACTAAAATCCGTCACGGTTTGTATTTAGTCACCTACCAAATGTATTGTTCTCTATGTGGGCTCTTTTATATGGGCAACTTACGTGATAATGATATGACGTCATAACAATCACAAAGTGCGTGTGTATGTTGATGTTATTGTAGTTGCGATATTCCGTATTAAAGAATTACACAATACACTGTGAATTTAACAGAGCACAGGTAAATTTCCACCTTAATTCCCACCATCACTTTGGATGCTTTTCCCACTGTGTTTTGTGCAATTTCTCCAAAACACCTGGACACTATACTGTATTCTTTACCAGCCCTTCTGAGAGGCTCGATTAAATTACCTTATTGATTTAAATGATGAAAATCTTCACAGACCTGTACTGAGAACTATGAAGTGAAGATGTGACTGATGAATCATTTTATAGCTCAACTCGACCCAAATGTAGAGTATTTTACGATATGAAAATTCAGTCGAACAATTGTTTTCATTCTATTTCAGTGCGCAATTGCAGTAGCCATTTGTAACTTTGTTTCGTGTAGTGATGTAGAAGTAAGTCTATGTTTTATCTATTGTTACGTGACATGTATATAATTTAACATATCTGTAATGTCACAAGTATATATTGTAAAATTCTTTCTCCTCAAACTCATTGTAGTGAATATATAATTAAAGTACATAGAGTATGGATTTCCTATGTACATTTATTATTTTAGTATGAATGTTTTCTGAATATAAAAACTTGTCATGAAGGCATTGGAATGTTGAGACATAAACATATATGATATAGCCACAAGAAATCAAGGTTATTCAGTTTTTGGACCAGAAAGATTTTCCTAGTATTTTCATGAACCTATGATATGACAAAAAATCAAAATATGAAATATTACATACCAGTTCCTTTTTTTTTCAAGTAACAACACGTTGAATCTATGGCTATGCGATGTCCACTGGTGAAAAAGTGTTCACTTCGATTCATACCTTAGGTTTTTACTGTCTCATCCGCAAAACAGAACACCAGTGTGCCCAGGATGGGAGTCGAACCCTTGACCTCTTGGTTATGAGCCAAGCAACTCATCCATTTAACCACACTGGCTGACCTCCGTATTGGTGAAATAATGTTTGTGAGATGTTAAACAAATGAAACAACAACAAACACTACATATACTATTCTCTTCATTTGATAGGTTGTGATGAAGGTATTAGATGCACTAGAAAATATATTTCGAGCCTCTTATAGGAAGGGAGACAAATCCATTCCAGTTCACTCTTCAGAGATATGTAAACTGCATGCCTCAGCACTAACTGGGTGGAATTTACTGCTGTCTATCGCTCCCTCCTTTCTCGTCAAGAAAAGAGTGGAAAGGTATCAAAAGAATTTATTGATTCATAATGCTCTACATATACTGTATTTACTCAAATATAATACGCATCCGAGTATAATACGCACCCCCAAGAATGACCTCAAAAATCATGAAAAAACGTCTAACTCCGTGTATAATATGCAGTAGAAAAATGCAAAACAAGATGTCAATTTCGTGTATAACACCCATACAATCTGTTAATCAGAAACCATTGCTAAATAACACTGCGCAAGTATTCTATCGTGTTCATTAAATGCAGGGATCACTCTGGAATTTCCTCATGAAGGCCAATAGGGGGGGGGGGCTATGCACCCATTGGGGTCAAGGGGCAACGCCCCGTTGGGGGAGTCTAGGGGGCAAAATTCAACTTAGATTGGAATGATGTTTAAAAATAAGTAAAAATTTATGTGTATAAAAATAGCAATGAGCTGACAAGATTGGTTTGGCGCACGAATTTGGCAAAGCAAGCACCATTTTCGTAACAGAAGTGCCCAAATGGCCTCCTTGTACAATTATACTGTGCCATTTCAGTAAAATGTGCGCAAATCGCGCAGTGGCGCGGCCCAGAGTGATCCCTGAAATGCCACACCGTACACAATGCTCCTTTTATAGCCTTGGGCATTTACTACGGAAAGCAGACAGTATACAGACAATAGGTATATCTCAAGCTTCGTGGGTTTGATTGACGGCTTTAGATAATTTAACAGACACACGCACCCCTTTAAATCCACCACTGAAGCTTAGAAGCGTGGAAAAAAAGTTCCAGATTTCTAACCATATGTATAATACGCAGTGAGAAAATGAGGGGTCAAATTGGTGAAAAAAAGTGTGTATTATATTCGAGTAAATACGGTACTTCTCGTGTCACATGTGATAATAGTACACTTCAGGATAAATTTTTTCCTTATCTTTGATGGACATAAGTGTTGTTTTGTTCAGGAATAACTTGGTCTTTTGTCCCCAGGTATTTATCCTGAATTCCATAGTAATGTCACATTGCATAAAGAGCTTTGTCTTAGAGATTTCAGAAATTAATGTGTATTTATTTTGGTTTATTATTAGGGTTATAAAATGTATGTGGGGTGAGAAAAAATTCATCCCCACTGTGAATGTGGACAGGAAAAATTCACCCTCATGTCAAAATTTGCATTATCCACCTCTCAGAAGCCTTGTTTTGGATAGCAAATCTTTCATGCTTGGTGAGATTTTCCTGTCCCTGTACAAACTGATTGTTTGCCATCGATCAATCACACTTGTATTGTAACTATCTTCACGGCTGACGTGTGTTTCTTGCAATATTTCACTCGGAATTTAAAAATTCAGTTCAAGTTGCAGTCATAGTTACGATTATTAACTTTCGGTCATATAGGGAGGATGGCCGACCTGCTGTAATCATAGCGTTGATTATTTAACTTTCAATCATATAGGGAGGATGGCCGACCTGCTGTAATCATAGCGTTGATTATTTAACTTTCAATCATATAGGGAGGATGGCCGACCTGCTGTAATCATAGCGTTGATTATTTAACTTTCGGTCATATAGGGAGGATGGCCGACCTGCTGTAATCATAGCGTTGATTATTTAACTTTCAATCATATAGGGAGGATGGCCGACCTGCTGTAATCATAGCGTTGATTATTTAACTTTCAATCATATAGGGAGGATGGCCGACCTGCTGTAATCATAGCGTTGATTATTTAACTTTCAATCATATAGGGAGGATGGCCGACCTGCTGTAATCATAGCGTTGATTATTTAACTTTCAATCATATAGGGAGGATGGCCGACCTGCTGTAATCATAGCGTTGATTATTTAACTTTCGGTCATAAAGGGAGGATGGCTGACCTGTTGTAAGCATAGTGACCATTATTTAATTTTCAGTCATATAGCGAGGATGGCCGACCTGTTGCGTAGTGCAGATGTAGATCTCCGAATAACAGCTGGCGAGACCCTGGCACTGATGTATGAACTTGTGCGAGAGGAAGATGAGGTAATTTAGTGTTACTAGAAGTGTTAATAGAAGTATAATGTAACTAGAAGTATAATGCTTCTAGAAGTGTTAGTAGAAGTATAATGCTTCTAGAAGTGTTAGTAGAAGTATAATGCTACTAGAAGTGTTAGTAGAAGTATAATGTTACTAGAAGTATAATGTTACTAGAAGTATAATGTCACTAGAAATGTTACTAGAAATGTTACTAGAAGTATAATGCTTCTAGAAGTGTTACTAGAAGTATAATGCTTCTAGAAGTGTTAGTAGAAGTATAATGCTACTAGAAGTGTTAGTAGAAGTATAATGCTTCTAGAAGTGTTAGTAGAAGTATAATGTTACTAGAAGTGTTACTAGAAGTATAATGTTACTAGAAGTGTTAGTAGGAGTATAATGTTATGTGAGGAGAATATTAAAGATAGAAATGTATTGTAAATATTTTGGGTTTTTTTTCAACAAAACTTGTCAAATAGTTAATTTAAATTGTATGCTTTTAGTTAAGGTTGGTTGTATTGATTTGAAAGTTACATGTAATGTAGCCTAAGTCACAACAGTGTTGATCATTAAAAGAATGGTACAATAGTATAAAGATTACAGTACACTGCCTTGTAGTAATGATATTCAACTGTTATGCTCTTTGAACTGAACTTCTTACTCCCATAGTTACATCTTCCTGAAAAATTTCTGAAGTAGATGATGATGTTGGCATATTGGACTAGAGTCGCTGATAGTCTATGCTGATTGCCACTCTCTGATTTTAAATTACAGAAGTTTTTACCATGAAGTAGGAAAATAAGTAACAGTCCAGAATTTCCTCTGCGTATTTCAGTAGAACGTGATATTTTCATGTTGTTAGAATCTTGATTAATCTTGCCATTGCTACAGTCTGGAGTTAAGTCTACTGATGGATTTAATCTTACATTGTCACAAACTGGAGTTAACTACAGTTGTCTTCTGTGGTCATCAGGCATGGTTTTTTTCAGTTTCATACCTAATTTCAGGGTTTTTTTTTTCAAACAGAAAATTAAATTAAAAAATGTGTTGAATATTATAAAATATATTAGAAAGCAGCAGAATTTCATTGTAAATTTAGTTCAACACATAATTTTAGTTCTTTTCTTAGTTTGTAAAATCATGTCTTGGTAATTCTGATACCCCGCTGAAAACGAAGTGTGGCGGGAATATAGGAATTACCCTGTTCATCCATCTCACTGGTGAAGAAGTTTGTCAAAATAAGTTTCTCAAAATTACAAGTGGGACATCCATTACACTCATATCAGTGACATATCTTAATATCTAAGATGAATGTACAAGTGGGACATCCATTATACCTATGCCAGTGATGTAACTTGGGATGAATTATTGCGTGTTTCAACCTATGTTGTCACAGGGCTTATTTGTCCCGTTAGGACAGCTCTAGTTCAACCAATGTTGCCACAGGGGTTATTTGTCCCGTTAGAACAGCTATAGTTCAACCTATGTTGCCATGGGGGTTATTTGTCCCGTTAGGACAGCTCTAGTTCAACCTATGTTGCCGCAGGGGTTATTTGTCCCGTTAGGACAGCTCTAGTTAAACCTATGTTGCTGTGGGGGTTATTTGTCCCGTTAGGACAGCTCTAGTTCAACCTATGTTGCCGCAGGGTTTATTTGTCCCGTTAGGACAGCTCTAGTTCAACCTATGTTGCCATGGGAGTTATTTGTCCCGTTAGGACAGCTCTAGTTCAACCTATATTGCCGTGGGGGTTATTTGTCCCATTAGGACAGCTCTAGTTCAACCTATGTTGCTGTGGGGGTTATTTGTCCCGTTAGGACAGCTCTAGTTCAACCAATGTTGCCACAGGGGTTATTTGTCCCGTTAGAACAGCTATAGTTCAACCTATGTTGCCATGGGGGTTATTTGTCCCGTTAGGACAGCTCTAGTTCAACCTATGTTGCCGCAGGGGTTATTTGTCCCGTTAGGACAGCTCTAGTTAAACCTATGTTGCTGTGGGGGTTATTTGTCCCGTTAGGACAGCTCTAGTTCAACCTATGTTGCCGCAGGGTTTATTTGTCCCGTTAGGACAGCTCTAGTTCAACCTATGTTGCCATGGGAGTTATTTGTCCCGTTAGGACAGCTCTAGTTCAACCTATATTGCCGTGGGGGTTATTTGTCCCATTAGGACAGCTCTAGTTCAACCTATGTTGCTGTGGGGGCTATTTGTCCCGTTAGGACAGCTCTAGTTCAACTTATGTTGCCATGGGTGTTATTTGTCCCGTTAGGACAGCTCTAGTTCCGAAGGAGTTTACAGAGTAGCTAGACTAGATATCATAGTCCTGAATGTTATTCGTTTGATAAAATTACACTTTTTTTTAACAGGAATATGAGGGGCCAGATGAGTATGCTTTGTGTGAGACCCTTAAAACCCTAGCAACAGACTCCCAGAAACACCGTGCCAAAAAGGACCGAAAACAACAACGGTCCAGTTTCAGAGATATTCTAAGAGCTGTCGAGGCAAGTATCGTTAATCGTAGGACTACAGACAGAGGGAGATTTAGATTTATAGACATTCAATAAACTATATAAATAGGAGTCCTTGATGTCTACAGAGAACAAATGACCTTGACCTGATAAGGGTATCCGACATTTCCTGATAATGGGACTTTCAGTAATGCATTCATTTTTGTATAATATGGGTTGATGATGAAATGGGCATTTTTGGACTAGAGTCGCTGAAAATCTTTGCTGATTGCCTTGATCTGAATCCCATAACAACAACCTAACGATTTACAAGTTTTGTGTTGAATTCTTGAGGTGTCATGTAGTAAACTTTGCTGATAGGTTTTGAGGGGTCAGTAATTAAATTTTCAGTTTTGACATTAAAACTCCTCTGCTGAAGCTGTTTTAAAACATAACCATCATAGATGCTTTCGGTTGTTCAAATGGTTTGTTCTAAAATTAGCTGCAGTCATGTCAGGTTTGATTGACAGTAATGGCATTTGGATAGGTCTGTTTTACTATTCAAGGATGCTGGTTTTCTGTAGGTATTCGGGTTTCTTTCTTCAAACACCGACTTCTACTAAATGTTTGCAATAGTACACAGTGTGGTGTGAAGTAAGCAAAATAATCATTAGCTATTACGAGTAGATGATTAGGGTGTGCTTGGTGTAGTGGTTAAGTGCTTAGCTTGCCGTGCCGATACTACAGGTTTGAATCCCAGATTGTGCCTCCATAAGATGTGGGTTACCTTCTGCTTTCATGTCAAGATATGACTGAAAAATTATTGCAAGCCATGTAAAACCACCAACCAATCAACCGAGGAGATGATGAGCATGACATAGTAGTTATTAGCATTGTTGAGGAAATGATGAACACGGCATATTTGGACTAGAGTCTCTGATGACCTCTGCTGATTGCCTACATCTGACCTCTATAAACTTGTTGTATAATCTTTCCAATACATCGGGTATTTGCATGAATTTATCATTGAAATGGGCTTTGATATACATTTTCATTTGGAAAATTTGGTTGGAAATGAATATATTTATGCCCCCAGATTGATAGATTTTTGTTTTTGTCCTGTCTTCCTGTTTGTTTGTCTGTCATCAACTTTAACCTTTGCCGTAACCGTTTTTTTTGGTCTGTCATTAACGTTAATCTTGGCCATTACTTTTGAACCGTGAGGGATAGAGATTTCATATTTGACATGCGTATTCAATTAATAGAGCCCTTTCAAATGACACCAAGGTTGATGACCTTTGGACTTTAACAGTGACTTTTACGCAAAAAATAACTTTTGGACATTGTTGCTGTCGTTGGCATTATTGTTTCACAAACACAGCTTGTGTAAGATGTAGTTGTCTCATTTGTTTCTCATCTCCTTGCGAGTTTTGACGGACTTGGTTGTGACTTATCAGAGGCATTTAAACAGTGATATATACAGATGAACAGAGGCCACGCTATTTCTTCTCAAATGAATTATTGTCTCTTGAGTCTTGTAAACCATATTACCACATAAGTCTTGTACTCTGAAGCTTTGGAGTAATTGTTTAATTTCTAGTAAACAGAGTAAGTCATCTTCCCTCTTCCCTTGCGTCTGCTATCTTACTCTCGTAGGAATCATGTTGTCATTGGTGATTTTAGGAGGGTGATTATCCAGACTTGTGCATCAAACTTGGATCGGAGGCTTGTTATGTCGACTCATGGACCAGGAAGAAGCAGTATGATGCCTTTTGTTGTGCCCTGGAGTCGGGAGTCTACCAACATCTGCAGGTAATATATGATCTATAAGCTCTATTTATCAGCACAATTCAGAAATTATGCCAGAAATTTGCGTAATACTGAAAGCTGAAATATATATATGTATGGTTACAGTATATTCATATTTTGTCGTCCTTCAGACTGTTTGAAGAAATTTTTTTTTGGCATAACTATTTTAAGTAATCAGAATTAGGGTAGGCTTGTTTTATTTCAGAATTGATCTGTATGTGAAACATGACCTAAATATTCCTTCCCATCCCTATTTTCCTTCCCATCCCTATTTTGTTTTGCAAAACTCGTGTTAAGAGAATTTTAGGTACAAAGGTTAGCATGATAGACTCGAAGGGTATGTAAATTCCTTGCATAGGTCTAGAGGAGTATCAGCCAGAAGGGAATCGTACTTTTGTTCGTCTTCATTTTCTTCTAAACCACACAATGAGTGTGAAGACAAAGGCAAATGACAGTAAACAAATTATAACGAACAGATACAGATCCCTGGGTGTCTTTCTGATGTATCTGGTGTGACTCAGTGGATGAAACTGGTGACTGAAAGGTTCAAAGTTTGATTCCTGCCATGGGAACACCGGTGTTCTGTCTTTCGGGTGAGATGGTTAAAAACCGAAGTCCCATGTCACGTAGGTGTAGAAATCCCTCACTGCTTCAGATGGGTCTGATGCTAAGGTAAAAATTTTTATGCCATGCATTAGGCAGATGCTGTGACCATATACGTGAAATAATCATGGAGTGAGGTACAACAATAATCAATTAATCAATCAATTAAAAGTCTTTCTGATCTTTTGCATTTCATGACTAACTTTCTAAGTTCACAATTTTCAGGAAAACACAGTGATCAGAGATGTATTTGATCTAGGACCCCCCATTCCAGTAGGAAATATCAAAGCCAGTAAAGCCACCAAGTTAGAAAGGGTAAGGTCAATTCCCTCTAATCAGGGTTTTCAATAAGAATTGTCTAAAGAGGTGATTTAGAAATTTGAGGCATATCATTTTGAGTGCCATTTGCGTGAATGTGAATAGTAAATTCGAGATCAGAGGAAATTTGAAACAGCGATTTCTTTCATTTGAAGTGACAGAATTTTGTTGGGTGTCAGCTTTTGTTGAAATTCCTGCCAATTGGTAAAAGCATTCACGAAAAAGTCTTCTATGGCAATTATTCATTATTTAATCCTGAATTTTGAAGAGACATTCAACTACTTACTGAATGTTTGTCATAGATTATAAAAAGTGGCCTCATGATAAACTGCATTAATGGTGTTTATGTAATGTATTGCATCAGTTTTATAATGTGTATTCTCATTAGTTGACTGAATAAAAAAATTGCAAGGGGATATATGTTTCTCCTCAATTTTTGATATGGCATCCTGGAAACCTTGAGTATTTATACAGCATTTAGGTAAAATGTACCAGAAAAAGGGTTACCATCATCCATGCATGTGTTTGACAAAAACTGATGGGGTTTGCTGGTATCTTTGTTTTTATGTGTAAAGCTCATGCATGGTAAACCCTTATTTTGTAGTTTAACTTGATCTGTTGTTCAGTGTTAAAGGATCTATTGATAATAAATAGCTGTATACTAGCCTATTCCAGCACAAATAATCCAGTTGGAATTTAGAACCTCAACATAACGTACAACAAATTTCATTGTAGACACAGTGGAATGCTGCTGCTTTTAAAGCACGGACGAAAGCTCGCTCTAAACACCGAGATAAAAGATCTGTTGTAGTAAGTGGAGATTAAGGAGGTCAAGGTCAACTGGGTCATATAGGTCGTCTATCTATATTTTTATGGTTATTGGATAAAGAAATGACCGTAGTGTGACATTTGCATCTCATCGTACTGCATCCGAAAAATTACGTGCTATAAATAATGGAGTAAATGTGTACTGTGCGTGTGGTAACGGCAGATGTAAGTGCCAAACTTTTGTGATAGGAAAGTGCTACTGTAAAAATAGATTTCTTGATAGGATGTCGGTGTGAGTTTGTGAATGAGTTTGATTCATACAGATATATGTAAATATATATTACAGGTAGTGACCCCTATTGTTGATTTGATTTTAACCTGGGTTGTTTCTGTTTTAATCATGTATTGACCTTATTACACTCGGAGTTTAACTGCCAGGTACTACCTCACTGGTCCTCATGTATATGCAGTCATTAGATGATAGGGCTTCGTTCAAAATTACTGTTTCTTTTCTTATGTTCACAGTTTCTTTATATATCTCGATAAATGTACTTTCTTTTGGTAGTATGACACTTTTTTTAGCAGTACTGGGTACAACAATAGTTTAACAATAATAATTCATACTACCCAATTTTTTCTATACATATATCTGTACATTGCATTATTTAAAGTTAGAGGTTGCCAATATTAAAAACTTATTCTTCCAAAAAACTGAAGTCACAATTTGTGAAGGCTTTTGTGTGAGACTAGTCCAGATTTCTTGAACGAAATGGCCTACACATTATATGATACGGTGAATCATAATGATCTTGATAGGGGTGATTGATTTCCCTTTTCATTATATATTTATTTCTATGGAGAAACAGTCATTCTTCTAATAATGATTCCCCTTCAAACACTGCCCTCTTGATTTTATGTTGTTGGATGGGGCATTGAAATGCCATTTTTGTCTCGTTTGCTTACAAGTTTTTGCATCGACCGTTAGCAACCACTCTTTCCAAGATAAATTTCTAGTATTTTTGATATCGGCATTTTATAGTTGAGTAGTTACCAATTAGGATTTGAAACAATGTATAAGGGTATTTAACATTCAGGAAGTTTTTCATTTTATTTTTATTTGCCGAAAGGTGACAAGGGTATAACTAGAATCTTTGGTACTAGTATACAGTGCCTTTTTTTCATTTAATTTTCAAAGGTGCCTGTACGTTTTTATTTGGGAATTTTTTGTCCCATTTGCATAATGCTGAAAGACCAATTTTTGGAAAAAATTGAGATAAATTTTTGGAAAAATCAATGAAATGTCCATTAGGAAAGGTCCTTATAACAGACCTGATATGAAGAAAAAATAACACATACTATACATAATTGTAGTCAATAATTATATCAGTCTTGCATAAAGTCAGGATTGCAGTATGGGTGCTGAATATGTGTCAGCATTGAATATGTCTGTATACTTATTTATTATTCCTCATTTCTGTGAATACGGAGTATCGCAACTACAACAACGTCAACATACACGCACCCTTTGTGATTGTTATGACGTCGTATCATTATTACTTTAGTTGCCCACATAAAAGTTCCCACGTCAAGAACAGTGGATTTGGCAGGTGACTAAATACAAACCATGACAGCAAGTAGTTGCTATACTCTGTATTGATTGGTCAATCCAGTGTATAAGAATTTGAATACAAGAGTAACCTTCACTGAATGTGTTGTAGTGTGCATGTAAACACTCAGAACCATAAAAAATGTGGTCGTGCTGTTATCATATTCTGTGTAATATTTCATAAAGTTGTATTACAACATACAAGGTGAGAATAAAACGGTTTTAACATGGTCT
Source organism: Pteria penguin (assembly GCA_035048485.1). Classification (NCBI taxonomy): domain Eukaryota; kingdom Metazoa; phylum Mollusca; class Bivalvia; order Pterioida; family Pteriidae; genus Pteria; species Pteria penguin. The sequence goes on along the minus strand of CM068588.1, from coordinate 1,265,506 downwards.
GCTGGTGTAGAGTTACATTGCTTGATTTCCTTGTCACTCAGATTTATTTATTTCATAATGGCACAATGTGTACATGTATTTATTGATTTTGTCCATGACTTCAGTAGAAGGAAAAGGTATTAATTCATGATATTTCAGATTCAAATTCTAAGGTAATAATTTATTGTATTAAAGTAGGGTCTGAAATTAAATATATTTTTTGGGCAACCTGAAATTCCAGTATATATTACTTCAGCATAATCCAGATTTCATTTATAATTGTTCATTAGATGAATTGAAATTTCTCTGATGTCGAACCCTGTTAAAATTACACATTCATAATATTTACGGTATTAACAATTGCGATTGCATTATTTTGTCAATTGGAGCATTTTGCTCATCTGTAAGAAAATTATGTGCTCAAAGTCCTCACAAACAAGTCGGATATCATTTAGTTTTTTGTTTTTATTTTTTGTAATAGAGTTTCAGTAAGTCTAAGCATAATTTAATGTTTTGAAAACTTCTTTTGCATCTTGTATAATATTGCCAGTAGTGTGCTCATATTGCTTAAAGTAGCAAATCGTATCTCAGAATTTTCAGAATTTAGATTTATTTTGTCATTGTATACAACAGACAGAAGTGTTTAAAGGTAAGGTCGCATGAATGCAATATCAATATTAAAGATACAACATGTCACTACCTACACTATGTCAAGTTTCCATGGAGACATAAAACATGACGTATGTGTTACCATAGATACAAGTCAAGTGATCTATAGGGATCATGTATTCTGTGATATCTAAACCAAATCTCTCTATATCCTACATTTTGATATCATTTGTGAAGTAATAAACATTTGAATTTTGAGTTGTACTTCATTACTTTTAATATATAAAAAATATCATCTAAGAGAAGTGGAGCGTTTTTGTCAATACATAAAGGGGTCAGACTTTGTGAAGTAGTTGAGAGACTTAGTGAAGTGGTTGAGCACTTAGTTTGCGATGCAGGCAATCTGGGTTCGATTCCGGTACTGCGCCACTATCTTTTAAGAGGTTGATTTTCTTCCAAACCCATGTTGAAATTTGACTTAAAATCTGACGAAAGCGAACATAAATACCCATGGGTACATAAGCCTGACATAGCCAAGTGGATGAGTCTCAAGCAAATGGTCACACATTCAATTTCACGGGATTTGTGATTATTGTTCGACCCAAGGTTGGTTCTGCTACATTATCGAGTTACCGTTCGTTCCTGAACTCGGCGTATGGGACGATGACGGAGAGTGCCCCAGTGTGGGAAGTAGAACCCAGAGTTTGTGCCAAGGCTGGGGTTGAACACAAAATTCGCTTTCATTAGGTAAGCGGAGTTTGGATGCAGGTCGAAGCCTGTCAAAGTTGAAGATGATCATACACTGTGTATTGCGTATGTGCTGGACTGGGATACGAAGAGCATGTGTGGAGGTTGGGCATGATCCCCAGCTGCTTATAGCTTGGATGATGGAGTTGGGCGTAAAGTTAGAGTCTGTGTCCAGGCTGGAAGTGATTCCCAGCTGCCCTTGGCGAGTATGCTGGATTTGAATACGAAGTTAGAGCCCAAGATTGGGCTTAAAGATAAGGGACAGAACTCTCTAGTTACAGCAACAAACGGAAGCAAAGTTGGGTGAGGTGGTTCTAATGATCTCACACCTTGCTTATTCCTTTCACATCCGATAGACATACTTTGATAAGAGGGGGAAGATTTGATCATTGGTACCTGAGGAGGATTCCGTGTGTCGGCTCCGTTTTCACCTCGGTGATTTATCATTGACCTACCTGTCTATCAATTGGAGAATACTGTAGACCCTGTGTATATGGTATACGTTACGCGTACATGAAAAAGTACCGAAGGGTTAACCACATCTCGTAATACATGGTAAGTCGGCGTGGCCTAGTGGTATCGCGCTTGCCTCCTGATCGGGAGGCTGGGGTTCGAGTCCCGCTCATGCCGGTGTCCTGTCTTTCGGACGAGACAGTAAAAACTGAGGCCCCGTGTTGTGGTATGCATGACACGTTAATGATCCATCACTGCTTCGGGTGGGTCTGTTGCAAAGGTCAAAATTTGTATGCCCCTTATCAGGCAGATGCCGTCACCATATACGTGAAATATTCGTGGTGTGACGTTAAACAAAATCAATCAATCAATCAACGTAATCCATGGAATAAAGGGACAATGTGATCGTGTACAGTGTCGTTTTCAAACAAATGCGAACCTCAGTTAAATAGAGGTAAAAGATCCCTCCCTGCCTTGGGTGTACCATTGAACCAAGCCGGTGTCGCCACCATAAAAATTAACAATTTGGTAGGAATGATTTCATTCAAAACTAAAATTCTAATAGGTTTTGTAGGATTTATTATAAAATTAGCATTAAAAGAATGTGATGTTCCCGTCTCGTGTCGGTGTTAATCTCATTATACAAAGAGCGCGGGTGCTGCATTCGTTAGTAAAGAGAGCATTGAAATACCCTGCAAATGACCAAATCAGTGGTAAGAGACCTAACCAGTGGTAAGAAACTGAGAGACTGAAAAGTAATCATCTTTATGCATCGTGTATAAATTGAACTTTTGAACGGGGAAGGGTGTTAAAATGCTGCAGAGAAGATCTTTTATGATAAAAAGAAAAAGAATGAAAAAGGGGGGAAATGTTAAAAATCGGAGTTTTTAACCTGGTCATTCTGACCGATGCGAAGTTTTCTGTTTCCCATAGAAATCGAACGCTTGGTCACAGAAAGCATTGTGTCTGTGAATTTAGTTTGCATGATGCACATATCAGTCATATGTTCAGGTTATCCATATTGCTAAAGTCCGTGGAGGTACAGGGGCATCTGCTCTGATGACGCCTGCGATGAACTCAAATCCGACTCTTTAATCCGCTGGTCAGATGGTTTGACGATCGCGGCGGGCTTAACTCCTCCTGGTCAGTGTAATGGTAGTTGGTACATTTCTCAAGATCCACCTGGACATCACTGACCACACAGACATCATTGTCAGCTGCAAAGAGAGCTTCAATCTTGGCGATAATTTCGGTAAAAGTTGGCCGATCTTGAGGCTGAGTCTCCCAACATCGTAACATTAGTTGATACCTAATGTAAAAGACGAAACATCAGAGATGTGTTTTGCTTAAAGTAAAACCCATCAGAGATGGGTTTGACTTAAGTGTTATTATACCCTTTTCCTTATGTTATGTGGCTGTGACACTTTCTACACAGTGTTTGTTCACATTCATGTATATATACAGTGCTGAATTATATTGTTTCGTCTGTATGTCAGGGCATTCACAGCGGATGTGGCTAGCCAAACAGGAGACGCTCACTCCTCCCGGGCACCTGGTCTCACCTCTGAATTTCAGGGGTCCGTGAATGTCCACTGTGGTACATTGTTTTTAGTGCCATAGTCATATGTGACACCAGTTATTTTTGTATTTTTTATACAGCAAAGTGCTTAACGAGAGGGATCTGAAGAAAAGTCAATGAGGGAAAGTGGCACTGTGTTTGGGCGCTGTTTTGATATGAGTCATATACAAGGGGAGATGGCACACACTTTTAGCGTTATTTTAGATAGCGATATCCATTTAGTGTTCACTCTGCGCCTATTGATGAATGCGCCAATACAGATGAAAGATCGTAAAGGGTAAGAAGATCTAGAAAGACGGTCTTAAGTGGCGCTAATTCATACAAGTTTAAGATTCCATGATGCATACACAGTCTATTAGTGTTTATAAGATAGAAAATATTCAATCTAGGTACATGTACTTACATCATTACAGGGCAATATTCCGGGCGTGGCAGCCGACGTCCTGTCCTGATAAATCGTGACATGTCCCAATAATCCACCTCACTGTACGGCAAAGCTCCCCGGGTCATAAGCTCCCACAATACTATTCCGTATGACCACTTAAAATAGAAATCAACTAGAGCTGACCGAATGTCATTAAAACACTGACCAATGCAACTCTTGTATAAAAGCTCTTTTCTTTGTGACTATCAATTTGTCGCATTTTCAAGCGTGGTCGCTCAGCTCCTTTCGCCACTTTGTCCCGATGTCAGGGACTATAACTATGAGCTTATTTCTTACGTTACTAGGGGCTTGTGTTACCAGAACACATATTCCATCCTACCTGTATGATATGATACCATCCTGACTGTATGATATCATCCCATCCTACCTGTATGAAACCATTCCATCCTACCTGTGATATTATCTCATCCTACCTGTATGATATGACCCCACCCTACCTGTATGATATGATCTCATCCTACCTGTATGATATTATCTCATCCTACCTGTATGATATGATCCCATCCTACCTGTATGATATGATCCCATCCTACCTGTATGATATGATCCCATCCTACCTGTATGATATCATCTCATCCTACCTGTATGATATGACCCCATCCTACCTGTATGGTATGATCCCATCCTACCTGTATGATATGTTTCCATCCTACCTGTATGATATGATCCCATCCTACCTGTATGATATGATCCCATCCTACTTGTATGATATCCCATCCTACCTGTATGATATGTTTCCATCCTACCTGTATGATAGGATCCCATCCTACCTGTATGATAGGCTATGATCAGATGACGGATAAAACCAACTCAGTAGTTCACGAATCATGAAACCGAAAAGGTTATAAAATCAGTACAAAAGGGAAAATGAATGATAACAAACCAAAGAAATCTAACAAGGCACCGTTACAGACGATATGATCGGATTGCAAAGCAATTTATGTATAAATTGAACTACACAAGAAAGCGTGCCACAAACATATAAGTAGGTATCATTAATAGCATACAAAAAAATGAAGCTAAACGCAAAATTACTTTGTGTTCACTACAGCGTGACATCGAGGTCAAGGTCACCATATTTTCCATCAGTCATAAACAACTCATCAATACCTACAAACATACCAAGTTTGATGAAGGTATTATTAATGGTATGCAAGAAATGAAGCTAAACACAACATCACTGTGTTAACTGAAGCGTATCAGTACGGAAGAGCTCATTAATGTGTACAAACCTACCAATTAAGTGTGACGTAGGCATCATTAAGGCTAAGATATGTCTCAAAGTACTTCAAATATCTCTGATACTCACCACATCGGATCTGACGGTGTAAGTGTCAATCTCGATACTCTCCGGTGCCATCCATTTTATGGGCAGCTTCTTCTTGCCATCGCTGCTGTAATACTCCTTACTGTATAGGTCACGTGACAACCCATATCCGGCTACTTTTACCGTAAAATCACCATCCATCCTGCAAAATTGATGTAAATGTTTTAGCAAGTTTGGCATCACGAGCTTAACCGTAAACACCATTACAAAAACCTTGAAAAAAATTAAGGTAATTTCTTCTTCTGCCTCACAGATGCTTGGTTAATCGTTTTCCACATCCTCATGTGTACGGCATCCGTTGGTTGATGGATTGTTCGCTTTTAACAAAAGCTTTTGTTATATCGAGAAACTGAAGCAAGAGGTTATCAATGTCTTAAACATTTTGGTGCTATCCGAGATTCGAACTCGGCTTGTCTGCACCACAAATCAAGCATCCGTCCATTCAGTTACTATTAGAATTGCGATTTCCAGACGGTGAAAGAAAAGTGGTGCAAGTAACTGTTTCCATCTGTGGCAATCAACTTGCAAGTTGTGGTGTAAGGGCAGAGTTTATTTTTTCTACTTTTTCGTTCACCTTTCATCATTCCTCATAGCCCTTGATAGTAAGACGGAATGTTGGCAGATGTATCCTTAACCGTCCGATTAACGTTTCGTTGTATACTTCTAGTTTACCTGTGTTTTCTGTATACTACGTGGCCTATTTTCTCTTGTGGCGCAGCATTGTCAAAATTTAGACCTCTGCAGCCAAAACGTCAGTAGTCATGAGAAATTTTAACATATATAACATTTCTGTTTTCAGATACCTTTGGATTTTGAACACCCAGTACTTTTAACTCAGTTTGTGAGTCACATGGTCAATGTTTTAACTCCGTTTTTGAGTCATGTGGTCAATGTTTTAACTCAGTTTTAGAGGCACATGGTCAATGTTTTAACTCAGTTTGTGCGTTATGTGGTCTATGTTTTAACTCAGTTTGTGAGTCACACGGTCAATATTTTAACAAGAATCTTACATGCAATTTCTGGTGGCCAGATCGCGATGGACAAATTTGATACTGGCTAGGTATTCCATGCCCCTGGCGATGTCTAGACCGTATCCGACCAAATCCTTCACTGTTGGTAACTGAGAAAGAAATGTCAACGATTAATACAAGAGGCCCAAGTGAACCTTATATCGCGCCCCCAGAACACACTTTCTTTATTCACACTCAATTGACAGCTGGAAAATTATGCAGATACATATGTATTCTTGCTATTTCAAATGATTTAAGAAATGAATCTTATATTTTTGGGGTTGATTGAGGTATCAACTTTAAATTTGGACGGAAAACTGTATCAGTGCGCGAAGCGCATAGATGCAAAAGTTTTCCGTCCAAATTTTAAGTTGATACCTCAATCAACCAAAAATATAGGATTCATTTCTTATCATTTTATTAAGCTTGTATGTGGAAACAAAAAATAATAAGTGCCTAATAAACATAATTTATTACAGCACTACATTACCATTTTATCCCTGATACACGTGACTTGATCGCGTAGTAATACAATTATAAGGTAAACAGCATTTTGAAGTCAATAATGGCGGCTAACTCGAAATTCGAAAATTTTATCCTAGTGTCCATCGAAAAGATTAGAAGTGAAATAGAACGAACTATGATCAAAAACACGAATTAATGAAACATGCATAGGAGGATAATACTCTGTTGCCCTAGGTATATTTTAAATGCTTTTAGGATTATTAGAAATGCAATGCATGTTGACTGGTGCACAAGCGTGTCATAGGGTGGAAAGAGTAGGTTCAGGGACTTCGATCGGAGGCAGTACCTGCTCTGGTGCCCGTTCTGTTTGCCAAGTCGGGCATAATACCGTCCATTTTCGAATGATCGGCCAGTAGCAGACGAGTACTGTTTTTGTAACGTGTGTTTGACTACAAGCGCCCCCCCTTTTTTGGTCACATATTTACCACTAAAAATCCAGAATTTGCACCAAAAAATGGCTGAGAAGTATGGCTAATAACCATGCCCCCCTTTTCGGAAATCCTGGATCCGCTACTGAGCTACATGTACTGTATGCATTTCTAATCAGCACTGTACTGAAGACTAGTCGATAGACGTAGTTATATCTTACTTTTTTATTGAATAATAGTAGGAAATTATATCTCATATTTAATAGTTTCTGTAGTGAAGTGCGATTTCTATTTTGTACGTTGAATTCGTCATATATTAATGAAACAGTGTTATGTAATCGATTAACAACACGGGAATAACGGTTCCATAAATAGAACGGGGTTTCCCATTCCAGAGGAAAGTAGTTCCGGTAATTGTGACATATCTGCACTCAAAATATTGTTGATGCAGAAATCAACTGACTTTTTTAACTATCAGATTCGCCGCTAGACCATCAACATAAAGAAAATTAAATGATTATAAAATGTAACCATCAACTTTTAGCATGTCAGTAAAGCCCAAATTAAACACAAGAAGGACAAATTTCTCAACTGCAAGAAAAGCAAATTAGGTACTGAAACTTTTAAAAATTAACCTTAAATCACATGGATTCGAACGATTTGCAGCAAACGTGTGCCCTAAAATCTGTTTTCGTAAAATTAAACAAAAATATATTTCTGCACTTAGTATGTGAGTGCTGGCTCAAATAAATGGAATTTGGAAATTTCAATAAAACTTAATATTAATTTGAAACAGCAAATACAAATACTCAATTGCTTTTTCCAGTGAATAAATTAATAAAAGGACTGCAACCAGTAAAATGTTCTTTTTCCAGTCTTTTCTAAATATCTCATTTAAAATTTACATATTTCAATGAATTTTCAATTTATTTTTGTGCAAAATGAAATTGATTTTGCTCTTTACAGAAACATATATCATACAACAAGCCAGTACTGTCGAAAGCCCACAAAAAAGAAAGAAAGAAAGAAGAAGAACGAGGGCCGCCCCCCCCCCCCCCCCCAAAAAAAATTATTATTAAAAATCAAATTTGTTGAAATCTAATTTCGAAATGAAATAAAAATTAACAGTATATCTTGAGACACATTTTATACCATTAGATCCAAATTACTCCAATGTATTTGGTTGGTCGTTCATTGAGTACGTTGAGTATTTCCTCTCTGCAAAGTTTTATAAAAATCTCTTCAGTAATTCAGAAGTCGAAAGTATAAAAAGTTTACAGCGAGCAGTCCGACAATTAGAAAGACAGACGGACAGACACCGGACGAGGAGTGATTACAAGAACTCATATGAGATTCAACTTTGTTCAGTTAATAAAAAGCAAGGTTAAAATGACATAAAAATGACAAACACAAAAAATGTATGTTGTTCGCATGAGAAATCTTTTTTTTTTTTAAAAAAAATTATTAAATTATAGACGATGAATGTCGTAAACATTTAATAGATATTCAAAATTATCTCAAACGTAAAAATGAAAAATTATATATACACAAAGGATAATGAATAAATAAATAAACAAGAAAAGAAATGAATATATAAAGTTGAAAAAAAAAATAAAAGATACCAGGGATGAGCAAGGATTGGTGCCACAAAATGTGAAATTTATTTGTCAATTTATGTACATTTGATATGTACAGATAAACAAGAGGCCCAAGTGGGCCTATATCGCTCACCTGAGCACAAAGTGCATATTTAGAAGCAAGCAAGAAATTCTGTGCAGGGGTTCTGGAGAGGAAGATGAAAATGTGTCAATCAAACAGAGCCAATGGCGGCCATCTTGGATTACGGATCGGCATGAAAAACCTATACTTGGTAGAGGACCTTGAGTACTTACTTTCTATGCAGTTTGGTGAAATTTTGTGCAGTGCTTCTGGAGAAGAAGTTGAAAATGTGTCAACCAATCAGAGTCAATGGCGGCCATCTTGGATCACGGATCGGCATAAAAAACACCAAACTTGGTTGAGGACCTTGAGTACTTACTTTCTATGCAGTTTGATGAATTTCTGTGCCGTGGTTCTGGAGAAGAAGTCGAAAATGTGTCAACCAATCAGAGTCAATGGCGGCCATCTTGGATCATGGATCGGCATAAAAAACAAAAATGTGGTAGAGGATGTTGAGTACTTACTTTCCATGAAGTTTGATAAAATTCTATGCAGCTGTTCTGGAGAAGAAGTCGAAAATGTTTCAACCAATCAGAGCCAATGGCGGCCATCTTGGATCACGGATCGGCATAAAAAACACAAACTTGGTAGAGGAACTTGAGTACTTACTTCCTATGAGGTTTGATGAAATTCTGTGCAGCTTTTCTGGAGAAGAAGTTGAAAATGTTTCAACCAATCAGAGTCAATGGCGGCCATCTTGGATCACGGACTGGCATAAAAAACACAAACTTGGTAGAAGACCTTGAGTACTTACTTTCTATGCAGTTTGATGAATTTCTGTGCAGTGGTTCTGGAGAAGAAGTCGAAAATGTGTCAACCAATCAGAGTCAATGGCGGCCATCTTGGATCATGGATCGGCATAAAAAACAAAAATGTGGTAGAGGATGTTGAGTACTTACTTTCCATGAAGTTTGATAAAATTCTATGCAGCTGTTCTGGAGAAGAAGTCGAAAATGTTTCAACCAATCAGAGCCAATGGCGGCCATCTTGGATCACGGACTGGCATAAAAAACACAAACTTGGTAGAGGACCTTGAGTACCAAGTTCCTATGAAGTTTGGTGAAATTCTGTGCAGCTTTTCTGGAGAAGAAGTCGAAAATGTGTCAACCAATCATAGCCAATGGCGGCCATCTTGGATTACGGATCGGCAAAAAAAAAAAAAAACACACAAACTTGGTAGAGGACCTTGAGTACTTACTTCCTATGAAGTTTGGTGAAATTCTGTGCAGCAGTTCTGGAGGAGAAGTCGAAAATGTGTCAATCAATCAGAGCCAATGGCGGCCATCTTAAATCACGGATCGGCATAAAAAACACTAACTTTGTAGAGGACCTTGAGTACTTACTTCCTATGGAGTTTGGTGAAATTCTGTGCAGCGGTTCTGAAGAAGAAGTCGAAAATGTAGAAAAGTTAACGACGGACGACGGACGGACGACGGACGACGGACGCTGCACTATGACAATAGCTCACTTGAGCTACGCTCAGGTGAGCTAAAAAGCAAACAATGAAGACAATTCAATTGTAATGCAGATCAAGCACCGACTTAGGTCGCTCAATTGAAGTAACGTTAGTTACTCAATTGGTGTGGTTAACTGGTCTACAGGCACACCTTCCCACTTACCACAGCGGCAGAGCAATTAAAAGACATACATTTAAAAATATATAAGTAGTACTTTATATATATATATATGAATCTAGGACCAGCAGGCTACCCAATTTGAAAGGTAGTAAACATACACACAAGATATGTATAATGGATTAAACTTTAAGCCTACCGGCATCTACACTTCTGAAAACAACCTAAGGTCATTTTCCATCGGAGTCCCAACAGTCAGAGGGGACAAGGGACTCGGGACCTTATCAACTCTGAGGACCGTCATAGAGTACCTGACGTCTGAGTGCAACGCTCCAGACAGGAAAGTATGTAAAGGGCTGTAGAGGGGTTCAGTACAAGACTTATTGTCTTAGCGATGATCTTAGGGTCATACTGGCGATGGGGAAGGCGTTTGACTATTATAAAACCTGATGCTGTGAAGTCATTGGAGCTTTTGACCCTTCTAGTTTTATATACAAGATCACAATAGAAATGTAGATGGGAGAATCCATTGGACATAATTTTGAAAAGAAATACATGTATATACGAATTTTGATAAAAGCTCTCAGACTGAACAAGATCTATAGAATTTTCCAAAAGTTTTTTATTTAGTTTCTTGTTTATAGTACGATCAAAAAATTCTAGGCCTGATACAATTTGATACAATGAATAAATATAAAACCCTATTGAAACCATTATTCAATCATACTGAACGCTTTTGGTAGAGAGATAGTAGTATTTTAGAGCTCTTGATTATACAAGGAATTCGTTGTTAAAAGTTAAAGGGTTAATTAAACCGCCAAAATTGAGAATACTGAAGTAAAAAACGAAGTGTACCAAAGGGTAAACCATATCCCGCACTTCATGGAATAAAAAGGGCAATATCGTGCTTCGTGCCATATTCAGACAAATGCGAACCCCAATAAAATCAAGGTGAGACCAGGTGCCCGGGAAGAGTAAGCGTCCCCTGGTTGCAAGGAACACCCGTCGCAGAAGTCCTGCTACAACTTTTCAAGTCTAGGAAGTACAAATCAAACATATTGATCCGATATCCACAACTCGAAGTCGAAGAAACACCTCTAGGTTTAGTCTCATCCGATTTCAATCTGTTCCCAAAACCACGTGGTAAGAATGCTGGAAGCTATGAGGATGTCATGGACATTGTATATAAGTATTAAGGGGGGCAGAATACAGCATTATATTTTGAAGGGATTCAGAAATTGAGAAAGTGCATTGAGTAAAAAACGAAGAAGTACCGAGGGGTAAACCACATCTCATAGTCCATGGAATAAAGGGGACAATATCGTGTTTAGTGTCATATTCAGACAAATGCGAACCCCGGTAAAATCGAGGTGAGACCAGGTGAGATGAAGGGAGAATATTCCTAAGTACATGGAGCCGAGAACTTTTTGATAATACCTCGTACTGAGGAAAAAGAAGAGGGACGGTCACTGTTAATCAGTCAGTTAATTAGAAGAAATAATCTTACATGGTCTGAGTTTCTGATATAGGACTGTAAGTCACCATTACTCATCAGAGGGAGAATAACGATGGGGAATTCCCCACTCTCCAGAGAGATTCCGACCAGAGAGAGAACGTTTGGATGCCTCAAGTCCTTCATCATTAGAGCCTCGTTTAGGAAAGTGTTGATGTCACTGTTCCCCGATCCTAAAATTATACGAATCAAAAGTTTGTTAGATTATGAATGATTCCAATTTAAAAAAATCACAGTTTATTTAAGATCCTGAGAATGGACAAAGTACAATATAACAGCAACATTCACTTTTCAAGAGTGTCGAATCAATCTATGCGAACATCTATGCGAGTCATTTTCAAAATTAATGTAAAATATCAGCACAAAAGGTGACAACAACACTAAAACTTAAAATAGCAAAATTATTTAATTTTCTCGATAATCTGATCCCCTTCCAGGAAACAACAACAACACGCACAAAGAGGCACAAACGCAAACATCATTCACATTATACGCAAGTAACTAAATAAGGTATGTAAAATGTTCAGAGCTATAGATTTCCTTGTTATTATTTAGGTCTAAAAATAAGGAATCATATATATTGATGGATGTTAGATTGAGAAGTATTTACAAACTTACTGAGAATGGTTTTTACTGCTACTACTAGTTCTTCTTTGTCACCAGCTCTCTTCAAGTAACCCTTATATACACAGTCAAAGTTCCCTAAGAGATACATATCACAATATAAGATGCAATATCATTATAACAATGCAATAGTTAATTAAATATGGCTTTAGTGTGGATTTTACGTTTGTATATTGCTCTTACCTATGTCTCTATTTGGGCCCAACCTGAGGTTGTGGCTGTTAATCAAGAGGTTTTGTTTCTGGAGGAGGTCGATTATGCCAGCCATAGAGCAGGTCGTATCGTCTCCTCCCATTGCAACCTGTCTTCTTTCGAGAAGAACCCGGGAATGATCTGCAAGATACAAAAAATAAAATTCATTCATTCGGTGAATATACAAATATGATTTGTATAAATTAATGAAGCATTTAATTATATTGTAAAACAATACATTAATGGGCTTTACATGGACGTCTGTAGAGGACGTTGATACCAAGTCTCTCGGTCTGGTTCAGCTGATACGTTGATTTCAAGACCATTATATTTACACATATTCACATATGTACGGCTTGTGACTAAGAGATCCAAGGTTTGAAACCCCTATGAACACACGTGAACTATCTTTTGAAAGAGACAGTGAAAATTGAGGTCCAGTTTCACGAAAAATGTGTCACGTACAAAATCCATTATTGTTTGGGTGTGTCTATTGCAAAGGTATAAATGTCTATGCAATGCATTAGGCAGATGTCACCATATACGTGAAACGATAGTGGAGCGACGTAAAACAGTAGTCAATCAATCAATTTTACATTTTGGAGCACCTATGCCAGATCGCATTTACCGTCTTTCTGTTATCATTAGCAATAGGAATGGCCCGTTTTGTTCATATCTAATCGGCTGTAGTACCACTGATTAAGGAAAATCGAAGTTTTGACAGCTGGTTACCTGGACATTTCGTTCATATTTTGTTTGACTTTTGATTCTTGGTAAACGCCAGACGAAGGTTATTGCACATAGATAGTGATGACATTTGCCTGATGCAGAGTATAAACACTTAAACATTTGCAACGACACCACACAGAACAGTAGGATTTTCTCTTCGGAATGGCGACCTACTGATGAGACTTGAACTCTGGACCTCTTAGCCACTAGCCTAGTACACACATACACACTGGCTCTGTTTGGCTGTAGGATAAATGTTTCCCAAAAGTTGCCTGTCTGGTCAACTCCGTAGATTATAACTAGTATTGTAGGGCGAGCAATGTTTTCAAAACAACACCATGTAAAAACTGCTGAACATTTTGATGGGCATAAATGTTTCATTGACCTTTCCTAAGAACACCTGATACTGTATGCCATAAGGATGCAGTACATTAAACATAAGGTCTCTGGTACATGTGTTTCTCGAGAAAAGTTTGTTATCTGTAAGCTTATGTAAAGGAGTTTTATTTGTCAAATATTTGAACAATGTTGTTCCTTCAGAAAACAACAACAACAACAATAACAACAACAACAACAAACCACACACCATTTGTGCTCTTGTTTTCACTCTCGATACGTTGCAGCTCCTGCAGAAGGTTACCAAATCCGGGAGGTTCCCGACGTGCATCTCTGTGATACGACACCTCCGTGTCAAACTGACGAGATTTGCGTTGGAACGGCCCTATATGGTTGATATACATACAGACGAGGAATACTAAGATCAGTATCAAGATGAAACCGATGCCCCCGCTGATCATAACTACGTTGTTGACGCTTCTTAAAGAGCCCTTGCGAACGTGACTGAAAGTTATTTTGCCCAACGACTGGTGGTAGTTACCTCCACTTACCTGTCGCAAACAAGAAGCGTCTTTTATTATACATAACAGAAATAGCACTGAGGATTACTGAAATTTGATTGGTCTAACCAATCATTTGATTGCACAAATGAATTGTCATATCTCCCCTATTCATAGACTTGGCTCACATATTACATATTATAGCATATACTGTATTTCTAGAGTTTAAATGACTTATAATGGACAAGACGTAAAAAATAATCGAGGTGTTACCATCACTTTATGATATTCTTTGTCGGAGTAATTCTGGAGGACATACTCCAAGTTACATGTGAGACTGACGTCCTTAAGACTGCGGACTGGACACCGTATCTTCCCTATATGTACATCCAGATCGCTTGGCTTGAAAACTAAATTCAAATTCCTGCCCTGGAAATGAAGTAAATCAATATATCGAATTGTGCATTGTTCTGGCAGTGTTGAAATTATATCACTTAACATCAGAACTGTCTGTAGTATACCCAATGCGTTCGAAAATTAATATCAATTACATATGGTGGAAACGAGAAAAAGGGTCAGACTTAACTGTGACAATATACACCTTAGCAACAACAAGAAAAAAAAAACACCCCAAAATACGAACAACAGGGAATACAATAATATGCTGAAAAACTTAAATTTAAATATATCGGCTTAAATACAAGATGTATTTGTGAAACACTAATGCCCCTGGCGGCAACAAAGTCCAAAAGTTATCGCCAAGGTTAAAGTTGACAAAAGACAAACAATCAAACAAAAAGACAGACAGGACAAAAACAATATGCCCCGATTTTCGATCGATAACAACCAAACACACAAAAACAAAACAGAAACAAGAGGCCCAATTGGGCCTATATCGCTCATCTGAGTACCTAGATGATCAGTCATGCAGGAAGGAAGAATTCATTTATTTTTACATTACTGTGACAAAGTCAATACAAATGTTGAAAATATGTCAAATTTTATTTCAGACCAGAATGAAAAACAACACTTTTTTGCACATCCATTCAGGTGATTTTGATATTAAGCATTTGCTTCGTCTCTGTAAGATGTGATTCAGGGCAACATGTTAGTTATTTTCTTTAGGTGGAGCCTTTTGTTGACTGATTTCAAGTCTGGGTCATGAACAACAATTGTTTCAAATAATGTCCAGATTTGACTTAAAACTGTCTAATTTCATATGCTGAGTGTTGAGAAACATCTATAAACTTATTTAGATGTGTAATGAAATGAAAAAAAAATTGAGCACAGCTGAATTTGAACCGCTACTCTCCATATTTTAATTGCCAAGTGGTATATGTACCATTGTGAGACCTAGTTTTTAGACATGGTGGCATTATCTGTTAACCAATTTGTATGAAATTTACAAAATTGATAGAGGACCTATAGTACTTCATGTATTCCATGTTTCATTAAAATCTTTCATGTGGTATAACAGCAGAAGTTAAAAACGTGAAGAATTGTTCCTATACATCCTCATTTGAAAGTCTTGAAAAACTCATAGGAAATAAAAAAAATTAAGATATTGACAAAATTCTTTCAAAATCATCATTGTCAATTAACTAGGAAATATGACACATTTCTGCATTAAAATCACCAAGTCCAAACAAATGTCGAAAAAAAATTTCTAAAATTTGATTTTGGAAGGGAACCAAAATGACAATACGTCTTAACTCATCCCTCTAGATCATTTCTATGCATTCTGTTTGTCTCTGTATACAGCCCGTATAAAGAAGAATATTGTCAAAGGAGGGTACTCTTTTGTGACCTACTTTTGACTATGGTGGCGCCACCTGTAGAGAGGTCTGCACGGAAACAACAGAATTTGAA
Source organism: Pteria penguin (assembly GCA_035048485.1). Taxonomy (NCBI): domain Eukaryota; kingdom Metazoa; phylum Mollusca; class Bivalvia; order Pterioida; family Pteriidae; genus Pteria; species Pteria penguin. The sequence goes on along the minus strand of CM068588.1, from coordinate 1,249,408 downwards.
GGGGATCATAAGTGATTTATTTCTACCAAGATTTATTAAAATACTTTGAACAGTTTTGCAGACAAGAGCAACGCCTAGCGTGGCATAATACGCCCGTCGCTTAATTCGGACTGGATCAATTCGCATTTGGCATGATTTTCATGAAAAACATCTGACGTTTACTAATGTTAATTGCGTTTCATAGCATTTTATCATAGCAATAAGTCCGAGGGCAATAACTCCTGCAGAAATGGTCCTATCTAACCCATATTGAAACTTGACCTGCAAAACACACCTCGAATTGTTTTAGAACAAGCCCGCCCTCGCCCCAACACCACCCCCTTTCCTAAAATTATAAATTTCTCAAAAATGAAGGAAAAGATATCAATACCCGTACAATATGTGAAAGTTGGAACATTTTACTTGTTTCATGATAAATTTCATAATGTTTTTACAAAAATTAGATTTTTAATGAATTTTCAAAACAAAATCTTGAAATTTATAAGTCCAAGAACCATAAATCTGTCAAAAGTGATCAATCGTAACAAAACTCGAACTGGTACTGACGCCGCTTGATATAAAACAATGTACCAAATTTCAACTCAATATCTTGAAAACAGCAAAAAAAGTCCGGAAAACATGACCCTGGATGGACAGACGGACGTACGGACAACGCCTTAACATAATACGTCCCGTCTAATGACGGGCGTATAAAAAGTTGAAAATGTGAGAAATGACCAACACTCCTTCCGCCCCCCCCCCCTTTTTTTGAAGTCTTAAAAAATTAATTAAAAATCCAAAAATTGAGATATTGACGAAATTCTTTCACAGTAACATTCCTTACCACAATTATGATCAAAATAGTCATTAAGAAATCATCAATATCAATTGACTGAAAAACATGACACTTTTCTGCATTGAAATTGAAAGTCCAGAAACACGTCAAAAAAGCGTAAAATTCTATTTGACGGATCTTAACCCCGAGCACAATTTTTGGTAACCCATCTTTATAGATTGTTGAAATGCAACTAGTTTCCCCATTCATGTACTGGTTCTGGAGGAGAAAATGTTTGAAGAGAGGTACCGTTTTGGGCACTTTTGACCCGCGCTGGATCCACCCCTGAGGGAATGTGGATCCCGAACACAATTTTAGTAGCGGACCTTGAGTACATCATCCTTACAAAGTTTGATCCAAATCTGCAATGTAGTTCCAGAGAAGAAGTCGAAAGTGTGAAAAAGTTAACGACGAACGGACGACGAACAACTGACGGCGCACTATGACTATAGCTCACTTGAGCCTTTGGCTCAGGTGAGCTAAAAAATGAAAATTTTTACAAAACAAATAAATCCCCCCAAAGCACTAGAATTAGTGTGGGTCGTTAAGTCTTTAACTTTTCAGTGTGATTAATATTACCGTCAGTTCAAGCAGTTTTCATTCATATTCGACAATTTTATCGCTTGATGAATGAAGGACGTCGAATTCTGGGTCTGGGTATATGGTGAACTTGTTATTAGTAGACATCTCAGAATGTTTCCAGAAGAATGTCTCTTCGTCTAACAGGATGGACACATGACCCGTCAGACGGCGATCTCCTTTAATGTTGACTTTAGGCATTTTACATCTCATAAGTTCAGTAGTCATAACATCACATTCCTGTCGACAAAGGCACATGTGTAAAGTGGTTTTTTATTAACATGATAGTCTTTGCAATATTTTAATTCATATCATAAGAACATAAAGGGATGTGACATAGCTGTCACTTGAACCGCTTACCATTTGAATGCACTGATAACCAATATGAACTTGGCGAGGAAGCAAATATTCAACAGTTTCTATTGCACTTAAATGACAGGTCTTGTTAGCAAGCACCAGATGCTTGCTCTCCAGGGTAACAATATTTCAATCCATTGTGGAGTTTACTTCTATTCCGTAGTAGATGTTCTTTGGTTTGATTTATGTCATTTTCCATTGTTTTTGTTTAGTTTTCGTTTTGTAAGTTTTGGACAACTGAGCTTGCACCGTCATCTTGATAGCTAGGGAGAAAGATGTGACCAGACTGGCACTGGTACAAATCAGAGTCAGTATAATTAGTGAGGCCCAAACTATTTCCTATAAGCACATGAGATTCAATTTTTAGATAACTATAAATAATTTATTTGTATCACAATATATCAAAGAATACATAAGTACCCGCCAGTACTTCTTCGTTCTTTACTTTCAAAGTGCACTTTGTAGGTAACAAACCCTGAACATTTCATCGGTTTATCTCTAGTACTGTGCAAGATATGAGGATTTGAAAATATCGCATTTCCATATCTTTTTACAGCAATTCAAAATGCACAACCTTGCAGTTTCATGAATGTATAACTTAATCATTTAAGTATTAAATTTGTAATTTTTTATGGTTAGTGTTAGTGCCACGCAGTGCTTAAAATTTATGTATATGAATGATGAAGTGAAGCTTTTGATAAAATGATACTTTTGATAAATAAAAGCTACGGGTTAATTTTTCACAAACAGGATAATCATAATTACTTCTATAGACAATGTTTCAGTTATGAGTTCTCTTATTTGAGAACTTTATAATGCACGATTGTTTACTATGTATATCGATGTAATCAATGACTCGTTAAAACAATATGGCGGACCGTTTGTTTTGGCAGAGAGAGAGAGTGACGATATCTTTTTTATTTTCGAATGGACTTTAGTCATTTCTTGGTATAATTTTATAAAAATTGTATCAATTGAATCGGGGGAAACATACTTATCGCATATTAATAAATTAAAAACTGAAAATTGTAGATTTAAAAAACTTATGTGTTCCCGTGTCGCACTTCGTTTTCGCTTCCGCGATCAACTGTTTACAGGTAATGGACGTGTTTACCTGAAAAACCTCACTTCACTGGAGTAAATACAACCGTGACCCCGGTCAACGCCAGTGAACATATCGCTTTTATGTTTGTTGATTCTAAGCGCGCCGTCAATTACAAGGCAAAATAAACATCTCGCTGTACCGACGCGCTATCGTTAAATATTTTAATGATTTTAGCTATTTTCAAATTGCCGTAATTTCTTTATTTCTACTTCAAATGAGATGAAATGAAATTGATGAAGCAAGAAAACAAATGAATATTATAATGATATTATTTTGATTTACATGTTAAACATATTTCTCGACAAATTTTTGATTTGAAAATTGCAAACAACGCATTTTGATCAATTTGAACTCCACTAGCATAATGTGAAGATGAGTCATCTGGATCGAGTATCCATACCATTGTAATAACACTGTATACCTTGGAGTCAGCAATTTTGTACGATGTTGGTTAATTAGATATAAAGAAACTGAAATACTGCTTCTGAGAATGTGATATTAAGAAACTTGAACAATAGATGAATTTTGTTGTGTATATGCATATATGTACCTGTTTAATTGTTTTATTTTCATTTGAGAAATCGACTTGAAGGATATGCGTTGTCACTGCTTCAAAATTCTCACCGTGTATAGAAATTTGTATTCCTCCGCTGAAAAGAATTTTTGCTATAGAATGACAAGGAATATTGCTTACAATGGACGAAAAAATAGAAACATATTCGTAATATAAATTGTTTAAGAATATACAGTTTCAGGGTTTCATCCCTTCTGGACCGAGTTGTTCAAAGAGTATAAATTTATTCCTAGGATAAGCGTTTCCCATGGTAAATTTTCCTATTTCTGGGATTGTTATCCCTGGGATAAAAAATAGTGTTTTATTCTACGTACAGGTATAGGAATAGTTATTATTACAGGATAATCTAGGAATAACATTATTTCACCTATATTCAACAACACTTTTTATTCGGGGAATAATTTCTTTTATTGCGAAATAAAATAAATTTCAGTAATAAAATATTTCAATCCAGGGAGTAAAAATCATACTTGCGATGAAGTTATTGTCGGAATAAAAGTTTTGAGCAACTGTTTTAATTTCTGAAATTCAATATTATCAAAGAAATACTTGTTTGTTCCTGGAGTAAGACTGGACCTGGAGTTGCAATGACATGATCATTAGAAAGACTGGTTGATTTGAAGCAAGTTTATGACAAAGGAAACAGATACAAATGAGACCACAATATCATAACAAACAGCTCAAATCCTTAATAAATAAGATTGAAGCAATAGCATAGAACAATCGAGAATGTATGCACGAAAAGTAACAAAAACGGCTGCTAGAGCAGCACTTAATATGAGGGCTGCAGAAAACCGTACTCCAGGATGTTACAGAAGCTCGTCCATATTGCTGTAGTAAAAAGCAACTCCATTATCAGAATACAACATAGTATACAATTTTGTCCGATGGACCAAAGGTTTCCAAGGACATCTTACACCACATTTTACGGTCAGCTTTGATTAATGTGTCAACTTCAAGAACATTTCAAAATTCAGAGCAATCGAATTTCTTGATATTTACTGAAATTGTCAGTCGTTACTAGTATCTAAGTTTACTGAATCAAAAGGTGTAACATAATCATATGAAACATGAAAACATAAAAAAAGGAAACGGAAAAGACATCATTAATATAATAACAAAGAAATTTAACTTTAATTTGTTCTATACATGCAAAGGAGATTCACTAGAGTAATGAAGGAATAGTCAGTTTGAGTTGTTTTTTTTTAAATAATAACACTAACTGATTGATTTTAATTGATTAAATTAACAGAGTTGAAAATTGAAATTAAGAACTCACCTCATTATGGATTTCATAGGTCTCATACTGATGATTTTAGGATTTTCCATAATGCAGAAATCAGTTCTGCTGACGTTAATGCTTCCATCTATTTTCAGCTCTAATTTGCCACTGTCCACACAATGTTCTGAGGGTCTGTGGGCCGCTGAGATTTTATACCACTCTGAGGTCAAACAGGTTATGTTGTTACTATTTCGGCTACAAAAGTAGACGATTTGTGATTAAAGAAATGCATCTTATCAAAGGGAAAGACATCTGACTTAGCTATAGAACATAGGTCCCCAAGAAAAAAAAAACAATAGTGAAAAAAGCAGGTAAACAGGAGATGCTCTCTTCTCCACGGTACCTTACTTCTGGTCCTCTAAAAATGTTCAATTTCTAGAGCAACATCTTATATTTTCCTTAATTTATATCAAGCGAAATGGTCATAAGTGGACCACAATTCCAGATTTACCCTCACCTATCGGCATTTCAGATTTCCTTGGTATTTGTTATTGAATCTTTTTAAAGAACTCTATGCGTTGGCATGTATTCATGTACAGATATATACAAAGCAAACTAGTAGTGTGTGTGTGTGTGTGTTTAGAAAGAGGGCTGGGGCAAAACTAATATTATTTTTCTGCGTTTCCGTTAACGGATGTTGCATTGTTTGTTACAAAAGTTTTAAAATTAATCAAAACAATCACAGCCCGTAATCACGAATACGTTACAAAGGGTATGCTTACAAGGTGGTCCCCTTCCAAATGTTTTGCATCTGATGAGGGTTGCAGACCAGAAACCTTTGCACAGTACGTGTTATTTTGTGTAAATGAATAATACATTGGTAAACCTCTTATAGCATAAAATGATAAAGCTAATGGTGCTATTTCTCTGTGGCGATTACAACAATGTACCATGGTGTAAAATCACCTACCTCTGATATCATGTCATTGTGGAAGTGACAAAAACATACCAAAGTGTAAAATCACGTACCTGTGATATGCTGTCAATGTGGCAATCACAACAATGTACCACATATGATCCAAAATGTTGTAAACGGTGTAAAATTACGTTCACCTGATATGATGTGATGCTGCTGACATTGACCATGTAGGACATTCATGTATATCACAGTGACACTTGCCACAATGTTTTAAGACGACAAGTATATACCTCTGGAACTTGTCTGGCTAACGAAAGAATTTCTTGAATAAAAGTTTACCTTACAATCTTACACATAAACTCGGCGATCCTTATTGTGGCCGTTGCTCCTATGTCCAGATTCTCGCCTTGAATGGTAATTGTGGTATTTCCTTTTTTTGGAGCCTTATTAGGATAAAATGACTGTAGTGCGGGATCCTGTAAGGAGGATTACAATAACAGATAAGTTCTAAAAAATGTAATTCTAACTTTAACTTTTTGTATTGTGATTTTACTGATTGTTCTTTACTTTCAAACCATTTTGATCATGTATCATTGATTCTCATGAGTGGCAAGATACGAATATTTGTTGTTGTGCATGATACAATAAAATTGAGTGGAAAAAAATACCAAAGTATACCAAGTACGTAAAATTAACATTCTGCATCGCCGACGGGCCATATATGCTATATTTTGGCATCATTTCCTTTTGAGTTATGTTCACAGTCACTGGCAAGGATTGGCTGCGATTGGAGGTAGGTGTTTCACATAAAATTCTGCAAGGAACAGAAGTCACGTAGTTAGTGTTTTGTTTTGTATTTACTCATATTATGTCTATCATGATAAATAAGATAGATAATATATTATACACTGATTTTCAATTGCTTCTTAAATGATAAGGGAAGATGAAGTCGGCAGTGTGTCCTGGTTATACACTAGTTATAGATGACGTTGATTATCTTCACTGGCATTATGATCGCCGTGCCTCCATGGTATATGACGTTTCTTAACGCTACTGTGATGTATTGTCAGTATAAATTTTTGTTGATTTATGCGAGGAAATACATACATATTCCCGAAGAGTCAGAAAGGGTTTTACTAAATAAGGGAAATATTTCTTTATCTGGTTACAAATAAGAATGATTTTACTAAAAACTATTTTTCTTAGATCCCTCCTTACACACCAGAACCATCTATCACATTTAGTTATCAAATTGATAGGCATCGTAATAATTGAATATTGACCAAAGTACCGCTTGCTGCGTACCTTCAATACTGACCTAGAATCGTTGACCTCCATGACATTACATAAAGCTTTGCCTATTGTAACCTCTAGGATATGTTTGCTAGTACCAAAGTTTTCTCCTAAAATAGTTATTCTTGTGCTGCCCTCTAGCGGACCAGTGACAGGCATAACCTGACAAAAAGAAAAGAGGTATGGAATAACTAGAATTTTTTATAAACTTAAATTTACCATGAACAGTTTAGGATATTCTTTTGAGAATGTTAGTTCAAATATATAAATAATAAATAAGTAAACGAAGAACCAAAATATACGTAAATATCTATATAACTTGAAATACAGCTACATGAATAAAGATATAAAACAAAAAAAAAAAAAAAAAAAAAAAAAGAAGAAGAAAAAAAAAAAAAAAAAAATAAGTGAGCAAAGAAATCCTATATGGTTTTTATTCCTTTATCTCTTATCTTGGTTATTTGTTTGCTCTGCATATAACTTGAACTTCCACATTAACAGAATTTAATAATCACTTAAACATACTTTTCAAACACTAAAATAATAAAAATCTTCTCTGATTTTACAATCAAAGCATAAAATGTGTACAATGTGTACAATGGATACACTGCTTCACATGATAATTATATGTCAAGAATTGGAAATACCAGTGATTAACTATTTTCGATACAAAAATATAGTTTGACAATTTAAAAACATGTATTATTATTATAGTCAAAGGTAGGAATTTCTTTTTTACTAATTTATGCTTTCCCCCAATATTCTGAAAATCAGCTGTTGTCTGTTAAATAAAGTTGACAATTAAGGGGACATTAATAGAAGAGAGATAATACATGACATACAATGTTGTTTGTTTTTTGGGTTGTTCTTTTTCCTTTTTTTTTTTTGATCAGGTAAATATCCTCGTCGTTAGGCAGATTATTTAGCTATACACTGTACTCACATCATTAATGATGGGCGGACAGGATGTGTTATACCACGAGTTACTACACTCCTCCCTCTCTACACATTTATCCCTACACCAACCACATCCTAGAGGATCATTACTGGTTACGCATGCGCCACAGGTTACATGGATACGGCACGAATGGAGAGGGAATCTGGACACCTGCAAAATAAACGGAGGTCCAAATGACAAAATAATGCATTAGATCTATATTTGGGATCCAAATATATATATTTCACATATAACCCATTATAAATGAAATCTGAAATTCATGTCATACCACGCCATTTGCATTAAGTTATGTCTATTTTCTATTAACTTTTTTATTCTGTAATGATGTCCTAGCATTCCCATTAAACTCGGTTATACCCTTTCTTTTTTAACATTTTTTTTGGTGTGTTACGTCATAACATGCCCATTCGGCATCTCTATATACTTTCTTAGTTTGTAATGATGTCATAATTTGCTCATTGGCCTGGGTTATGTCCTTTTTCTTTTAACTTTCTTGGTCTTTAATGATTTCATAATATGTCCTTCGAGCAAGGTTATGACCGTTCTTTATTAACTTTTTTATGTCTGCATTGATTTTATAACATGCCAACTGGTTTAAGTTATATCCGTTCTGTATGACATTTCTACGTTTGTAATTATGTCATAATATGCTCATTTTTCTGAAATGATGTCCTCTCTGCACTGTCTCCGTCTTTAATCAAATCATAACCTGCCCATCGGGCGAAGTATTGTCCGTTCTCTATGTACTTCCTCAGTTGGGCTAGATAACGTACCTTTTTGCCTGATAGGAGGTAGATATGATCATGATATACTTCATAACGAGGCTCAACTCGGACAGACCTATTCCCGCTGATATCATACTGGGCGTACATCCTTTTGGAATTTTCATCGACCTGTAAGAAAGAATGATATGAAAGGGAATTTAAGATTTGAAATATCCCGCTTTCATATATACAATGCTTACTATATATGTTGCATTTTTTTTTCTACTTTTTTGTCCTTTCAATCGATAATGTTAGTCTCCTAGAGATCATTTACTGATAGTAAAGCAAACAAGGTGTATCTGGGCTGTGGCGTCACGTATATTGCATAGAAAGAAAGACAACTCGTGCTAAGTTTGATATTTCTATCTGGTTGGTTAAACATGTTTCTGTTCACCATATGTGACATCTACTGGGATGACGTGACGATTAGAAACAAAATCAAATTATAACGTTACTCTGAGAAACCGACATATGTAACAAAACTTTCGAATTCGTGATCAAATATGTTATCGTTACCTTTGCATTTTACCTTAAATTAAAAAGGCCTCACTAAATGCTGAGGTTTATAAAATGTTCACAGATGACGTTATTCTTTAATAATCCAATCAGAAATATCTGTACTATATGAATCACCCATTCGAATACGTCGTTTCAAATAATTTCTACTAATTCGTTCACGTATACATGCACTTTCGCTCAATTTTAATGACCAATCATTTATGTTGTAAGTAATGATACAAAGACTGACCTTGATAAGATAACCATAGTTGGTTGTCATGAACAGTGTACCTCCTTGGATACTCGAGTTACCATGGTGATAAACAGAGGTCAGAAGGCCACTGCTCCATTGAAAGACAGGATGGAGCTCGTTCAACACATAGTCCGAGTCAATACCCGGGTTATCGAATGTCCCACAGAAATCTTTCATTGGAATATTCTGAAAACGATTTCAATGTCAACATTTAATGTAATGTTATGATATTGTCATATGTTTATGAATGACAACGAAAACAGAAAATACTGAAAAGTGAGGGGGAAAACAGTCTTGGAGTCTTGATAAACATGCATTTTTCTACTCTCGCTAAATACTTGTCTCAAACGGAAAAGCCGGTGCATGAGACGTTCGGCTCTTGACCGAATGGTCCCGGGTTCGATTCCCGCCGTGGGCACAGCTGTGTTCTGTCTTTCGGATAAGACTGTATAAACAGAGGATCACGACACGTAAAATCCCTGGCTACTTCGAATGGGTTTGTTGCAAAGGTATAAATTTCTATGCAATGGATTAAGCAGATGCCGTCACCATATACTTGAAATAATCGTCGAGAGATGTAAAACAATAATCATTCAATCCAAACGGATGGTGGAAATAAAGTATCTTACATGCTTTTCCTTGCAGGACTTGTTTGAGTTGTCGTTTTTCCATCTCGGTGGCGAATACCCCTTTCCGCTGAAATAGCATTGATGGACAACATCATGGAATTTGTTATGTAAGTCGACCATCGTGTATTTACAGACTGTTGCCTTCTCCTGGTCGGTGGGTTCGTGTACAGAGTCGCCCACACCAAGCCCGAATGCAACATATAACGATTTACTCGCCGGGCTATAGAACGCTGATGTGGCGACGTTATAGCTGTTACATTTAAGGGTGTACTCGGTCAGAGACCAGAAATATTTATCATGTTTACATATTCTAACAATATGGGTCAGTCCAGCTCGGGTATACAGACTGTACACGTAACTTCCATTCCCGTGTCCAAAGTCCATGTCAAAACTGTACAAAAATTTCATCTCTGTACTCATTCGGTGAGTGGAACTCAATGCAGAGGAAGAAAACAGCGTCATTTTGCGAAATTCCCAACATTTCGTATTTGAATCTTGACGTAAATCTAAAGTAGCAAACTCGTCGAAGAAATACTGTAGGTCACGCTGGTCCCAGGTATGAGTGACCAAGAACTTCTGAGTATTATTCACTTTAAAGGGATATAGGAGAGTGTTCGTAGATGCACCGATTAAACTGTATTTACCGTGCTTTTCACTTTGAGTATAGCACGCATACTCGGAATCGTCAATGTCGCTGCCGTTGCGTAATGCACACAGACCCTGATGGGCAGTGCCACACACGAGGAGCTTAGATCTCGGAAATGGAAGCCACAGGAGAACGTCTACGTCGTTATCGCGCATGCGCTTAGTACTACAAGCTACGTCTAAAGGTTCGCATTCAGGTCCATCTTCGACAGGCCCTAACATGGTAGAGACTTTTAATGTCAGATTGGATTCCAGGTAAACAAGAATGTTTCTTCCTCCGATATAAATATCGCCAGATTGCTTATTAATAGAAATCTCTCGCAGTAAAGAACGGGCTGTGTACGTCACATAAAATCCAAAACAGGTTGTTGCCGTCAGCAAAACTAGGGTAGCAACCTCAAAACTGTTCGTCATTGTAGCCGGTGTCGTCATAAGTTTCAGATATTATCTGAAAATGATAACAGATAATATCAGTTGTCTGTAAAGTAATGCAATCATTTAAAGAAAATTAAATGAAAAAAAAATATAGATAAATAAATTAAATTAAAAAAATAATAAGAAATCCATAGCAAAGACGCCTTTGAAGTGCGACGGCTGCATAATCATAACAAGAGACTCGAGTACGCCTATATCGCTCACCTGAGATATAGAAAACATTGCACAGTGGTTGTAGGTGGCCATATGCCTACATCACTTTCTTTAAAACTTTTAAAACGTCTTAAGTCGTACAGGACCATCGTTACATAATACCTGTCAAGTTTCCTCATATTCAATTTAGAAATAGCGAAGGAAAAGTTGAAAATGTGAAACATGAATTTATCACATGTATATGTTGCTGTTTATGTAGTGAAATATCGCTATGTCATAAATTAATTTATGACATAAGTGACGTCACAGTTTACGTGGCACATTGAGTCGTGAAGATGATGGCGTCATAGCGTGGAAAAGAATTGTGTCAAGCCGGTGTTTGCTGAATTAAACACCTTTAAACTTAGTGTAAACATGTGATAAAAACAATCTGAAATGAATTTTCATTTCATACGGTATTTAAGAAACTCGTTGTGTGTTTTATATAAAACAAACAACTCGTTTTATAAATACCGTCATCTTCGCAAGCCAAGGCTCCGTTTCGTTCTACTGCACTACGTGCAGAACAACGAAACGGAGCCTTGGCTTGAGAAGATGAAATACCGTATGAAATGAAAATTCATTTCAGATCCTATATATATGAAATGTATCAAAAATATTTATGACATACTTCTTTGTATTTAAATGACATAATCCAAAAGTAAGTAAAGACGAATGAAATATTACTCGGACTGGAATCCTAAACAACATCACTTCATCACACATCCTTCGATATCACTCTAATGCATTCAGTTTATCTCAGTTTGTCAACGAAGGGTATCGTCTAAGACTTACTTTCGCTATGGTGGCGCCACCTAAATGCCAGAAGAAAACAAATACGTTTGTAGGAGACCTATAAGCTAGGACTTTATTCCTATTAAGTTTCATAAAAATCCATTGGTCGTTCCAGAGTAAAATTTGAAAATGTGGAAAAACCCCGGCCACTCACTTTTTTAATTTTTGCAATTTTCAAAAATTCATCAAAAAACAAAATAGTAAAATTTTGTTAAATTTCTTTTTAAAATGATATTCCTTTACTATATTCTGGCTAATAAGCATTTCAGTCCATCAATAGTCAATGTCCGAAAAAATGTCAAAAACGCGTTAAAAAATTATTCATCCAATTTCAAGGAAATAAACAACTTGAAACAGACATCCTTCTTGATCACTCAGATGCCATTATTTTTATGATTATTTTTTTATCCATTCAATGGTTCTGGAGATGAAGATTTTCAAAGAGGGTACTATCTGAGACCTATTTTTAGCCATGGTAGCGCCACCTGTCAATGAATTTTTACGAATTAAACAAAGGTAGTAGAGGATCTATTATTCATGTATACCAAATTTCATCAAAATCCCACAAGTGGTTTTGAAGAAGAAGTTAAAATGTTAAAAGTTAACAGACAGACAGATGGATGGACGACGGACAAGTGATCAGGAAAGCTCAATTATTGTAAAGACTAACCGGTGTTATTAAGTCGATGATGTTGTAACTAAGTCGATAATGTAAACGAGAGCCGACGTAACTATGTCGATGATGTGCTCATAACCGAGAGGACTCTGGTTCGATTCCTGCTGGGGACAACGCTTGTGTTGAATATCCCTCACTACTTGAAAAGGAGAGGGTGCGGAGGGGGAGCCAGTTACATATGTTTAGGTTTCTCTGCAGATGTTATCATATACATGAAACAATCTTGGAATGAATGGTATGAAGAAGGAAAAACAAACTGTTGAATTGAAGTGCCAACTTTTTACCATGGTGAAAAGGCATGAGAATACTTGATATAACATAATTACGTCCAATAATGACAAAGTCCTCTGGGACTCCGTGGTCTCTGAACCCATTTGTGACCCGATTTAATCAGTCTATATGACGCTCTTAGTCGGGAATCTGAGATTCCTCGAGTCTTGTTACATACAATATTTTCCCATATATCCCTGTTTGGTCGGTGCTGGTCTCATCTTAACACTTCATATTTTTAAGGCTTTGTGATTCCATCCCTCATACGAGACTCTTGACTATTCGAGAACTGGTCTGGCGCTTTAAAAGTTGATTGGTTCCAAGGAAAACATCAATAACTATTCAGGAAACATCTATCAATAAGACGCGTTGTTCAACATACACATACATGTGCTTGTGGTGTATGTGTGTTTGTGTGTGGGTGTGCGTGCATGCGCATTTTTGTGTGTTAATGATAAGTATTTTCCTTCCTTGCGATTTATGTATATATGTACAGTAAATGTTTTCGTATTCATAATGATCTCCTTTTGTAGAGAAGGGTGGACTTAGTATAGTGTTTAGTACTTATCTTGCAGAGCAGTCGATCCGGGTTCGATTCCCGGATTTGGCCACTATGTTTAATTGTTGAAACGGACGTAAAAGACAATTCATTAATATTTCCGTTTGAAATCGGAACATAGCGGTTTCATTCAATGATTTCTTTTATTTTTTCATTTAGAAAATCACGTCGTGTTAAATGCAAAATGGAGCTTTTGGATAGCCACCAAAGGCATTTTCACTCTACCCTGGTGCTGATACCCCCTATCTCCCCGTTTTCTCTATCTTTACATACCGGGACTATTGTACTCCCTTCGCATATATTAAAATTTATTTTGTTCCCATTAATGTTCATATATTATCCTTTTTATCATTTCTTGCCCTCCAAAATACATATGCATGTTGACTTTTTGCTCGCTTATATTATGTACTATGAACGATTGGTATATATAATTCTACTTACATGGAGACTACAATACGGCGACATAACACATCCTGTCTTCCCATTGTGGTTATAATGTACTAATATACATATTATAATGCACATCATATCATAGAGGAAGGAAACGGAAATATATCAAAGATAAATGCTAAGGGGCACAGAGAGTATCTGGTGCCCTGGTGCCAGTTTTACGAAATTGTAACCACCGGTTAAACTAACCAGTGGTTAAATTTTGCGAGACAATTAATTTAATTTATAAGAATTCTGTATAAAGATCGAAATTGCTTTACAGACTATGACTTACAGTCTTCTCATTTCCATGATATAGTCAGGCCTGGGTAGGGATAAAGTGTTCTAGAGGTTACCTAGCACTCACCGCAAAAGCAGCACAATCAAAGGACACACATTAAAAATTTATAAATAATCCTCCATATAGAGAACAAGGATCAACAGGTTTCTCAAGAAAAGAGGTCATAAAAGTTTTTATTACACACGAAACGTTTATAGAACAATATGTTGCTATCAAAAATATGTAAGGCGACATCAACATAAGTAAACCGTGTTCTGTAAGCCGACCTCAGATCATTGATCAATGGGAGTCCCGACTAACAGTGAGAGGGGACGAGGATCAGGACCTTGTCTCCTCTGAAAAGGTTTGGAGTCCCTACCGCCCTACTAGTTAGAGTGTAACGCTCAAGCAAAAGTCTGCATTGGGTTGTAGAGGGACCCAACACAAGAACTATGGTATTAGCGATGATCTCGGGGTCATACTGTCGATGTCGAAGGCGTTTAATAATTTTAGATACCGCCAATATGAAATTATTAAACTCTTATAATTTATAGGCCAAGTACCTTGAATTATATTATGTTATGTATGTATTTGAATGAATATAAAAATATATATACAATATATATAATTAATTTGTGATCCCTATGTTTTTTTTTTTTTGGCAACTTATGTCTGTTCAGTGATTCTCTAAGCCGAAAGTGTGGAAAACCATATTAGGACAAAGCTATACATGAGAAAAATACTAGATATAGATTATATGATAAAATAGCATTTTCCGATGGCGAAGCCGGGATTATGAATACAGGAGTACAATATATATTCCCATTTTGATGCAAATAAATTTACAAAAGCCACCGGTACAATGGAGTTAACGTGTGCCCGGGACCACCGTGTGGATGGAGCATGGAGGAAGGAGTGGAATAACTATCGTGTTTCAATCATTGTCCGAAAAGATAAAAGGAGATTCGCCTGGATAACTTGGACAAACGCCACGATAAGGTATGGTGATATAACACCGTATATAAATAAAGTATAATAATGAGGTTCCTCCATAAATGCTATAAATGCGAGACAGCGATTTTGTAATATTGGCCTTTATACATTTACATACAAGTCCTCTCTCTCTCTCTCTCTCTCTCTCTCTCTCTCTCTCTCTCTCTCTCTCTCTCTCTCTCTCTCCAGATACTTTTATATCAAAACCGATATAATAGGTTTATTAAAAATCATAACTGAAAAATACTCTTTTTAGAACTTAGGAGCGAGGAATGTCTATTAAAACTGTAAATATGATGATCGAGAGATATAATATGATGTGAGTATCTCTGCCCCCTCAGAGGAAGACGAACTTGTCTAACTTAATGGCTGCTTGACTGGTTACAGACATATGTGAAATAAACTTTGTCTCACGTAAAACAAGAATCAAATCAATGTCAATATGCCTATGAAATCTTGCAAATATATAATTATTTTGTAATTATTTTGAACAAAGCCTTTTCTGAAATATTCTTTTGATGGAAGGACAACATCAAAAGCAAAAAGAAAACAAAACCTTGGGGATTTGTTGTTGTTGTTGTTGTTGTTTGTTTTTCCTCCTCTATCAAACTTTTTCACACTGAACTTTATGTTGGAACACTTAAATATATTTTGCATTAAGGGAAATACTTAAAAGTAATAACATGAAATCAGAAGTGCCAATATGTAGAAAAAATAGTTAATTTTTGTTGTAATAGAGATTACAACGATTGTGCTATACTTGTATCATCAATCAATCCATCCCCCCCCCCCAAAAAAAAAGAAAAAAAAGAACAAACAATGATTTGTCAGTCAGGGCATCAAATTAACTTGTTCTGTCCTGCTCGCCTTGATTTTTATTTCCTAAAATGTTTCTTTTTCTAAAACCTTTTGAAAATATAATGCAATACCATGTAGAAGAGAAGCTAGAATTTTCTATTTGATTGATTCATTTTATCTTCTCAATTCAGTTTTACCTAACGTACTTTGGCTTGAGGAAGAAAATGGGTTTCAAGGCGTAGTCGTTCGATTTTTTCCCTAAATTAGGTGTAATTGTTGAATTTTAATTCATTTGTTTCTAATATTTTGTAATCTCGCTCCGCACTCTCTGTGAATGAAATCCTTGAGAAAAATAAATTTTGAGTGCCTATAATATATGTACTAAAACAGTGACTTCGTATTAAATAACTAATATTTGTTTCCTAAACTTTGTATAAACCCATATAAAAATAGGACCCAGTATATGCTCCACCAAATCTCTAACAGCCTTCCGTACCAAATAAGTATCTGCAGTTCAGGAGAAGTTTCAGCAGTCCTCGGGTATCATCTACTCGAGAAATTCAAATGGTGAAAATCAATTTTAGATTATGAACAACTCAAAACGTAAAATACGAAGGTAAACTGGTGTCGCATGACTATGGCACTAACAACAATGTATTAAAGTGGACATTCACGGACCCCTGAAATTCAGAGGCGAGATGACGTGCCCGGGGGAGTGAGCGTTTCCTTATGGCTATCCACATCCGCCGTGAATGCCCTTAAATACAGATGAAACAAATATCAAGATCTTTTGGAAAACTGAAAGTATCAAAATTTTTCAATTTCGAAATGTATTAATTCTTATTTCTCATTGATTTTTTTTTACTTTTTACATTACTACTATTCTTCATGATAATCTAAAAGACTCTTTTGCATTATTGATAACCGCTTCTTTACAAAGACATGCTGTCGCAGGTACAAAGATTTTGTGTTATCCATTGTATTATTACATGGTAGACCAGGGACGAGTGAAAAGGATTAAGTCTACTCACATAGGTTGAAAGAACTGATCCATCTTCTATGTTGTTACATCCAAAATGGTAAACCTCAAACATGAAACAAAATAGGAAGAAATAGAAGGAAAAAAACCACACATGCAATGTGAAAGTGGTACAGAGGAAAATAAGCGATAATAACTATGAGGAAATAGGAAGTATAACAAAGCTATTGACTGGTGGAGACTGGAGTTTTTGAGATATTAATAAATAAAAAGTAAAAATATGTAATATGATATTGCACGTGAATTGTGGCTTAAGTTTGATATCATATAATATATATCGTCCATCAACTTCGAGTTGAAGATAAAAATCTGAGATACGATCCGATTTTCACAAGTCCAAACAACATGATATATATGTATGCAAGCAATCACGGTCCACTGTTAAAACAGAGATGGGATCAGAGGCCATGGAGGACTAAGCTTCCTCTGCCGACCGGTCACACCTGCCTAGATGCCATAATTGAATGAATAAAACATATTTTAATGTCTGAATAACAATGGGATCGGGTGCAAGTTATCTCAATTTAGACCGCCGTCTCCTTATATGGTTTACAGTTATACTACAACATGAATAGTATTACATTGTCTTCTCAGAGAATATTATAGTATACTAAGTAATAGTGCTATATGAGTGTACGTGAAGTGAGAATTAACAGAAGATAGAAGAGGAGAAGAGTGCAGTGCAGGTAGGATTATTTACTATATTCTGTTAAACTGTACATCAGTATTTGGGAAAACGCTTGCTTTGTCTGATGAAGGTCTGAACAACATTTACTATATTTATATTTCCGGATAATGTAAGAATTTCGTCTCCAAATAGTATAGTTGTGAAATGAAAATTTCTCCCGTTTTGATCTAATGCAATTGTAAGAGGGGTTTGGATGTGTTCGTAGCGTTTACTCTCAAGGAAAAAATGTTTAGATGTTTCAATTTCACCACAGTTACATAAATTACTCGTTGACATATTGGCGTTGAAAAGGTGGGCTTTTAACAAACTGCACTCGTGTCGTAGTGTGATATGGTGGATATTTATTTGCCG
Organism: Pteria penguin; assembly: GCA_035048485.1. Taxonomy (NCBI): domain Eukaryota; kingdom Metazoa; phylum Mollusca; class Bivalvia; order Pterioida; family Pteriidae; genus Pteria; species Pteria penguin. Next base: position 1,231,293 of record CM068588.1, on the reverse strand, counting down.
GTTTTCGTAATTCTAATATTTAGGAGGTATATATAGATTGACGTTTAATTTTCTTTTCAATTCATTTAATGTAGGTGAAGTTCTAGTTTCTATATATATATATACTATTCCAGAGGTCAATAGTGGAGCATCGTGTGATACCCATGACTTTTAACTCCTTCATCACCGTGGGGGCATTGACTATAAAAATATCGAATCATGTAGTTCAAATGCAGTTATTTCATTGGCCCTTAAAAAAATCTTTAGCTCAATTAGTGTACACATTACAATAAACAGTTCTCGATAAGAAAATAGCAATGGCGGTGTCCAGCGAAATATGCAAGATTTTTACTATATCGGAATTAAAGGCATTTCAGCATGATGATATATCAAGTTTAATGAGAGGAAATTATGTTTTTCTAAGCGTGAAGACGGGTGCTGGAAAATCTGTACGCTACCAAGGATTTCATCCAACATGGACCATAGAGAAGAAATCCAGGGAATGTACCGTGCTTGTAATTGCACCACTACTAAGTATGATGAAAGAACACACAGATTATCTTAACTCGATAGGAGTTTAGGCCACGTATATTGGACTTGATGAAAAAGAAGAGTCAGATTTATTAAAAATGGACTTCGACTGTGTCTTTTCTTCGCCCGAATCCACCTTCGGAAATCAAAATTGGAGGGATGCCATCAATTCAGTGCGATGAGAGAATCCGCCTGCTGGTTATCGATGAGGCACATACAGTTATTCATTGGTAATAACAATTCAATATAATATAGAAATTAATACAAAGTAGACAAAATAAATGACTTGTAAGTTGATTGTTATGATCAAATCATACAGAAACCAAATTATAAACTGCAATAATTCTGAATGAATGAGATGGACGATGATGATAACATGCAAGACATCATTAAAACACACAAGGCGTGGTTATTGACATTCGTCTTCAAATGTATACTTTATTTACAAGATATTGTATCTTTAAATTCATAAGGATGCACAATTTTTCGTTTATTCTGCATGCTCTAGTCTATATTATACATGCATTTGCCTAATCCAGACCCAGCATTCTGCCATATTTTTTTATATTGTATTATCATTATAATTTTTCAGTGGTGAAGCAGATGAAACAGCTAATGAGCCTTTTTCGTGAATGGTTTGGTAAATTAGGTGAACTGCGGACGATGTTAGAAAATACTGTGCTCCTGCTAACAACAACAACAACAACAAATACATTCGCTTGCAAAAAGATAAACCAAAAACTTGCTTTGAAAAATTGTTATTATTACATTGCAAATCAAGAGAGAGAAAACATCAAGCTTTTTTTTTAGAAAAGTGGAAAGCACCATGCCACTCTCTGACAAATTTAATTTCATAATTATTCAGTGGCATAAACACCGACACCAATGTCAAAGGATCATAGTATTTTGCACATCAATTAATTAATGTGGGCAAATTGTGATAACAATGAGACTCAATTTGGGAGATGAAAATCAGCATGTGTAAATGTACCATTCGAAAACTCCTGAAAATGTTAAAGAAGAAATCAGGAAAGACATGGACAAAGATGACGGTCAGATCATGGTCCTTATAGCGACTAGCTCAACAGGCAGGCAAAAGAGTTAATTTTAAAGGGGTGCATCAAGCCATCAATTATGGACCACCAAAGGATGCATTTGTGCAACAATTTGGTAGAGTTGGTAGGGATGCACAATCAAAATCTTTACTATTAAACCCAGGAAAACAATGCAAAAATCTTGACTCGGACATGAAACCATATATTGATAATACCAACACTTGTAGAAGAAAGTGTTTGCTGGATGCGTGCAATACAAGTCTTCAGTGACCATCAAACATTTATGCTCTAATGATTGTAAATGTGGAAAATCAGATTGTGAAATCTACATAAATCCTTATTTAGAACACAGGATTTCAGATGGGCCAAGCTTAGATTCCATCGAACCTGATATTAACAGTGAGAATGACCCTGTTACCTTTTGAACAGTCATTAATCTGAACATGATGTGCGGATGTAAAATACTCTGTAAATACATTAGTTATTTCACTGTTGCCAAATTTTAACTTGATCTAGTTATTGTTATGATACATCTGTATACCAAATTTCAGTTCAATTGAGTTGTAATGTAAAGATGATGGATAAATCCAAAGCATAAGTTCTATTATCATGAAACCACAGGACATAAAAAATTACTGAAAATGAAAGAGAAAACAGTAGACATCTTACAAAGCTGTATGACACAAATCACCAAGGACCTGCACACAAAAAATAACAACAGCATAATATATACGAAAGGACATTACAAAAATATTCGATTGTGCTGCGGTTACGATACCGACTTAGGACGGTCAATTGAAGTCACAAACGTCACTCCATTGGTGTGGTTAACCGGTTTACGGGCACTCAAATTCCCACTCACCGCAAAAGCAGCACAATCAAAGGACACACATTTAAAAATTTCAAAACCAAGGAGAAAATAACGAAAACTGTCTACTTGAAGAGCATATATGAACCCCCATGGTGGAGTGAGATCAGGTGCCCAGGAAGAGTGAGCATCTCTTGCTTGCTAGCAACACCCGTCATATATACCCAGGAAAAGAGTCAATTATATTTGTCCATATTTGACTAATATAAGTCCATTATTAGTCCATATTAGACTAATATAATATATTTTAAAAAGTTAAAATCATAAAAGACTGCTTTGTGTGATACCCACTGCTTTTCACTCCAAATGCCTGAATGCATCCATGCACCAAACATTTCCACCCATTTTCTCAGGAACATGTATATATATATATATATATATATATATATATATATATATATATATATATATATATATATATATATATATATATATATATATATATATATATATATATATATATATATATATATATATATATATATATATATATATATATATATATATATATATAATATACCGGTATTTTGAAATGAAATTGGCATACACATCCATCGTGAGAATATTTATAAATGTATATAGGTCAATATCTAATTTGGTAACAGTTATAATTTTGACAGAAGTATGCTAACTGACCTTAGAAATTTCCTGCAATTCAATTTTCATTCACTAGTTATGCAAGTATTACACTTACGCATACGGCGTATTCATAATACGTTATTCCAGAGCATGTTCAAATTACAATGACTTTGTTCTGAGGGCTAGGCGACTTTCAGTTAAGCTGCTCAACCAGGGTTATATATGTGCTAGATTAGCAATGTCACTGAGGAAGTTCTACGGTCGTTACGAGACTCTTATTACTCCATATGATATCTCGTTATCCAGACTTTTAAATGATATTATGGACTGAGACCGATTCCGATCACTTTACACAGATTTGACACCTTCTATACTAGAAGGTTACCTACTTCGACTTATCCATATATAAATACATATGGAATTCACACGATTTGACTCTTTCTACGGGGTATATGTGACGGGTGTTGCTAGCAAGCAGGAGATGCTCACTCTCCCCGGGCACCTGATCTCACTCCATCACAGAGGTTCACATATGCTCTTCAAGTAGACATATTTTGTTATTTTCCATTTGTTTTTCATTTTCACTGATTTTGTATGTCCTATGGTTTCATGATTTTTGGACTTGCGGTTTGGATTTATCCATCATCTTTACATTTCAACAACTGTCCATGTGTCACTGCTGGTGGACAATTTGTTCCCGAGGACACTTGTTGGGCAGTTCTTTATATATATATATGGATAATGTTAATAAGAAAACCATAGTGGCTGAGGCGTCGCCCACTATAAAAAGTCCTCAAACTGCAATGTGCAAGGACACGTGCATAGCAGTTAACTTAGGTGTCCCCAATATTATATTAAATGACGTTAGAAATCAAACAAACCTGAAATACATAATATTTCCTTTGATGCTCTTTTGCCATTTATAAATAAACCTTTGGGCCTTCATCACATTCGTACAAAACTTTATTCTATTTCACTCAGAAAATTACACGAGTTGTACGTATCGTCCAGACACCGTATATTTACTGATATAAGCTCTGCAGAGTATAGACTAGATGGCATTATTATGGACATATCGACCGCTAGACTTTTTCGTCCCGTCAAGTCAGATATTTCTATGGAAAAATCTAATTGCACTTTCATCAACATTAAATTTGCAAATAAAGGCATTGATTATTTAAATTTTGGCCAAATTTTAAATCATAAGTCTGTTTTAGAGAAAATACCTCCATATTTCAAAAACAAAGATCCGCCATGTATTTCCTATAGCTACACGCCATCAGTTGCATCCCAAATTTATAATTACAAAGGGTTTCTACAGTGTCTTGATCTTAGCAACTCTGCATGCCATCCTCAATCGTGTGTATGTTCCTCATCTAATTTTGTATATTCTCCTTGTGGCCATGTCGTTATTGGTGATCTCGATATTGTTAGAAACACTAAATTAAGAGAACTTTTACTTAAAGGTCCAAAATACAGAGAACCCAGATCATTCACATGGAGCCAAAATTTTGAGAATATTATGAACTGCTGCGAGGAATATGCCACACGATGGGCAAAAAGAGAGGAAGTACAGATCGACACTCTTTCGGAATGGATAAAATCTATTGCAGTACTGCTTAGATCAAAATTAAAAACTTACAATGTTCTGTAAACACCAGATTCGAATCTATTTTTAAAGATCCTGATGTTGTCAGAGAACTTACCTTCCTCCAAGGACACTATATCATTACACCAGCAGATAAAGCATCCAATAATTATACATTTACTTGTAAGAAATATTACTTTGACAGTCTAGTGAAAGAATTAGGATTAAATTCAGCTCCAGGAAATCCTACTTATACTCTCACGAACTTTTCGGTTTCGGAAGTACTCGAGAATCATAAATCTGTCCTCAATACGTTTGGTATTGACTCAAATAAATTAAATTTAGAACTTCCATATTTGTACTGCATTCCAAAAATGCACAAAAATCCTTACAAACAACGCTTCATCGCTGGTTCCTCGAAGTGTTCCACAAAATCTGTATCGATGCTACTCACAAAAATATTATCAGAAATTAAATCTGGCCTTCATAGATATTGCGAAACAGTATATTCCAGAAGTGGAATTAATCAATGTGGATCCTTAAAAATTCAAAAGAGTTGTTAGAAAATCTAAAGTCAAAAAGTTTTACTAAAATTCACTCTATCAAGTCTTTTGACTTTTCGACTCTTTACACAACGATCCCTCATCAGAAATTAAAAGACAGATTAGCGAAAATTATTCAAAATGCATTTACTAGTAAAAACGGAAACCGCAAATTCAAATATATAGTAATAGGCCACGATAAAACTTACTTTGTTAGGGAAAATTCTGATTCCAAAAATAAATACACTGAAACAGCTGTCATCCAGATGTTGAACTTTCTTATCGATAACATTTTTGTGGTGTTTGGAAGGTTTTTCAACAAATTGTCGGCATTCCAATGGGCACTAACTGTGCTCCGCTTCTGGCTGACATATTCCTTTACTCATACGAAGCTGAATTCATTCAGTCTTTGCTTTCGCAAGGAAAAAAACAATTGGCTCTTGGCTTCAATTTTACTTACAGATATATAGATGACTTGCTTTCAATTAATAATCCTTCATTCGCGGATTACCTTAGCATCATCTATCCAAGTGAACTTGAGGTCAAAGAAACCACAGAAAGTAGTAATTCTACTTCGTATTTAGATATTATGTTGTCTTTCGACATTAATGGTCAATTGAACACCTCACTCTATGACAAACGTGACGATTTCAATTTCGCTATCACAAACTTTCCTTTCATAAGTAGCAACATTCCATCATCGCCCGCATACGGCGTATTCATATCTCAGTTAATACGTTATTCCAGAGCATGTTCAAATTACAGTGACTTTGTTCTGAGGGCTAGGCGAGTTTCAGGTAAGCTGCTCAACCAGGGTTGTATATGTGCTAGATTAGCAACGTCACTGAGGAAATTCTATGGTCGTTACGAGACTCTTATTACTCCATATGATATCTCGTTATCCAGACTTTTAAATGATATTCTGGACTGAGACCGATTCCGATCATTTTACACAGATTTGACACCTTCTATACTAGAAGGTTACCTACTTCAACTTCTCCATAATTAAATACATATGGAATTTACACGATCTGACTCTTTCTACTGGGTATATGTGACGGGTGTTGCTAGCAAACAGGAGATGCTCACTCTCCCCGGGCACCTGATCTCACTCCATCACAGGGGTTCACATATGCTCTTCAAGTAGACATATTTCGTTATTTTCCATTTGTTTTTCATTTTCACTGATTTTGTATGTCCTCTGGTTTTATGATTTTTGGACTTGTGCTTTGGATTTATCCATCATCTCTACATTTGTGGTAAGCACTAATAATGAATTCTTGTATCGACATGCGGATAGCTTCATAAACATCAAGCCCTGTAAGGTTAAACTAGTTGACGTAATTAAAGATTACCAATTCTCCCTTTATGATTGTGAAATATCTAAGTGCAGGACCAAAAATTGCAAAACTTGCAACATCTTAATTACAGACAAATCTTTTACGAGTAATTTAACCAAACATACCTTTCATCCGCATAGTTTTGACCATTTGAATTGTAAGAGTTCAAATATTGTATACGGTATTGAGCGTTCACTCTGTGGGTTAATATATGTTGGAGAGACAAAAGGACAACTCCGTACAAGAGTATCAGGTCACAGGTCCAAAATAAATTGTGGCGGAAACCAATTACTCTATCGCCACTTCAACCAGCCTGACCACTCTATTCTCTCAATGAAAATTAGAATTATAGAAAAAATATATCACCCCACCAACTATGCCAATTTGAGCACTCCTTTTCGTCGGAAAAGAGAAGAATACTGGATAAGACGTCTCGGCACTGCTTCGCCCTATGGATGCAATGACAATATTAGTAGTATTGGTAACCTCACTAGTCCTGCGTGTCAATCAGTTAACGTACTCGGTTTATTCAACAAAAGCCAGAGGAGGCATCGAAGTCATGGTACACGCAAATACAACAAACCTGAAATACATAATATTTCCTTTGATGGTCTTTTGCCATTTATAAATAAACCTTTCCGCCTTCATCACATTCGCACAAAACTTTATTCTATTTCACTCAGAAAATTACACGAGTTGTACGTATCGTCCAGACACCGTATATTTACTGATATAAACTCTGCAGAGTATAGACTAGATGGCATTATTATGGACATATCGACCGCTAGACTTTTTCGCCCCATCAAGTCTGATATTTCTATGGAAAAATCTAATCGCCCTTTCATCAACATTAAATTTGCAAATAAAGGCATTGATTATTTAAATTTTGGCCAAATTTTAAATCATAAGTCTGTTTTAGAGAAAATACCTCCATATTTCAAAAACAAAGATCCGCCATGTATTTCCTATAGCTACACGCCATCAGTTGCATCCAAAATTTATAATTACAAAGGGTTTCTACAGTGTCTTGATCTTAGCAACTCTGCATGCCATCCTCAACCGTGTGCATGTTCTTCATCTAATTTCGTATATTCTCCTTGTGGTCATGTCATTACTGGTGATCTCGATATTGTTAAAAACACTAAATTAAGAGAACTTTTACTTAAAGGTCCAAAATACAGAGAACCCAGATCATTCAAATGGAGCCAAAATTTTGAGAATATTATGAACTGCTGCGAGGAATATGCCACGCGATGGACAAAAAGAGAGGAAGTACAAATCGACACTTTTCGGAATGGATAAAATCTATTGCAGTACTGCTGAGATCAAAAATTAAAAAATTACGAGGTTCTGTAAACACCAGATTCGAATCTATTTTTAAAGATCCCGATGTTGTCAGAGAACTTACCTTCCTCCAAGAACATTATATCATTACACCAGCAGATTAAGCATCTAATAATTATACATTTACTTGTAAGAAATATTACTTTGACAGCCTAGTGAAATAATTAGGATTAAATTCAGCTCCAGGAAATCCTACTTATACTCTTAGGAACTTTTCGGTTTCGGAAGTACTTGAGAATCATAAATCTGTCCTCATTACGTTTGTGCATTTCATGGGCGCCGCCATTATTGAACAGGTGAAAAGAGTAATATTTCACCTCTCAAGCTAAAGACCTCCGTAACGTTCCATCTACGAAATTTCGTGATTTCATTGGTCGAATCAATATATGTATATGCATAACAAATGAGATTACTACAGTTATTGCCCCCAAGGTGATGAACAATAGAAGGGGTGAAAAGTCGTGGGTATCACACGATGATAATGGAGGGAAAAAAGAGTTCCTATACAGATTGAGTCTAAAATTAAATTGTTGAATATTGTGTCCACTTCGTAGGTTATATGAAGTGGTCTCGTGTACCTCGGGGGGGGGGGGGTAATATATCTAGCAAACAGTTTTTAATTTTGTACATTAAAAGTATTTTTCGTTTTTCCCGTCTTGCCAACCAAGTTCAGAAAAGAGAGAGTTTATAGAGAAGAATTTTGGAAGTGCAGTTGCTTTTCGAGCCGCTTCACTTTGTAATTTTTCAAGTGTGCTGGAGTCATTTTCTGTAATGTTATATTTGATTTTTCGGAAGACTGCAATGAATAGTTACTATGTTTTCTATGTGATTTGTCCATTTTCCGTTATCATTAACTGACATGTATGTGGACCGGATTTATAGAAATATTTTCAAAACTGAAAGTGAAATTTTCTAGATCTTTGTCTTCAGCCCCTATAATCAGTGCTTTAGTTTTAGATGGATTAAATTGAATAAGCTAGTCTGTGGACCTTTTGAGATACTAGACATATCTATATTCTTATTGCTTTTGTACTGACGGTCTACTTTTCAGTGTTTGTACTGACATGAAATATATACTTAAACTTTTTCCGTCATGAAATTATGTAAATCACTCTAAATCAAAGGAGTATCTTCCTCATGCATAGCTCTGTCCTTAAATTGATTCTTTGGTTCACTTTTTCGGTCATTTTGGTTTTAATACTGCTCTTCAAATATCTATATAATATGAGAATTCCAACCATTCGGCCACGAACATCACTGAAGAGACATCACTTGTCGAAATGCGCATCTGGTGCACAATATTAAAAGATATATATGTTTTATATTTATTATAAGCACTAGGCCGGTGTCACTATTGGTGGACTGTTAGGACCCGAGGGCATCATGTCTAAATTTCTGTGCTTTTGTACTGACGGTCTACTTTTCAGTGTTTTGTACTGACATGAAATATATACTTGAAAGTTTTTCCGTCATGAAATTATGTAAATCACTCTAAATCTAAGGAGTATCTTCCTCATGCATAGCTCTGTCCTTAAATTGATTCTTTGGTTCACTTTTTCGGTCATTTTGGTTTTAATACTGCTCTTCAAATATTTATATAATATGAGAATTCCAACCATTCGACCCATTCGGCCACGAGCATCATTGAAGAGATGCAAGTTTTCGAAATGCGCATTTGGTGCATAAAAATTAAAAGGTACATATGGTTTATATTTATTCTGACTATATTTCAGAGAGAGAATTTGAAGGAGAGATTGACGTATCGGCAGTATATATCTGGGAGATCCCTTCAAAAGCATCAGGGAGATCATTAAAAAAAAATAATAAGGAAAAATAATGGCCCAAGAATCAATCCTTGTGGCACGACGGCTGAAAGTTTTCCTACTAATGAGGACCTTGTGATTTAGCACCACTTGTGATCTGTTAGTTAAATAGCTGGAGAACCACCTCTGTATATTATCTTTGTAACCATTTATGGATCAATTTATGGATAAGTTGATTTGATGATAGATTTCAATGTCTTGGAACATGGTAGAGTAGACTAGGAGGAAACCTTGATTGCATATTGTGAAAAATATTTTTATTAATGTAGATGAATGTAAATATATTGGAACATAACTCTTTCAAACATTTTACCAACGCTTTTTAGCAGAGAGATTGGAGGATAGTTGGTTGGATCTGATTTTGAATCCTATTTAATAAACTGGGATAACTTTTGCGTGGGAAATTACCAGTTCCTAGAGATTTGTTAAATCATTATTTCCAATGGACTAGCTATTTCATATCTTTAACAGTTTGTGGCTAATTATATTTGGTCCAGAAGCCTTATTTATGTCAAGTTTATGGACTATAATAAATATAGAACATATTAATTTAGAACCTATTAATTTAGTGCACCATATGGGTATTTCGACAACTTATGTCTCTTCAGTGATGCTCGAGGCCAAATGATTTGAACTAAATCAGTTATTTCATCTTTAGTGACTATGATATTGGGGACAAGGTTGTTGGATTGAAAATGGGTAGGGCTTTACTATCGTCATCGAGGCTGGATATTTTACAGAAATGTTGATTTAGTAGATCACATTTTCCTCATTACTGTAAGCCAGAATACCGTCATGACTTGAAAAGGGGGGGGGGTTTAATGTTTGCGAAGGTTTTGTACCCTTTATTAAAGTTCTAATAATTGTCCAGTGTTGTTTTGGGTTACTACATATAATTTCATCTATATTATCATCAAGGTTTGTGTATTTTTAAAAGTTATTGACTCTATTTCGTTGATATTTGTATATTCCTTTAAGATGGAAGGACTTGGTGTCTAATTTCTTTTTTCAAACTCTATCCCTTCGTCTTATCTCTATTTGGATGATGGAATTAAACTGGTTCTATCGAATCCGCTAATGATGACCGATTTGGGGGACTTGCTTTATGACCAAGTCTTTAAGCTTTTTGTTGAAATTTTGACAAATAATATCAACGTCTTTGCTATTTAAGATAGAATCCAAATCACAAGTGAACAAGTCACCCCTAAGAAGTTCAAAATTTGCCTGTCTTTTGAGCCAGACATTGCGACGGATTATGTAAAAATCGATACCAGATTAAGAGTACAGTGTGTAGCGGAATGGTCACTAAATTGATTATCAGTATCTACGACACTGCTTTCAATACCTTCTATTTCATCAGAGCATTTCATTTATTCTTGGCATTAACGGCGGGGATGGTTAATCAAACAGGAGACGCTCACTCCTCCCGGGCACCTGGTCTTACCTCTGAATTTCAGGGGTCCGTGAATGCCCACTGTGGTACATTGTTGTTAGTGCCATAGTCATGTGACACCAGTTACTTTTGTATTTTACTTGTAGGTAATTTGTTTAGAAAGTTTATATTCCAGTCTCCATTTTAAACCATATCAATTAGTTGCAAATGACATGATCAATAAGGTTAGCAAAAATACATTGACTTACAGCCTTTTCATTTGGATAAATAACAATAATACAAAGTGCGAATAAGAATAACTTTGTGCCATGTAGTAAAAAGTAGAGCTGTCACACTCATTCATATTGGAAAGCTTGGTTTCTATCAACTGAACTTTGGAAATCCGTTACACTTTTAGAGTATCAATCTCATGACATAGGTCAATTGTGTTTTCAAGGGAGAAGGAGAGATGCATAAAGTAGTTAGGATAAGTGCTGCACATATATACGCATGATACAAATGACATGATTTTGAAGCATGTAATGAAGAAATCATCGTGCTAAAACATATGAATAGCTATTACTGTCTGTAGATTATACATGTAGGTATTTGTTTAAACAGATAGAATAGAAAAACGAGTGAGCTTGGATAACATCTTAAAGTATGTTCATCAAACACAAGTCATGATGCAAAAATATATTTACACATATGTACACATATAAGTAAACTGAGGGATGCTTTTGATGAATTTTGTTTTCTTTGTGGAGGTTCGGCAATAGAGCTTATCATGAATTTTCGCCCACCTTCACTGCTCTTGATAAATATGCGTACATCGGTAGTCCAGAACGAGTGGAACTGCTTACTGATTTCGGTCACTATCTCTTGTCGGTAGCGAGTGAGATCCTCGGTCGACTGCTGTGGTTTTAGCAACTTTTTCTGCCTGTATATGCGATTTTTTTATCTTCCAGTTGCAAAACGACATATCACTTGCCTTTTTGTCGTATTTATTAGGTTGACCAATAGGATGAGAATGGCATATATCATCGGCTTTAATATTGGCATTTAGCATTTCTTTACATATTTTCACAATGCTAACTCGTTCGAATCAATGACGGTAACGTTATGGAATCGGAGGGAGTTACGCCGCGCGTACTGCCCAAGATCTTCAAGCTGGATCTCAACATCTTGGAGGCGGGATTCTTCTTGCTGCACCTGCGCGCATAGGTTATCATTTTCTTCACTAAGTGCGGCAATATTCTGCTCGTTTTTATCAAACCTGGCGGACTGAGCTTAAAGCTGGTCACACAGAGGTTTAAGACGATCCTCTATAGATTTGCTGATGGTAGACTTGATGTCAGGTAGCAGCGAGCGTGATATAATAGGCGCCAAATGTGACGTGATAATGTTTGCAAAAACAGAATTACCAACAGAAACTCAGATGACGCTGGTAAGATTTATGTTGTTTCCAGATTCTGTTTCATAGCTTACAATAGGAAAATGGTTCTGAGATACATGTATAAGCTTGTGTCTGGACATGGTGAAAGGGGGAGGAAAGGACATTATTCACATGACTTGGAATATCATTCTCAGCCTCACTGGAGTCTGAATATATACCGACAGTAGATGACACTATATGGCGTCGTGTAACTCGAGTGACTAAAGGTGGAGATACAACTTCTAATTCTTTACGTTTTGAAGTGTAAAGATGATGGATAAATCCAAACCATAAGTCCCAAAAATCATGAAACCAGAGGACGCACAAAATCTGAAAATTAAAACTAAGTAGAAAATAACGAAAAATGTCTACTTGAAGAGCATATGTGAACCCCTATGATAGCGTGAGATCAGGTGTCCGAGGAGAGTGAGCATCTCCTGCTTGCTAGCAACACAAGACATAGCATTGCATGAAATAATATGGAGTTACTCAACCATAAAAACTACTCATAATTGTACTCACTGTTTGTTTTTTAAAAAATTCTTCCAAAATGCACTTCATGTGCAAATTTCCAATCAAAAAGCTACGCAGAAGTTAGTATAGTATAACTATTTCTTCATACTGTACTTCACACAGATATAAACACCAGGTTTAGCACTGAAGATTTCATGTTCAGCGCCATCGGTACGTCACCAGATATCAGTATATGCGAATTAGTATTACTCGCAGTCATAGAAGTAGAAAACTGCACAGCTGTAGTCACAAGCGGTATATGTCATGATCAGTGCAAGTAATACAGTATTGATCATGCAGACTACTATAAAATAAGGAAGTGTTCTTTCAGTGTATATTCTAGTATTATCATGTTTTGTGTGCATGTCCTTGGTGATTTTTGTCATACAGCTTTGTCAGAGTTTCTATTTCAGTGCGAAGCACATAATTTTAAAGATATTCTTTAGAAAATCGGTATTCTGTCCCTTCATCCAGTGAACGTTAACAGAGAACTTCTAGGTCTGGGTATTAAAGGGTGAATCAGCTAGAGTAAATATCTAGGTTGGTCCTTACTTCAGCATTCAGCAAATATAAATTAAGACCTTTTCGGTGTGAGACATACACAGGCCAATCAGCGAGCTTTAAAAAGACCTTTTATAAGTGGGCTCTACAACGGCATTTAGAATGCGTTATATTAGTAGAGACCTTCTAGGTGTATGATTTACATCGTCTGCTCTGCAACGGCAATCAGCGTTTGTAAATAGAGATCTTCAGGGTGGGGCCCATTATCAACAATCAACGTAAATAAAGCCCCTCTAGGTGTGGGCCTTACACAAATCAATCAGCGAGCATAAATAGAGATCCTCTAGATCCACTACAACAGAAATCAGAGAGCATTAATCGAAATCTTTTAAATGTGGATCCTACAAGGGCAATCATCGAGGGTCTGTGTGGGGACCTTATATTGGCATCCATTGAGTCCTTCTAGGTTTGTGTCAAACGTTTGTAATCAACGTGCGTAAGTAGAGACCTTCTAGATGTGAGCCATACATAGGTCAATCGTCGAGCTTTGAAAAAAACCTTCTTGATGTGGGCCCCACATCGGCAAATAGAGAATGTAAATAGAGACCTTCTATCGGCTAGTTACCGCATTTCAATTTAGTTTTCTTCTTCATAAATAACTAGCCGATGAATAAAATGTAAACAGAGAAATGACATAAAAATAACAATGACCACGTGTTTTTCGTCAGCTCCGCCTCTTTTTGTGAGGTTTCTGTTAACGAGATCTCGCGAGACCGAATGGCTGACACAGAAACCGGCAAATTTGAAACAGGTTGGTAAAAAATGTGTGTAGAGCCTTCAGACGACAGATCGGGGGTAAGTAAATATTGCCGATCGTTTGTTTTATGTTTATGTATGTTAGATATTTGCTCCATTTGATGCCGAAATGCGTAGAATCGTGCCGGCCATTCCGTTTATCAAAAATGCAAGTTTACGCAACGTAAGGAATTGTGGCCCTATCAGTCATTTAGGGCCAATACTTGCGGCTAAATTTTATGGTATTCTTTAGAAAATCGGTACTCTGTCCCTTCATCCAGTGAACGTTAACAGAGAACTTCTAGGTCTGGGTATTAAAGTCGGAATCAGCAAGAGTAAATATCTAGGTTGGTCCTTACTTCAGCATTCAGCAAATACAAATAAAGACCTTCTCGGTGTGAGACATACACAGGCCAATCAGCGAGCTTTAAAAACACCTTTTATGAGTGGGCTCTACAACGGCAATTAGAATGCGTTATATTAGTAGAGACCTTCTAGGTGTGTGCGTTATATTAGTAGAGACCTTTAAGGTGTATGCGTTATATTAGTAGAGACCCTCTAGGTGTGTGATTTACATCGTCAATGTCTGCTCTACAACGGCAATCAGCGATTGTAAATAGAGATCTTCAGAGTGGGGCCCTTCATCAACAATCAACGCAAATAAAGCCCCTCTAGTTGTGGGCCTTACACAAATCAATCAGCGAGCATAAATAGAGATCCTCTAGATCCACTACAACAGAAATCAGAGAGCATTAATCGAAATCTTTTAAATGTGGATCCCACAAGGGCAATCATCGAGGGTCTGTGTGGGGACCTTACATTGGCATCCATAGAGTCCTTCTATGTTTGTGTGAAACATTTGTAATCAGCGTGCGTAAGTAGAGACCTTCTAGGTGTGAGCCATACATAGGTCAATCGTCGAGCTTTGAAAAAGACCTTCTTGATGTGGGCCCCACATCGGCAATTAGAGAATGTAAATAGAGACCTTCTAGGTATGGGTCGAACACTGGCATCCATGGAACGTAAAAGAATACCTTTTAGATGAGGGTCCAACATCGTTAATCAGCCACCGTAAATACAGACCTTTTAGGTGTGAACCAAAGAATTTGACAATCGAGGAGGTCACGTGATCGATACAGAACACAATGGAAGTGTAATTTTGTTTTTCTCCCGTTTTCATCAAATTGTGCGTGTTTTTCTGGATGTATATTATTTAGAATTGGATATATTCATGTTAATACATTTCTGCATTCTAAGGTCTGATGATTTTGAAAAAAGACGTATGCAAAACACCGAGTTTTAAAGTAAAAGAAAGTTCTAAACAAAAGGCTAGTAGGCCAAACTTGCCCAAGGCTACAAATGGAAAACCTTCACCCTCGAAGGAAGTGAACGCGGCTCAGGTCTTACAAGGGATCCAGGGGGTGTTACGAAAATATTATTAAGAGTGTAGATGAATTAAAAGCGGATATCTGGAATGAGGATGGAATTGACTATAGGCTTAAATATAATATGAGCAAGCAAAATATAGTGCGTCAGAAATAGCCCACATCCGTTCGGAAAATATACAATAACGCAGAGAGTTGGATTTACTCAATGCTGTCGTTATAAGAATGGATAACAAAATTATTGTCCTGGACAGAGAAATTGTTGATTTACGAGGTAGGTCAATGCGTGGCAATATTTTAATTCACAATTTCCCATATTCTTCAAATGAAGACCTCGCGAAAACGGTGCCGGAGGCCATAAATATCAACTGGGTATTGAAGTAGATTTCATACGAATTCATCGCAACGGTCAACGGTCAGTGCATTCCAGCAAACCTGTTACAATAACTGGAAAATTATCGGACGGAAGTAAGAAAGAGGAGATTATTAGGGCCCAAAAATTGAAAAAAACAATCCAAAGTACATCTACCATTTTCATAACATCTCAAGGACCCATCAGTGTATTAGAAGAACGTAAACGATTATACGAAATTTCGGATGCCAAAACATAAATATTCGTGTAACGAACAACAAAGTTATTCTACCGAACGGATATCCACATGTGGACCAGGTACCCCTTCTGACAAATGCAGATATTTTTCAACTGCGTGAAACCGATTTCGAAGACAATGACATGACTGAAACTGTATCTGCAGGCCCTATAGAAAAGAATAAAAGTGGGGTTTTTTTGCATACGCACCATAGATTTCTTATATATAGATAACTGGATTCCAACCGAAAATTGTGCGAGAATTACCATGATGATGGGGAACATGGAGCGGGATGGAGACTCCTCAAATTTATGCGCGATAATGATATTATAAATGCTGCGGTCGTTGTGACCATATGGTACGGAAGAAGGCACATATGGTATGAGCGTTTCAAAATTATGGAAAACATGGGCTGTGATATTACGGAAGCCCATTTAGGACCTATCACAAATATTTTTGAATTTGATATAACGAATTCTTCGATTTGTTAAAACCGATTAAATTCGTTTTAACGAATTCTTGGATTTGTTAAATCGGATTAAATTCGTTTTAACAAATTTGATGAATTCGTTATAACGAATTAAATCTATTACAACAAATTTGAGGAATTCGTTATAACGAATTAAATCTGTTATAACAAATTTGTTGAATTCGTTTTAACAGATTTTGAAATTCGTTTTAACAAATTAAATTCGAAATAACGATTTCTTGAATTCATATATTCCTTTATTTATAAATAATCCTCCATGTAAAGAACAATGGTCAACAGGTATTGCATATTGAGAGGTCATAAAAACATAAACACGTAAGGTATTGTAAAACACATAATGATATAAACATATATGCGGCATCAACATGATAAACCGTGCTCTGCCAGTCTGAAAGCGTGCTAAGACCCTATATATGTAGGAGTCCTGACTAACAGTCAGAGGGGACGAGGTTCAGGACCATGTCTCCTCTGAAAGAGGTTTGGGCCAGGCCCGTCATATAGTCCCCACCACACTGTTAGTCAGCGTGCAACATTCAAGTAAAAGTCTGCATAAGGCTGTAGAGGGGTCAATATATATATAATGTAGCTCAAAGTCCACTATGGAAGAATAATAATTTAAGAATTAATGGACAGAGTGTATTTTACAAACATTGGTTTAAAAAGGAATAATATATGTTAATAATATCATAGATCATAATCTTATATTTTATACATATGAGCAATTTACTGAGAAATATATGTAAACAACTTTTCTTGAATATAGTGGAACAGTGAGAGCTAGCAAGAGATGGTGTGAAAATTCAGAAAGAAATGTTTTAGACGAAGTTGATACAATAGATACCATATCATATTTGTAACATTATCAACTCTAATAAGGGCTCAAAAGGTATGTATAATATTTTAACGAAAGAAAGGTAATAATGAAATCACAGCAAAAATGACTGACTATATACAACGAAATTAATGAAAATAACTGGAAAGATATTTTTCTTTAAATTTTACAAATGATTCAAAACTAAAATGGTTTCAATACTGAATAATTCACTTTATTTTAACAACCAGTAAATCTGCTCACTATGTGCTCTCTGTAATCTTGAAGTAAAGACAATACCGCATCTTTTCTGGGACTGTAATATAATTAAAACTGTACTGTCCAAAATACAACTTTATTGAAATAGATTTGACAAAACAAAGTTTTATATAAGGACCTTTGCAAAATTCAGCAGATAGGTATATATTACTGAGTAAAAAATTATACATATATATATAATGAAATGTCAAAAAAAAAGCTACCAACATTTATAGGATTGAAAAGATATCTAAAAATGTATATAATGTAAACAAATTGATATATAATTATCAAGGAACATATTACACATTTGTAACAGAATGGAATAAATTTATACCAGTACTTGGTATGGATTAATTGCCTTGATTCCGTAAACCGGTTAACCACACCATTTTGTCAAATTAAATGACCGTCCTAAGTCGGTATCGTAATTGTACTACAATCAAATATTTTTGTAATGTGTTATATGTTCTAGTATACTATTTATATTCATGTACTGTATAGCTCCATGGTGACTTCTGCCACATAACTGAGCCAGTAATTACTCTTTTTTCTTTCTCTTCATATAGATTATACCTAACATTAACAACCTGTCAATATACAGAGGTATGATGTATGTATCTGTATAACTAGATATCATTATGATATTTCATCAGCATAATTCATTATATACATCATTTTCAAAACTTTCATTCTTTACTTTCTTTATATCAAAATTTGTTTTTGTGGATAAACCAGTGTTATTTTATGATTCTTGTTTCTTTAATAGTAAAAAATCTTGTCTTTCAGTTCATTTACATAATTATGAATTTAATCTTAATCTTTAATTTTAATGTTGACAGAACAAGATTGTATACAAGTCTGTGCACCAATATGGTGAAAACTATTGATAGAAATGAAAAAGGGTTACAATCTACCATCGTGTAAATTGCTGCGAATATTTTTTGTAGATTTTACTTGTAGAATGTAGTATAGATATTCACTGTATCATACTTATGTTCAGTCAGTCTGGTAAGTACCTACAGTGTGAATTGATATACTTGTAATCAATATATTTGTATGCAATGATGATAATAAGTACAAATCAAAGATATTGATCCGATATCCACAACTCGAAGTCGAAGAAACACGACAATATATTTGTAAATAAGAAAAAGAAAAAGGAATTCGACAATCTGCGGGCTTGAATAAAGTTACTCTAGATTTTTATTTTACATCGGCAATAAGCAAGTTTAAATAGAGACTTTCTAAGTGTCCTACATCGATAATTAGCTAGCAAAAATATAGACCCTCTCGGTGTTGGCCCTACATCTGCTATCTACAGGCGTATATAGCGATCTTCTAGTTGTGGGTGCTACATCGGTAATCAGCAAGAATTGATAAAGACCTGGGAGGTACAGAGTCTATCAAGGTGTGATATATATACAGCCAAAATGATCGCTGTTTCATAGACACGTAATAAGTGTATTTTCTATCCGTGGCTTACAACTTCTTGAGATGTGTTTTATCATCCCGAGACACGTAAGTTCTTTACATTTCAGACCTTGTACTTCAGATGTATGGCAAACATGTAGCTCCCGTTGTGCTGAGTATGCTTTCATATAAGACAGTTTTAATTTGGAATGAATGCTTTCGTATACAAAAGATAAAACTCTAGTTAGTTTTGTAACCTTTATTACAAAATTTGCACAGGAAAAAATGAGAAAGGTAGATTTCTGTCATCTACATATCATCAAGGCTCCGTTACTGTAACGAAGGTCTCGATGATGACGTCATTTTTGTAGAGCGTGCAGGTGCTGCCTTCGTTAGTAATGTTCACATATTTATACAAAACGAACAATAAGCAAATGAAAGGCGTACACAAGTAAAAAATCTTTATACATCATGTATAACATAGTCGTAGGAACAGCTAAGGATGGTGACTGTAAAGAAATTCGTTCATAACAACTGACAATAAAAGACTATTATTATATTTGCAGGTCGGACTGAAATATTATTTTTGAAACAAAATCCAAAACGGATGATTTTCATCTGCACAGTGTTCTCATAAAAATGGAATAGCTGATCACTTATATCGCAAGTTTTAGATACAAGATACAGAAACAGTGATGACTTTTAATGAGAATATACCCACAATGCTAAGGAATGCCTAATTTTGTTTAACACTTTGTTGAAATCCCACCCGTATCTGAAAATGAATTGCAAAGTAAGTGGGACTCGTATATTAAGAGGAATATACATAAAAAAGATAGTTGAAAGATCCATACTAAGACATTAACCCGTTCATCATAAAGGACATGGAGATCATATGGTTACACAAGTCAGATGTTACACATTAAAGACGTGTTCCTAGGTAGCATGGTTGTGAAACTTGAAAAAATAACAGTTTTTTTAACATTAAACAATAAAAGACTTTCAATAGATTAGTGCTATTGACACATTTTCTATGGTACACACATCCATTGTCCATTTACAAAGTTACAAGCTATTGTTTACATCAATTGACACATTCTTATGTAAAGAATTGTTGTTTTATATCTACAAAACTGTTTTCATTTTTTAAAAGTTTGTGAAATAAGTGCTTTTTTCAGATATCGACTTTTCGCTTTGGAAGAGTGTCCTTGAATGGTTAACATCAATCAACAAAGCTTGGACGAAGTGTTTGTTAACATCAATTCACACATTTTGTTAAATCCACAGTATTGTGAACGCCAAACTTCATCTTTCAAATACAGAAAATAACATTTCGTATGCATAACATTAAATATATACATCATTTGCCATGAAAAAGTCATGACATCTCATAGCAGTCTAATACGCATTTATATAGTATGAGTCTGAACATTTTGTCATATGTACTGCATAACAACACATGGCAGACTTCAGGCTATCTAATGGCAGTGAAATGGTCAAATATAACGTTTAGGTTTATGTGCATTGCTGTATTGTTGTAAACCTCAAACTCACGAAATACCTTTGTAAACACAGTTGGATTGGAGGTTATACAAAAGGCCGATTGCCATTGATGTATATTTTGTTTTGCTGTGTCCTTTCTCACATACATCATGTGATGGAGGTGTATGGCTTACACATATATGAGGTATGAGGTTTACTCCGTCTGAGGTATTAAGGCGGCACTCTCGGAGGCTGTAGAGACTGTGGACAGCTGAGGGGACAATAGACGCTGAGATTGTTCTAACGACACTTGCAATGGACCCAAGTCCGATATCTCAATACCTTGGTCAGATGGTTCGACGGATGGCTGTGGGCGTGGTTCTTCCTGGTCAGTGTAATGGTAGTTTGTACATTTCCCCAGATCCACCTGAGCATCACTGACCATATATACTTTGTTCTTGGCCACAACGAGAGCTTCAATCTCGGCAATAATTTCAGTAAAATTTGGTCGATCACGAGGCTGAATCTCCCAACATCGCAACATTAGTTGATACCTAATTTTAAAGACAAAACATAAGCACTGTTTATTCACAATAGATGGCGTTTTCTGAAAAAGGGGTCAAAGTTGAGAAAAGGTGTTACACTCCCAACTCTATAGTGCAACAAAGTTTAAAATTCTTCAATTCCTGTATGCCGTACTTTATCAAAATTCATGGTTTTGCGAAGTAAAGACAGCCTTTTATTCGTAAGTTTAGAAGGAGTCATATATTAAAGCTGTCAAGGTCACGAGTAAAACTATTTGTGTGGACAGAAAGGTATTGTCATAAGGTATACACATGTGAAATTTGAAATCCCTATCATTTGTCATTTGAAAATTATAACCAATGTTAAGTTTTTCAAAAGGTAGGTCAAATTCCTTCTGATGTCGACAAAAAGGCCGTGTCACAAGAAATACACAAGTGAGCTGTCAAAGCCCTATCACTTGCCATTCAAAAGCTATGGCCAAAGTTAAATTAGTTGAAATGAAGGCCAAACTCCAAGGTTTGTTTGTTTAAGCCTAGCAAGCTTTGTCAACTTATCACATTAAATAAAGATATATTATGTGTAAGTGTGGCAGACGGACTGACAGACGGACACCATACAAAGTTATCTCAATATGTCGCTATGCTTCGCAGGTGACACATGAATTCAATTTGGCGGAACTAAGGCTTCGTCTTTCGTGTGCTACTATAGCAGGACTCATAGTTTAGCGGAACTAGGATTGTCGTTTATGTGCTTCATTTATGGCAGAATTCATATTCTAGCGGAGTTATGCCTATCTTTTTAGAAAGATCTTTATTTTAGTGGAGCTAGGACTGTCTTTTGTGTGATACTTTAGCAGGATTTAAACATCAGGGAGGGGGTTGTTAGTGCTGTGTTTTCCACACCCCTTTCATATTCAGGAGTCGCATTTTAGGGGGTAAGATGCAAAGACGGTGGACAAATCCAAACCACAAGTCCAAAAATCATGAAACCACAGGACATACAAAATCAGTGAAAACGAAAAACAAATGGAAAATAACAAAATATGTCCACCCGAAGAGCACATGTGAACCCCTGTGATGGAGTGAGATCAGGTTCCCGGGGAGAGTGAGCATCTCCTGCTTGCTCGCAACACCCGTCACATATACCCCGTAGAAAGAGTCAAATCGTGTGAATTCCATATGTATCTATATATGGAGAAGTCGAAGTAGGTAACCTTCTAGTATAGAAGGTGTCAAATCTGTGTAAAGTGATCGGAATCGGTCTCAGTCCAGAATATCATTTAAAAGTCTGGATAACGAGATATCATATGGAGTAATAAGAGTCTCGTAACGACCGTAGAACTTCCTCAGTGACGATGCTAGTCTAGCACATATATAACCCTGGTTGAGCAGCTTAACTGAAAGTCGCCTAGCCCTCAGAACAAAGTCATTGTAATTTGAAAATGCGCTGGAATAACGTATTAACTGAGATATGAATACGCCGTATGCGGGCGATGATGGAATGTTGCTACTTATGAAAGGAAAGTTTGTGATAGCGAATTATTTTTGCGTTGATCTTTAGTAAGATTCATTATTTTATTATTTTATGGTAAACATTTGGTTATAACGGTATAAAAGAGTATGTACTTGAACACAAATCGTATGACTGTCTTTATTAGAGAATATAATTATACCAGGTACTTACATCATAACGGGGCAATACTCTGGGCGCGGTAGCCGACGCCCTTTCTTAATAAAGCGTGTCATATCCCAGTTATCAACCTCCCCGTACGGTGACGCTCCACGGGTCATTAGCTCCCATAATACCACTCCGTATGACCACTGAAAATAGAAAAAAAATCATACACTGACTAAATTCTTTTTTTCAGTTTCAGTTTAACGGAGGGTTGTGCTAAATATATGTCACAATTATAAACGCCTTTTGTCGTACTGATCCCGATGCCAATATAAACAGGTGGCTTTATGATACAATTTCTTACGCTTCTAATGTCTTGTGTTAAAACAGACACATCCTGTCCTTCTTTTGAGGGGATCTTAAATCAACATCCAAAACAGTTAAAGACCAAAATATTGTGTATTGTCAAGTGACTGGCTTTCGGTACTGATGGTCTTGATTTTCGGAGTTTGCTACTATGTGTAACAGTTTGATTTACTCCCTCTTCCTTGTCCCAACATAAATGAAATACAAATGTCATCACCTGAGACACTTACCACATCTGATTTGACGGTGCAAGTCCCGATCTCAATGCTCTCCGGTGCCATCCATTTTATGGGCAACTTTTTCTTGTTATCGCTGCTGTAATACTCCTTGCTGTATATGTCACGTGACAACCCAAAGTCGGCAACCTTCACCGTAAAGTCCGCATCCATCCTGCAGAACCAATTAAAAGGGTACGTAAATATGAGATTGATACCTTACTTATTAGACACCATTACTTTAAACAATTTAAGGTATTCTCTCTCTCTCTCTCTCTCTCTCTCGTTCATAGTAGCGTCACAAAACTTTCCCATACATCCCCTACTTAGACGTTCCAACAACCAGTGCTTGATCTCAGATTGCCAGTTACGTTATCAATGTTTAAAGAAAAATCTTACATGCAATTCCTGGCGGCCAGATCGCGATGGACAAACTTGATACTGGCTAGGTATTCCATGCCTCTGGCGATGTCTAGACCATATCCGACCAAATCCTTCACTGTTGGTAACTGAGGAAAAATAGCAGCCATTAACATTAATGCGGTCTTAACGTGAGATTTAAAGTGCTTGAAAGGAAAGTCAAAGTGGTTAAAATGAAAGATCGACATGTTTTAGCGAAGACAACATACCCTCTGACGGAAGCCCATTTAGGACCTATCAAAAATATTTTTGAATTTGATAAAACGAATTCTTGAATTTGTTAAAACGGATTTCAAAATCTGTTTAAAACGAATTCAACAAATTTGTTATAACATATTTAATTCGTTATAACGAATTCCTCAAATTTGTTCTAATAGATTTAATTCGTTATAAAGAATTCATCAAATTTGTTAAAACGAATTTAATCCGTTTTAACAAAATCAAGAATTCGTTAAAACGAATTTAATTCGTTTTTACAAATTCAAGAATTCGTTATATCAAATTCAAAAATATTTTTGATAGGTCCCTATTCGATATATTGAATTCCTCAAATTTGTTATAACAGATTTAATACGTTATAACGAATTACCCAAATTTGTTAAAACGAGTTTAATCCGTTTTAACAAATTCAAGAATTCGTTATATCAAATTCAAAAATATTTTGTGATAGGTCCTAAATGGGCGTCCGTACTTTCTTATCGGAGTAAGAAGTGTAGATTTGTTTTTTCATGCAACACAATACGATAAGATTATATTGACACCTACAATTTCGAAGTAAGTGATAAATATTCAAAGGAATATGTGTGGCACTTGCTGTCCATGTATTTAAGAAGTGCAATGCCTAGCAGATCAACCCGTACAAAATGGTTGCAGGTGACACAATAAGAAAGCGAGAAAATTAATGAATAAGAAAGGATTAAATATTAGAACATATATAGGCATATAAATTTAATGCATCATATACGCATTTAGACCTCTGAAGACTCTTCACTAACGTTCAAGACCAAAACTCAGGAAATCGAAATCGAAAATATTGCTAAATCAATATAAGGACAGAGCTATGCTGGGGGGGGGGGGGGGGGGGGGGGGGGGGTATACCCCTTAATTTTATATATGTGAGATATGTATGTTTAGATTTATGACATCAATTAATGTACATTTGTTAGTCGGGACTCCGATGGAACAATGACTTCAGCTCGCTTTCAGAAGAGCAAAGCAAGGTAGGCCCAAGGTTATATCACTTTTATATTTTAAGTAATGATTTTTGCCATTAAACATTTCTTGTATGTATGATTAAAACAAAAATGTATGTCCTTTAATTGTTCTGCCGTTATGGTGAGTGGGAAGATGGCCCGTAAAGTCGTTAACCACACCAATTGAGTTACTGATGAAACTTCAATTGACCGTCCTACGTCAGTGCCTCGACTGCAGTACAACTGGAGTTTGGGGGGCAGGCTTGGGGTATAGGATAAGAGCTTGGCTTGAGGCGCCGACGATTCGTGTTTGATTTCCGGATTGCGCGACTATGTTTAAGTGGATGGTTAACTCCTGCTTACATGTCACGATATAACTGAAAAAGTGTTGAAAGCGACATAAAAATCCAATCAACCAACCAATAGCATTGTATTGTGATGTCTTTCTATGTCTTCATCGTTTCTTTTTTGTCTGTGATGACTTTTGTCATATGCCTGAATAAGATGTTTTATGCTTTCCTTTATGATATACTTTGTGGAAGGGATACCGACTACAAATTGGGCAATGAATAAGATAAAATCTTACATTATTTGAGTTCCTGATATAGGAGAGTAAGTCACCATTTGTCATTAAAGGAAGGACAACTACGGGGAACTCCCCACTCTCTAGAGAGATTCCAATAAGAGAAAGAATGTTGGGATGCCTGAAGTCCTTCATCATTAAAGCCTCGTTCAGGAAAGCGTTGACATCACTGTTCCCCGATCCTACAATAATACCAGTCATAAGTTTGTTAGATTGCGAATTATTCCAATCAAAATTAAAGTTTATTTAATATCCTGTCATTGGACAAAGGACAATAAAACAGCAACATTCATTTTTCAAGAGTATCAGTAAATAAATGCGAGTCACTTTCAAAATTTATGTTAAAAAAAACAGCACAAAACGCCTTTGAAACAAAAAATATCACAATTATTAGATTTTCGAGGAGGTCTTAGCCTTTCTAGGCGATAGCCCCTTTTCCAGGATTCAACAATTACACACACAAAGAGGCACAACCGCAAAAACAAAAACGCTATATACAAAACACCTTTGTTATTATTTTGGTCTGAAGATAGAAATATTGATGGGTACTGGGTTGAGGAGTTACAAACTTACTGAGAATGGTTTTCACTGCCACTAGTATTTCTTCTTTGTCACCTGGTCTCTTCAGGTAACCCTTATATACACAGCCAAAGTTCCCTACGAAATACATATCATAATATAACATGCAGTATCAATATAACAATAGACAACAGTAATTAAATGTCGATTTGGTGTGGACTTTGCATTTGTATATTGTCATTACCTTTGCCAATGTTTGAGCCCAATCTGAGGTGGTCACCATTAATCAAGAGGTTTTGTTTCTGGAGGAGGTCGATGGTGCTAGCCATGGAGTAGGCTGTGTCGTCTCCGCCCATTGCAGCCTGTCTCTCCTCGAGCAGAACCCGGGAATAATCTGTAATCAGAAAACGAAACATACATTCACTTGACGAATATACAAATACCTTTGTACATATAAATAATCCATTAAAATAAATTGCAATACGATATTTGGCTTTACATGGACGTCTATAAAGGATATTGATACCAAGTATCTCGGTCTTGTTCAGCTGATGCATTGATTTCAAGATCATTCTATAATTACACGTTTACATTTTTTTTTAATTTTTGTGTGAATCGATGTAGTTCTTTGAGCTCGGCTTACAGACGGGCAGGGCACGGTTTACTTAAGTTGATGTTGCCTTACATATTTTTGATAGCAACACATTATTCTACAAACTTTTCGTGTGTAATCAAATTTTATGACCTCTCTCTTTGAGAAACCTGTTGATCCTTGTTCTTTATATGGAGGATTATTTATAAATTTTTGAATGTGTGTCCTTTGATTGTGCTGCTTTTGCGATGAATGGGAAGGTGGGCGCCCGTAAACCGGTTAACTACACAAATTGAATGATGTTTGTTACTTCAATTGACCGCCCTAAATCGGTATCGTAACCGCAGCACATCGAATATTTTTGTAATGTCGTTTTTCAGTGTATATTCTACTGTTGTCATTTTTGTGTGCATGTCCTTGGTGACTTTTGTCATATAGCTTTTTCAGATGTGTTCCGTTTTCTCTTTTAAATGATGTACTCGGCTTGTGAATGCGAGGTCCAGGTTTCAACTTCCGCCAAGGACACACAAGTGCCCTGTCTTTCGGATGACACAGTGATAAATTATCGTGCCGTGTCACGGGTAACGTAAAAAGTAAAAGATCCATTAATGTTTTAGGGTGGGTCCGATATAAAAGTAGAAATTTCTATGCAATGCATCATGCAGATGCCGTTAACTTATACGTGAAATAATCGTAAAGTGACGTAAAACAATGACAAATCCATTAATCAATCAATTTAAATGTGTGGACCTTTTTGCAATATCTCATTTACTTTTCCTTTCTCGTTGGATTGACCTGTTATGTTAACATTCTGGTCGGCTGTAGGAAAGCTGAATTCTTACACATAGTGCATGATAATTTAGGTATTTGTTTCATATTTTGTTGGTTGTAATTTTGATTCTTATCAAACGATTATCGCATGTATATAGTGATTTGCCTGATGCAGACATTTTGCAACGAAAACACACCAAGCTGAGAGATTTTCTCATCCGAAAGACGAGACAAAAGAGTTTTGTCGAATATTTGCCACCTGACTTTCCTTTGCAAAACTAAGCAGGTGTGACCCAGTGGATGAGGTGCTTGGCTCGTGACCTAGAGGTATCGGGTTCGATTTTCGCCCTGGGCACACCGGTGTTCTGTCTTTCGGACGAGACAGTAAAAATCGAGGTCCCGTGTCACAGTAGGGTGGCACGTTAAAAATCCCTCACTGCTTCGGATGGCTCGATCCGTTGTAAAGGTAGAAATATCTATGCAATGCATCAGGCAGATGCCGTCAACATATAGGTGAAAAACCCGTGGAGTGACGTAATCAATTAATCAATTCCTTTGCAAAACGTCAATCCATATTAATATCTACTGCTTATAATCTATGTTCGGATCAAATTATTCTGAAGAAACCAGAACATCTCGTACATCCCATGCGGCTGCCACTTAAACACTATATAACAGTGGACAAAATTGTCATGTGTCATATAAAAGATTAAGGAAGAATTTTGATCGATGGTAGAACATTAAAAAACACGTAGAAATCCTTTAACTCAATGCAAGCAATAGATTTCCATGGAGAATATTGCAAAATTTCCACGATAGTCAGAAGTTCAAGAAGTCATTTACCATTTGTGCTGGTCGGTTCGTTCTCGATACGCTGCTGCTCCTGCAGAAGGTTATGCAGGTGACCGGACACGGGGGATTCTTGACGTGCATCTCTGTGATACGACACCTCCGTGTCAAACTGACGAGCTTTGCGTTGGAACGGCCCTATATGGTTGATATACATACAGACGAGGAATACTAAGATCAGTATCAAGATGAAACCGATGCCCCCGCTGATCATGACTACGTTGTTGACGCTTCTTATAGAATCTTTGCGAACGTGACTGAAAGTTATTTTTCCCAATGACTGGTGGTAGTTACCTCCACTTACCTGTCGCAAACAAGAAGCGTCTTTTATTATACATAACAGAAATAGCATTGAGGCTTATTGATTGCACAAATGAATTGTCATATCTCCCATATTCATAAACGTGGCTCACATATTATATATTATAGCATATGCTCTATTTCTAGAATTTAAATGACTTGTAATGGACAAGACGTAAAAAAATAATCGAGTTGTTACCTTCACTTTATGATATTCTTTGTCGGAGTAATTCTGGAGGACATACTCCAAGTTACATGTGAGACTGACGTCCTTAAGACTGCGGACTGGACACCGTATATTCCCTATATGTACATCCAGATCGCTTGGCTTGAAAACTAAATTCAAATTCCTGCCCTGGAAATGAAGTAAAATCAATATATCAAATTGTGCATTGTTCTGACAGTGTTGAAATTATATCACTTAACATCAGAACTGTCTGTAGTATACCCAATGCGTTCAAAAATTAATATCAATTACATATGGTGGAAACGAGAAAAAGGGTCAGACTTAACTGTGACAATATACACCTTAGCAACAACAACAAAAAACACCCCAAAATACGAACAACAAGAAATACAATAATATGCTGAAAAACTTAAATTTAAATATATCGGCTTAAATACAAGATGTATTTGTGAAACACTAATGCCCCTGGCGGCAACAAAGTCCAAAAGTTATGGCCAAGGTTAAAGTTGACAAAAGACAAACAATCAAACAGAAAGACAGACAGGACAAAAACAATATGCCCGGATTTTCGATCGATAAAAACCAAACACACAAAAACAAAACAGAAACAAGAGGCCCAATTGGGCCTATATCGCTCATCTGAGTACCTAGATGATCAGTCATGCAGGAAGGAAGAATTCATTTATTTTTACATCACTGTGACTAAGTCAATACAAATGTTGAAAATATGTCAAATTTTATTTCAGACCAGAATAAAAAACAACACTTTTTTGCACATCCATTCAGGTGATTTTGATATTAAGCATTTGCTTTGTCTCTGCAAGATTCAGGGCAACATGTTAGTCATTTTCTTTAGGTGGAACCTTTTGTTGACTGATTTCAAGTCTGGATCATGAACAACAATTGTTTCAAATAATTTCCAGATTTGACTTCAAATTGCCTAATTTCATATGTTGAGTGTTGAGAATCATCTAAAAACTTATTTAGATGTGTAAAGAAATGAAAAAATTTGAGCACAGCTGGATTTGAACCGCTACTCTCCATATTTTAATTACCAAGTGGTATATGTACTATTGTGAGACCTAGTTTTTAGACATGGTGGCATTATCTGTTAACCAATTTGTATGAAATTTACAAAACTGATAGAGGACCTATAGTACTTCATGTATTCCATGTTTCATTAAAATCTTTCATGTGGTATAACAGCAGAAGTTAAAAATGTGAAGAATTGTTCCTATACATCCTCATTTGAAAGTCTTAAAAAACTCATAGGAAATCAAAAAAATTAAGATATTGACAAAATTCTTTCAAAATCATCATTATCAATTAAAGAAAAAAGAGGAGTTACTAGGAAATATGACACTTTTCTGCATTAAAATCACCAAGTCCAAACAAATGTCGAAAAAAATATTCTAAAATTTGATTTTGGAAAGGAACCAAAATGACAATACGTCTTAACTCATCCCTCTAGATCATTTCTATGCATTCTGTTTGTCTCTGTATACAGCCCGTATAAAGAAGAATATTGTCAAAGGAGGTTACTCTTTTGTGACCTACTTTTGACTATAGTGGCGACACCTGTAGAGAGGTCTGCACGAAAACAACAGAATTTGAAGGGGATCATAAGTGATTTATTTCTACCAAGATTTATTAAAATCCTTTGAACAGTTTTGCAGACAAGAGCAACGCCTAGCATGGCATAATACGCCCGTCGCTTAATTCGGACTGGATCAATTCGCCTTTGGCATGATTTTCATGAAAAACATCTGACGTTTACTAATTGTTAATTGCGTTTCATAGCATCTTATCATAGGAATAAGTCCGAGGGCAATAACTCCTGAAGAAATGGTCCTATCTAACCCATATTGAAACTTGACCTGCAAAACACACCTTGAATTGTTTTAGTACAAGCCCTCCCTCGCCCCAACACCACCCCCCTTCCTAAAATTATAAATTTCTCAAAAATGAAGGAAAAGATATCAATACCCGTAAAATATGTGAAAGTTGGAACATTTTACTTGTTTCATGATAAATTTCATAATGTTTTTACAAAAATTAGATTTTTAATGAATTTTTGAAAAAATCTTCAAATTTACAAGTCCAAGAACCATAAATCTGACAAAAGCAGGTCAATGGTAACAAAACTTGAACTGGTACTGACGCCGCTTGAAATAAAGCTATATACCAAATTTCAATTCAAGGTCTTGAAAGACGGCAAAAAAAAGTCCGGAAAATATGACCCTGGACGGACAGACGCACGGACGGACGGACGTACGGACAACGCCTTAACATTATACGTCCCGTCTAATGACGGGCGTATAAAAAAGTTGAAAATGTGAGAAATGACCAACACTCCTTCCGCCCCCCCCCCCTTTTTTTTGAAGTCTTAAAAAATTCATAAAAAATCCAAAAATTGAGATATTGATGAAATTCTTTCACAGTAACATTCCTTACCACAATTATGA